>CM044305.1:110581495-111190550 GCA_024291935.2 Okapia johnstoni
GAAGAGTGTTTGAAATTGTAAACAGGGAGACTGGGAAAGGTCTTACTGTGAAAGTGGTATTTGAGCAAAGATTTGAGGGAGATATCAGACCAAACTATGCTATCAGATGGGAGAAAAACATTCCAGGCAGAGGCGAGGACTAGTACAAAGGTCTTAATGTGAGAGCTTGCCTGTTTGAGGAACAGCAAAATATCTCTGTAGCTGGAGGAGAGCAAGTAGGGGGAAGTGTGGCAGCACATAAGGTCAGAAGGGCAGCTGGGGTCCAATATCATGGAGCATCTGGTCGGCCCTTGTAAGGGAAGGCAGCGGAGGGCTGAAAGCAAGAAACTGACATGATCTGACTTATGCCTAAAGAAATAACCTTGGCTTCTTTGAGTAGACTCCACCATAGAAAGCGAGGGATGAAGTGGACAGACCTATGCGAAGAGGCTCTCTTCAGTCATTGAGATGGAAGCATATACTGACTTGGATAAGGTTGGGAGCAGAAGATATAGTGGGAAGTGGTCAGACTCTGGATACATTCTGACTATGGAACAGACAGTGTTTGCTGAGGGATTCGATGTTGAGTATCAAGAGAGAAAAGTGAACAAGTGGAAAAGGCTAGAGAGGAGGAGGCATTTTCATCAGAGACTGGGGTACAGAGAACAGTGATTGATATAGACATATTAAACCTGAGATGTCTATTAGATATCCAAGAGGGTTTATAGAATAGGCAGATGGAATGCATGGCCGGAACACAGGGTGGAGATATAATCTAGGATGGTACTAAAATAATAATTTCAAATTATTTAATGAAAGCAACAGGTGAATTCTGTCCCCTTCCCCCAAATTCTCATGTTAAAATCCTAACCTCCAGTACTTAAGAATGTAACGCTATTTGAAGATAGGGCATTTACAGAGGTAATTAGCTTAAAATGAGGTCATTAGGGTGACTCTATTCCATTAGGACTGCTGTCCTTAGAAAAAGGAGAAATTTGAACACACACACACACACAGAGACACACACACACGTAGAACACCATGTAAACACGAAGGTACCATCTACAAGTCCAGGAGAGAGACCTGGAACAGATCTTGCCCTCAGAGCCCTCAGGAAGAACCAACCCTGCTGAAAGGCTCATTCTGGATTTCTAACCTCTAAGATTGTGAGACGACAAATTTCTGTTGTTTAAGTCACCTAGTCTGTAACACTTTGTGGCAGCAGCTCTAACAAACTAATACATCAACTTAATGAGTGAATGTGGAAAGAGAAAGATATCCAAGAACTGAACTGGACCCTTAGCTACTACCACCTTTAGAGTTCATGAAAAGGAAAAGTAGTCAGCAAACGGGATTGAGGAGAAGCCAGTGAGATAATAAGGAAACAAGATAACCTCTGAAAGTGAAGCCAAGGAAGTGCTGCAGCATGGAGGGAGGGATGAGCTTCATATGTGTGCGTGCTAAGTCACTTCAGCCGTGTCTGACTCTTTGCAACCCCATGGACTGTAGCCAGCCAGGCTCCTCTGTCCATGAGATTCTCCAGACAAGAATGCTGGAGTGGGCTTCCATGCCCTCTTCCAGGGGACCTTCCCCAACCAGGGATCGAACACATGTCTCCTGCGGCTCCTGCATTGCAGGGGGATTCTTTATTGCTGAGCCACCAGGGAAGCCCATGAGCTTCATACACTAGTATTTATAGTTCAAATAAGATGAGGGCTAATAATTGACCATTGGATTTAGCAGCTTGGATTTAATTGCTGATCTTGAAAAGAGTAGTTTCAGCAAAATAGTGGGGGTGAAAACCTGACTGGTTCGGGTTCAAGTGAAAAAGGGAAAGGAATTGGAAACAGCAAATGGAAATACTCTTTGGAAGAGCTTTGCTGAGAAAAGGCAGAGATATGAGGTGCCAGGAGGAAGGATGTGCCAGGAGACAACAGAACTCATGATGGTCAAAAGTCTGGACAATGTCAGTAAGCTACAGGGAAACCTGAGGGCAGAAGAATGTGGTGGCTCAACTGAGAAAAAAAAAAAACAAAAAGATCAAACGGGCCTAATAATCTGCTCTCATCCCACATGGAAAGAGGGGAAATGAGGAGGGATTGGCTTTGTTGATATAAAAACATGAAGATTCCACTCACGGTAGCCTAAATTTAAACATGGGATCCATATAAAGATAATATTAAATTTTGCTGACAGTATAACACATTTGAATAAATGGAAAGACACTATATTTCTGGATGTGAAGACTTAATATAGCAAAAATTTCAATCCCCCCCTTAATTATTCATAGGTTTAACACAACCATATGGAGATTGGGGCTTTCCTTGTAGCTCAGTCAGTAAAGAATCTGCCTCCAGTACAGGAGACCTGGGTTTGATCCCTGGGTTGGGAAGATCCCCTAGAGAAGGAAATGGCAACCCACTCCAGTATCCTTGCCTGGAAAATCTCAGGGATACAGGAGCCTGGTGGGCTGCAGCCCATGGGGTCGCAAAGAGTCGGGCATGACTGAGTGACTAACACACTTAACACAATTATAGCTTAAGTCCTTAATAAAATTCTAAAGTTCTCATAGAAGATTGAAATTCATGTGAAGAATATTAGAGAATAAGAAAATTTTGAAGCAAAGAATGAGGAGTCCAGACTTGACTTTTTTAAAATTAATTTATTTTAATTGGAGGCTAATTACTTTACAATATTGTAGTGGTTTTTGCCATACATTGATATGAATCAGCCACGGGTGCACAAAGTTGACTTCTCAAAGGTAAGTATACTTTCAAAGATATCTGTTCCAGGACTGACTGACTGATGAACAAGACAGAATACAGAACCCTAAAATGGACCCTATACACTTAGGGTTGCCAGATTTATCAACCAAACTTAATCAAACATGTTGGAGACAAAAGGAAAAGCAAAGAAAGAAATCAACTTGGACAAATCACAACAAATATGGCAGATAAGAGAAAACAATTGTTAATGTCCATACTGTTGTTTTACAAGCCAATAAGAGTGACTACTACTCAAAGAAAAGTGGTAAAGCATACAAACCAAAATTTCACCAAAAAAGAAATGCAAATGGCCAACAAGTACATAACACTACTTTCTACCTTGTAAGTAATAAAAACAAACAAAATCACTTTTTCTCTTTTCTGGATTTATCTTCCTCTTTTTCTTCACATGACTGATCCCTTCTTACTTTTTATCTCCCTGCTTAAATGGAGAAGCAGGTGGCAGAGCATGAGATGGTTAGATAGAAATATCCACTTAAAGGACATGAACTTGAGCAATCTTTGGGAGATAGTGGAGGACCGAAGAGCCTGGTGTGCTACAGTCTGTGGGGTCACAAAGAGCTGTACATAACTTTGCAACTGAATGACAAATAAATGCCACCTCCTCAGAGAGAACTTCCCTAACTCCCTTATTGAAGTAAACACACACACCCTCAATAGGGCACACATATTTTTCACAATTGCAGCACACTGTACCGCATAGCACATACCTTAATATATGTGTTTGTTTATTTTATGTCTATCTCACTGAACAAAAAATTCCACAAGAGTAAAAGCATTTATTTACCAATATCTATGCAGTACTTATCATGGTGTCTGGCACATGACAGGTACTCAAATAATTTTTGTCAAATAAATAACGAAGTTTTTTGGTTCCATTTTTTTTTTTTTTTATGACCACATCTCTTGTTAGGAAATACCTCTGACACGCTACCGTGTCAGAGTGAGTGGTAAAAATAAGTACAGTCATTTTGGAGGGCAATTTGTTTACACTTTAAAACATAAGTCAGATATTATCTCTTTTCTGCTCAAAATCTTCCAATGACTTCCTATCTCCCGCGAGTAAAGGCCAAAGGCAAAAAAAGGCCTGCAAGATACTACATAAAAAAGAGACTCTACATGATGTTGTCTCCCCACCCTCACCATCCTGGCCACGTGCGCTGCAGCTCTCTCCCCACTCTGCTCCAGCCACACTAACTTCTAGTGATTCCTCAGGACCTTAGATGGCCCCTGGCTTACATGCTGGCCGTTCTCACAGATGGGAAGAGGAATGCTCTTCTCTGGATATGTAAGTGCTTCCTTCCTCTCCTTCAGCTCTGCCTTCAAATGTCACCTCAGTAGGAAGATCTTCCCTGACTATTTTATAAAAATAGTCATCCTACCCATGCCCAACCTCAGAGCTCCCCATCCTATTACCCTGTATTATTTTTCTCCATATCACACATCACCACCTGACATCTTATATACATATATGTATATACATATTTTTAATTGTGTGACTTCCCTCACAAGAATGCCAGCTCCATGAGGATAGAACTTTTTTTTTTTAATCCACTGCTATATACTCAACCCCTTTAAGAGAGCCAGGCATATAAGAGATTCTCAATATGTGATAAATGAAAAAGTGAATGAGTGAAAGAATGAATGAATATCAAGAGCCTGAAAAATGTTCATGGCATTTCACCTAATTTATTTCTAAGAATCCATGCTAAGTAAATAAAGAGATCTAGTTGTATGAGGGTATATTTACCAGGTTTTCCTTCACAACATTACTTATAAGAGTAACGAATTAGAAATAATCTCATGTCCTATAGTTATAAAGAAGAAGTTAAATAAAATGCCATAAAAATTTTAATGGAATATTATGCAATCATTTAAAATTATGTCATTATAAAATTATACTAATGACATGGGGAAATGTTCACAATGAAATATTAAATGAGTAATTCATGATATCACAAACTGTCCATAGCATAGTCCCAAATATGAAAAGCTAATATATAGATATAGTATATAACAATCTTAATGCATATGACAAATATATAGAAAATATACATATGCATATATATAATAATAATAATAGAGAGAGAAAGAGCCAGAGAGAGAGATGACTAGAAAAACTTAAAATTTCCATAATGGTTACTGTCGAGTAAGGGGATTATAGGATTTGGGGGTGATTTCCCCCCCTTTTTTGGATTTTTTTTTGTACAGTTAATTTTTTTATAAAGAAAAGAGCTAAAAAGACAATGGTATAAGAAGGAAAAAAATCAATGATATTTTTGTAGATAATCTAGCTGTAAACAAAACCACTTTGGGCTGTTTTCTGCAGGATAAAATAGCAACAAAATGCAGTCAATGGAACTGAACAAATAGACGTGCAACTTTTTAAAATAAAGGGGGCCTAAACGATTTATTTTGTCCAAGGTAATGTTAAGTAGCTCCTACTCATACACAGATAACAGGGTCATTTGTCTCTTATGGCCTGGCTCATTATAATCTGCTTTTGGTTTATAGATATATATTTGTCCTTCCATTTCTAGGTCAGGGGAAAAAGCATTCAATTTATCTAAAAATGAAACCAAGCCACAAAATTTAGCTCCTTAGGAATAACTGTTGCCACTTATACACAGTAGATGTGAAATAGTTAAATACTGGACCAGACAGTTCCTTTGATGTTATATTTGCTGTGGGGATATTTGTCCTAATGGCCAGGAAGTATCCTGAGAAAAGAATGAGTAATAAGTGATTGTGTTCCCAGAAGTATTGAGCACAGGGGAAATTCTTTTCTTGCCTAAAACCATGACGTTTTGACTATAAAACCTCCCCCTGCACAAGAGCAGGGCACATTCCAGTACATTCATGGAAGGCATTCTGGAGCTTTAAAAGGGAATTAGCACAGCAGAGAAGCATCACATGGATGTATGCACTTGCAATTTAAGAATAAAAATAAGCAAGGGGAGAGCATTAGAAATGCAATCAGCAAACTCTATGAAATGGAGTCAGGAGATCTGTATACTTTAAGGACAGAACTTTGTGCAAATACAAATAGACTGAGAATGTTCCCACACTGAAACCATTCTGTCTGGCTGGGCCATGGTTGGATGGAGCCATAGACATGAGGGGTCAGAGACAGGACTCTGAAAGAGAGAAGCCAGATCAGAAGGCTGAGAGAGCACTAGCAGAAATGAAGTTCACATCTGCAGCTGCTCATAGACCTTAAATATAAGTTCACGCTCAATAATAATAATAACCATAATGATGACAATCAACTATTTAGCATGTATTACATGGCAAAAATTGTGCTAGGTCTTCCTTACATTTATTGGTCCTTTTTAGTTTTACATTTATCAGCAGAATCAAGATAGACATGAGAGCCCCTGGAACCATTCCCCTATTTGCAGGAAGTTTACTGCTCTCCCCATATTTTGACTAATCCCCATTGGAATTACATTCTTTTAGTTACTTGTGCAGAGAAGGCAATGGCACCCCACTCCAGTACTCTTGCCTGGAAAATCCCATGGACGGAGGAGCCTGGTGGGCTGCAGCCCAGGGGGTCACTAAGAGTCGGACATGATTGAGTGACTTCACTTTCACTTTTCCCTTTCATGCACTGGAGAAGGAAATGGCAACCCACTCCAGTATTCTTGCCTGGAGAATCCTAGGGACAGCTTAGCCTGGTGGGCTGCCATCTATAGGGTCACACAGAGTCGGACACGACTGAAGCAACTTAGCAGAAGCAGCAGCAGCAGTTACTTGTGACTCCAACTGCCTCCCTTCCATTGCAGGATATATACAATACTGAGGTGAAACCATCATCAGTTACACTTGTACCAGGACTAGATGCACCTACCCGACACCGCTGCCTGCGGTCTCTGTCTCGGACCTTCTCACTACTGACAAGTTGATAAGGACACGTAGACCCAGTGCCAAGTAGGGCAGCCCTGACTAAGGGAGTCTCTCAAATCCATGCCTCTCCAGTGCCTCCATTCGCATGCCATTTCCCCTCAGATTAACCATTACCAATTCTCCAAACTGTTCCTCCCAGGACAAGGGCTTGAACCTTTACAGGTTTGTCCTTAAAAATGTTGCTCCGGATTTCTATACATGGGCCTCTTGTGTGGCAATCTGGTTGAAAGAAAGGGCTCAAGTCAGAAACACTATCTGTACACAGCACATTGTGGAAGACTGAGAAATTGTCAGGTCTCCAAAACAAAGATTGCAGGGAGACATAGGGAAAGGGGGTCATTGAAGGTGATATAGTATAGGAGGCCAAAACAGACAAGCAAGCACATTCCCAAAACAAACAAGAAAAACAAAACAGAACAAGCTACTCCTGGGCCTGGTTACACATAGGACTGAAGGAGGAAATCCACCCAGCATGAGGACATCAGTATGATCACTTCTTCTGTTACAGATTGTATACTTCCATTACTGTAGCTAAGACTGATTCACTGAATTTATGACCAACTAAAATTCTCATTTTAAAGTGCACCTTTCCTATCAAGTTGGCTTGTGGAGCCAGGGGCAAGGCGGACATATTTTCTTCATTATTTTGTTGGAATTGGCCATTCCTCCTAAGCTGTCAAGATCTTTTGCATTCCTAAAGCCTTAGAAATTTCTTCCAGTCTCATATTGTTTGCAAATTTGTACGCAGACTCATTTGCTTAGAAAACACACGTGCACATGTGCAGTGAAAGCTAAAATAAATGTGGTTAGTTTTCACTTCTAGCATTCCATTCAGCTTTCTTGGACCCTGAATAAGGCAACAGTTGCCGTAATGCCTCAATTAATCACTTCATGCTATTTAGAGCAAACACATGGACTTTAACACAAAAGGTACTAGCAATTAAACTTTCAAATCTGCAATTAAAACACAGGCTCTGTAAAACTTGCATCTGGGACAATCATATCCAACACTCTGGGATAAATAAAAATAACTTCTAGCTTAAGAAAAAGAAAGAGGACAGTGAAAAGTTTTACAAACATGAAAAATACAAAGTGATGCTTTCATATTCAAACCCAATTCACACAAAATATCAGTGGGTAGGCTGATTAATACAAAAAGCAAGGACCAAAAGAAGCACCCTTCTCCCTCTGGCATGAACCAGACTTGTCTGCCTTGGGCAACCTTATTCGTATTCTCATTCAAAGGGTACCCGTGAGTCAGCAGTTTCTACTGGCTGATGCATTGGTTCCTTCTCTGGTGTAAATATCTTTGCACGTGAAAAACAGATCAACACATTTGTTTCGGGATTTGTTAGTAGATAATCAGGAATTTCAAATTCTAAAGAGAAAACAAAAGCATGGAGTCTTATGATTCCAGTGAATTCTCTGCAGAGGCTTGGTCTGCTCATTCTGTACAAAGTAAGACCTGGAATCTCAAAACCACAGGTTTGAGTCCTATCTTGAGGGCTATGTGGGATCTGGAAGACTTGGATTTCAGCACTATCCCTAACCAGTTGCGTGCATGTGTGCTAAGTCGTTTCAGTCATGTCTGACTCTTTGAGACCCTATGGACTGTAGCCCGCTAGACTCCTCTGTCCATGGGATTCTCCAGGCAAAAATACTGGAGTGAGTTGTCATGTCCTCCTCCAGGGGATCTTCCTGACCCAGGGATCGAACCTGTGTCTCTTAAGTCTCCTGCATTTGCAGGCGGGTTCTTTACCACTAGCTTTTGGATAAGATGAATGACTTTGAAACTCTTAAAAATAGTTGAAAAAAATTTTTAATGCAGGTGAATCTCATGGAAACTTAGTTAATAAATGAGATTAAAAATATATAAAGCTCTGAGTAAAGCAAGGTGGTAGCCCAGATTCCTGCCAACTTAGCCCCAGAAATAGCTCTGAGAGACTCACCAAATTTCTCTAAGTGCAGTTTAAAAACCAAGAGCAAGGTCCCTTCTGGTTCTGTAGAATTCTATTCTGGCTTATTATATAAGAAATGTAAGCTACTGGTCAACTCCTACATTCTATGGGAATATGAAGCAGAGTCTTGGAGCCTTGTAACAGATTGCCCACATTATGAATAACCATACTGACTACCACTGGTGGAGGTTTACTGCCAAGAAAGCTGATGATCACAGAGATGAAGAGACGAAGTCCGATCCTGAACACAAGTCTGATGATAATAGATGCTTGAAGGATCTAATATCAAAATAGAAATAATCAGGAAGCAGATTTGGCAAAGAATACTAGAATTCAGGGGATCTTGTGGATCAAACAGTATGCGCAACGCCACAAGGGAAGCCCAGATATAACTGGAGTGCTAATCCCTCCTCCAAGACATCATCAACACAGAAGACTGACTGGAGACAGCAAGCAGGAAGCTGAGTAAGGCTTGAAGGATCAATATCAGATAATCAGGAAGCAGATTTGGCAAAGGAATTCAGTCGGCAGCAAGGTGCAAGACTTAGGAACTGGAGACAGAGAGGAGTGTTCCTCTTGTCTCACACTTAGGAACTGAAGACACCAATGCAATGTCTCAAACAGCAGTGTGAGATAGCCCCTCTTTCTGGAGCACTTTTTTTCCAACTCTCTTCCTTTCTTATCCTTCAGGGTTCAGCTTACTTATCATTGACTCTGAAAGGTCATTTCTTACCCTTTTTCTAAAGGGGGGCTTGTTTCTCTCTCCCCTCCTTAGAACCAAAGTTTCATGAGAGGTGGAGTCTTGGCAACCTGGTTCCCTGGGTACCCCCAGCACCTCGGAGAGTACTCAGCACATACTAAGTGCTCAGTAGATATGTACTGCATGAATGAAAGAAATGAAAGTCTATCTTCAAAGTGTGGACTCACAACCACCTTCACAATATCTCTTAAGCTGGGCCTGTCTTACTAGTGAATAAGGGATAGTGTTGACAATAGCAAGGTATCCAACAAATTAAGAGGCAAGCATGAAAGCTGTGGTGTCTAACCAAGAGCAAGGAGCAGTCTGTATACAGAAGTTTCCTTAGTGGTCTTAAAATGCTGATGCCCATGCAGACGTGGTTACCTGACTACTGGAAAATCTAGGTGAGAAGATCTGTCCTATTACCTTGCTCTCAGAGCATCTCTGCTGACTTAGAGGAATTTATTTGATGCATTAAAATCATAATCACATCCTTCTACATATCGAAATGCATTCCATCTTTCCCACCAAAATTAAGTACGATGAACCTAACTGGCTGGAAGGAGCTTATGACTATCTCTGGCAAGTTACTTTGCTTCAGTTTTCTCTATAGCAAAAAGGAAATTATAGTGACTGTTACCTCACAGGCTTGTAATGGCAATGAGACCAAATACACACAACACACTTAGCACAGTGCCCAGTCCAAAGAAAACCCTTAGTGTTAGCTTTTACAATCATTATTGTGATCAGTATAACACAGTGAAGGCATTTATGAGAAAGAGTAATGTCTTTTGTGAAGGAAGCCAAATCTTCCTTGCATAAACCTGCCTCTCCCTGTCTAGCAGGTCCCATACACTGACCACGAAGGCCATAGATTCGGTATCTGTTCCTCCTCAGCAATATCCTCAAGCCTCTTTTCATTTGTCTTTTTCCCTGATTAATAAACCACTCACCACTAATTACTTATAGTCATTTTCTGCTGCATAGTTTTATATGTGTTTATTATGTTCACAGCTGTCTTGCCTCTCAAGGGTAGAAATCTATTATCTTATTATTATCCTTGAGTCTCCTGATCACAGTGTCCTTGCTTCCCATCTCACTTCCACCAAAAGTGTCTCCTGGCAGGACATGATTTTCCTTCCTCCTTACCCTTTCCTTTCTATGTTCCACACACCTCATAAGGAAAGAGGAATTCAGGGTAGATGAAAGAGACAGGAACTTTGTGGGCATATAAACCAAACTAGTTAAACTATGAGATATAATTTTGCTATGAAATAAACCAGGAGATACAAGATGATCAAATATTTTCTTATAGAGAGCTCTCGAAAATTATTCATTGAAAAAATACTTAGCATATTCTGTGTTCAAAGTTCTGGGGATCTGGCTGTGAATAAAAGCAGGCTAAATCCTTCCTTTTCATGAAGCAGACCTTCTAGTAGGGGAGACAAACAACAAATATGTATCATCAAATAGTGATCAGTGTCGAGAAAACATAAAACAAGGTAATAGAATAGGGAGTGTTGAGTGCATTTCTGGAGGAAGGATGGTCAGGGTAGACATTTTAAGGAGGTTCCATTGTATCACTGGAAGTTCTCATATTTCATAGCACTTCAAGGATTTGGTGCTTCCCCCCTGTGGATGAAGTCAAGATTTGTGGCAGGGTAGGGCGGGGGGGCGGGTCGCAGATAGGAGAAGGGAGGATGATAAAAACACCACAGAGGAAGAGAAGGAAGTTCTCAGATGCTCATTCAAGATGAACTCTGTATGGAAAATGGAAGGGAATGTTTGCACCATGCTGAACATTAACACAAACTTGCTCAATTGCTAGTAAAGTTTCTGTGGTAGCACCCTGGAGTTCCAAACCTATATCATCAGTTGTGTTAGTCTTGAAGTTGGACTGAAGGGACAGTATGGACAGTGGAAAGCAAGAGTGTTTCATATTATCTTCTTCCAGGCTCCAGGGGAGAAGGCCCCAGCTTGTATAAGGGATAAGGAAATGACAGGTCAGAATTCCAGGTGGTGATTGACAGACAGCTACCTCAAAAAGACAGAAAAGGTAGGAAACAAAAGAGTAAATAAAGCCAAACCTTCTGATTGCTCCTGTAGCCAAGGAATGCTGCCCATTTGAAAATGAGGGACAGCTAGGGAGGCAGCCACAAACACCTGGTTTATAGCAGTATTCTATTATGCTTACTAACAATATCCATGATAATCCTAGAGGTATTTAAATACTTTGTATTTTAAAAAGTTATTCATTGCTGAAAGAAACTTTTACATATATTGTTTCTTGATCTTCTGTGAGAGAGACAAAGCATGAATTGTTATCCAATTCTGTGTATGAGGAAACAGACTTAAGTGGCTTGTTCAAAGTCCCCCAAGTGAGTGGGAAATTCAAATCCAGAACATTTGAATTTTCTGCTTCCTTAACCAAGCATTTACTGAGCTTCTACATTCAGTGCAGGACTGTTTGAAGCACCAAGATATTGAAATCATCAAGAATTATGTTTGTGTAAATAATTTCTGGGAAATCAGTGATGAAAGTGAAAGTGTCCAACTCTTTGTGACCCATGTACTATACAGTCCATGGAATTCTCCAGGCCAGAACACTAGAATGGGTAGCCTTTCCCTTCTCCAGGGGATCTTCCCAACCAAGGGTTGGAAATCAGGTCTCCCTCATTGCAGGCAGATTCTTTACCATCTGAGCCACCAGGGAAGCCCATAGAAGGAAAAACCCTTTACCTACAACTTGCACTTTATACAAAATTAACTCAAAATGAATTATAGGCCTAAATGTAAAATGCAAAACTATAAAACTTTTAGAAAAAGTCATAGGAGAAAATCTTCAGGATGTGGGTCTAAACCAAGAGTTCTTAGAGATGACATCAAAAGCTGGCCACATAAAATAAAAAATTGATAAATTAGATTTCATCAAAATTAAAACCTTTTGATGCGCAGAGGACCCTGTTAAAGGGATGAGAATACAAGCTCCGTACTGGGGAAAATTATTTCTAAACCACATATCTAGATATGATGCCTTTCTAGAATATATAAAGAACTCAACATTCAACTGGAAAAATCCATTTATAAAATGGACAAAAGATAGGAACAAGGGACAGACATTTCAGTGAAGAGAATATAGAGATGGCAAAGATGCACATGAAAAGATGTTCAATATCATCAGGGAAATGCAAATAAAACCACAGTGAGATATCACTACACCTTCAGAATGACTAAAATAAAAAATAGTAAGGACATCAAATACTGGCAAGGATATGAAGACACTGGATCAGTCACCCATTACAGGTGTAAAATGATTCAGCCACTCTGGGAAAGAATTTTTCAGTCTCTAACAAAACTGAAGATGTAAAAAAAAAAGCAAAAAAAGTAAAGATGTGCTTACCATATGACCCAGCAATTACAGTCTTGAGCAAGTGCCCCAGAAAATGACAACTCATGCCTACATAAAAATATGTACACAAATGTTTTTAACAGCTTTATTTGTAACCATTGAAAACTGGAAATAAGGCCCAGTTGTCCTTCAACAGGAAAAAGATTAAATAAAATGTTTATATCCATACAATGGAATACTACTGAGCCATAAAAAATAATGGCTTACAGATACAGTCAACAACTTGAATGTACCCATGCTGAGTGCACAGAGCCAATCTCTCAAAGTTCATATATTATATGAGTTCATTTACATACCATTCTCAAATGAGAAAAGTACAGAGATGGAGAAGACATTAGTGGTTGCCAGGCATTAGTGATGGAGCTGACAGATGCAGGTATGAATGTAAAGGATTAACATAAAGGAAATCTTTGTGGTGATGGTACAGTTCTGTACCTTGATTGTGGTGGTAGTTATATAAATCTACACAAGAGACAAAATTCCATAAAGTTACACAGAGAGGAATCCATGTAAAACTGACACAAGCTGAATAAACTCTTCTCCAGGGGATCTGCCTGACCCAAGGATAAAACTTGGGACTCCTGCACTGCATACAGATTTTTTTCCCTTCTGAGCCACCAGAGACGCCCAAATAAACTCAGTTTATTCACTTTGATATTGTACTATCATTATGCAAGATTTTACCACTGGGTAGCATGTTACTCATTTTGCATGCTAGCAAGGTTATACTCAAAATCCTTAAAGCTAGGCTTCAGCAGTATGCGAACCAAGAACCTGCAGATGTACAAACTAGATTTAGAAAAAGCAGAGGAGCCAGAGATCAAGTTGCCAACCTTCACTGGATCATGGAGAAAGCAAGGGATTTCCAGAAAAACATCTATGTCTGCTTCATTGACTACACTAAACCCTTTTACTGTGTGGATCACAACAAACTGTGGAAAATAATAAAAGAGATGGGAATACCAGATCACTTTACCTGCCTCCTGAGAAACCTGTATGCAGGTCAAGAAGCAATAGTTAGAACTGGACATGAAACAACAGACTGGTTCCAAATTGGGAAACGCTATATATTGTCACTCTGCTTATTTATCTTATCTACAGAGTACATTGCACAAAATTCTAGGCTGGATGAATCACAAGCTGGAATCAAGATTTCCCAGAGAAATATCAACAACCTCATATGCAGATGACACCACTTTAATGGAAGAAAGTGAAGAGGAACTAAAGAAACTCTTGATGAGGATGAAAGAGGAGAGTGAAAACCTGGCTTAACACTGAACATTTAAAAAATGAAGATCATGGCATCCAGTTCCATCACTTAACGGAAAATAGATGGGGAAAAAATGGAAGCATTGACAGATTTTATTTTCTTGGGCTCCAAAATCACTGCAGATGGTAACTCCAGCCATGAAATTAAAAGATGCTTTCTCCTTGGAAGAAAAGCTATGACCAACCTCAACAGCATATTAAAAAGCAGAGACATCACTTTGCCAGGTCCATATAGTTAAAGTTATGGTTCTTCCAGTAGTCATGTATAGATACGAGAGCTGGATCATAAAGAAGGCTGAATTCCAAAGAACTGATGCTTTCAAACTGTAGTGCTGGAGAAGACTTGTGAGAGTCCCTTGGACATCAAGGAAATCAAACCAGTCAATTCTAAAGGAAATCAACACTGAATATTCATTGGAAGGACTGATGCTAAAGCTGAAGCGCCAATACTTTGGCCACCTGACGTGAAGAACCAACTCATTGGAAAAGACCCTGATGCAGGGAAAGATTGAGGGCAGGAGGAGAAGGGGACGACAGAGGACAAGATGGTTGGATGGCATCACCAATTCAATGGACATGAATTTGAACAAACTCTGGGAGATAGTGGAGGACAGAGGAACCTGGCATGCTGCAGTCCATGGGATCAGAAACAGTTGTACACAACTTGGTGACTGAACAACAACCACCACTGGGAGAAGATGAGTGAAAGATACATGGGACTTCTATATACTATTTTTGCAGTTTCCAAAAGATCTATAACCATTTCACAATTAAAATATTAAAGAAAGTAAGTGAGTGGGACCTTTGTGTATTCTGAATCCAATTCCTTCTACAATGAAACTTTCTGGAGAACAAAAGCAGCATACAACAGCATGGCATGCTGGGAAGGACTAAACCAAGGATAAAAATATTTTGAGCCATTATTTACTCTCTGTGGTTTCTGTGGCTTTGTCTTCTCTTGTCACAGACCTTGCTCCCCTTGCCAGATGTGTGTCTGTCTGACCTAGATCAGGTTAATCAAAATCCTGTATCTCCTTGAGTGTGAATTTTGATCCAAAAAGTGGCATATAACCCAAGCCAGGCCACCCAGAATCTTTGCAATTTCCAGAGTTGGTGCTGAGCATGTCAGTGGTGGTAGGCTGTCTTCCACATAGGATTTGAAAAAAAAAAAGCATATATATCTCCTGTGCTGCCAGGAACCATGTCCCTAGTCAGTTGGATAAAACTGATAGAAAAAGGCCAACATGAAGACAGAAGCTGAGCCAGCTAAGGAGCAAAAGAGAGACCAATGGTCACATGCAACCATGGATACATTAGATCCTGAGACCAGACACATCAATCCTTCCCCCATACCCTGAACCAATCAACTCCTTTTCACAGTTATGAGTGTGTGTTGGATTTGGAACTAAAAGTTTTCTGAACAGTGTGATCTTTTAGAATCTCAATTTGCATGTCTATAAAATGAGAAGAAGGATATCTGATATGTTTGCCTCACAATTTTGCAGTAATAATCAAAAGAGACAGCAGACACAAATGTTCTCTACAGCATTGTGTAAATGCAAGGAGCTGATAGCTATTATTACAGAAACAAACAAAATTACTCCAAAAAATCCAGCTCCTTTCCTCAGGATTTTCATAACAATTGTATTCCGGTAATTTCTAAAGCAACACTGAGAATAAGAAACAAACCCAAAAATATCACTATAAATAGATTTGTTAATTATTATGATTCATGTTCAATGATTCATTTATGACTCAGAAAAAGCAACCAGAGACCAGCATCCACATATGTACAGAAACCTCTAAAATTTAAAAATATAAGAAAATTTTATGTGTGTGCAAAGATACTCCTGTGTGAGAATTTTTAAAATGACCTATGCTTCCATTTTGATCAGAAACATCCTGCTTGTATTATTTATGAAGCCACTTTCACATTCTGTATATTGTGGCCAGGTGGATTCTCTAAATCTTAGGGGGATTAAACTACTCAACAAGTTGCTTCTTTCTTTCTTTTCACATTAAATGGGTCAAACCCCAATTGAGTTCACCCCTTCTATTTAAAAAAAAATTAAATTTATTTTAATTGGAGGCTAATTACTTTACAATATTGTGGTGGTTTTTGCCATACATTCACATGAACCAGCCATGGGTGTACATGTGTTCCCCATCCTGACACTCTCTCCCACCTCCCTCCCCATCCCATCCCTCAGGGTCATCCCAGTGCACCAGCCCTGAGCACCCTGTCTCATGCATTGAACCTGGACTGGGAATCTATTGCACATATAGTAATATAGACGTTTCAATGCTATTCTCTCAAGTCATCCCACGCTCGCCTTCTCCCACAGAGTCCAAAAGGCTGTTCTTTACATCTGTGTCTCTTTTGCTGTCTCACATATAGGGTCATCGTTACCATCTTTCTAAATTCCATATATATGTGGTAATACACTGTATTGGTGTTTTTCTTTCTGACTTACTTCACTCTGTATAACAGGCTCCAGTTTCATCCCCCTCATTAGAACTGATTCAAATGCATTCTTTTTAATACCTGACTAATATTCCATTGTGTATATGTACCACAGCTTTCTTATCCATTCATTTGCTGATGGACATCTAGGTTTCTTCTATGTCCTGCCTATTGTAAACAGTGCGCAATGAACATTGGGGTACACGTGTCTCTTTCAATTCTAGTTTCCTCGATGTGTATGACCAGCAGTGGGATTGCTGGGTCTTATGGCAGTTCTACTTCCAGTTTTTTAAGGAATCTCCACACTGTTCTCCATAGTGGCTGTATTAGTTTCCATTCCCACCAACAGTGTAAGAGGGTTCCTTTTCCCTCACACACTCTCCAGCATTTACTGTTTGTAGACCTTTTGATAGCAGCCATTCTGACTGGTGTGAGATGGTACCTCATTGTGGTTTTGATTTGCATTACTCTGATAATGATTGACGTTGAGCATCTTTTCATGTGTTTGTTAGCCATCTGTATGTCATCTTTGGAGAAATGTCTGTTTAGTTCTTTGGCCCATTTTTTGATTGGGTCGCTTATTTTTCTGGAATTGAGCTGAAGGAGTTGCTTGTATATTTTTGAGATTAATTCTTTGCAGTTGCTTCATTTGCTATTGTTTTCTCCCATTCTGAAGGCTGTGTTTTCACCTTGCTTATAGTTTCCTTCATTGTGCAAAAGCTTTTAAGTTTAATTAGGTCCTATTTGTTTATTTTTGCTTTTATTTCCATTACTCTGGGAGGTGGGTCATAAAGGATCTTGCTGTGATTTATGTCAGAGAGTGTTTTTCCTATGTTTTCCTCAAGGAGTTTTATAGATTCTGGTCTTACATTTATATCTTTAATCCATTTTGAGTTGATCTTTGTGTATGGTGTTAGAAAGTGTTCAAGTTTCATTCTTTTACAAGTGGTTGACTGGTTTTCCCGGCACCACTTGTTAAAGAGATTGTCTTTTATCCACTGTATATTCTTGCCTTGTTTGTCAAAGACAAGGTGTCCATAGGTGCGTGGATTTATCTCTGGGCTTTCTATTTTGTTCCATTGATCTATATTTCTGTCTTTGTGCCAGTGCCATACCACCTTGACGATTGTTGCTTTGTAGGAGAGCCTAAAGTCAGGCAGGTTGACTCCTCCAGTTCCATTCTTCTTTCTCAAGATTGCTTTGGCTCTTAGAGGATTTTTGTATTTCCATACAAATTGTGAAATTATTTGTTCTAGTTCTCTGAAAAATACCGTTGGTAGCTTGATAGGGATTGCATTGAATCTATAGATTGCTGTGGGAAGTATACTCATTTTCACCATATTGATTCTTTTGATCAATGAACAAGGTATATTTCTCCATCTATTTGTGTCGACTTTGATTTCTTTCATCAGTGTTTTATAGTTTCCTATATATAGGTCTTTTGTTTTTTTAGGTAGATTTATTCCTAAATAATTTATTCTTTTCATTGCAATGGTGAATGGAATTGTTTCCTTAATTTCTCTTTCTGTTTTCTCATTGTTAGTGTATAGGAATGCAAGGGATTTCTGTGTGTTAATTTTATATCCTGCAACTTTACTATATTCATTGATTAACTCTAGTAATTTTCTGGTGGAGTCTTTAGGGTTTTCTATGTAGAGGATCTTGTCATCTGCAAACAGTGAGAGTTTTACTTCTTCTTTTCCAATCTAGATTCCTTTTTCTTCGCTGATTGCTGTGACTAAAACTTCGAAAACTATGTTGAATAGTAGTGGTGAGAGTGGGCAACCTTGTCTTGTTCCTGATTTTAGGGGAACTGCCTTCAATTTTTCACCATTGACGATAATGTTTGCTATGGGTTTATCGTATATGGCTTTTATTATGTCCAGGTATGTTCCTTCTATGCCTGCTTTCTGGAAGGTTTTTATCATAAATGGATGTTGAATTTTGTCAAAGGCTTTCTCTGCATCTATTGAGATAATCATATGGTTTTTATCTTTCAATTTGTTAATGTGGCGTATAACATTCATTGATTGTGAATATTGAAGAATCCTCGCATTCCTGGATTAAAGCCCACTTGGTCATGATGTATGATCTTTTTAATATATTGTTGGATTTTGTTTGTTAGAATTTTGTTGAGGATTTTTGCATCTATGTTCATCAGTGATATTGGCCTGTAGTTTTCTTTTTTTGTGTGATCTTTGTCTGGTTTTGGTATTAGGGTGATGGTGGCCTCATAGAATGAGTTTGGAAGTTTACCTTACTCTGCAGTTTTCTAGAAGAGTTTGAATAGGATAGGTGTTAGCTCTTTGCTAAATTTTTGGTAGAATTCAGCTATGAAGCCGTCTGGTCCTGGGCTTTTGTTTGCTGGAAGATTTCTGATTACAGTTTCAATTTCCGTGTTTGTCATAGGTCTGTTAAGATTTCTGTTTCTTCCTGGTTCAATTTTGAAAAGTTATACTTTTCTAAAAATTTGTCCAGTTCTTCCAAGTTGTCCATTTTATTGGCATACAGTTGCTGAGAGTAGTCTCTTACGAACCTTTGTATTTCTCTGTTGTCTGTTTTGATTTCTCCATTTTCATTTCTAATTCTATTCATTTGATTCTTCTCCCTTTGTTTCTTGATGGGTCTGGCTAATGGTTTGTTGATTTTATTTATCTTCTCAAACAACCAGCTTTTAGCTTTGTTGATTTTTGTTATGGTCCATTTTGTTTCTTTTGCATTTATTTCTGCCCTAATTTTTAAGATTTCTTTCCTTCTACGAATCCTGGGGTTCTTTCATTTCTTCCTTCTCTAGTTGCTTCACGTGTAGAGTTGGGTTATTTATTTGATTTCTCTCCTGTTTCTTGATGTAGGCTTGTATTGCTATGAACCTTCCCCTTAGCACTGCTTTTACTGAATCCCATAGGTTTTGAATTGCTGTGTTTTCACTTTCATTCGTTTCTATGTATATTTTGATTTTTTTGATTTCTTCTGTGATATGTTGGTTTTTCAGAAGCGTGTTGTTTAGCCTCCATATGTTTGTATTTTTAATATTTTTTCCTGTAGTTGACATCTAATCTTACTGCATTGTTATCAGAAAAGATGCTTGAGTTTATTTCAATTTTTTTGAATTTGCCAGGGTTATTTTTATGGCCTAGGATGTGATCTATCCTGGAAAAGGTTCCGTGTGCACTTGAGAAACATTTGAAATTCATTGTTTTAGGGTGACGTATCCTATAGGTATAAATTAGGTCTAACTGGTCCATTGCATCATTTAAAGTTTGTGTTTCCTTGCTAATTTTCTGTTTACTTTATCTATCCATAGGTGTGAGTGGGGTATTAAGGTCTCCCAGTATTATTGTGTGCTCAGGTTCCAGGTTGTGCTGAGGGGAACTGTCTAAGACAAGCCCTGGGTTGTGGGCACTTCCCAGGTCTAAGCCACTCAGGTTCAGGTTCTCAGGTACTCCACAAAGGCACAGATTCAGTTGGGTGTGTGTTTTGTGCCCTTCCCAGGTCCGAGCAGGTGACCAGGTGCTTGGGGAGTGCACATTCCACAGGTGGGGCGGTGCGTCTTATCACTTCACCCGTTCCAGCCCCTTGGTTTCCTGGGTGTGCAGTGGGAGTGCCATCTCTGGTGTGCTGTGTGTCTCCTCTGGGGAGCTGATCTCTGGCTGCGACCCTCCTGGCAGATGTCAACTGTCCAGGATCCCAGGAAGACTTGGTTAGCAACTGGGAGCCTTCTCACAGTTTGGTAGGGGATGCGTCTCTGGGGCCAAGTTTGCCCCTTGCCTTCTTGCTCTGGCTGTCACCTGCCTGCTTCCCTGCCTCCGGCGGGGGATGGGCCTGTCCGCTGTCCACTAGCTCTCCTCTGGTATTTGCTCAGTCCTTTGTTCTGTGAGTGGCCCAGCAGTGCCTTAGGTTAGAGCTTTTCGTAGGAAAGTTCTCTCTCTCTTTCCTCTTTTGTTTTCTCTCTCTGGCTATCCCATGGTTTGGGTTGCTATCTCAGGTTAGCTCCCTTAGATTGCCCTGAGGGCATTCAGGCCAGGTCCTTACCCTAAGCAATGCAGCTGGTGCCTCCCTGTTCAGCCCCTGCTTGCTGGTGGTGGACGCGAGAGTCTGGGCTACTTCTCTGCTGGGAGTTGCAGTTAGGCACGTAATCTGTGGGTTTTATTTGTTTATTTTTCCCTCCTGGTTATGTTGCCCTCTGAGATTCCAAAACTCCCCACACACCCACCAGTGAGAGGATTTCCTGGTATTTGGAAACTTCTCCTCCTTCACAACTCCCTCCCCGGGATGGGTCTCTGTCCCTGACTCTTTTGTCTCTCTTATCTTTTATATTTTGCCCTACCTCCTTTCGAAGACAGTGGGCTGCCTTTCTGCATGCCTGGTGTCCTCTGCCAGTGTTCAGAAGTTGTTTTGTGGTATTTTCTTAGCATTCAAATGATCTTTCGATGAATTTGTGGGGGAGAAAGTGGTCTCCCTGTCTATTTCTCTGCCATCTTAGGACCACCCCCCCAGTTGAGTTCAAATGGCTCCATTTTCCTAAGTTACAAAAAGCACAACAAAGTCTTTTATTGATGTCAATTAAATTTTATTTAAATCTAGACACCCATTTATAACTGGTAAGCCTATGAGACAGCTGGAACTGGCAGGGGACCTCCCCTCAGTATTCAGCCTACCTGGATTCTAGGAGCTACAGGCAGCACAGACAAGTAGCTGTTACCCCTATGAGACCATCTAGCTTGTGCAAGAGGATAAGTATACAGGGTAAGGGTGGGAAGTTGAGAGCATCAAAGCCAAGAGAGGAACAGGAAAGAGAGTAACAGGAATCAGCTATCCTGCAGGCCTCTGAAGTCAGAAAGTGTTTAGCACCCACAGTGAGCCTAAGTAGTACTTTAATCGACTAAGGGCCCCCTGGAAAGAGGGGGAGAGACACTCTTCTGGCTCCATATCTGAGGGAACTACGGTTACAGGACAGAACAAAAAGGGATGAAAGAAAAAAAAACTTTGACACTGTAAAAATGCTAAAAAAAACTTTCAACTATGCAAAAATAAAATCATCGGGGGCCAACTTACAGGCAGCCTACCACGCATGTAGTTTTAAAAATAAGAATTCAAACCCCTCATTGTTTCTCATAATATTTTTATTATCTCAAGATAGAGGTTATAGAATCCAATTAATCTTTTAGAGAAGCAATATTTATTTGAAGTTCAGGGAGTTAACACTGTTTACTTCTCTGTTAAATCAAAGAGAATTTAATCTAATACCTACTAAAAACAGCCAGTAAAATATACTCCCAACTTGTAAAATTATATCTGTCTTTGTATATAGCTATATAAATGCACAGATCAACATATGTAATTACATTTATGAATAAGTGTGTCAAAATGAACCAAACAATTGCTTTGTCAATACAGTAAAGCCAAGGATACCTGCAGGACACAGTCAAGAAAGGAAAATCTTCACCAAGGAGACATTTCAACCCCCAAAGTTTTATTCATTGATGCTTCAAAAGGGAGTCCTTGGTCACTGCCTTTGTCTTATGGAATAATATCCTGATATACAATTAATTCCCCTATTTGGCAGAAATGAAGATGAATTAACCAGTAATCAGCTATTTCCAAGAAAATAGTCAAATCAAGGATTTGACATTTTCAAGAGGAAAGAACACTAGACCATGAGTGGAAAATACTTGCATTCTAAGTTTTGCCTGTACCACTAAATTGCTAGGTGATCTTGGGAAAGTCTAGATCCCCTCTACAAAGTGGAGGTCCTTGACGAAGCCATCCACAGAACTAATCACTCAAGATGATGCAGAAAAGAAAAAATGGTACCATGATCAAGTGAGTTTGGAAATACTTCTCTTGGAGTTTCCCAATGAACATTTTCATATTTAAGGATTCAACTACTTCTGAAATAAATGTGTTTAAAACTACTTAATCTAACTTTTCTGTTTATAAATTTTTTATGTCATGTACACTGCTTTAAATATTACTATCACCCCATGAAGAAAGCATCATGACTTTACAGATGAGAACATTTTTACTATTAGCAAGATCCCTTTAAGCAAATAAGAACAATTTTTATATCCAATTTAGTTTGTTTCCATTCGAGAAAAGATGTGACTTACATTTGAGTCCTAACTCCAACGTAAACACATACTAACCATACTTCAAATATATAACTAGACAATAGAACACTGCTGTTTACTAATATCAAAGCAACCACATTCTGAAAAGCAGGGCAATAACTGAGTTTTCACATGAAGCCATGGTAAGGAATCAAATCATGCTTTGTGCAATTGCTTTATTTTTCATTTCTCCAGTAAATCCTTCCACTGCTCATAAAGTCATTTCCAGATGCAATTATATTTTAAATCATTTAAATTTTTCAACTGAATGTATTATTCAAAAAGTGATAACATTTTTCATCTGTTGCCTCATGAATTCTGTTATTTTTTATGTTGCAAATAAAAATGAACGAATTAAAGTTTGAAACTGCCCATAGACTTAATAAGGATAACTTATCAAATAATTACAAGATGCAATCACAAAGGAAGCCTTATTATGTTATAAGCAAAGAGCAAAATGTCTCCATTATTTCAATAGAGAGGAAACATTTTTGGTTTAAGCTCCAATAAATAGAGAAACAAGCAATAATAACAACAACACAATAACAATAATTACCCTTTACTGAATCCTTACTATATGTAAGGCACTGACCTGAGTGTTTTATGTTTCATTTCATCCTTACAGCTACCCATGATTTATGCACTATTTTTAGTCATATTTGATGGTGAAGGGAAAAACAACTAATTCTCAGAGAAGCAAAGTGGCTTTTACAAAGGTAGCAAGTTGTACAACCAGGACAAGAACAAAAAGCTTTCTCTTAACTTCTATGAAAGATAGAAGCACATAGAGCACACTCTATGTGCTCTTTCAAATATAAATTTAAATTTTTAAAAAATTAAGAGATATTATATAACATAATTTAATTTAAAAAATAGCTGAGAATACAAACTGAAATTCATCAAGAACACATCAATATATAGTAATGCATTCTGACACTGGGTGAGTTCATACCATCTTAAACTGAAAACTAAAAGGACTCTTGTTTGTCATCTGGTCCCACTTCGCATCTGGTCTTTTCAACAGCCTTCCTAAATGCCATAGAGCCTTAATTTCCTTGCTCCTAATGACATGAAACTCATTGCCACAAAATGAAAGACCCTGTGCTTTGGGATATCTTTAGACATATTAGAATATAAAGTCTCAATTTGATCCAAAATTGTCATTCTTTAGCTTCTACTCAGTTTTATTGCCAACGATATAACCCAATGCTTGGCCCTTCTACATCATCATGTTTCCAATGATAACAGTTACCTTCTTCTCCAGTTTTGTATTTTTGCTGTTTTAACTTTTCTGAGTTGAAAACAAAGCCTTCCCAATCCAGCTTGCCTTCCTTCTGAGGCATCCTAATTTGCCATTGCTCCCTTTAAATGTGAATACAGTATTCCTGGCACGTTTGAATCAATAGAACATTGGTTAGCTATTTATTCTGTGATCTAAACTTTGCAGGGATCACATCCCCATTTTAACATTCACATTGAACTGTTGGATTACAAAAATATACAATTCATTTTCATATAAACCAGTTCCAAGTCAAGTCTCTATTTATGATAACGTTTCTAAATTAAATTCAGAATTTATTTTTTTTATAAGTTTCCTTCAACTGATTTCAGCCCAGAATTCCCATCTGGGTCATTTGGGAGGATTTTGACTCTGTCCATTTGTTTATCAGATTGAAGACACTAAACTCTCACTTCATTCCAGTAATTTCACAGAATCACTACCTTGGAACTTGTACCTTATGCTAAATCCAACAACAAGAAACACTATCTAAATCTGACATTTGCCTTCTAAGAGAAAAACGTGGTTAAATGTGTCTCTCAGGGAAAAACACGCTTTACATCTCATTAAATGACTTGGGCAACTTGTATTTTTTTTTCTTCCTCTCCCCTCCAAACAAGTCTAAGAATCTTAAAACCGAAAACATTCTTTACATAAATGCACTTTTAATCTACCATGACATCTTAGTCTAGGGCACACAAGTTTAGTTATCAAGAAGATATAAAAAGTTCAAACCTCTCAGATTCACTCATCAAACCATTGGAAAAGTACTTAAAAGAGGCCTATGAACATACACTTGTGACTGACCTGGTCATGATAAAGTTTCAATATCTTTTCTTAGCTACTAAGTTTGAGCCCAAGGTTCAACTCTATGGAAGGGACATACCCAAGAACCTGTGGGACACACCCAAGTACCTGTGCACCATACTGGGGACATAGTGGAACCACAATGTGTCAGACATTGTTGGAAAGATAGCCTGAAAGCAAGCATATACGAGCATACAAGAAGTTCATAGTCTACTGGGAGACAAGAGGAATTCACCAGCATGTTGAATTTGTCCATGAAAGTGAGTAGAGAAAAAAGTGTTGGGAGAGTGTTTATGACTAGAGTACACATGAAGAGACCAGAAGCAGATGAAACAGGAAAGAGAGAAAGGAAGGGTAAAAGACTTGAAGGGCAGCCTATGGAGTGTCCACTTGATCCTTTAAACAAGGGAGTAGGGGAAAGGGCACCTAAGTTTTTAAATCAGAGGGCAGCATGATTAGACCTCTGCTGTGGAAAGATTCTCTGGTGGTCATGTGAAAAGAGGTGGTATATCATGAGGATAGATAGGTGACACAGGAGGCCAGGGATTAGGCTCTTACAGCAGTGTTAAGTGGCGGGTGATATGGGCTTGAATTAGGGAAATGGCAAAGGACAGAAGGAAGCGTTGGATATTTAGGCTGAGGGAGAGGAGAGCAGGATTTCTAGTGTGGGTGACTGAGTTGATGTAGTAAGAAGAGTAAGTTTGGAGGGGAAGATGGTGGGAATAATGAGATGCCTATGACACATAAAGGTAGATGGAGCCAGTAAAGAGCTTCAAGTATACTTCTGGACCTCAGGAAAGGAATCATATCTGAAAATTAGAATATCTGATTCTTTTGATGACAGATGCAGGATATAAAACGAATTTGCTGCTCAGATTGGAATAATATATGAGTGCAAACAGAGCTCTCTGAAGCTGAGGCAGACTCTGAGCTAGAAATGAGCAGGCAGGAGATGTATCAGGGAGGGCTCTTGAGATCAAAACCTGTGAGAGGAAAGGGAACCAGGGATTAGTAGAAGAAACTGATATATGATTCACACCCAGAGAAGGTCTAGCTGACTCTCCAGAGGGAGCAATGGACCGGAGATGGTCCTGAAAAGTGGTCTCAAACTGAAGGAGTGCTCTTTCTAACCCTAAGTCAGTCAGTCAGTAGATGCAGGCTGCCCCTAAAAGTAAGTGTGATCTTGACAAGGTAGTTTTCTTTAGCTGAGGCCATCTCCAAAGATTTCTAACAGCTAAGGGTCATTGACACCAACATTCATAACAGAAGAAAAAACAAGTTCTTCTCTGAAGAGAGATCTAGCAATGCATTCCAGTGTCTACCACATGCATCAAAGTTATCAAGATGGGTTAATATAAAGTCCTGCACTTGGTCACCCAAATACAACTATACTAATGCAAGCAAGATATGACTCATACTCATGGAAAAGACTACAGCCCTTTAGCTGACTATATGATCAATATGACTACTGCTGTGGTTCTGTTTTTAAAAAAATAAAAAAGCAAAAGTAATCTTAAGCTCTATCAATAAAGGTGTAGTATCTAGAACTTAGGAAGTGTGACCTCTGCTCAACTCTGTTATTGATAAAATCTCACCAAAATGTCTGCTTCAGTTTTGAGTATTACCTCAAATATACCATTGATAAACTAGCATATGTCCAGCTCAAGATAATCAAGACAGGAAAGTGAGGATATTTTAAACTCTGCCATGAAAAATTTGGGGCTTCCCTGGTGTTCAGATGGTAAAGAATCTCCCTGCAATGCAGGAGACCTGGGTTTGATCACTGGGTCAGGAAGATCCCCTGGAGAAGGAAATGGCAACCCACTCCAGTATTCTTGCCTGGGAAATCCCATGGACAGAGGAGCCTGGTAGGCTACAGTTCATGGGTCACAAAGAGTTGGATACAACTGAGCAAGCACTCACATCTGATGATAAAAATGCAGACAGCAATAAATGAGATACTGGTAGCCAGATCTTGGTAAATTGAAAATATCTTTTTCTTTTCTCTGTTTATACCTATTCCTCATGTCTGTATGCTCAGTGACATGAGAATTAGTTGTTCACACCAAACAAGTTATTTAGTAGGAGGAAATTAAATGTATTTAATAAAGTCTATGTAAATGTCATTCTGAATAAAAGTTACATATCTTCAAAAATAGCACATGTTACAATACTCTATGCATTAGAACAGACTTGTTAAACAAATATGGTAAATAGGAATCCACAGGAAGTAAAAATGAAGTGGACTAATAACCCCAGAAGTACTAGCAATGGAGGAGGCCAGTTGTGCAGAAAATCCCCAGCCTTGAAGTATGTGCAGGCAGAGACCATAAGAAGCTCATTGCAGTCAAAGAGCTGCTCACTCTGGAATCCATTCCTCAAATTCTTAGCCACTGGATACTGCAAATTCATGGGGTTGCCACATGTAGCTATTTAATTTAAAATAAGTCCCTCAGTCACACTAGCCACATTTCAAGTGCTCAGTGGCCATGTGCAACCAATATTGACCATATTGTGCACAAATCAAGAACATTTGTATCACTGCAGAAATGTACATTGGATAGCAGTGTTAGGGAACCAATGACTAAAACTACACTCCCTGGCCAGGCACGATAATAACAATAATAACAATTTGCATGAGTTGTTTCACAACAGGAGATCATGATAAGGAACAAGGTACTGATGAGTTGCGAGAGC
Organism: Okapia johnstoni; assembly: GCA_024291935.2. NCBI lineage: Eukaryota > Metazoa > Chordata > Mammalia > Artiodactyla > Giraffidae > Okapia > Okapia johnstoni. The sequence continues at coordinate 110,608,899 of CM044305.1, forward strand.
TACCGCCAAAACTGACCAGAGGAATTTGGGAGGGGCCAAAAAGAGGGAGGAGACAGCAGCCCATAATATGTCCTGCCAACCTCAGAAACTCTTGCACTGGAAATCATCTTGACTAAGAGAAACATGCGCCACAAGGAAGGGTCCTGAGTCAGACCAAATATGGACACTAGATGATTGGCCAGACACAACCTAGAAAGGTAACCCCACCATCATAAAACCTAAGACTGTGAGCCATGTGACAGAGGAGTTCTGGATTCCCTTACCTTGCTGCTCTCCCCTCGAATGCCCCTTTTCAATAAAGTCTCTTGCTTTGTCAGCACGTGTGTCTCCTCAGACAATTCATTTCCAAGTGTTAGGCAAGAGCCTTCTCCCGGTCCCTTGAAGGGGTCTCTCACTGTGAAAGAAGTGTCTTGACCCTTTCCTCTGAACTGAACACAATTACACAAAACAACAAGTAAGGTTTCACCTCTCCTCCCCTTCTCTCTCTCTCCTTTTTAGTTAAAGCTATCATGGTTCAGACGGAGAAGGCAATGGCACCCCACTCCAGTACTCTTGCCTGGAAAACCCTATGGACGGAGGAGCCTGGTAGGCTGCAGCCCATGGGGTCGTGAAGAGTCAGACACGACTGAGTGACTTCACTTTCGCTTTTCACTTTCATGCATTGGAGAAGGAAATGGCAACCAACTCCAGTGTTCTTGCCTGGAGAATCCCAGGGACAGGGGAGCCTGGTGGGCTGCCATCTATGGGATCGCACACAGTCAGACACGACTGAAGTGACTGAGCAGCAGCAGCATCGTGGTTCAGAAATAACTTCTTCAAACCAACTCCTCTGATGAAGTGCCCTCCTCTTTCAAGTGTCATCTTATAATGACTCCCAACTATTCACAGGGACCTGAGAAAAGAACAGGCTCAGTGTGTAGCAGATGGCTCAACCCAATGTGAAATCATGGATTTTTAGCCAGTATGCAATAGATAAATGCAACTGATTTGCACATTTATTTCAAACCAAATAAACAGTATTGGAAAGATCTTGGGACTATTCTTTATCAGTAGCAGATCTCCTCCTTCCCCAGCTGCTCACTCTTGCTATGAGTTTTTAAAGGAAAAATAGCTTTAGCAAGAAGGGGATAAAAATGAAACAGTCATAACATCGCATGTTTTCCTTATATAACATCTAGAAGCCAAAGGCATTTTTGGTATTGCTAAAATATAAATGCACATAAAAAAAACATATTACAACCTATGAATCTTATGAGGAAAACAGTTTAAGAATAAAAACCACATGGATCAAGGGGAAAAGAATAACTCAAGAGAGATTTTATATGTGTTCATACATAAATATCAACCTTTCAAATTCCTGATCCAGGAAAAAACAGACTGGTTTGGTGGTGATTGGTAGTGGCTGGGAACAAAGAGAGACTGGTTCCATTTTTGCCTGTAAGGTAATAGGCCAACTTTTCAGTGCCCAGGCCTGCAGGTAGTGGGGAGATTGGGACAAGGGAGCCTTCCTTAGGACTAAAAGTTAACTCAAAGGATCCAACCCCAATGAAAAATCAAAGGTCTGAAAGGTTTTGAACTTGATACACAAGGGTTTCCCATAGGCCAGAGTGTAGCAAGCTCAGAGTGTGATGAACTTAAGTGCTAGGTAACAGAGGTTAGCCCAGGTAAGCCAGGCCATCTACTCCTTCCTTCGTATCATGCAAGGCGGCTCAGAAAGACTCAGGCTTCATGGCACCCACACAGCTGGTATAGTGAGGGAGGGAAGAGAAAGAGACAAGTGAGATACAGAGGAGTCCAAGGCTGGCCCCTTGTTCTGATGGGTATGGAAGTTCTGTCATAACACAGCCATAGCCACTTCTTCTGTTTGCATTCCAGTGAAGGAGTAGGGACAAAAGCAGGGGATTCACAGAGCAGTCTATGTTCAGACATCCCACAGTGCTTCCCATCTCATCTATAGGTCTGTTGACACGTGGCAGGTACCAGCCCAAAGGCCAGTGTGGGGAAGGTAGGATCCCTTTCTGAGGAAAGGGGCTGCCAGAAGCCAGATTAGTCCCAAATAGGACCCAGCCATGCAGAAGGATGAATGACTCAGGGCTTTCCCTGGCCCAAATGTGCTTGGCAACAGAGGTGAATGTAGGGAGGGAAAAGAGAGGACAAGAATACGCTGCTGACCGGAGCCCTAATCCTCATTTTGGGAAACTACCTCTATTCCTCAGACTTCCCAGACAGACAAGATGAGGAAGCAGAGGCTGTAAGATGTATAAGCTCTTTTCTTATCAGGACTTATTGAGAACAGGCCTGGAGAAAGCAAGGAACATGCATGTGTACCTGCGTGTTTGTTGTGCTAGTGGTGGGGTAAATACAAAGGAGACAAGGCAGTTGCTCCAAAACTGCAATAAAGCATCCTGCTAAAATGCTTTGTTCTGCTCAGTGTGTTGTTCCACAGCTTAGGGAGTGTACCTTGCCTTCTATCTTCTCTCCACTATCCCCCACTTTGCGATACTCAGAACTTACAGACCAATAAACACTTACATTAATATGTCCCTTAGATATTTCCTGGACATAGCATGGTGAAAACTTAGCAAAAGGACGCAAAAATAGGTTTCCAATGGCCCCCACTTTCCTCATGGATTTCCACTGAGCCCCACTTTCCTCATGGATTAAGTCAGAAAATAAAGATTATTTCAAGTTAAATGGTTTCCAAGAAAATATTTGAACAAGAAGATACAAAGCTCTGACGCACTGAGATTTCATCTTGTCATAGTGTTCTTCAGATCTCCCAGAGGGGTGTAATTCTCAAAACCAAACTCAAAACATCTGGGAAATAGCAAAGCACCATTTGACAGGCAATTTTTTTTCCAAGTTTCATGCCATCCCCACCCAACTGTAACTGCTCTTGTACTTAGAATTTAAAAAAGAAAACAGTAAAAATGAAGAGACTCAGCTACAGCTTGTTAAGATCACAGTTGAGGTATACTAATGCATGTATATGGAATTTGAAAGATGGTAATGGTAACCCTATATGTGAGACAGAATAAGAGACACAGATGCATAGAACAGTCCTGTGGACTCTGAGGGAGAAGGTGAGGGTTGGACGTTCTGGGACAATAACATTGAAACATGTATATTGTCATATGTGAAGCAGAACACCATTCCATGTTCTATGCATGGGGACGGATGCTCAGGGATGGAGCGTTGGGATGACACTGAGGGATGGGAGGGGGAGGGAGGTGGGAGGAGGGTTTGGGAGGGGGAGCACATGTGAATCCATGGCTGATTCATGTCGATGTATGGCAAAAACTACTACAATATTGTAAAGTAATTAGCCCCCAACTAAAATTAAAAAAAAATAAAATAAAATAAAATAAAATTAAGTTACTTGAAAAAAAAAAAAAAAAAAAACCAAAACAATTAATGGAACTGCACTGGCTGCAGTGGAGCTTCCCTACTGAAACCTTCAGCCTGTTCATGCTACCCAGTCATGTAAACACACAGAAAACTAGTCAAGAGATGTAGCCCACCGGAAACCACACAGGATCGCCAGCTCTCTGTGTAGATGAATCACACGCAAGCTTCCTGTAAAAACAATGTCCTTCCCCACCCCTCTCTCAACCTGCAACAATTAAATCAGAACCTCCAGCTGTGATGTCCAGGCAGCAGGAAGGAGGGAAGGAGGGAGGGAAGAAAGGAGGAAAGGAAGGGAGGGATGGGGAGAGAAAGAAGGCAGTCCACTTACTCTCTATAGTATTCCCTTCCCATAAGCGTAAAATAAGAAACTTTGACAAAGCCATCCCTGACATTTCCATCAGGTTTATGATTCTATAAACACGAAATTTGATGCCTCAAGACATATTTCAAGCCCAGGTATTGCTGTTTACTACACATGTCTCTTCATTTTAAATGTGATGTTTATTTAAATTATAAGACTTTTTTCATTCAGAGAAAACTGCTGCTGCTACTGCTGCTAAGTCACTTCAGTTGTGTCTGACTCTGTGCGACCTCATATACGGCAGCCCTCCAGGCTCCCCATCCCTGGGATTCTCCAGGCAAGAACAATGGAGTGGGTTGCCATTGCCTTCTCCAATGCATGAAAGGGAAAAGTGAAAGTGAAGTCACTCAGTCGTGTCCGACTCTTAGCGACCCCATGAACTGCAGCCCACCAGGCTCCTCCGTCCATGAGATTTCCCAGGCAAGAGTACTGGAGTGGGTTGCCATTGCCTTCTCCGTCAGAGAAAACTATCTAGTATTAATTTTAGAGTAAGTGATCCCTACTTAAAGATGGATTGTCCTACATGTAATAGTTATATACTAAGAGTCAGATACGACTGAAGCGACTAGCAGCAGCAGCAGCAGCAGCAGAGGTTATAAAATTGGCCTACACTCTATGATGATAAATAAAACACATTGAAATTCTACAAGCAAATAAGGCTGTTGTTGTTAAAGAGGAGAAACAAAATAACTTACTCCATCAGCCACAATGTACCACGCTAATAGTATGCTTTGCTCAATGGAGTAAATTGTACAACTGACCCTTGAACAAGAGCAGGTTTGAATTGCATGGGTCCAATTATATGCAGACACTTTTCAAGAGTGAATACTACAGTCCTGCACAGTCTATGGCTGCTTGAATCTGTGGCTGTGGAGGAACGGCAGATACTAAAAACCCAGGGCTGACTATAAGTTATATACTATTACACCCCGCATTATTCAAGGGTCAATCATACAGATTTAGTATTTGTGAACATACTTCAAATACACACCTTGGATGATAAAAAAAAAGGGGGGGAAGAAAATGATAGAATGGAGAAAAATGTTAATTCAGTAGTCAAAATATAGTGCAAATAGGTTGTAGTTGTTAAGACTGTATCCTTGTCTGTAGGGATAGAGTATGGAATAGCGGAGCAGCACCAGTGCTAAGTCGCTTCAGTCATGTCTGACTCTTTGTGACCCCATGAACTATAGCCTGTCAGGCTCCTCTGTTCATGGGATTCTACAGACAAGAATACTGGAGTGGGTTACCATGCCCTTCTCCAGGGGATCTTCCTGACCCAGGGATCGAACCCGGGTCTCTTTGGTCTCCTGCATTGGCAGGCAGGTTCTTTACCACTAGCACCACGTGCAAAGCCCTGTTTCCTGGGTTCACAGCCCATCAAACAGAAATCTGATCTGACTCAGCTACAAATTTTTCCGTTCACAGTAAGTAATCATTAGCTTAAGTACAAAGCTTAAAATTTAATACTAAACTTCAGTGTAATACCATCCTGACTGTCACCTCAAAATGAATTTTTTTATAGTGTGTCCTTCTTTTAGTGTTTTAGTAGCCCTGACAAATGACAGTCCCCTCAGGTACTCCTTCACAAAAGGGATATCAGTTTCACCCTTACTGACACACAAGTTGTCTACCATCAAGTTTCCTCCTCTACAAATACAGAGAGTAATGCTGACCCTACAGGGTCATCTTGGAAATTGCATAAAATCATCTATTTGACCACACAGTAAACTGTACATTATTGAGGTCTTAAGCCTTAAAAAAATCCTATGAAATGTAAGATATAACCATATTCATTATTCCCACTATCTTCCCCTCTAAAATTACTCTTCTTCTCCTGCACAGAGTTCTATTATTAACATCTTATATTAATGTGATGCTTTTTTCCCAAAAATATTGAACCAATATTGACACCTGGGAGACAGTGAGGGGCAGGGAGGCCTGGCGTGTTGCAGTCCATGGGGTTGCAAAGAGTTGGACACAACTTAGCACCTGAACAAAAACAATAGCATTGACACCCAAGAAATAAAAGTGTTAGGTATATCTCTAACAAAAAATATGTATAAGGTCTATAATGGGAAAATTCTGACAAACAAAGTTTTAAAAAATTAATAAATGGAGATATAATACATGTTCATGGATAGGAAGATTCAATATTGCTAAGGTGTCAGTTTTCCCAAATTGATCTATAGATGCATGCACTCCCAATCAAACTTCCAGCAAGTTATTTTGTGGATATTTATTCTAAAGTTTATTTGGAAAGGCAAAAGATCCACAGTAGCCAACATAATTTTGAAGAAGTTGTAGAACAGACACCACCCAACTTGAAGACTTACTATAATGTTACAGTAATCAAGACTGTGTAGTACTGGTGAAAGATAGATAAATATATCAATATAATAACATAGAGAACCCACACAAATATAGTCAACTCATCTTTGACAAAAAGGCAAAAACAATTCAATGGAAAAATGAGAGTCTTTTCAACAAATGGTGCTGGAACAACTAGACATCCACATGCAAAAATAAAGAAAGTCTAGACCTTACACCCTACACAAAAATTAAGTCAAGGAGATTTATAGACCTAAGTATAAAAAGCAAAACTATAAAACTCCTAGAAGATCACATAGGAGAAAATCTAGGTGACCTTAGTCTTTCCATGACTTTTTATGTTTAACACCAAAAACATGATCCATGAAAGAAAAATTGATAAGTTGAAATTCATTAAAATTAAAAAGCTTCTGTTTGCTGAAAGACACTGGTAAGAGAATGAAATGACAAGCCCTGGACTGGGAGAAAAATCTTAGCAGAACATTTACCTGATAAATGACTGATAAGTATAATAGAAAAAAAAACCCTCTTAAAACTCAACAATAAGGATATAAACTATCCAGCTAAAATAATGGGCAAAATATCTGAACACACACCTCATCAAGGAACAACGGCAAATAAGCATTTGAAAAGATGCTCAACAACATACGTCATTAGGGAATTTCTCAAAAATGATGAGACATCACTAAATGCCTATTCACGTTCAGTTGCTCAGTTGTGTCTGAACTCTTTGATAGGCAATAAATTGTAGACAGTCTAAAAATGATAATAAAATAAGAACTGGATAGTTAAATATTCCTAGTTTTGTTTCTCTTTACAATTTAATTTTAAAATATAATCTACAGTACATACATGCTATTTCAGGAGCAAAAAGATGAATGTGTAGCAAAGAGTAGTGATAGAAACTGGTGAGCATAATAGACTGGAGGTCTCAATTAGAAAAGGATGTTTAAAATCAAACTATCAGAAATGGTGTAAGGGGATTATGGACAATTATTAATATATAGGAGTGATTATATGTTATCTAATAAAATGTAAGTTTTATGAGTCAAAGACCTTTATTTTCCTCACTGCTATATCCCAGACAAGCACACAGTAGTTGCTCAATTAGTACTTAAAGATATGGATGTATATAAAGATGACTCAGTTAGTACTTAAGTAAATGGGTATGTACAAAGACGGCTCACAAAATATAATGGGTAAAGAGATACCTGAGGTCAGGATGGGGAAGACAAATAAAGATAAAGGGTAAATTAAATCTTATCAGTGCAAGAATTGCAGTCAGCAAGCCAGAAGAATAAGAGGAAATGATTAGAGAGTGATGTACTTGAAATTGGAATTTCAGAATCGTAGACAGGAACTTTGTGGCTAATTTGGGCTTGAGGAAAATGATCAATGGCAACAAGTTCACCCAACTGGAAGGCCAGAGTGTTGGACAGGTCATGCCAGCAAAATTGACAGGAATAAAGAGGAACACAGTGAACCAGGTACTAAAGTCTTAATGAGGGGAGGTGTGGTGGTGATCAGGATGTGGGCAGATGACATCAACAAGGAGATGAAATGGGTCAGTCAGTCAGTTCAGGCTCTCAGTCATGTCCAACTCTTTGCAACCCCATGGACTGCAGCATGCCAGGCCTCCCTGTCCATCACCAACTCCCGGAGTTTACTCAAACTCATGTCCATTGAAGTGGGTAGTATAGCCTTATGACATAGGTTTCAAAGAAGTAGGGAATTTTGAAGTAAAAATAAAAACAGAAAATATTTGGAAGAGTCACCAACAATGATTTTTATTCAATCGATTGATGAGCTGAAGAAAGACTGACACAGCATCCTTCTTGTTTCTCTTCTCATCACTGTTGTCCCTGTGGTTGACAGAATAATGGCCCCCACAGATGTCTGTGCTGCAAGCTCTGGATCCTGAACCTCACCTCACACGGCAAAAAGGACTCTGTGGACATGATTACTTGAAGTTCCATGAGATGGGGAGCTTATACTAGATTTTCTATGTGGCCAGATGTCATCACAGCGTCCTTACAAGGAGGAGATAGGAAGGTCAGAGAAGCAGGAGATCTGAAGACAGAAGCCAGAGATTGGAACAATGTGAGGAAGGAAACCTGTAAACCAAGGAATGCAGGCAGCCTCTAGAAGCTAAAAAAGGTAACAGAACAGATTTTCCTCTGATAAACTCAGAAGAAATACTGCCCTACTTAAGTGAAGTGAAGTCACTCAGTCATGTCCGACTCTTTGCGACCCCGTGGACTGTAGCCTACCAGGCTCCTCCATCCATGGGATTCTCCAGGCAAGAATACTGGAGTGGGTTGCCATTTCCTTCTCCAGGGGATCTTCCCGACCCAGGAATCGAACCCAGGTCTCTCTCGCATTGCAGGCAGACACTTTACCCTCTGAGCCACCAGGAACTTCATTTACCTTGATTTAAAACTTCTGACCTCCCAAAATGAAAGAGAAACAATTTGTGTTGCTTTAAGTCACCAAGTTAGTGATAGTTTGTTACAGAAGCAGTAGAAAACAAACACAGTCTCTGGATGCCATCATGAGCCATCGGGGAAAGCTGTCATCCCAAGGTGACATGGCAGGCTTCAGGTAACCCTTCTCTCTCGCATTTCAAGATTCTGAGGCACCCTGCCTCACACTCGTGCCTGTTACAGTACATGAACATGTTGTCATGTGAAGTCCTTAAGGGAAGTAAATCCTTCCTATAGTCCCTCTCCTCCTGATCTTGCATGTATAAGGATTGTTGCACTTGCATGTATAAGGATTGTTGCACATTTCACAATAGTTTACAGTAATTATTTGGGTGTCTTAACCAGCTTTCCCCTGACTGTAACTTCCCTGTAGTTTTCCTATGTAGTCTCAGTCTCCTTAATCTCTGTGCTTAGCAAAAGAGTTGTCACTGTGCTCAACAGACATGAATTAAATAGAATCTAGACAAGGCAAAACATACCCCCCACTTACCAGGAAGAAAGTTCAACATGTATGGCATGGGCTCTAAAGAGGGCAGAAACAGGGTCACAAGGCAGGGCTAAGAGCAGCACACAAGCCTCATTGCTGAATCCTGTTTGCTCCTTAGATCCCACTTGCCTGGGTCAGGCAGTCCTGGAGCCTGACATGTCTTTTGTGAAAACACACAATTCAAGCATGAGTGACACTCGCCTCATTCACAAAGTCCATCAACAAGTCTGGGTTGTACAATAACTTCAAAAATGAGCAGCAAAATCAAATCTCCAGGCCTCTCATTAAACAGTCACTTTATGAGTCCCATTGTTCACTAGTCACACCTTATTTCTGAGAAAAATGGAAATTTGTTGAAAGTATCCATGTATGAATTTAAGACTTTGAGTCTTCTTAGGAGTAAAAAATCTTCACTCAAAGGACAAATAATATATCACAGGTCTAAAGGCCTCTTCTCAAACAGATTATCTGGAGGAAATAGCCGACATGTGTGTGCTTACATTTTGATCTCTGTGTTAAAAATCGCTTGCATTCCTTTCCCCAGCTTACCAGGAGTAACTCTGTGGCACATTTAAAATGGCCTCTGCCAGTTACAGAGGTAGCTTATCTCAAAATAGGGTTTTGAGCCCCAAAACAAAGCAGCATTGACTTTCTACTATGAAAGCTTCCTGTAATTCATTCATTAATCCAACAAATATTTAATCGCCTACCTAAACTAGACACTGGAAATACCATGAGAAACAAGACAGATTTCTAACATCACTGGATTTGGTCTATACAAGGGGATAGACAGTGGATGAACAATCTCAATGGTTATGAGTTTTATGTCATAGTGAACACAGAGTGCCATGGGAATGTATACAGAGGAGTCTCACCTCAGCTGGGGAAAGCATCTCTGAGGAAATGACCTTGAACTGAGAGCTAAGCAACACATAGGGATCAGCTGGGTGAAAATGGCAACAGAGATGGGAAGAGTGGGCGAGATTACAGGCAAGGGATCAGCATGTCTACAGGCCCTGAAGCAACAAAGAGTGTGACTGTTTGAATAATTAAAATAACTTTGGTATGGCTAGAGCAGGGAGAGTAAGAGGGAAAAGGTAGGCAATACACTAGTATGGTCCAGTCCACAGGTCCCTAGAGCTCATGTTAGAGGTTTGTCTCAGGACCAGTCAAGTAAACAGGAGGAAAGAATACCATCCAGATCTATGAATGTATGATGGATTTAATTTAGGTTGCATTTCTATTGAGGTTCTCGTTTCAGGTGAATAAAATTTATTTATTTATTTATTTATTTACTTATGTTTCTATTTATTTGGGGTATATTTTATTATAGGCAACTGGATCCTGGTACATGAAGACCAAGTCATAGGCAGGTCACACCAGGAAGAGCACGTAAGCTGGCTCTAAACCTAAGCACAAGCTGGTAACAGCTATGCCAAACTGAGTGAACTGCATCTCACAGTAGGGGTTCCTCCTCAAAAGCAATGTCCAAACAATTTGGTGTCTACTCATGGTGAAAGACTGTCCTTTCCCAGATGCTGGCTCCAGGGCCTGCTAAAGCAGAGGCGACTTCTGCCACACACTGACTGTTCTACTCGGTGGCACCTATTTGCATTAGAAGGTGGTACATGGGCAGTTCTGGCTCTCCAAAGTGGCCCAGTATGCAAAGAGCTGTGGTTGCACACAGTGGTCAATACCCTGTGTTGCCAGCATCATAGGCACCTGTGCTGATCATCCATGCAAATGGCTCCCCGCTGCTGAGAATGCCTAACAGGTGAAGGACAACGTAAGAAAATCTAAAACAAACAACAAACCCAGAAGCTCCATATCTCTTCATCATAAACACCTTAATTATTGGTAGTGAAGCACTGCAGTCATGCTAAATACAGACCACCATGACATTTAAAATCCCATGTTGCTTTAAGATTAAATAGCTTCAGTGAGAAATTATTGCTATAGTAACAGATGATCCACGGTTCTTTTAAAAATAAACTTCCATTTCAAAGCAAGAATCCATTCAAACTGTTATTAATAATAAGCAAGCAAACTGAGAAAGAGAAAGGTGGTATTTAAAAGCATTGAATGTTTTCCATTTTTATTTCTTAAAAAAACAAACAAACACGTAACCATACCTAGAATAGAAATTTTGTACTGAATCAAAGGATTCCCATTTGATCAACATCAAGGGAGAGCTTTGTTTTTTAAGCGAAAACATTTCTTGCTTTTTATACCTAAGATTTTAATAAAGGGCACAACATTTGGAAATGTATTTGGTTCTATTGAGAAGAACAAAGACCTCTCTTTTTTTTTAAGGGGTTGTCTCTTAACTACAAAGAGGGAGGTTTTGTTATAAACATGGACTGAAATTAGATGGACTTCAGTTTTTCTTCAATTTTCTATTTATGTGATTCTTTATGTGACCTTAGACAACCAGTTTTCCCCTTCTCTGTGGATTAGGTCAAATGCCTGAAAAAAATGGGCAAATATTTGAAGACCCCTTGCTCAGCATTAACTACATGAGCCAGCATTAGTCAAGTGGGTCCCCTGAGGCACAGGACTCACAGAGACCTGGGCTTACATCCTTGCTCATGGCTCAGGAACTTGTGACCTTGAGCTAAGCCCTTCACTTTTCTAAAACTCACATGTGGGCTCAGTCATATCCGACTCTTTGAAACCCCATGGACCATAACCCGCCAGGCTCCCCTGTCTGTGAAACTTCCCAGACAAGAATACTGGAGTGGGTTGCCATTTCCTCCTCCAGGGGATCTTCCCGAGCCAAGGATCAAACCTGCGTCTCCTGCAGTGGCACACAGATTCCATACCACTACACCACTTGGTAAGCCCAAAACTCACATACATCATCTGTAAAACAGGACTTGTGATGGCTTTATGCCTTCTTCCACATTGGATTTCAGGGAGAATCAAAAGAAATAAGAGATATGAACATGCCATGGAAACTCCAAAATTGAGAGGTTATAATTGCATTGCTCTCCTCTCTTATGAAGAAAGTTGCTGTTGTTGTTGTTTGTATGTGTGTATATGTGTGTGTGTGTGTGAATTTTTGCACTCTTAGAGTGTGGTTTCTCAGAACAGGTACTCTGTTTCTTAGCCATAGGGGATGTAGTGCTTCTGAAGCCCAAGAGAAAAAGAGAGAGAGACTCTCATCAGCATGATGTCTGGATATGGAAGAGTATGCTGCAGCTGCCAGTAATTTATAACTATTCTCCCGTTTTACAGAGGAGGAAAGTGAAACTCAAATAAATGTTTCAAGTCAAGGACATACAATTCATAAAGAGCAAGATTCAACCTAAATTCAGGTCTTATGAATTTTTACTCTGGTCTTCTTTTCACTGAAAGAATTCCAGAGGAAATTTGGGTTACATTTGAGTGCTAAAAGGATGAGACTGGGTATAAAACATTTTGGTCAGTTTCACTTTGAAAGGTAAACTGTGAAAAGAGAGCACATTCCTATTTCAAGGACCACTTGAGGTTGTATATCTTAACTACAGAAACACAGAGTTAGAACTGAGCATGAGGAAAAGGGGAAACCAGTGGCCTCTAATATTTTTTTTCCTTAGAAAAGAAATGACTATCCCTGATAAACAAACAAAAAAAGATGACTGTTAGCAGAAGTGAGGAAATCATGGTTCTGTTTTCTGGCTTTCAGAGACATTTCATCAAGGAGATTTTTAACTGTATGGAAGCAAACACCTTACCTAAGATCACACAGCTGACCTCAGGCAGGAAAAACTACCTCAACTTTCAGCTTAGGCCCGGATCTCCAATCTCAATGACAAAGCTGAGCCTGTGGCTGGGGGCTCCTCCTCAGTCTATGAGCAGATAAACTGGATCTAAGTTAAACAGTGAATTTGATTCAGTTTTGCCTCAGTGGGTATGTATGATTCAACACTGCACAGAAAAGTAGTCAGAACGGATTGTTTTACCAGAACGGAATATTGACGAATTTCTCAGAGATCTTTGTGTACAAGAGGTATAAAAGTGTGTTAATCAAGTGCCATTAGTGACTGGCAGGAAAAAAGTTTGGCTTTACCATAGAAGCTATTATAGTGGAGTCTTAATCTTTTGTCGAAAGCTGAAATAAAAAATGATGTAATTCTGGGATAGTAGAATTAAGTTATCATTTCCAATTGAAAATGTATTTATATACATCCTTTGGGTTTTCTCTGATTAATGCTTTTCAGACCTCCCCCTCCAAGTCCATTACAAAACTACAACTTCTCCATTGAGCTCCCCAGGAATCATGTCTTCCACCCTTCATACTGGAAGACAGCAGCGGATGAGGTTGTTCTAATCAAATATCATCCAAGTTGTCATCTCCTGTTTTTTTTTAGTTGCTCATCGTATTCAAAGTAAAAGTCCAAATGTCCCTTATTTATTAGTGGATGCGAGAAACAGAAATCTTGAAAGATGGTCCACATTTTTTACTGACTCATGGTTTGGCCATGCTGGTATTCTTACAATATCTGGAACACATCAGACTGTTGTGTGATGATTTGTTGCTTTTCCCTCTGCCCTGATGAATGTCACTTTATGTACTTTCAACCTAGGTGTGTGTCTACTGTTGCAGTGTCTGAACTGTAGCGCAAGGTGTCCATGGGTTTGCTAGATGTGGGTTGCCCTTCCAGGGGTCTTTCTGTTGGGGATTGAATCTGCTTCTCTTGCATTTCCTGTTGGAGTCTCTTTTGCCCACCTGAAGCCCAAATTACTTTATTGCCATGCTATCTTTCAGTGGGGTTTTGTAAGTCTGAACCAGGAGTTGGGAATGAAGTTTGTTGTAGCTGAGTCCTGCAGTCTTTTTTTGAAGGTTTTGAAGTTGGTGCCCCCGTTGTCTGCCTCTTAGGTCCGTGTGTTGGAACTGGTGTTTGCAATGGTTCTTGGGTAAATTTTTTTTTATTTTTTTTTTTGTTTTTTGTTGTTCGAGTATTTAAGAGATGAAGAGATGGGTGTTCGGGTGGCTTGTAGGTGGTTTTTTGGTGTAGGGGCGGAGTGTTTTGATTTTGTATTCATTATGATCCCTCAGTATTCTGGATATGCTTTTTGTAGTAGTGATATGTTTATTTATTGTGTTTATATTAACAATGCTATATTAGAATTTTGTGGGTTTTGATATTGGCTTTTGTGTAATATGTTTGCCTGCAGCCAGGGCATGGGTGTATTTATAGTAGAATGTTCTTAAATAGGAGCCTTATCTGCTGATATTTGTCGTTGTAAAGTATGCAGGCTGAATGATTTTAGTCAGAGGTTGCTTTTGGGTTGGCATTTGGGATTGTGGGACCCAACCAGTGTCGCTATTCAAAGATTTAGGAAAGTGTGCTGGGAAGTCTGGGAATACTGCAGGGTTGTGTTGCGGAAGACAGGACAAGGCCTGTCATTTCAAATGTCTAGAGTGCATGTTTGCAGGTTGAGCAAACTTGCTTTGTTGGGGGCGGGGACTCTTTTGGGCCATCTTGGGTTTAGGCTTTTGGGGTATGTGATCTTGCTTTTAACTCCTATTTGTGGCACCATTTTGTAAGTTTGCGGTTTTTGCTTGACAAATTATGGTTGGTTGTGGTTTTGCAAATGTGTTGACAGCAGGTTAAATTATTAAATGGGAAAGATGAGGGGTGGATTTTGCTGGTCCACAGTTGTTATGGCCTTTTGGGTACTTAGTTGGATTGCTGTTGTTATAATATGTTTTTGGTTTGGGTGAAGTGGTTATGACGTTAGCCATTGAGCCAAGGTGATGGTTTGCGCCATGTTGTTGGGGTTCGGTGTAGTGGTGGTTTTTGTTGTATTTTGCTTGTGGTTGACTTTGACATTTTCCGTTTTGGGGGTGGGACTGGGTGTTATGTTCATGGATTAAGAAATGTGTTAAATGGTTTAACAGGTGGCCATAATTGATTCAATTGTCTGGGGGGAGGTAATGTGTTGTGGGCCCACCAAGTTTAATAGATGGGGACGGGTGTTAGGAGGGGGAGACTTTGGGTTCCAGTTCACTTGGGGCGTTTTACACATGACTGTTCTTTTTTCAAAGAACTATTACCACAAGAGATAACACCACTGAGATGGTATGCGGTTATGAAACTTGGAGGTTGGTAGATTTCTCCTTCGGGGGATGATCTGGGGGTGGGGCGTGGGTGCAACTTTACCTACTACTTGTATAGGGTGGTGGCTCATGGGTCGGGTTTAATTTCTGGCGTTGGGTGGGGCTCTACCATTGCACCAATCTATGTTTTCCTTCACCTCCGTGTGCGGGCTGTGATAACTTTGGCTGGACAAGATACCTGGATGGGGGTGCTCGCACTATGGTGTCCTATTTCTGGTTATGGTGATGCGCTCCCCAGTCCTTTTTGGACTCCCACACATGGTATAGGGGGTCACCCCTCCCCAGTGATTGTGATGTTGTTATAGAAGGTGTTGAGAGGGAATGAAGCCTTGGGGGATTGGAGGGGGGTTGGTGGGGGGTTGGGAGGGGTTTCTACCACCTATTTTTTATTTGTTGTGTGGGTGTTGGTGTACACCGCCGTTGTTGCATAATAGTGGGGTAGGTCTTGCTTTTTTTATGTAGGGGGTGTGAGGGTTCACCACCAACCAAAATCGGTTTGTTTTGACTTTGGCTGGGGGGTACATCCCCGGGTGGGGCGGCTTCCTCGGGGGTTAGGGGTGTGCATTGACAAAGGGCTGCTGTGGTCTAACTTTGAGGGGGTTTGGGCTTTTGTTACGCATTGGGGGCTTTTAAGGTCCTTGGCGGTACTTCGTGCGGGATGTATTGAGTGGTGTCTGGCGGAGACTGATGATGTGAGGGTAGTGCTGGGTGCGTCAGTGGGTGTGGTGTGAGTGCTGGCTCCTCAAAAACACCCTCGGGGGGGCTGACTGGTGCCTGATGTGGCTGGGGTCGGTGGTCTCGCCATATTGGGTTTCGGTAATCGGTGACTGCCAGGAGGGGCTCCCTCTGGCTAGGAAGATTGTAGTGGGCGCGCGAGAGGGGGGTTGGTTGTGCTAGGGTGTTGGGGGTGGGTAGACAACGACTGGCTTGAAGGATTTGAGCTAGGTGATGCTTTCGTATAAATATGGGCTTGTCTCATCTTGCTCGTTTGATTGCATCACAGAGTTTGTTTCCTGACGGCTTTTGTATTGTCAACTGACGACTTTGCTGCCTAGAAGAGTCCTCACCACCATTACGTTATGTTATTCACATTGCGTTCTTGAGAGTTTTTGTCGACCAAGGTGAGTGTTTGCACACCCCCTCGCGGTTGAGTAGCTTCATAGTTTTTTCTTGTTTTATTGGGTGTGTGTGGGGTCCAAGGATGCTTGTGTGGGAGCTCTAGGGTGCGCTCCGGAGCTCTTGTGTTATCCACGCATTTGTGCTTGCAGGTGCTGCTGGGATTAGTCTAGCTCCTGTGTGAGACGTGTGAGCGAGGTTGTGGGTCTCATTTGTTGTTTGGTCGGTACTGTGCGGACGGAGCGCTCTGTCGATAATGTGGTGCGCCCCTCGTTCTGTCTATGGAGAATGGTGTGGTACACGCTCTCGAATGTGTGTGGTGTTGCGTGAAGAGAGTGCGGTGCCCTCTGTATGCGTGGTTGTGGTAAACTGGTCGGACCCCTATATGGTGGTCTGACGACGAGGGTCGCGGTGTGAACAGTGACGGTGGGCCGCAGTGGGCTAAAGAATGCTGCCTCACTTTCCAAGTTGGCAAATTCATAACTTACAAAACTTCAAAACTTCATAACTTCAAAACTTGTGTTTTGGTCTTTGCTCTTCAGTTCTGATTAGTTGTTCAGCCTGGGAAGGTCCCAAGAGGCAGTGATGCTCACACTTGATGGGAGGCTGTAAATCATCCAAGTGAATGGGGTAGGAAGGAGGTCCCAGCAGAGAGGGAACCAGCAGCTAAAGTTTGAGCACTTCCACAAGTATAGAGCGTCTCAGGCTGCTATAGCAAAGTACTGTAGACTGGGTGGCTTAAACAATGTTTATTTCACACAGTTCTGGAGGCTGAGAAGTCTAAGATCAAGGTGCTAAGAGATCCAGTGTCTAGTGAACAATCACTTTCTGGCCTGCAGATGGCCAGATTCTTTTTTCACAAGGCAGGCAGACATCTCTCTAGTGTCTCCTCTTATAAAGGGATCCATCCCACTCCTAGGGACTCCACCCTCATGACCTAACTACCTCCCAAAGGCCCCACCTCCAATACCATCATATGTGGGCTGAAAAGTTCAACCTAAGATTTTTGGGAGGACACACACTTACAGTTCATAACACAGAGCATAAAGCACAAGGCAGGGGAGATGCTCAAGATAAGGAGATGCCTACAGAGCAGATCTAATCGAACGATGCGACATAAATGTTAGCATTAAACCAAAAAATCTTGTCTTTTAACGTGGATAGCTACAATGGCCATAGCTTTAAATAACTAGATGTTGACATTGAAATCACCTGGGCGATTTGAAAGGGAACAAATCTATCCCTCCTGGTTTGGCATCTTGTTGAGGGGCAAGGTTTGCTGATCATGGCACAAAATTCAGTAAGCATTGGACCATTTTTCATGGGTTTGTTTACAAGGCCCACTTTTTATCCAATGACCCTAGAAGGCCAAAATATTATGAGCTTGGAAAGTGTCCATTGATCTTATGAGCTAAACGTTGTTGAGATGTAACCACTTAGGACTGAGGTGACTCGTGGCCCCTCATTGTGTTTGTTTGAGTAGATTAGCATCTGTCTCTCTCCTGAAGTAGCACAGGAAATGGATGTTTGGTAATAACCAGAGACATGGCTTCATGATGTCCACTTAGCCCCAATAAGCAGAGGCACATGATGGGAAGATTTTCAAATGTGAGTTTTGACACGTTCGGACTCAATCACAACTTTGCCGTGAGACTCCCAAGCCCCAGAGCATCCATCAGACAAGTGTGAACGCTGCACACAGCTAAGCAGCCAGTTCAGGTTCTCTTCCTCTCTTTGACCTAGTTTCCTAGGTCTCATCTAACAACAAACTCCTTTTTATCATGATCAGTGTGGGTGAGAACACCCAAAACACGAAGCTAAGTTTTTGGAAACATGGGCATGACTCCTTGCTTTAAGACAAGCAAATATAGTATGGATGACCCCAAACTGCCCACCCAAAATATATAATTTTTAAAAAATTCATTAGCTTTGCAAAAAATATATACAACAGGCTCTCTGCAGTTAAATTATGACCAATCTATACATATTTGCAGAATATGCATGACTAAGTTTATTACATAAAAGGAGGTACACCTGCAGGGAGCAATTAAACAGTGGCCCTGGAGGAGAAAAGGGAAGCATTCATTCTTGTTAGCTGAAATTTCAGGGTAGTTCCACTTTGCAAATGTAAAGCCCCTAGGTCGCACAGAACCCTGGCCAGAATTAGGGGTACATGATATAAGGGAGAGTTTAGAAAACATCTATTATATTATATATTGGTTCAGTCCAGTTCAGTTCAGTTCAGTCGCTCAGCCGTGTCTGACTCTTTGCAACGCCATGGACTATAGCACACCAGGTGTCCCTGTCCATGACCAACTCCTGGGGTTTACCCAAACTCATGTCCATCGAGTCAGTGATGCCATCCAACCATCTCATCCTCTGTCATCCCCTTCTACTCCTGACCTCAATCTTTCCCAGCATCAGGGTCTTTTTCAATGAGTCAGCCCTTCGCATCAGGTGGCCAGAGTATTGGAGCTTCAGCTTCAACATCATTCCTTCCAATGAACACTCAGGAATGATCTCCTTTAGGATGGACTGGTTGGATCTCCCTGGAGTCCAAGGGACTCTCAAGAGACTTCACCAACACCACAGTTCAAAGGCATCAATTCTTCAGCACTCAGCTTTCTTTGTAGTCCAACTCTCACATCCATACATGACTACTGGAGAAATCATGGCCTTGACTAGAGGGACCTCTGTTGGCAAAGTAATGCCTCTGCTTTTTACTATGCTGTCTAAGTTGGTCATAGCTTTTCTTCCAAGGAGCAAGCGTCTTTTAATTTCATGGCTGCAGTCAACATCTGCAGTGATTTTGGAGCCCCAAAAAATAAAGTCTACCACTGTTTCTACTATTTCTTCATCTATTTGCCATGTGTGATGGGACTGGGTGCCATGATCTTAGTTTTCTGAATGTTGAGCTTTAAGCCAACTTTTTCACTCTCCTCTTTCACTTTCATCAAGAGGCTCATTAGTTCTTCTTCACTTTCTGCCATATGGGTGGTGTCATCTGCATATCTCAGGTTATTGATATTTCTCCCAGCAATCTTCATTCCAGCTTGTGCTTCATCCAGCTGGGCATTTTGCATGATGTATTCCGCATATAAGTTAAATAAGCAGGGTGACAATATACAGCCTTGATGGACTCCATTTCCTATTTGGAAACAGTCTGCTGTTCCATGTCCAGTTCTAACTCTTGCTTCCTGAACTGCATACAGATTTATCAAGAGGCAGGTCAGGTGGTCTGGTATTCTATCTCTTGAAGAATTTTACACACTTTGTTGTGATCCACACAAAGGCTTTGGCATAGTCAATAAAGCAGAAGTTGATGGTTTTCTGGAACTCTCTTGCTTTTTCGATGATCCAGCAGATGTTGGCAATTTGATCTCTGGTTCCTCTGCCTTTTCTAAAACCAGCTTGAACATCTGAAAGTTCACAGTTCACGTATTCTTGAAGCCTGGCTTGGAGAAGTTTGAGAATTACTTTACTAGCGTGTGAGATGAGTGCAACTGTGTGGTAGTTTGAGCATTCTTTGGCATTGCCTTTCTTTGGGATTGGAATGAAAACTGACCTTTTGCAGTCCTGTGGCCACTGCTGAGTTTTCCAAATTTGCTGGCATATTGATTGCAGCACTTTCACAGCATCATCTTTCAGGATTTGAAATAGCTCAACTGGAATTCCATCACCTCCACTAGCTTTGTTCGTAGTGATGCTTCCTAAGGCCAACTTGACTTTGCATTCCAGGATGTCTGGCTCTAGGTGAGTGATCATACCATTGTGATTATCTGGGTCGTGAAGATCTTTTTTGTACAGTTTTCTATGTATTCTTGCCACCTCTTTTGAATATCTTCTGCTTCCATCTTCTGCTTCTGGTCCATACCATTTCTGTCCTTTATTGAGCCCATCTTTGCATGACACGTTCCCTTTGTATCTCTAATGTTCTTGAAGAGATCTCTAGTCTTTCCCATTCTATTGTTCTCCTCTATTTCTTTGCACTGATCACTGAGGAAGGCTTTCTTATCTCTCCTTGCTATTCTTTGGAACGCTGCATTCAAATGGGTATATCTTTCCTTTTCTCCTTTGCTTTTTGCTTCTCTTCTTTTCATAGCTATTTGTAAGGCCTCCTCAGACAGCCATTTTGCTTTTTTGCATTTCTTTTTCTTGGGGATGGTCTTGATCCCTGTCTCCTGTACATTGTTATGAACTTCCATCCATAGTTCATCAGGCACTCTGTCTATCAGATGTAGTCCCTTAAATCTATTTATGACTTCCACTGTATAATCATAAGGGATTTGATTTAGGTCATACCTGAGTGGTCTAGTGGTTTTCCCTAGCTTGAGTAGTAAGGAGGCATTGAAGTCCTTTAAGCAGAGCAGTTGATGACATCAAGGTTTCATTTTAGAGAGATCACTCCTCAGTGTGAATAACGGTCTGTAGGAATAGCAAGAACGTGAATACAGAGACCCATTAGAAGGTGTTGCAGCGGGCCACAGGAGCAAGAATGCTGGTCTAGACCAGCGCAATGGAGATCGAAAGTAAGTCATGCTAATGATGTCATGCATGCAAAATCCATCTGATCTTGCAGACTTGATCCAGAAGACAACTATGCTTGAGAAGGAAAACAGGTCTCTCAGCTGAGCATGTGGGCCCCCTGGGGAAATGGGATGGCTATCAACAGACACTGAAAGCAGAGAAAGCAGCACAAATTTACGATGTAGCAGAAGGTGATGAGAGGGCTTGCAGATGTTTCCCTGGATTTTTTTTTCATGGAATAGATATTGATTCTAGCCTGAGTTTTCATAATGTTAAGTAAGCAATCTGTTTACAGAATCTTCTGGCCAATTTAGTGGAAAGAGATCATCAGTTCAGGTTACCTGGAATATGCAGAATTACATATGAATGAGTTGGAAAGATAATTACATCTGAGAAAGTGGATATTCTTCTGGTCAACGTCCTCAGATGCTTAGGAGTCCAAGAACTGGGAACTGGGTTCAAAGATCAGTAAAATAAAAGATTCTTCCCATGGTCACCTTTCAGAAAAGTATCAAAAGACACTTTAACAGGACCAAGACTCAATCCTAATGACTTCCTTTCACGACAGCTGAACTATGTTGTCTTTTCATACAGAAAATCTAGAGACCAGATAGACGAGGGTAAAATCCACAGAACTTGCCAATTTCTGAACAGCACAAGAAAGGGAAAAGATTTTAAATACTGGGTCTTCAAGACACTATTCTCCTCATACTTTCATACCTCTGCCTCCTCAGAAAGCCTACTAAAGGCCACCTCCATGGTTAAATGCAAAACAGTCCTCATGACTGCATTCAAAGATGATTTGTCAGATGACAAAATTCCCACTGTCTGTTTTATCTTGATATCCATTCTGACAGAGACTTGAATATATAGGTTAAAGTTCCAGGAAATGATAAGTAGCTTCAAAATCGTGGAGTGATGTAATACTAATCCACTGATTCATTCACACATTCATCTGGGAAAGCATGTTACCCCAGCGACCTCAGGCTTTGTCATCAGACAGACATAACTTAGGCATATCTACCTCCTGGTTTTGTGGCATCAGCCAAGATACTTCCTTGTACCCTAATTTCCTCATTTGGTAAATGGAAGTGATACAGATACAGAAGATTGAGCTTCCCCGGTGGCTCAGTGGTAAAGAATCTTCCGCCAGTGCAGGGGACATGGGTTTGATCCCTGGTCCAGGAAGTTCCCACAAGCTGTGGAGCAACTAAGCCGGTGTACCACAACTGCAGAGCCCACATGCTGCAACTACTGAAGTCCGCAGGCCCTAGAGCCTGTGCCCCACAACAAGAGAAGCCACAGCAATGAGAAGCCCACACACCACACCTAGAGAGTAGCCTCTGCTCACCGCAACTAGAGAAATGTCCGTGCAGCAACAAAAACCCAGGGCAGCCAAAAATAAATAATTAAATTAAATTACTTTTAAAAATACACAAGATTAAATGAGAGACTTCACATAAATCATTTAGTGTGGTACCTGGCACAGAGTAGACAGGCAATGACTAGTGGGTTTATCTCTCATTCAATAAATGTTTCCAGAGCATATGCCACGTGTAAGACAATTCACTGCATGGTGTGGAGAAGTGAAGAGATCCCTGCTCTCCAAAAGCCTGTAACTGGAAACTGGAATTGGAATAAAGAAGGCCCACGAGGCTTCTTCGTTAATAAGGCAGACATATTTATGTTGACTCGGCTTTATTTTCCCACCAATACTGCTGAACACATTATGCCTTCTCTAGGACAGCAATTCTTAATCTGGATCACTACCACATGATTCAGGAGAAAAAGAGATTTTAGAAGAAAAATAAAATATTAGTGAATTAGTCATCTTCATCTATCCCCAAGAAATAGCATGGTACATTTCTACACTTTGAAATGTAAGACTCGAGTCAGTAACATAAAACGCGTTTTGAGAAGCCCTCTTCTATGAGCAATTACTGAAGCACTTGTAGAATGACTTCAGTGCTTAATTTTTTAAAATAAATGTGCATGTGTCCAACTGAGTGAAACAGGTACAAGACATCTCAAACCACTTACAAAACTGAGATCTGATTCTTGGAGAACATATTTGAATAATGAGTTTAGATTTTGCCTTAAAGCTCCCCAAACAAACATTTCCAAGGGAGGCCATCTTACACTTCAACTATGAAATAAAGAGACATATTCAGAGGAGAGAAAACTCTATTTCCAGACAATCGAGTTCCATGCAAAAGAAAAGGAAAAAAAACTCATTTGCTTAAATCAAATGTTTTCAAATAATTGGGTTTTTCATTCTTTCAACTTGTGGGAATAAAGTCAGTTTATTGGTGGAAATATCATAATAATTTGCTGGTTTCTAAATATAATGTCCAAGTGGTATTTCTCCAAAACATGCAGAGAAAAACAATCACTCAAGACAGAAGAAGCTTTCTACCATAACTTGATCTTGCATTCTTATAGATTGAAAGGGTTTGTTAGTGGTGTTCAGGTTTTAGTTTTGTATATGTTAGAAACTTCTTGTATTTTCTAATCAAGCTATGCTGCAGTCAGATGGTTGCAGATCTACTCCCAAATGACTGCTCATTAATATAAATTATTTTGTGCCTAAGACTATCCTGGTGCATATAATTTTAAACGTAATCTTCTAATCACTTCATAGTTACATGCTAACAGGTGCAGGCTCTCATCAGAGGGAAGGTTCAAATTGATATGACAGAGTCAGTGTAAAAACAGAGCACAGTCCTAAAGACATAAATTGAGTCTTCACCATAGACTATGAAAAGTAGCAGAAGTGTTCAGTGTCCAGAGCACCTTCTAGAATTTTGAAGGTTTGAAAATAATAACACTGAACCTGAAACTTTCCACTCCACTGAGTTAACCAAAAGCTTATTTCATGCATTAAGCCATTAGTCTGTATTTTATAATGCAATTTTAAACCAGGTTCCAGGGCGGTCCTAAGATGGAGGAGGAATAGGATGGGGGGACCACTTTCTCCTCCACAAATTCAGCAAAAGATCATTTGAACACTGAGCAAATTCTGCAAAACAACTTCTGAATGCTGGTGGAGGACACCAGGCACCCAGAAAGGCAGTCCATTGTCTTAGAAAGGAGGTAGGACAAAATATAAAAGATAAAAAGAGAGACAAAAGAGTCGGACAGAGACCCATCCCGGGGAGGAAGTCGTGAAGGAGGAGAAGTTTCCGAACACCAGGAAACCCTCTAACAGCTGGTCTGTGGGGAGTTTTGAATCTCAGAGGGCAACATAACCAGGAGGGAAAAAAAATCCACAGACTATGCACCTAACTGCAACTTCCAGCAGAGAAGTAGCCCAGATGCTCACGACTGCCATCAGCGAGCGGGCACTGAACAGGGAGGCATGGGCTGCATTGCTTAGGGTAAGGACTGGGCCTGAATGCCCTGAGGACAATCTGAGGGAGCTAACGTGCGATAGCAACCAAAACTGTGGGATAGCCAGAGGCGGGGGGGGAAGAGAAAGAGAGAGAGAGAGAACTTTCCCATGAAAAGCTCTAAGGTACAGCTTGGCTCGCTCACAGAACAAAGGACTGAGTGACTACCAGAGGAGAGAGCTAGGCCAGTTGCTGACCGGCCCCCTTCCCCCCGCTGGAGGAAGAGAGGGCAGACGGGCGACAGCCAGAGCCAGAAGGAGAGAGGCAATCTCGGCCCCAGAGATGGCATCCTCCACCAAACTGTGAGCAGGCTCCCAGTTGCTAACCAAGTCTTCCTGGGATCCTGGACAGTTGACATCCACCAGGAGGGTCACAGCTTCCCAGAGGAGAAACACAGCACACCTGAGAAGGTGCTCTCACTGCGCACCCAGGAAACCGAGCAGCTGGGACCAGGGAGGTGATAAGATGCACCGCCCACCTGGGAGAGTGCACTCGCCAAGCACCTGGTCACCTGAGCTGCTCAGACCAGGGAAGGGCACAAAATGCAGGCCCAACCAAGACTGTGCCTTTGTGCAGTACCTGAGAACCTGAACCTGAGCTGCTTAGTCCTGGGAAATGCATGCAACCCAGGGCCCGCTTTAGACAGTTCCCCTGCAGAGCCACCTGGAGCCTGAGCAGTGTAGACTGGGAAAGCACACACGCCATGAGCGGGGGCAAAAACACTGTGGTCCATTCACTGCGAGCACTCCCCACACACGCCAGTGATATTTGTTTGTAGTGTTCCTCCCTCCCCACAGCACAACTGAACAAGTGAGCCTAAATAAGTGACTACCTTTGCCCCCTTGTGTCAGGGTGGAAATTAGACACTGAAGAGACTTGCAAACAGAGGAAGCCAAAATAAAAAAAAGAAGAGGGAACCACTTTGGAAGTGACATGTACAACAGATTAAAACCCTGTAGTTAGCACTGACTACATTGGAAGGGGACAATAGACCTTGAGAAGTATAAGCTGCAACAAGGAACTCTCTGAAACTGAACTGACCCCACACTGCCTTCAACAGCTCCAGAGAAATTCCTAGATATATTTTACTATTATCGTTTATAATTTTTTTAATTTCTTTTTATTTTAAGTTCTCTATTACTCTTTAATTTTCATTCTTATAACTTACTATTACCTTGCAAAAAAAGACCCTATTTTAAAGCAAATTTCATTATTTTTTTATAATTTTTGTGATTATGTTTTTTTTTTAATATTGTGTTTTTTTGAGAGTCTAACCTCCACTCTAGATTCTTAATCTTTGCTTTTTGGTATTTGTTATCAATTGTGAACCTTTAAGAAACCAATTATCAGTACACACTTTTACCTAAGAGTGTGATTACTGGCTTGATTGCTCTCTCCCCCTTTTGATGCTCCTTTTTCTCCCCGAGGTCACCTCTATCTCCTCCCTCCCCCTACTCTTCTCTACCCAACTCTGTGAATTTCTTTAGGTGTTCTGGGCTATGGAGAACAATTAGGGAACTGATTAATAGCTACATCTGTCTCTCTCCTCTTGACTCCCCCTTTTCTCCTCCTGGTCACCTCTACCTGCTCCCTCCCCCTTCTCTCTCTATGTAACTCCATGAACCTCTCTGAGGGTTCCAGACTGTGGAGAACAAATAGGGAATTGATCACTGGTTAGATTGCTCTCTCCACTTTTGATTCCCCCTTTTCTCTTCCTAGTCATCTCCATCTTCCTCCTCCCCCTTCTCTTCTACATGTAACTGTGAACCTCTCTGGGTGCCTCTCACTGTGGAGAATCTTTTCACCATCTAGTTTAATGGTGAAATGTTTTATCATTGGTGCTGTATGGATGGAGAAGTCTTGAGGCTCCTGTAAGAATAAGACTGAAAGCCAGAGGCAGGAGAGTTAAATCCAAACCTTGAGTACTCCAGATAATCCCTGACTCCAGGGAACATTAATCAACAA
Organism: Okapia johnstoni; assembly: GCA_024291935.2. NCBI lineage: Eukaryota > Metazoa > Chordata > Mammalia > Artiodactyla > Giraffidae > Okapia > Okapia johnstoni. The sequence continues at coordinate 110,635,072 of CM044305.1, forward strand.
GAGCTCACCCAAAAGCCTCCACAACTACACTGAAACCAAGCTCCATCCAAGAGCAAACAAGTTTCAGAGCAAGACATACCAAGCTAATTCTCCAAAGTGCAGGAACATAGCCCTGAACATTAAAATATAGGCAATCAAAAGTCACACGAAAACCATAGACATCTCAAAACTCCCTACTGGACACTTCATTGCACTCCATAGAGAAGAGATCCAGCTCCACCCACCAGAACACTGACACAAGCTTCCCTAACCAGGAAACCTTGACTAGCCACTCGTCCAACCCCACCCACAGAGGGAAACCTCCACAATAAAGAGGAACCACAAACTTCCAACATACAGAAAGGCCACCCCAAACACAGCAATCTAAACAAGATGAAAAGGCAGAGAAATATTCAGCAGCTAAAGGAACATGATAAATGCCCACCAAACCAAACAAAAGAGGAGGAGATAGGGAATCTACCTGAAAAAGAATTCAGAATAATGATAGTAAAAATGATCTAAAATCTTGAAAAATAAATGGAGTTACAGATAAATAGTCTTGAGACAAGGATTGAGAAGATGTAAGAAATGTTTAACAAGGACCTAGAAGAAATTTAAAAAAAGGTCAGTCAATAATGAATAATGCAATAACTGAGATTAAAAACACTCTGGAGGGAACCAACAGTAGAATAACTGAGGCAGAAGATAGGATAAGTGAGGTGGAAGGTAGAACGGTGGAAATAAATGAAGCATAGAGGAAAAAAGAAAAAAAGAACTAAAAGAAGTGAGGACAACCTCAGAGAACTCTAGGACAATGTCAAAAGCCCCCACATTCAGATCATAAGAGCCCTAGAAGAAGAAGACAAAAAGAAAGGCCATGGCAAAATACTTGAAGAGAAAATAGTTGAAAACGTCCCTAAAATGGGGAAGGAAATAGCCACCCAAGTCCAAGAAATCCAGAGAGTCCCAAACAGGATAAACCCAAGGTGAAACACCCCGAGACACATTAATCAAATTAATGAAGATCAAACACAAAGAACAAATATTAAAAGCAGCAAGGGGAAAACAACAAATAACCCACAAGAGGATTCCCATAAGGATAACAGCTGATCTTTCAATAGAAACACTTCAGGCCAGAAGGGCATGGCAAGACATACTTAAAGTGATGGAGAGGAAAACCTACAACCCTGATTACTGTACCCAGCAAGGATCTCATTTACATATGAAGGAGAAATCAAATGCTTTACAGACAAGTAAAAGCTCAGAGAATTCAGTACCACCAAACCAGCTCTTCAACAAATGCTAAAGAATCTTCTCTAGACAGGAAACACAGAAAAGGTGTATAAACTCGAACCCAAAACAACAAAGTAAATGGCAATGGGATCATACTTATCAATAATTACCTTAAATGTAAATGGGTTGAATGCCCCAACCAAAAGACAAAGACTGGCTGAATGGATACAAAAACAAGACCCCTATACATGCTGTCTACAAGAGACCCACCTCAAAACAAGGGACACATACAGACGGAAAGTAAAGGGCTGGAAATAGATATTTCACACAAATGAAGACAAAAAGAAAGCAGGAGTAGCAATAGTCATATCAGATAAAATAAACTTTGAAATAAAGGCCGTGAAAAGAGACAAAGAAGGACACTACATAATGATCAAAGGATCAATCCAAAAAGAATATATAACAATTATAAATATATATGCACCCAACATAGGAGCACCACAATATGTAAGGCAAATGCTATCAAGTATGAAAGGGGAAATTAACAGTAATACAAAATAGTGGGAGACTTTAATACCCCATTCACACCTATGGATAGATAAACTAAACAGAAAATTAGCAAGGAAACACAAACTTTAAATGATACAATGGACTAGTTAGACCTAATTGATATATATACATATATAGGACATTTCACCCCAAAACAATGAATTTCACCTTTTTATCAAGTCCACACGGAAACTTCTCCAGGATAAATCACATCCTGGGCCATAAAAATAGCCTTGATGATGGACAGGGAGGCCTGGCGTGCTGCGATTCATGGGGTCGCAAAGAGTCGGACATGACTGAGCGACTGAACTGAACTGAAATTCAAAATATTTGAAATCGCTCCAAGCATCTTTTCTGATCACAATGCTGTAAGATGTCAACTACAGGAAGAAAACTATTAAAAATACAAACATGTGCAGGCTAAACAACAGACTTCTGAAAAACGAACAGATCACAGAAGAAATCAAAAAAGAAATCAAAGTATGCATAGAAATGAATGAAAATGAAAAAAAAACAACCCAAAACCTATGGGATTCAGTAAAAGCAGTGCTAAGGGGAAGGTTCATAGCAATACAAGCCTACATCAAGACACAAGAGAGAAATCAAATAAATAACCTAGCTCTACAACTGAAGCAACTAGAGAAGGAAGAAATGAAGCCCCCCAGGGTTAGTAGAAGGAAAGAAATCTTAAAAATTAGGGCAGAAATAAATGCAAAAGAAACAAAGGAGACCATAGCAAAAACCAACAAAGCTAAAAGCTGGTTCTTTGAGAAGATAAATAAAATTGACAAACCATTAGCCAGACTCATCAAGAAACAAAGGGAGAAGAATCAAATGAACAAAATTAGAAATGAAAATGGAGAAATCACAACAGACAACAGGGAAATACAAAGGATTGTTAGAGACTATATGCCAATAAAATGGACAACTTGGAAGTAGTGGACAAATTCTTAGAAAAGTATAACTTTCCAAAATTGAACCAGGAAGAAACAGAAATCTTAAAAGACCCATGGCAAGCACGGAAATCAAAAGTGTAATCAGAAATCTTCCAGCAAACAAATGCCCAGGACCAGACAGATTCACAGCTGAATTCTACCAAAAATTTAGCAAAGAGCCAACACCTCTCCTACTCAAACTCTTCTAGAAAACTGCAGAGTAAGGTAAACTTCCAAACTCATTCTATGAGGCCACCATCACCCTAATACCAAAACCAGACAAAGATGCCACAAAAAAGAAGCAAAAAGCAAAGGAGAAAAGGAAAGATATTCCCATCTGAATGCAGAGTTCCAAAGAATAGCAAGGAGAGATAAGAAAGGTCCAATTCATAAAGATGGGTCTGATGGTTTCTATCACTTTACATACATGAATAGTGAAAATCTTTGAAAAGTGAAATATTTGCATATATGTTTCCTCTGATTAAACTTTTTAGGAAAGAAAATGATGACTCGCTTTTAGTGGGAAAGGGGAGGGAACAGAGGGAATAGGGGAGGGAGTAGTATTACCATTTAAATTGTTTTAGTTCTGTTTCCTGAAAACATACCATGTTATATCAAGTGCTAAGGTGTAAAGGACAAAGTAAATGAGGTCTGTGCTCTTAAGAAAGTACAATAAAACTGAAGTCACGGTAGGGACACATGAAAAAGTCCCAAACCATATAATTCAAATAGGCATTTAGCTAACTGAATGTGACATACAGATATATATATGAAAGGGACTGGTTTCCTGGTATCAAAATATAGGAAACGTGAAGAGTTCAGAAACAGGTAAAGGCAGTGTGGAACCAAGGAGATGGCAGAGCATTTAAAACTAGTGGAATGCCTTTATCCTAGATGCCCTCCTTCTTCCCATTCCTAATGTTAGACATGGATCACAAATAAATGTCTCGTTTTGCAGTTTGATTAAAAACTGGTGGGATGCCTTGAGTGAAAGAAACAAACCCTGGAGGAGAGTAAGCACACTAATGGTCTCTTAAATATAAGACACAAGCTCACATGTCACAGACACACACACCACAAAAATCAGGGTGGTTCCATTAAATGGGGGCCTCTGGACATAAGTTTGACAAACATTGTCTCAATTCAAACACATGACAAGTCTATTAGGTCAGAGGAGGGGCCAGTAACCAGCTCCCAAGGGAAAGGACAGAAGCAAAGTGATGATGATGAATTTAGGTATATCCAGAGGTTCATAAGGATGTGCCAGAAGGAATTGTTTGCTTGCTAGCCCCATGACACATTGAGGAGTTCTTGACTGACCAGGTTAAGAGGCCTGCCTCCTGGGAAGTCAGGGAGCAAAGGTAACCCCATCAACTTTCTAAGCAGGGACAGATGTGTATGTGAGAGAGTGAGGCCCAGGCTAGAACTAGTCACTCTTGGGAGCTCAGTGGGGGTCAGAGGAAAGAGATGATTTTGAGAGCCCTGTGGTCATGTGGCTCCTCAGGGACACTGTGTCAAGCCTCTTGGGATCATGTGCTTGCAACAAAGAAGAAATCCAAAGGACCATGTCACTCCTGATGACAGAAGTACTGAGATCATAACAGCGTGAAGCAGTGGTGCCTGTAGACAGACTCAAGAGAAAGTATAGAGCTTCAGATCTACACCCTCACTCTCCCTTCCCTTCCCCTTTTCAGGGAGAGGGGCAGAGAAGAGGGATATTCTGGGAAGAGGGTATCCTGCATTCACATCCTCAATTCTCTCTTCTTGATGACTCTTTGAAGACCAACTGAACAGTTAAAAGTAACCTTAACAACATGCTGAACCTGGATAACACCCATGATGACATCTGATGTACAGTCACTTGGGAAGAAAATTCAGCTGTAGAAGTTCATTGGTTATATTGCCGGCCAGTTAGTTGACCTTGAACCCTGGAATTTGTAAACAGGTTTGCCTCTCCAAGGCAGTATGGATAAAAGAAGATTCCCTCATTGTCTGGGAGGTTGATAGGTGAGAGTGAGGGGGCGTTCAGTTTACCCAAGTGGGTTCTCTACCAACTAGGAGAGGAACATCTGTGTGCAGCTCTGGGAGGGGTCAGCTCTTCCTGTCAGTGTCATCAAGTTGAATACAATCCCTCACAATTCCTTCCTTATACTAAAGGGGCTTCACATCAGACTTGCATCAGAGTCCCAGTTTACCAAACTGCTGCCTACCTGCCCCCTGGCAGAGAAACCCTCACCAATCTCCTGCTGTGTGCTGATGCAGCATTACCCAAGTTATCACAGCTGTAACATCAGATATCCTGAGAAAGTTCCTGACAGTAATAGTCTAAAAATGATACCCCAAGCTGTTTAAAGGTGAATGACCTAAATAGGATGGTTCTGACATATAGAAAATTCATAAAAAACAGAAAAAATTTAGTAAAAGTTTTATGACGTATAAATATGATTCAACTTATGCACAAAAATGTTTCAGGAACTGACAGATATGATATCTGAATTTTTAAAATCAATGTGCTCAGTCATGGCCAACTCTTTGCGACCCCATGGACTGAAGCCCACTAGGCTCCTCTGACCATAGAATTTTCCAGGCAAGAACACTGGAGTGGGTTGCCCTTTCCTTCTCAAGGGTTTAAATCATAAAGAAATATTTTAAAAGGAATAGTCCCCACTAAAATTCAAATTGGTTTTTCTGAAACATATAAAAGGAACAATTCCATCATGCAGAGCAAAAATACAAGGAAATGGATCTAATGAATAAAAAATAAAAGACACTGAGGAAAAAGCCAGGAAACCCAACATGATTACTAGGATCTCCTGGAAGAAAAGAGGAATAGTTAGAAGAGAAATAAATCATCAGTGGTATAACAGCAACAACTATCTTGAACTACAGAATAACTTAAGACTCAAAGAGCTTGCTGAGACCCAGGAGGGATAATGAAATAATGACATAGCTGGACCTATCCTGATTAAATTTCTGAACTACAAGTTTGAAAAAACACTCTTGAAAGCTGTTAATGAAAGTCAAGTTTTCTTGTTAAAGGAAGACAAACAGAGTAGCATCTAGAAACCCATGTGTGACTAGAAGCTAGAATACAATGCAGGAACATCTGCAAAAACTGTAGATACAAAACTGTCACCTAGAATCATACGAGGCAACCTGTAAGAAACACAAAAGATGACTCTACACATGTGCATCACCAGATGGTCAATACCGAAATCAGATTGATTATATTCTTTGCAGCTGAAGATGGAAAATTTCTATACAGACAGCAAAAATAAGACTGGGAGCTGATCGTGGCTCAAATCATGAACTTCTTATTGCCAAATTCAAACTTAAATTGAAGAAAGTAGGGAAAACCAATAGACCATTCAGGTATGACCTAAATAAAATCCTTTAAAATTATACAGTGGAAGGGACAAATAGATTCAAGGGATTAGATCTGATAGACAGAGTGCCTGAAGAACTATGGACGGAGGTTCCTCACATTGTACAGGAGGCAGGGATCAAGACCATCTCCAAGAAAAAGAAATGTAAAAAGGCAAAATGGTTGTCTGAGGAGGCCTTACAAATAGCTGAGAGAAGAAGAGAAGCTAAAGGCAAAAGAGTAAAGAAATATACCCTTCTGAATGCAGAAAGAATAGCAAGGAGAGATAAGAAAGCCTTCCACAGTGATCAATGCAAAGAAACAGAGGGAAAAATCGAATGGGAAAGATTATAGATGTCTTCAAGAATATTAGAGATACAATGGAACACTTCATGCAAAGATGGGTACAATAAAGGACAGAAATGGTATGGACCTAACAGAAGCAGAAGATATTAAGAAGAGGTGGCAAGAATACACAGAAAAACTACACAAAAAAGATCATCATGACCCAGACAATCATGATGGGGTGATCACTCACCTAGAGCCAGACATCCTGGAATGTGAAGTCAAGTGGGCCTTGGGAAGCATCACTATGAACAAAGGTAGTGGAGGTGATGGAATTCCAGTTAAGGTATTTCAAATCCTAAAAGATGATACTGTGAAAGGGCTGCACTCAATATGCCAGCAAATTTGGAAAATGCAGCAGTGGCCACAGAACTGGAAAAGGTCAGTTTTCATTTCAATCCTAAAGAAAGGTAATGCCAAAGAATGTTCAAACTACTGCACAGTTGCACTCATCTCACATGCTAGCCAAGTAATGCTCAAAATCCTCCAAGCCAGGCTTCAACAGTACACGAACCATGAACTTCCAGACGTTCAAGCTGGATTTTGAAAAGGCAGAAGAACCAGAGATCAAATTGCCAACATCCGTTGGATCATAGAAAAAGTAAGAGAGCTTCAGAAAACAATCTACTTCTGCTGTATTGACTATGCGAAAGCCTTTGACTGTGTGGATCACAACAAACTGTGGAAAATTCTTCAAGAGATGGGAATACCAGACCACCTAACCTGCCTCCTGAGAAATCTGTATGCAGGTCAAAAGCAACAGTTAGAACCAGACATGGAACAATGGACTGGTTCCAAATTGGGAAAGGAGTACATCAAGGCTGTATATTGTTACCCTGCTTATTTAACTTATATGAAGATTACATCATGCAAAATGTACTGATGTACTTCATCCAGGTTGGATGAAGCACAGGCTGGAATCAAGATTTCCAGGAGAAATATCAATAACCTCAGATATGCAGATGACACCACCCTGATAGCAGGAAGCGAAGAGGAACTAAAGAGCCTCCTGGTGAAAGTGAAAGAGGAGAGTGAGAAAACTGGCTTAAAACTCAACATTCAAAAAACTAAGATCATGGCATTCTGGCCCCATCAGTTCATGGCAAATAGATGGGGAAACAATGGAAACAGTGACAGACTTTATTTTCTTGGGCTCCAAAATCACTGCAGATGGTGACTGCAGCCATGAAATTAAAAGATGCTTACTCCTTGGAAGAAAAGCTATGGCCAACCTAGACAGTGTATTAAAAAGCAGAGACATTACTTTGCCAGCAAAGGTCCGTCTCATCAAAGCTATGGTTTTTCCAATAGTCATGTATGGATGTGATAACTGAACTATAAAATAGCTGAGCACTGTTTAATTGATGCTTTTGTACTGTGGTGTCAGAGAAGACTCTTGAGAGTCCCTTGGACTGCAAGGAGATCCAATCAGTCCATCCCAAAGGAAATCAGTCCTGAATATTCTTTGGAAGGACTGATGTTAAAGCTGAAATTCCAATACTTTGGCCACTGGATGCAAAGAACTGACGCATTTGAAAAGACTCTGATGCTGGGAAAGATTGAAGGCAGAAGGAGAAGGGGACAACAGAGGATGAGATGTTTGGATGGCATCACTGACTCGATGCACATAAGTTTGAGCAATCTCCAGGTGTTGGTGATGGACAGAGAAGTCTGGCATGCTGCAGTCCATGGGGTCACAAAGAGTTGCACATGCCTGAGCAACTTAACTGAACTGAAGAGTCATATAATGACTTATATTTCACTTACATGAAAGACAAAAGAAGAGACATTTCAAGAGTCGCAAGGGTTGAGAAGGCAGTTTCTGAAAATTCACTCAAGGAATTATTCTATCTAAATGAAAATTAAATCAGAACAAAATTCTCCTGAACAAAGTACAAGAAACATTGATCATTGTTTGTTGAATGTATTGAACATTGAATTATATCATTTTTATAATTATGCCTAAATTAATGAAGAGAATGATACTAGAAATTAAGAAAAATATTCTGCTAGGGTTTTGATATAGAAGAGACATTCTCTAATTGAAAGTATGAAGAACCCCGAACTAAAATTCCAACCTCTCTCACCAAAATCCAAGTGATATAGGGTGAAGTTGAGGAAAATTAGAGGATGTTCAGAAATAGGAAAGTAAAGGACTTCTAAAGGTGTTGATGGAAATGGGATGGTGGACAAGTAAATGACCTGGGAAGGAGAAAGCAAGGTTATGTTCAAATTTGATATGTTGATAAACAAATGCAGATAAAATACTACACAAAACTGAGATTCCATTAAAAACAAGTGACAAATTCAACTACATATAAATCAAAACCCTCTATGTGGAAAAAAGAAACACATAAAGACAAACAAATGGAGAAAAGACTAGCCACTTACGTCACTCAAAGTCATAATTTCCTTAATAAATAAGTAGAAATTTTTAATCAATAGGAAAAGACTAATGACTCAATGACAAAACAGGTAAAAGGATATGGACAGAAAATTCCCTCGGAAGATACCCAAGAAAACCATTGACTATGGCTGCTTCCAGAGAAGGTAGCATGGTGGCTGGGAAGCCGGAGGGAAGGAAGAATTAATTTTTATTGTATACACTTGTGTATCTTTTGAATTTGGAGCATTGTACATTTATTTCTATATTAATATAGATTAAATATTGTGACCAAAAAACCCCAGATTCCCTCATGTCACAATCCACTTGGGTGATATTCTTAGAGTTTTCCATACAAGCCTCAGGCCCCCTGCATCTTTATATCTTGTCTTCCACTAGGACCTCAAACTCCTCTACTGGGTCCTCTAAGTTTAGTTACCCCTTGAACAAAGAGAGAGAGAGAGGAAACATAGAGGATCACAGGGCACCTTTTAAAGGCAAGATTTTTAAGTGACATACATTGTTTCTGTCCACCTTTTATTGTTCAGACCTGCGGTATCCCATCTTGATAAGAGTGCTGGAAAATGTCATTTAGCTATTGACCCAGAAAGAGCAGACAGCTTGGATGAGGATCTACCCAGACTCTGCTCCAATTACCTATTTCCAAAAACTTGATATTTTTTAGAGACTAGAAAGAAAATAAATAAAAGAATATGTTAATTTATAGCAGGCAAAAGCAAATGAAAAGAGTGCCAACATATATATCAGTTGGTGGGTTACTTTAAGACCTAAAATATTAAATTGGACAGAGACAAATTTTGTAATGGTAAAATATGTAACCTGCAAAGTTGATAAAACTGGACTAAATCATTATGTAACAAGCAGAATAGCAATCAAGTACATTAAGAAAAACTTTCTAGGAAGATAGTAGAATGAAAAAAGCCTAAAAGCATGGGTGGTATAGGAGTGGTAGGAGGCCATATCAAAAAACCTTATAAGAATATTTGAATAATATAAGTGCAAAGCTCATTTTAACACATATACAAATATGTATATACAGACATACATTTATACATAAATGTATGGCCATATATGTATATACAGACATACATTTATACATTTATAAATGTACACAGACACACAAAGATTAGATATAGATAGATGCCCTACAAACAGTATCAACACACTCTTCTATTACATTATTAGAACATTAATAAAAAGTAATCATATACCTGGCCACAATAAAATGTAATTCTGTATGTTTGCTCAGTCATGTACGATTCTTTTTGGCCCCATGGACTGCAGCCCATCAGGCTCCTTAGTCCATGGAATTTTCCAGGCAGGAATACTGGAGTGGGTTGCCATTTCCTCCTCCAGGGGATCTTCTACTCAGGGATTGAACCCGTGTCTCTTTCATCTCCTGCACTGGCACACAGATTCTTTACCACTAGCATCACCTGAGAAGCCCAAAATGTAATTAGAGCCTCTAATTTAAATATGATATAGTTCATATACTCTGACCACAATGCAATAAAAATAGAAATTAACAACTGAGAGATGACCCCATAACTTCACCACTCAAAAATGAAGGAAAACTCTGATAAACATTAAATTGCAGGAAAAATGTAAAGTTATAAATTTTCTAGAACTTTAACAAGAAGGAAAATACATCATATCAAAACCTATGGGCTATAACTAAAGCTGTATTTGGGAAACTTTATAGAGCTAAAAATATTTTGTTTAAAGTTAAGAGAAAGATTTAATATAAATGAACTAATTATTCAGCTATAAAACTAGAAAAACAACAGAATGAACCAAAAAGGAAGAAAGTATCACTTCTTTTTAGATTCCATCTATAAGGGACGTCATACGATATTTCTCCTTCTCTGTCTGACTTACTCCACTCAGTATGACAATCTGTAGGTCCATCCATGCTGCTGTAAATGACATTATTTCATTCTTCTTAATGGTTGAGTAATACTCATTGTATGTATGATATAAATGAACTTGCAAAACAGAAAGAGACTCACAGATTTAGAGAATGACCTTATGGTCGCCAGGGGGAAGGGATAGTTAGAGAGTTCGGGATGGACATGTACACACTGCTATATTTAAAATGGATAACGAATGAGGTCCTACTGTATAGTACACGGAACTCTGCTCAGTGTTATGTGGCAGCCTGGATGGGAGGGGAGTCTGGGGGAGAATGGATACATGTGTATGTATGGCTGAATCGCTTCGCTGTTCACCTGAAACTATCACAACATTGTGATCAGATATACCCCAATACAAAAGTTTACAAAGCATAAAAAAGTTTTAAAAAAAAGGAAGAAGGTAGGTAGCAGAGATGATCCAAAATTGAGCAATCTAAAATTTCCATGTCTTTTATAAATGCATCCAGAACTGCAGAAGAGGTGTGCATGCAGGTTACCCTTAGGCACTTGTTGAACAAGAGGGAAAATGTGGGGAGGGGTGTCCAGGTTACAAATATTTTGCTGGTGAGCCTTGAGTCAAAGACCACTGTTATGTAACATTCTTGTGACCATGAGATTGGGACCCAGAATACATGAAAGTACAACTTCAGTTCTCAAAGGTCAGATTTTCACTAGATGAGCTTCAACCATCAGTCACAATGGTATTCAAAATTCTTAGCTACTGTGATTTAATGAATATGAGTCAAACACTCTCATCCCCTATAGGGACTGTTGGTAACTTGAGAGACAGGATCTCTCTGCTGTACTCCCATAGCAATTTGTATGCATCGCTGTCACAGTGTTTATTGTACTGCCTCATGAGTTATCTGCTTGTGTATGCTTTTTCCTTTGACTCCCTTAGGCACAGGGATCATGTCTTTTTCTTCTTGGAGCCCCCATACCTCCCCAGAACCTTGATCAAGAAATATTTGATGAACATCTGAATAAATAAATGTACAGATACTAATCAAAGAGCCAAAGGGTACAAAAAACCAAAAAGTCTCCTTTCATGCAGAGTGACCTAGATAATGAAAGCGCCATAGGCCCATTAAGCTACAGATGACAGGTACTCAAGTGACAGAACAACAGCAGGGAAAGAGCACATAGATCATGTAGGAAACCTAGGAACATGTGAACCAAGAGGCAACGGGGTTTTTCAAGACTATTCAAAGAGTTCAGAAATGATTTATTTTTTTAAACCACTGTCAGCCTCCAACTCACATACTGCAATTTTAAGCTTCTGGAAAAATCACTAACAAGGCTGTTTGCTGAGTAGGCTACCCTTGTAGCAATCATTAGTTTCTTTTGCTCCTGGGGACACAGATAAAATCTGAGTCAAAAGAAAAGAAAAGAAAAACAAAGAGGAATTGTGAAGGTTGGGGTAAATGAATACTGGCTCACATGAGAGACATGAAAAGATCCATTCACACATCACCCACACTATCCACATTCCCACAGATTGAAAACTTGAGGGGGAAACTTGCCTTATTTAGTAGACAACTCTATTGTTAGCCCACCTGTTCCATCCTATCCAAAGTTCCCACTGAACTTGCTTCCTAGCAAAGTCTAAACATCCAAGAGAGATGTGGATGGTTTTAAGAGTAGACAAGAACTAATTGGATATAATAGGCATGTAAAGCCCTGAATGGATGTGGCCGAGGGTGAGCCTTTCTTCATTAACTTGCGGATGGGGGTACTTCTTTCTACAGGGTCACTAATCCTTACACCTGCTCCCCTGTAGCCGAGTACAACATCAGAAGCTGACAGGACTGGATGACTTATGAAGGCTTTGAGGCTGAGAAGGAGCTTACATACTGTTCTTTTCTGAAGTTGGAGCTGGTGAAGTGGGGAGGAAATAGCTGAAGATGGCAGTTGTCTGTCACCAGTGACAATTCTACATAGATCCCCAACATGTTTAACCTGCTCTTACATTCCTCCTTCTGGGCATGATAACTTCTATTCATCCTTTGGTGCTCAGCTAGCTTACATATCCCTCTTCTAGGGAGTGGTCTTTCTGGACCACCTAGACTAGTCTCTTAGCACTATCTACTGCTGTCATATCTCATTATAATTGCTGATTCATGCCTGTCTTCCCCTATAGTCCATAAGGCTGTAAGGGCTAGAGTGTGTCTGTCTCATTCACAGCTGAATCGCTTGTTCCAAGTACAATGTCTGATGTAAATATTTAATAAATGTTGAGTGAATGAATCAATCAACAAACAAACGAGTAGGGGTGTGGCCTAGTTTAGGTAGGGCCAGTGGTCAAAAGAAAGAAAAGACTAGCTATGCATAGTACCCATGCAATAGGGGTGATTTTGTTAAAGCTACTATAGGAATAAGAAAACCAAAGCCCAGAGAAATTAACTTGTTCCAAAGGAAGAAAAGAAAGCAAATTAGCTACCTTGTCCTGCGCATCCTAAGTCTCAAGTCTCATTACTGAGACAGGCGCAGAAATAGGGAGGCTGAACCGGTCAGTATTTGAGGTCCTCCTTAGCTCTGAGAATGGGTGAACAGCCAGATTAAAGATTTGCTTTTTTTAATTGTATCCAGGCAGTAGGGCTTTTTACACAGCAGTTTGATGTAGTGGGAAAAATAGAGAGCTTGGAGCCAGAAGCCTTTTATATCACTGTCACCCTATTTGTAGGATAACCTTGATGAGGCTTATAACCTGTCTAGGCCCACTAAAATTACCTATAAAACAGGAAAAATAAAAACACCATTTTCATTCTATTTTCAAGAGTAACTGACAGTCAGTGTCTAGCCCAGTCTGACTTACAGTATACATTCAATAAATTTCTATTTATTAAAATGGAATAAAATGGGACTGAACTGAAATAGTGTTCTCACAACCTCCAAACCTGGAGCTTCTTTCACACTTGCTTCATGCCTAACTCAGAGTAGGAGCTCTGTAATTGGGGAATTGAAATTGAAAGGCCAGGCTTAAATAGAGAGGTTAGGATTACATTCAGACTAGGCAGGCCTGTTCTTTTTGTTCTATGCCATCTGCTTAAGTTGAGGAGATGCTCCTCTGAAGAAAGAAGGCCTGTGTAAAGAGAATTGAAGTCAACAAATCTTCACTGAAGACATACCATGTGCAAGGCCCTGTTCTAGGCTTACTGAACTATCATGGAGGGAGAGTGGGGAGAGGGGAGAAATGGGATAAAATACTACCTGCTATCTCTCTAAGCAACCGGTGCTTTTCTAAGCCATTATTGGCAAGACCAGCTCATTGGGATGAATTACTTTTCTCTTCTGAAAATCCCTTCACTTTTCTAGCCTAGTCCCATTAGTACTACTTAATGTGTAATCTGAGTCTATGCTTAATTTCCTATGTGTTGGCTAGAACTGAGAAATGGAAGTCAATTGATGCATATGCATGAAATTGAACACATTAGGATTTCCCCTATTGATATAATCACCTGGAAGATTCAAGAGCATAGGTACCTAATTAAACTCAACATTCTCATTTGATGTATTTCTTATTCTCATTTATTGGGAGAAAAAGTTGACTGTCATTACTGCCTACATAACAGTATTGAATGCTTTATTTTAAATGTGCTGCCTCCAAATTACTACTTGGTTAGTTTGGTCAGAACATCTCCATCTTTAGAGATGAATCATCATCAAGAACTACTCACACTTACCTTTTGTTTGTGTTTTCTTTAAAATTTTTTAAACTAATTTATTTATTTCAATTGGAGGATAATTACTTCACAATATTGTGATGGTTTCTGCCATACATCAACATGAATGTAATGTGCAAAATTCTCCAAGCCAGGCTTCAACATTACATGAACCATGAAATTCCAGATGTTCAAGCTGGATTTTGAAGAAGCAGAGGAACCAGAAATCAAATTGCCAACATCCACTGAATCACTGAAAAGACAGGAGAGTTCCAGAAAAACATCTATTTCTGCTTTATTTACTATGCCAAAGCCTTTGACTGCGGGGATCACAATAAACTGTGGAAAATTCTTCAAGAGATGGGAATACCAGACCACCTGACCTGCCTCCTGAGAAATCTGTATGCAGGTCAGGAAGCAACAGTTAGAACTGGACATGGAACAACAGGCTGGTTCCAAATCAGGAAAGGAGTATGTCAAGGCTATATACTGTCACCCTGCTTGTTTAACTTATATGCAGAGTACATCGCAAAATGCCCAGCTAGATGAAACACAAGCTGGAATCAAGACTCCCAGGAAAAATATCAATAATCTCAGATATGCAGATGACACCACCCTTATGGCAGAAACAAAAAAGAACTAAAGAGCCTCTTGATGAAAGTGAAAGAGGAGAGTGAAAAAGTTGGCTTAAAGCTCAATATTCATAAAACTAAGATCATGGCATCAGGTCCCATCACTTCATGGCAAATAGATGGGGAAACAATGGAAACAGTGACAGACTTTACTTTCTTGGGTTCCAAAATCACTGCAGATGGTAACCGCAGCCATGAAATTCAAAGATGCTTGCTCCTTGGAAGAAAAACTATGACCAACCTAGACAGCATATTAAAAAACAAAAACATTACTTTGCCAACAAAGGTCCGTCCCATCAAAGCTATGGTTTTTCCGGTAGTCATGCTTGGATGTGAGAACGTGAAAAGAAAGTGAAGTCGCTCAGTCGTGTGCGACTCTTTGCGACCCCACGGACTGACTATAGCCTATCAGGCTCCTCCGTCCATGGGATTTTCCAGGCAAGAATACTGGAGTGGGTTTCCATTTCCTTCTCCAGGAGATCGTCCTGACCCAGGGATTGAACTCGGGTCTCCCGCATTGTAGGCAGATGCTTTACCATCTGAGCCTCCGAGAGTTGGACTATAAAGCAAGCTGAGCATGGTAGAATTGATGCTTTTGAACTGTGGTGTTGGAGAAGACTCTTGAGAGTCCCTTGGACTGCAAGGAGATCCAACCAGTCAATCCTAAAGGAAATTAGTCCTGAATATTCATTGGAAGGACTGATGTTGAAGCTGAAGCTCCAATACTTTGGCCACCTGATTCGAAGAACTGACTCATTGGAAAAGACCTTGATGCTGGGAAAGATTGAAAGTGGGAGGAGAAGGGGATGACAGAGGATGAGATGGTTGGATAGCATCACCGACTCGATGGACATGAGTTTGAGCAAGCTCTGGGAGTTGGTGATGGACAGGGAAGCCTGACAAGCTGGAGTCCATGGGTCACAGAGTCAGACATGACTGAGCGACTGAACTGAACTGAACATGAATTGACCACGGGTATACATGTGTCCCCCCATCCTTAACCCCCACCCACCTCCCTCCCCACCCTATCCCTCTGTGTTGTCCCAGAGCACTGGCTTTGGGTGCCCTGTTTCATGCATCTAACTTGCACTGCTCATCTATTTTACATATGGTAATACACATGTTTCAATGCTATTCTCTCAAATCATCCCACCCTCACCTTCTCCCACTGAGTCCAAAAGTCTGTTCTTTACATCTATGTCTCCTTTGCTGCCTTGCATGTAGGATCATTGTTACAGTCTTTCTAAATTCCATATATATGTGTTAACATACAGTATTTGTCTTTCTCTTTCTGCCTTTCTTCACTCTGTATAACAGGCTCCAGTTTCATCTACCTCATTAGAACGGACTCAAATGTGTTCCTTTTTATAGCTGAGTAATATTCCATTTCATACTTTCCTTTTGGCCCAACTCTCTACCAATAAACTATAGACTTTCTCTTCTCATCTCTAAAATGTATCTATAAATCTAAACATACAGAAATAAAATTTCATACTGCAGTTGACAACTTACATGAAAAGTATCAGCACCATGGGGTTTACAAACGTCTAAAAATTTGCATTTCTACAATACGTTAGTTGAGAACCCTTTAAATTATAATGCAACCAACACTATTAGGACATTATGAGAGACTTTAAGATAGCTTGAGTAATTCTTCTCTGAAGACAGTACAATTGTGAAGTCTCTACTCTTAGGAGTTCACCTGTAGAGTTTTGAAGAAACTGTATTCCTTACAATCAAAGAATATTGAGATCTAAAATACTAATTAGTATATGAATCCTGTAACCTAGAACATTGAGCTGGAAATAACCCAACAGAATGTTCATGCATGATTTGAGCTACTCTTTTTTTCGGGGGTGCAGCTGGAGGCGGGGGTGAAAGGAAGTACAAGAATCAATGACTAAAATTGAATTGAAACTGAAAATTCAATAGAGTATTTGAGTTGTAAATGGCCTCTGAAATCACCTGGTCCAATCTTTCATTCCACGCTGGAGGAAACTGAGACTTGAAGGATGGAAGGTATTTTCACTTATTTAACTACTAGGCAGTGATAGAGATGTGGAGTAAAACCTGGTTTTCCTAATTCCCAATCCAGTTTCCATCCTACTATAGGAGTATATTTCAGAAATCATAATAAAAAGGTAATATGATAACAGACCAAACGAAAATATAAAAGAAGGAAAGGAAACACACGAAAGAAGAAAGAGCTGCTTAAAAAGCATTTTATAATTTACTATTGCATTAGACATCCAGACTGCTACAACAAAATATGGAGTTGACCCTCCATATCATCAGGTTCTACATCTTCAGATTCAGCCAACCTTGAATCGAAACTTTTTTAAAAATTCAGAAAGTTCCAAAAATCAAAACTTGAATGTGCCTCACACTAGCAACTATTTACATAGCATTTACATTATATTAGGTGTTATAAGGAATCTAGAGATGATTTAAAGTGTACAGGAGGATGTGCATAGGTCATATGCAAATAATATACCATGTTATATAAGGGACTTGATTTTGGTACAGAGGGATGATTGTACCATAGATTGGTGGCTTATAAACAACAGAAATGTATTTCTCACAATCTGGAGGCTGAAAGACTGAGATCAGGATGCCAGCAGAGTCTAGTGGTGGTCCTTTTCCAGGTCACAGACTTCTCCTTGGATCCTCACATGACAGAAGGGCAGGGTAGCTCTCTGAGGCTTCTTTTAAGGGCACTAATCTAATTCTCAATGGCTCCACCCTCACGACCTAATCCCCTCTGAAAGCTCCACCTCCTAATACTATCACCTTGGAAATTGGATTTTCAACAAATGAATTCTGAAGGGACATATGTATTCAGACCATAGTAATCACAGAGTGAATATTGTTACCCTGGGTTTTGTAGGAGATTGCTTGCTTGTTTATATGTATATTTTAAGTGAATCATATTTTCATAAGAGTATATAAAACATATATGTACAATTTGAGGGACCCAGCTAATTATCCAAATCTAGCCCACTGCTGTTTTTGTAGATGAAGTCTTATTGGAACATAATACACTCAGTTCTATAGTACCTGCAGCTGCTTCTGTGCCCCAACAGGAGAGTTGGGTAGTTGTGACAGAGAATGTATGATCCACAGAGTTGAAATTATTCACTTTACTCTCTGGCCCTGTACAGGCAAAGTATGCAATCCCCTAATTTAAACAATAGTAAGGAATCCTGGGAATTCCCCTGCATCCAGTGGTTAGGACTCCAGGCTTCCAATGCAGAGGGCATAGGTTTGATACCTGGCTGGAGTCCTAAGATTCCACATGCTGCACAATGGGGCCAAGAAAATAAATAAAATAACAGCTTTAGAAAAATAAAAATAGTAATAAATACTAACAAAACACTAACAATAAAATGAGCCCCCAAGCACCCAAGTGAGCCTCCCCCTATAACATTCTCCTTCCTCTATCCACGTATTCTTTGTTTGACAAGCCAGTATAAAGCACAAACCTGGTTCTAAAAAATAGACAATGTTGACATTGTTAGATGAAGAAATGCAAGAGAATGTAAGCTGGAGGCAGTATGACTCTGACTTCACTGAGAGTCAGCAAGAGTCCTTTCTGGGATAATAATGAACAAGCTTATGAGTGAAACCTGGGAAACCAAAAGCTCAGCACACTTGGGACTGTGGCCTCATGCTGGAGGTCTGACAGGAATATGCCTGGGGAAGCAGGTTGCTCTGTAGCTTTTGCTTTTAGGTAATTCCTGGAGAGAGAACAGAACACCTCTGTGGGATGAAATGGTGTCATTGGCTGACCCAGGCAGAAGGCCCTGGACAGCAGAACAGAATATTCATCAGCAAAGGGTAAAGCCAAGAACACACCAGAATCTGGGTGAGGCTCACCTGGGCACTCTGTCCTCAGATGAAAAAAAAGAGGGTACAAGCATAGCAGCAGATCTTGAGTCAAACTGATACAGTTGGGAGCAATTACATCAGGGGCACATATGTCACCCTGGAGCCCTGCATACCATCTTCCTGGAATTCTCTTCACCCCCTTCTAGTGTCCTCTGTTTTCTCCAGCCCATGTTTTACTCTCTTGATTTTCTCTGTCATTGGATGGACAACCACCTTCAAAAATTTCTTAAGAAAAGGTATGTTGCAGGTAAAAGTTTTCAAGATCTAGAATTTCCAAAATGTTTATATTCTATCACCAAATCATTCCTTTGATGTTTTGGCTGGTATAGAATTTAGGTTGGAAAACACCAAAACACAGACACACACACATATATGTGTGTGTGCATATGACAGAGAGAGAGCTATTAATTCCTGCTTTATTTGGCCCAGCATATGGAATTTTATGGAAGCAAAGAGGCCATACAGAGCAAGCATGTATGTACCCTATCTTAACACAGCCTCTCCCCCAACTCCCAGTGCACCTAAGGCAGAATTTGATGACACTCTCCTCACAAGTGGACTATCAGAGTAGAGAAAACAACTGGGTTCTTCCTTGCCACGGCCCTTTTATACTCCAGAATTACTCCACAATAGCAAAATAACATACACAATCTATGACCTTCCATTTAAGAATGATTGCGAACACCAAGCTGTCTTGCTTCTTGAACCAAATTTAGCAGTGCAAGGCCATATACACAACCAGAACTGGAATTCCATGCAATTGAATATAAATAAATGACAACTCTCTATATATAATATCATGTTAGTTAGCTAGAGCCACCATAATAAAGTGCAACAGACAGGGTGGAGTAAACAACAAACATTTTCTTACTATTCTGGAGGCTAGAAGTCGAGGTCAACATGTCAGCAGGGTTGCTGTCTCCTGAGGACTCTTTCCTTGGCTTGCAGATGGCCCTCTGATCTCTGTATCTACACGTGGTCTTCCCTCTGTGGGGCCTTGTGTCCTAAATTCCTCTTCTTAGAAGCCATATTGGATTAGGGTTCATCCCAGTGACTTCATTGTTACCACAGTTCCCTCTTGAAGGTCTGTCTCCAAATACAGTCATATTGAGGTACTGCAAGTCAGAACTTCAACATATGAATTTGGAGGTTACACAATTACACAGGGCTTCCTTGGTGGCTCAGACGATAAAAGAATCTATCTGCAATGTGGGAGACCGGGGTTCAATCCCAACCCCTGGAGGAGGGCATGGCAACCCACTCCAGTATTCTTGCCTGGAGAATCCCCATGGACAGAGGAGCCATGGGGTCACAAAGAGCCAGACATGACTGAGCAACTAAGCACAGCACAATTACACCAAACGATGATTGAATTCATTATATTCACCCTAGTCTAAACTTTTTTACAAATATTTTTTAAATGTCTTGTGTCTGTCTTACAAACAATGATAGGCTAGGGTAGCATATGAATTAGCTTTGCAGCAATAGGATTTAGTTATCTGTTGAGACATGTATTCTAAATATATATAAATTCATATTTGCATTACTTAGCACAATGCCTGTTGAATAATATGAGTCATTATTTATATGCAAAGAGAAAAAAGTGAAATAATTACTATGTAAATTTAACTATTGTAAAATGGAACTTAAAGTATTATGAATTTTCAATTATGTTCATAATTACAACAAATATATAAAGAGAAGACTCTTTAATGACCTATGACATTTAAACTGATCATACTTCAAAAATTAAGTTCATGCTAATTCCAAAGAATAGCAAGGAGAGATAAGACAGCCTTCCTCAGCGATCAATGCAAAGAAATAGACCGAGATAATCACGATGGTGTGATCACTCACCTAGAGCCAGATATCCTGGAATGTGAAGTCAAGTGGGCCTTAGAAAGCATCACTACAAACAAAGCTAGTGGAGGTGATGGAATTCCAGTTGCGGTATTTCAAATTCTGAAAGATGATGCTATGAAAGTGCTGCACTCGATATGCCAGCAAATTGGGAAATCTCAGCAGTGGCCACAGGACTGGAAAAGGTCAGTCTTCATTCCAATCCCAAAGAAAGGCAATGCCAAAGAAGGCTCAAACTACTGCACAATTGCACTCATCTCACACGCTAGTAAAGTAATGCTCAAAATTCCCCAAGCCAGGCTTCAGCAATACATGAACCGTGAACTTCCAGATGTTCAAGCTGGATTTAGAAAAGGCAGACGAACCAGAGATCAAATTGCCAACATCCGCTGGATCATCAAAAAAGCAAGAGAGTTCCAGAAAAACATCTATTTCTGCTTTATTGACTATGCCAAAGCCTTTGACTGTGTGGATCACAATAAACTGTGGAAAATTCTGAAAGAGATGGGAATACCAGACCATCTGACCTGTCCCTTGAGAAACTTGTATGCAGGTCAGGAAGCAACAGTTAGAACTAGACATGGAACGACAGACTGGTTCCAAATAGGAAAAGGAGTGCGTCAAGTCTTTATATTGTCACCCTGCTTGTTTAACTTATATGCAGAGTACATCATGAGAAACGCTGGGCTGGAGGAAGCACAAGCTGGAATCAAGATTGCTGGGAGAAATATCAATAACCTCAGATATGCAGATGATACCACCCTTATGGCAGAAAGCGAAGAAGAACTAAAGAGCCTCTTGATGAAAGTGTAAGAGGAGAGTGAAAAAGTTGGCTTAAAGCTTAACATTCAGAAAACTACAATCATGGCATCTGGTCCCATCACTTCATGGCAAATAGATGGGGAAACAGTGGAAACAGTATCAGACTTTATTTTTGGGGGCTCCAAAATCACTGCAGATGCTGATTGCAGTCATGAAATTAAAAGACACTTACTCCTTGGAAGGAAAGTTATGACCAACCTAGACAGCATATTTAAAAGCAGAGACATTACTTTGCCAACAAAGGTCCATCTAGTCAAGGCTATGGTTTTTCCAGTGGTCATGTATGGATGTGAGAGTTGGACAGTGAAGAAAGCTGAGTGCCGAAGAATTGATGCTTCTGAACTGTGGTGTTGGAGAAGACTCTTTAGAGTCCCTTGGACTGCAAGAAAATCCAACCAGTCCATCCTAAAGGAGATCAGTCCTTGGTGTTCATTGGAAAGATTGATGTTGAAACTGAAACTCCAATACTTTGGCCACCTAGTGAGAAGTGTTGACTCATTGGAAAAGACCCTAATGCTGGGAGGGATTGAGGGCAGGGGGAGAAGGGGACGACTGAGGATGAGATGGCTGGATGGCATCACCGACTCGATGGGCATGGGTTTGGGTAGACTCTGGGAGTTGGTGATGGACAGGGAGGCCTTGCATGCTGCGATTCATAGTGTTGCAAAGAGTCAGACACGACTGAGTGACTGAACTCAACTCAGCATCATAAAAGACATGTCTATTCCCTATTAATAAAATATTATTATTTTCCATCCTGTCTCATAATAACTATATCCTCAAGTCTCCAGTAACTTCTATGGTGACAGTAATAATTGTCCCTTGTCCTTTTCATTGGTCAACCACCTGGTCTATGGCTGGGAACTAGTAGCCTGTTATCTCTCAGCTCAGACATGGCCCAGTGGTCTTCCCTGTTAACTTGGCCTCCATTCAGTGGCATAGTTTACCACTCTCAGACCTGGATGCATCTCTCACTGGATACCTGAGCCAAGTTAGTCTGCCCTGTTTTTCTCAGCTACAAGATCATTTTGTCCCATTGTGATTCCCTTCGTAAGTTCCCCATCAAACACTATCAGTCATATTCCATATTCCTCCTCTGGACAAGTGGGGACCTCTAGCGTATGGAAGACCAGAAAACTCTGAGGAGCAAAACTTAGGCTTTCTTTCTGCTTGGCCATGCTGTGTTGCTTGTTTTATTCTGATGTGGCTGTTCTATGTGGCCACAGGAGTACCTTGCAAGATCTCCCAGATTTCAGAAACAGAGCAAATGGTTTTCTTATTTAGGCTTTCCTCTCAACCCCAGGCTGGAGATGTGAATATAAAACATAAGTAAAGTATCACCTGATTTCCATGACTCCAATCGCTTCTCTTTTCCTGAATTCACTGGGAACTAGGAGGGGTGAGTACATCTGTTAGGGATCTTAATTCCAAGCAGCAGAAAACAGTTGTGCCTAATTTGAACAGAAAGTTAATTTATTTCTGAATAATGAGTAGCTCACAGATTCTGGAAGGAATGAAGAGCCAAGCATAGAGGCATCATGGGTAAGAGCACACCATAGAAGTGGGTTTTGGGAGACACTACTACTAGGCTGCTGGATCTACACATCATTGATGCTGAACAATGGATGTGGCTGTCACTACATCAATACTATGCTTGCCAGAATGGATTTTGCACAACCCCTGTCTTGTATGATTAATCTGCTGCTTAAAGTCTGGCGCAATGCAACTGGGGTAACCCTGGCTTCACAGAACACTGAGGAAGCAAGTACTGTAACAGGCATTCTCAGCTTCCCTGCTGTGAAGAAAGCTCAGACAGTAGGCACTGCCCAAACATAGGAAAAGGATCTAGATGCTGAGCAGCAAGAGGCATGCTAACTACTGCAGCGTGGGTTTTCTATTTCCCCTACCTTGTTAACATTTTTCTTTCCTAGGTGGTTTAATGACTAGGTAATACAATGGCAGGATAGATGACCCCCATCTTCCGCAGGTACTATAATGGTACAATGGCTACTGGACACATGATTTGGAGGTTGGGGTGAGAGACATGATTAGTATTTCCAAAATACCCTCATTAAATTGAAAAATAGAGAAATTTAAATCACTCTAATTTCATGCATTTTATACCCTAAACACTGCACATTATACATAATAAGAAACTATTTTAAGATTCAGCATTTGAACGTGTTTTAGAAATCTTAATTCAAATGCTTATCAAAAACATATATTACCTGACAATTCAGGTTTCAATTTTTCAAAATTAGCAATTACATTTCCTCATAGGTTTATAAACAGAGTAAGAATTTCTAGTTTTGGAGGTTTGATTCCATCTTTAGAAACAACGCCTGACTATTTTTTGTTTGTTTTTTGCACATGATGTTTTGTCTTTGTTTAAAGCACAATAAAGAGCTGGCATGTAATTGTTAGGACTATTAAATTTTCTATATTTATCCAAGATTTCAGCTGCATTGATTCAAAGGGCTGAACATGAAAGGGTGAAGATGACTCCTCAGCAGAATATGTTTGAGGATAATCAAGACACAGGTACATTTCCATACACAAGTTAACACTTTGAGAAAACGTCCTTTTGCCTTAGAGTAGTAGACAACCCCCACTAGTAACCAGGAACTCTTACAAAGTGTTATCCATATGCTTCTGAATCTCATAAGGACCTTGTGTCCTTATGCAGTAAGTGACAAGATGAGTCTTTTTTCCTTAAAAGCACAGTCTTATGGTTTCAAATAACCAGGGGCAGGTTATGAAAAATATGACTAGATAAAAACAAGTGCTGATGTGGATGTAGAGAAATTGGAGCCTTGGACATTGCTGGAGGGAATGTAAAATCGTTCAACCTCTTTGGAAAACAGTCAGACAATTTCTCAAAATCTCAACTCTCAATTTCTCACTACAGAGTTACCATATGACCTAGAAATTCCACTCCTAAGTATATATCCAAAAGAATTGAAAGCAGATACTAGAACACTTGCACACAAATACTCAATAGTGGCACTATGAATTGACAATTGCCAAAAGGTAGAAAAAGCAATTATCTAGCTGGTGAATGGATAAATCAAATGTGATCTAGCCATATGATGGAATATTATTTAACCATAAAAAGGAATGAAGGGAGGGGTGAACAAAATAGTGGAACAGGAGCTCCCCAGCTGTAGTCAACCTCACAGAAATTCTGATTAGCAACTATCCACAGACAAGAGCAAAATGAATTCAACAGCACATTTAAAGGATCACATACTATGATCAAGTAAATGTAATGCACTACACTGACAGCGTAAAGAATAAAAATCAACAGATCATTTCAATGGATGCAGATAAAACATCTAACACAATTCAACACTCTTTCATGACAAAAACTCTTAATAAATTGGTTATAGAAGGAATTTACCTCAACATAATAAATGCCATATATGACATTCACAACTAATATCACACTTAATAGTACAGTACTGAAAACTTTTCCTCTAAGATCAGGAACAAGAAAATAGTGTCCACTATCATCACTCTTATTCAACATAGTACTAGAAGTCCCAGTCAGGACAATTAAACAAGAAAACTAAAGCATCCAAACTGGAAAAGAAGAAGTAAACTTATATCTATTTGCAGATAATATGACCTTATATATAGGAAGTCCAAACAGTAAATCTTTAGGACTAACAAACAAATTCAGTAAAGTTGCAGGTTATAAAATTAATATACAAAAATCATTTGTACTTTGACACACTAACACATCTGAAAAATAAATTAACCCTATTAAAAAGAAAAAGAAAATAACCTCATTCATAATCACCTCAAAAACAACAAAAAAAATACTTTGGAATAAATTAAACTAAGGAGATAAAATATCTGGATGCTGAAAATTATAAAATGTTAATAAAAGAAGTTATAGAAAACCCAAATAAATGGAAATATATCCTCTGTTCATGGATTGGAAGGATTAATGTTACTAAAATGTCCATACTGCCCAAAACAATCTATTGATTCAATGCAATCCTTACTAAAACTCCAATGGAATTTTTCACATAAATAGAAAAAACAATTGTAAAATTCATATCGAGCCACAAAAGAAGCTAAATACCCAAATCAATCTTAAGAAGAACAAAGCTGGAAGTAACACAATTCATAATTTCAAACCATATTTCAAAGATATAGTAATCAAACACTAGGGTCCTGGCATAAAAACAGATACATAGATCAATGGAATAGACTAGACAGCCAAGAAATAAACCCATGCATACATGGTAAACTAATCTCTGAAAAGTGTGCCAAGAATACATTAAGTGCAAAAGATAGTCTTTTCAATAAATGATGCTTGGAAAACTGTATATCCACATGCAAAAGGATAAAACTGAACACTCACAACACTCAGAAAAACTAACTTGAAATGAACTTGAAATGAACTTGAAATGAACTAAGGACTTAAATTAAAAAAATGAACCTTTAGAACTCCTAGAAGAAACAAGAACACTCACAACACTCAGAAAAATTAACTTGAAGTTAACTTGAAATTAACTTGAAATTAACTTGAAATGAACTCAAGGCATAAATTTAAAAAATGAACCTTTAGAACTCCTAGAAGAAGCAAGGGTAAAATTTCCTTAACATAAGTACTGATAAAGTTTTTTTGGATATGACACCAAAAGCACTGGCAACAGAAGCAAAAATAAACAAGTGAGACTACAGCAAAAGAAAAAGTTTCCCTACAGCAAAGGAAACAATTAACAAAGTGAAAAGGAAGCCTATGGAATGGAAGAAAATATTTGCAAACCATATATTTGATGAGGGGTTTATATCTAAAATATAAAAGAAACTCATATAATTTAGCAGCAAAAAAAAAAGTAAAAGAGAAATATTTTAATTTTTAAAATGAGCAAAGGACCTGAATAGAGATTTTTCCCAAGAAGACATACAAATTGTCAACAGGTCATCAAAATGTGCTCAACATCACTAATCATCAGGGAAATGCAAATCAACACCACAATGAGATATCATCTCTCACCTGTCAGAATGGCTATCATCAAAAAGACAACAAAGAATAAATTTTGATGAGGATATGAAGAAAAGGGAACACTAGTACACTGTTGGTGGGACTATAAACTGGTGCAGTCACTGTGGAAAACAACATGGATGTTCCTCAAAAATTTAAAGAGAACTACCATATGATCCAGCAATTCTACTCCTGGGTATATATCCAAAGAAAATGAAAACACTAATTGGAAAAGATATCTGCACCTCCAATGTTCATAGCAGCATTGTTTACAATAACCAAGATGTGTCCATGAATAGATGAATGGATAAAGAAGATGTGATATGTGTGTGTGTGTGTGTGTGTGTGTATTCCCATTGCTGTGTTAGTCACTCAGTCCTATCCGACTCTTTGCAACCCCATGGACTATAGCCCACCAGGCTCCTCTGTCCATGGAACTCTCCAAGCAAGAATACTGGAGTGGGTAGCCATTCCCTTCTCCAGGGGATCTTCCTGACCCAGGGATCGAACCCAGGTCTCCTGCATTGCAGGCAGATTCCTTACCATCTGAACCACCAGGGAAGCCCAATATGTATGTATGTGTGTATATATATATATATACACACATATACACAGTGGAATACTAGCCAGTCATAAAAATGAGTGAAATTTTTCCATTTGCAACAATATGGATGGACCAAGAAGGCACTATGCTTAGTGAAGTAAGTTAGATAGAGGAAGACAAATACTATAGGATTTCACTTAAGTGTGGAATCTAAAAAATAAAATAAAAGAATATAACAAAATAGAAACAAACTCACAGATGCAGAGAACAAAGTAGTAGCTACTAGTGGAGAGGGTGTTGCAGGGAGGAACAAGGTACAGGAAGGGGATTAAGAGGTTAGAACTATTAGGTATAAAATAAATAAGGTACAAGGATGTGTTAATGTACAGGACTGAAGCAATGACTGAAGCAAGGGATATAGCAAACATTTTATAATAAGTTTAAATGGAGTATAATCTATAAAAACTGAATCACTGTTGTTAATATGAAACAAATTGCTGTTGTTCAGTCACTAAGTCATGTCTGACTCTTTGTGATCCTATTTACTGTAGCCCATCAGGCTCCTCTGTCCATGGGATTCTCCAGGCAAGAATGCTAGAATGGGTTGCCATTTCCCCCTTCAGGGGATCTTCCCGACCCAGGGATCAAATCCATATCTCCCACATCTCCTGTATTGGCAGGCAGATTCTTTACCACTGAGCCACCAGGGAAGCCCCCTGAAACAAATACAACATTATAAATTAACTATCAGTTCAGTTCAGTCTCTCAGTCATGTCTGACTCTTTGAGACCCCATGGATTGCAGCATGCCAGGCTTCCCTGTCCACCACCAACTCCCAAACTCATATCCAATGAGTTGATGATGCCATCCAACCATCTCATCCTCTGTCATTAAATTAACTATATTAACTAAATTAACTATAATCTGATTAAAAAAAACAGCCTATTATCAAAAAGACAAGAGATAACAAACATTGGCAAGGATGCAGAGAAAAGGAAACCCTTGTGTGGTATTGGTGGGAATGTAGCCATTATGGAAAACAGTATGGAAGTCCTCTCAAAAATTAAAAATAGAACTACCAAATGATTCAGCAATCTCACCTCTGGGTATATATTTAAACAAAATTAAATCAGTATCTGGAAGAGACACCTGAAGTCACATGTTCATCGTAGCACTATTCACCGTAGCCAAAACAGGAAGCATCCTAAATGTTTCTCAGTGAATGAATGTATTGGGTCTGTTATTGAATTTTATCACATCACAACTAATACTGTCAGCAAAACATAAAGCATCACTTGGAAATTATTTTTTTAATTAGTTTATTTTCTGTATTTTAACTTTACAATATTGTATTTGTTTTGCCATACATTGACATGAATCCACCAGTGTGGAGATGCCTCAAAAAACTGGAAATAGAACTGCCATATGACCCAGCAATCCCACTGCTGGGCATACAAACTGAGGAAACCAGACTTGAAAGAGACACATGTACCCCAGTGTTCATCGCAGCACTGTTTATAATAGCCAGGACATGGAAGCAGCCTAGATGCCCATCAGCAGATGAATGGATAAGGAAGCTGTGGTACATATAGACAATGGAATATTACTCAGCCATTAAAAAAATACATTCAAATCAGTTCTAATGAGGTGGATGAAACTGGAGCCTATTATACAGAGTGAAGTAACCCAGAAAGAAAAACACCAATACAGTATACTAACACATATATATGGTATTTAGTCAATCGGTAAAGATAACCCTGTATGCGAGACATCAAAAGAGACACAGATGAATAGAACAGTATTATGGAAATTATTTTTAAAATGTAATTATAGGACTTTCCTGGTAGTCTAGTGGTAAAGAATCCACCTGTCAATACAGGGAACATGGGGTCAATCCCTGGTCTGGGAAGATTCCACATGCCACAGAGCAACTGCACCATAAGCTCTTGCACCACAACTACTGAGCCTGCACTCTGAAGCCCCTGAGCCACAACTACTTCTAGACCACCTGCCTAGAGCCCATGCTCCCAAAACGAGAAGCCCCCTCAATAAGAAGCCCATGCACCGCAACTAGAGAGTAGCCCCTGGTTGCCACAACTAGAGAAAGCCCACACACAGCAATGAAGACCCAGCACAGTCAAAAAGAAAGAAAGAAATGTGATTATACATATAGACACACATACATACACACCCTCTCATAAATAATGGAATATTATCCATTCATGAGAAAGAATGAAATCTTGTCCCTTATGATCTATTAGATGAACCTGGAGGGCATCATGCTAAGTGCAATGTCAGAAAAAGGCAAAAACTGTATGATCTCACTTATATGTGGAGTCTAAAAAAGCTAACTCATAAGAACTGGGAGTACAGGGGCTAGTGGATGGGGGAACAGGGGAGGTGTTGGTGAAAGGGTACAAACTTCCAGTTATAAGATGTATAAGTTCTGGGGATCTAATGTATAGTGTTGTGGTTATTAATAATAGTGGAAAAAAAAAGAGAAAGTGTTAGTCACTTAGTCATATCTGACTCTTTGTGACCCAGTGGACTGTAGCTCACCAGGCTTCTCTGTCCATGGAATTCTCCAGGCAAGAATACTGGAGTGGGTTGCCATACCTCCTCCAGGCAATCTTCCTGACCCAGGATCGAACCTGCCTCTCCCATATCTCCTGCATTGGCAGATGGATTCTTTACCACTGAGCCACCAAGGAAGCTCAACATATTATATTATTCCATTAATATGAAATGTACAGAATAGACAAATCTACAAGTTGGAAAATAGATTACTGTTTGTCAGGAGCTGGCGGTAGTGAAAACAGGGAATGACTACTAATTGGTACAGGGTTCCTTTTTTATGGTGATGAAAATGTGCTGGGATTAGATAGTAGCAATAGTCACAAAACTCTATATGTAAACTAAAAAGCAGTGAATTGTATACTTTAAATGGATTGATTTTATGGTATGTCTATTATGTCTCAATTTTAAAAACACTATAAAGAGCAAGGAAAAGGGAGGAGGCCTCTGAATCTAGTAAAGGGAATGCTGTATCTGAGGGCACAGCAGGATCTGGTTAATTAATCCTCTTCCCCCAAGGACTTCCCTGGTGGTTCAGTGGTCAGGACTCAGAGCTTCCACTGCAGGGAGAGTGGGTTCAATCTCTGATCAGGGAACTAAGATCCCACATGCTGCACAGCCAAAAAATTTTTTTAATTAAATAATAATACCAAATCCTCTCTTCCCCCACAACAAACATTGACCTGGTAGTTTAGATCTAAGACCATTTCAACAGAACTGCAAGTCAATGCCCCTATAGAAAAGGATATTTCGATATCAAGAATGTTATAAAAATTGACTTTAGTGATGACCAAGAGGAGTTTAATGAGGAAGAACATGGATGGCTTTATATACGAAGGAGGACTGCACAAAGAAGAAAGAAGGGTACCGAGTCAGGGAGTGATGGTTACACGAAAGAAAAACTCTAAGATTAGCCTTAATGTCCAGGCTTTCATTAGTGGTGAGGCAGTATTATGAACATTAACACTCTTGCTAATTGATCTGCCACATCATGGTTCTCAGTCCAGGCAGCTACAGCATTGCATACTTGTTGCCCTAGGGCAAGTTGTTAGAACAGAAATATAAAAGCAAAGAACTGACCAGTGCAGACCTTCTGATTTTTCCAGTAGAAATTCTGAACTCAAGACAGAGACAACTGTTCTTAGAGGAAAGATTTTCTTTAGGTCACAAAAGCCTATGTCTTTGAGCCTCCAAAGACAAGGCCTTGGTCTAAGCAATGGGAAAAGAATAACGTTCACAATTAACTTCATCCTTCCCATCCAAATTTGTTTAAGATTTCATGTGGGTGATGGGGGAGGCATTGAGTAGGGGAGAAATAGTCCAAGAAAAATGCCAGACAGGCATTGATGAGGCCTTGTAGGCTAATCAGGACCAGGAGGTAATGGAGCTCCAGATAAATTTCGGAATTAAGATTAAGAAGACCTCATATCTCATGCCCTGGGAGGCAGAAAGACTCACAGAGACATCTTCAAACCCTCGTGGCTCCAGAGAGGAAAGAAAAGATGGATGCATGGGTCACCTGCCAGATGGGCCTCCCGGAATCCCCATCAATCCTGAGGGTGTGTGGGCAATAGTTCATACGTTCCCTGCAGTCCACAGTGTGGTGGATCTGGAAGGGCCTCAGAAGTTCAGTGACAGGCCACTCTCAGCACACACAACAGGAACCTGAAGCCCAGGAAGGGGACTTGATGGGAATGGAACATCTCAACAAATGGCAGCATGGTGGGGGAGGAGGGTGAAGATGACTAAAACAAAGAGGGGAATAAGTCCATTTCATGGCAGAGCAGCCATCCTTGGGCCTGGTATCCTCCCCACTATGTGTCTTAGTCCAAGTCCTCTGGAAGGAAAACCGACACAAAGACTTTTCTTATAAGCATGATCCCAGGAATCAAGGATGAGGTACAGGAGAATAACTCAGGGAAGGGGTGGAACTAAAATTGGAACTCATTAGTGAGTCAGCCACTGCAAAAGGCAAATGGCTGCTTGATCTAACAGAACGTCTCAGGCTATGTGACATCCATCTTCTTGGGGAAGAAATTGAAACATGCATGTCAACTAGCCCCGTGTCACAGTTTTGCCTCAAAGGTCATCAACTCCTCCCCATTTCCATGCTGTGCATGCACAGGCTCTGAGTGATTTCTGAAGCACCTCACACTTCAGCATCGATAAGGCACCTGAACTGACTATGTACTCATTAAACCTGTTACAAGATTGACCTTGAATTGGCAAAATTAAGTCTTCTCTGAAAGTAAGAAAAGTTCAAAATAGAGAGGAACCAGGGTTATACTAAAATCATTATACCACTTCAATGCCTCAGTATAGTGGCCTATAAAATTCATCTTGACCAACAATTCATTTAAAATATTCATTCCATAAATATTTATTGAGTGTCTACTGCCTGGAAGCCCCAGCACACCCCTGCACAAGGCGTCATAAAGGTAAGTAAAACATAGTGCCTGTTCTCAAGAGGCGCACGGTCTATTGGAGAGAAAGATACAATTCAGGAGGAAGAGGTAACTATGTCGGTGACAAAGCCAAGTGCTCACCATGTCAAGGTTTCAGGGCCCTCATCTGTAAAATGAAGTTAGAATCATGAATTTCTAAGTTCTCTTCCCTCTTTGATGTTCTGTGAACCACTTAGTGTCACACAAAATCAGACAGTGCCAATATAAAAGCTCTCATGTTTATTCCAAATGATCGTCCCCAGTTCCCTCATGCAAGGGAAATTGTTTCAGAGAAAGCAGGAGAGAAACAGTCATCATGCTCACTTGTTCAAAACAAAGCCTGCTGCTGCTGCTAAGTCGCTTCAGTCGTGTCCGACTCTGTGCGACCCCATAGAGGGCAGCCCACCAGGCTCCACAGTCCTCGGGATTCTCCAGGCAAGAATACTGGAGTGGGCTGCCATTTCCTTCTCCAGTGCATGAAAGGGAAAAGTGAAAGTGAAATCGCTCAGTCGTGTCTGACGCTTAGCGACCACATGGAGTGTAGCCTACCAGGCTCCTCTGTCCATGGGATTTTCCAGGCAAGAGTACTGGAGTGGGGTGCCATTGCCTTCTCCAAAAACCCTACATGACATCAAAACAGCTAAGCCACATGTAAAAAATTCCAGTAGACATATTTTATGACCTCACACAGAGAGAGAAAAAGAAAGCTTTTAAAACCCAATCCACAGTACATTATGTACATACTGCACATAAAATAGGGTTTTCCTGGTGGCTCAGTTGGTAAACAACCTGTCTGCAATGCAGGACTTGTGGGATCAATCCCTGGGTCTGGTAGACCCCCCTGAAGAAGAGTACGGCAACCCACTCTAGTATTCCTGCCTGGAAAATACCATGGGTAGAGGAGCCTGGTGGGCTACAGTCCATGGGGTCACAAAGAGACATGACTGAAGCAACTGAGCACATACACATACATAAAATACTGTTATAAGCAACTATGAAGCATCTTTAATAGTTGAAAAGTCAACCAGCATCCTGGGTTACTAACTAAAGCATTTATTAACCGCTTGCTTGACATTTCTTAACCATTGATTATCCAA
Organism: Okapia johnstoni; assembly: GCA_024291935.2. NCBI lineage: Eukaryota > Metazoa > Chordata > Mammalia > Artiodactyla > Giraffidae > Okapia > Okapia johnstoni. The sequence continues at coordinate 110,668,316 of CM044305.1, forward strand.
ATTAACTTCTATTCATTTAAATGTTTTCATTCCTGCTGTCCAGTTCCAGTTTGACCCTTTCTTTCCATAAATCCCACCTACATCAACTGTCCTTTCATGGCTCTCCAAGTCATATTGTTTAGTGAATTTTTTTTCCATCTGTAGTGTGTGTGAATGTACAGCATACTACAATTTTTAATTAGAAAACAATACCAATGACATTGTTTAAGTGAGTGGAAGCTGACATGCCACAGGACCAATAAAAAGTCTCCAAATTTGATGCCACTGTATAATTATGACTCAGAATTTTACTAAAATACCCTAGGTAATATGAATTATTTTCCAAGCAAAGGTTTAATAGTGTGAAATAGTGGATCTGGGTAAAATTTCTGACACATACTCCTAACTTTGGAGGGTTAAGCAGATTAAATGCTTTGACATGTACTGAATGATTTAATCAGCCATACTTTTACTAAAATGGTTTGAATAAATGCTTTAACAGAATTGAATGTATCTACATTTAAGGTGTATCTTCAGTTCTCTCAATAAAAGGACCTTTATATTTCAGACTCTGCAACAAGAGTGTTTCTAACATACTTTTCTTAATTAAGTATGTTATCTTTTCCTTAAATACAGAACAAAGGAAACTATATGTCTACCTTTACACCCTATAGAACATTTAGAACTAGCAAAGAGATATTTCTGTCTCATATGTTCTTTTTATAGTTCAGTGATTTCACAGAATTACTACATCATGGTATAAATGATGTATGAAATGAAAATGGTCAATTTCCTCTGCATGGAAAATAGAGATGTTATTTTGTAACTTACCTCTAGACTTGACTATTTGCTACATTAAAGGCAGTTTCTCAGTCTCAAATTGCCTTGATGCAGTAGTAGATAGGATCCTACTAGAGACCTGAGGGAATCTGATGTTAGGGTCCTGGCAGGTGGCGCTAGTGATAAAGACCCTGCCTGCCTATGCAGGAGATACAAGAGAGAAAGTTTCCATCCCTGGGTCGGGAAGACCCCCCGGAAAAGGGCATGGCAACCCACTCCAGTATTCTTGCCTGGAGAATCCCAGGGACAGAGGAGACTGGTGGGCTACAGTCCATAGGGTTGCAAAGAGTCCAACACGACTGAAGTCACTTCGCACGCACACGGGCAGAGAAAGCATAGAGATACCAATCTATGCCACTAGGTCACTGGTCTAATTTTTAAACAGTTAGGCACCCTTCAGGGTAGAAATTTCAAGGCTCATTGTTTAAGTAAAATGTGCACGATGCTGCACTAATTTTAATAGTTGATTAATTAATGAAGATGTCAATAGAAAAGCTGAAAGAAGTGTCAGTGCTTTGTTATAAATATGTTAAAACATCACTTCACCCATAGTTTTAGACCTGACTTCCCCATGGGCTTGTGTCCATGTACATTCACACAGAAGTATGGACAATTTAATGCTTTTGGATGGTAATGATGAAATCTCTGGGATTACACATCATTTTCACTTTCCAACCAAACTCCTAGCACACATAGATTCTTTTGAAAGATACACTTTGTGAAATGAAAAACTCATGTAAGGAATTACAAAATAAATAAGAAGCTCCTGTGAATGTGTCCCTAAGTAACTCACATACTATATTTTCTGTGAATATAATTTATGATGATGAAGACCAGCAACCCCACATTTCCACCTCTTGATCAGGCCTTTCTAACCAATGCAGAAAAAAATACAGGGTGGGTGGTTGGACCATTGCCACGTTCTGCCTTTTGAATTTAGTCTAAATTGAATCAAGTGGTGGGAAGGCACAGGAAGAACTAAGGACTGCTATAGCAGGAAAAGCAGCTTTCAAATAAATGAAGCAGTCAGAAATAAAAAGGCAGCTGTGGTTCCTGAGACACTTAAAACTCAGCATCTCAGGGAGTTTGAGGCAGAGGTGCAAGGCAAAGGAATACTGGAAAGCTTCTGATTAGAAGAGGAGGTTAAAAAGTGAAATATTGTATAGCTCAAGACATTTTCACAGAGTCAACAGGTGGAAAAAATATATATGTACATTAAGGAGTCATTTATTCTTGATTCAAAGGCTAATAATATGTCTTTTAAAGTATATTTCATTAACTAATGGTAAGTCTGTCAGTGATTTTCTTTCCATAATACTATCTTTTCACAAAACAGCTCCCAAAATACTACAAGTTTCATATAAAGTTTAGGTACAAGATAAGTCCAGCTCTGCAACTCCATGGACTGTAGCCCACCAGGCTCCTCGGTACATGGAATTCTCCAGGCAAGAATACTGGAGTGGGTTGCCATGCCCTTCTCCAGGGGATCTTCTCAACCCAGGGATTGAACCTGCATGTCCTGGATTGCAGGTGCATTCTTTACTGTCTGAGCCAATAGGAAAGACCACAAGATGAGTATACCGAAATGAATACTTTATTTGGACCACAAACAACCAATTAAAAAATATGAATGACTTGTTAATTGTTCAGTTCAGTTCAGTTACTCAGTCATGTCTGACTCTTTGCGACCCCATGGACTACAGGACACCAGGCCTCCCTGTCCATTACCAACTCCCAGAGTTTATCCAAACTCATGTTCACTGAGTCGGTGATGCCATCCAACCATCTCACCCTCTGTCATCCCCTTCTCCTCCTGTCCTCAATCTTTCCCAGTATCAGGGTCTTTTCCAATGAGTCAGCTCTTTGCATCAGGTGGCCAAAGTATGGGAGTTTCAGCTTCAACATCAGTCCTTCCAATGAACACTCAGGACTGATTTCCTCTAGGATGGCCTGGTTGGATCTCCATGCAGGCCAAGGGAATCTCAAGAGTCTTCTCCAAAACCACAGTTCAAAAGCATCAATTCTTCAGTGCTCAGCTTTCTTTATAATCCAATTCTCACATCCATACATGACAACTGGAAAAACCATAGCCTTGACTAGACCTTTGTTGGCAAAGTAAGGTCTCTGTTTTTTAACATGCTATCTAGGTTTGTCATAACTTTCCTTCCAAGGAGGAAGCATCTTTTAATTTCATGGCTGCAATCACCATCTGCAGTGATTTTGGAGCCTAAAAAAATAAAGTCAGCCATTATTTCAACTGTTTCCCCATCTATTTGCCATGAAGTGATGGGACCAGATGCCATGATCTTAGTTTTCTGAATGTTGAGCTCTAAGCCAACTTTTTCACTCTCCTCCTTCACTTTCATCAAGAGGCTCTTTAGTTCTCCTTCACTTTATGCCATAAGGGCAGTGTCATGTGCATATTTCAGGTTATTGATATTTCTTCCGGCAATCTTGATTCCAGCTTGTGCTTCATTCAGCCCAGCGTTTCTCATGATGTACCCTGCATATAAGTGAAATAAGCAGGGAGACAATATACAACCTTGATGTACTCCTTTCCCTATTTGGAACCAGTCTGTTATTCCATGTCCAGCTCTAACTCTTGCTTCCTGACCTGTACACAGATTACTCAGGAGGCAGGTCAGGTGGTCTGGTATTCCCATCTCTTTCAGAATTTTCCACAGTTTATTGTGATCCACACAGTCAAAGGTTTGGCATAGTCAATAAAGCAGAAATGGATGTTCTTCTGGAACTCTCTTGCTTTTTTGATGATCCAGCAGATGTTGGCAATTTGATCTATGGTTCCTCTGCCTTTTCTAAATCCAGGTTGAACATCTGGTAGTTCATGGTTCACGTATTGTTGAAGTATGGCTTGGAGAAGTTTGAGCATTACTTTAATAGTGTGTGAGATGAGTGCAATTGTGTGGTAGTTTGAACATTCTTTGGCATTGTCTTTCTTTGTGATTGGAATGAAAGATGACCTTTTCCAGTTCTGTGGCCACTGCTGAATTTTCCAAATTTGCTGGCATATTGAGTGCAGCACTTTCACAGCATCATCTTTTAGGATTCAAAATAGCTCAACTGGAATTCCATCACCTCCACTAGCTTTGTTTGTAGTGATGCTTCATAACACCCACTTGACTTCACATTCCACTATGTCTGGCTCTAAATGAGTGATCACACCATCGTGATTATCTGGGTTGTGAAGATCTTTTTTGTATAGATCTTCTGTGTATTCTTGCCACCACTTCTTAATATCTTCTACCTCTGTTAGGTCCTTACCATTTCTGTCCTTTATTGAGCCCATCTTTGCATGAAATGTTCCCTTGGTATCTCTAATTTTCTTGAAGAGATCTCTAGTCTTTCCCATTCTATTGTTTTCCTCTATTTCTTTTCACTGATCACTGAGAAAGGCTTTCTTATCTCTCCTTGCTATTCTTTGGAAAACTGCATTCAAATTGGTATATCTTTCCTTTTCTCCTTTGCTTTTCACTTCTCTTCTTTTCACAGCTATTTGTAAGGCTGTCTCAGACAGCCATTTTACGTTTTTGCATTTCTTTTTCTTGGGCATGTTCTTGATCCCTATCTGCTCTACAATGTCATGAACCTCTGTCCATAGTTCATCAGGCACTCTGTCTATCTTATCTAATCCCTTAAATCTATTTCCCACTAGTAAGGGATTTGATTTAGGTCATACCTGAGTGGTCTAGTGGTTTTCCGTACATTCTTCAATTTACTGAATTTGGCAATAAGGAGTTCATGATCTGAGCCAAAGTCAGCTCCTGGCCTTGTTTTTGCTGACTGTATAGAGATTCTCCATCTTTGGCTGCAAAGAATATAATCAATCTGCTTTTGGTGTTGGCCATCTGGTGATGTCCATGTGTACAGTCTTCTCTTGTGTTGTTGGAAGAGGTTGTTTGCTATGACCTGTGCATTCTCTTGGCAAAACTCTATTAGCCTTTGCCTTGCTTCATTCTGTACTCCAAGGCCAAATTTGCCTGTTACTCCAGGTGTTTCTTGACTTCCTACTTTGGCAATCCAGTCCCCTATAATTAAAAGGACATCCGTTTTGAGTGTTAGTTCTAAATGGTCTTGTAGGTCTTCATAGAACCATTCAACATCAGCTTCTTCAGCGTTACTGGTCGGGGCATAGACTTGATTACCGTGATATTGAAAGGTTTCTCTGGGAAAGGAACAGAGATCATTCTGTTGTTTTTGAGATTGCATCCAAGTACTGCATTTTGGACTCTTTTGTTGACTATGATGGCAACTCCATTTCTTCTAAGGGGTTCTTACCCACAGTAGTAGACATAATGGTCAACTGAGTTAAATTCACCCATTCCAGTCCATTTTAGTTAGCTGATTCCTAAAATGTTGACGTTCACTATTGCCATCTCCTTTTTGACCAGTTCCAATTTGCCTTGATTCATGGACCTAACATTCCAGGTTCCTATGCAATATTGCTCTTTACAGCATCGGACTTTGCTTCCATCACCAGTCACATCTACAACTGGGTGTTGTTTTTGCTTTGTCTCCATCTCTTCATTGTTTATGGAGTTATTTCTCCACTGATATCCAGTAGCATATTGAGCACCTACCGACCTAGGATGTTCATCTTTCAGTGTTCTATCTTTTTGCCTTTGCATACTCTTCACGGGGTTCTCAAGGCAAGAATACTGAAGTGGTTTGCCTTTCCCTTCTCCAGTGGACCGTATGTTGCTAATTGTATTTATATGAAATACATGTCAATTAGATGAAGACAAATAGAAAACAAGGTACAAACTACTGTAGAAAATAAACTGCAAAGATATATTGTACAGCACAGGGCATTTTATGTAACTTTAAATGGAGTATATTCTAAAAATTTTGAATTGCTGGGTTGTACATCTGAAATGAATATAATATTGTAACTAAACTATGCTCAATTAGAAAAAAAACTGAAACCATAGAAAGCATAAGTGAGTATTTAAGGGTCTGGGAATGAAAAAGGATTGGCTAAGCATGCAATCAATGAAAGAAATCACAAGGAAAAATTACATAAATTTGATTACATAAAAATTTCAAAATTTAGGACTAAAAATTTGGGAAAATATAAGATAAAGAGAGGAATGTTTTCTATAACTATGGCATTAAAAGGGTTAACATTGTAAATATAGAGCTAACTCAAACAAATTGGAATCCATTATTATTCCCCTGACAGAATGTGGTCCACTGGACAAGGGCATGGCAAACCACTTCGGTATTCTTGACTTGAGAACCCCATGAACAGTATGAAAAGGCAAAAAGATAGGACACTGAAAGATGAACTCCCCAGGTCAGTAGGTGCATAATATGCTACTGGAGAAATAACTCCAGAAAGAATGATGGGATGGAGCCAAAGCAAAAACAATACCCAGCTGTGGATGTGACTGGTGATAGAAGCAAAGTCCGATGCTGTAAAGGGCAATATTGCAGAGGAACCTGGAATGTTAGGTCCCTGAATCAAGGCAAATTGGAAGTGGTCAAACAGGAGATGGCAACAGTGAATGTCGACATTCTAGGAATCAGCGAACTAAGATGGACTGGAATGGGTGAGTTTAACTCAGATGACCATTATATCTACTACTGAGGGCAGGCATCCCCTAGAAGAAATGGAGTAGCCATCGTGGTCAACAAAAGAGCCCAAAATGCAGTACTTGGATGTAATCTCAAAAACGACAGAATGATCTCTGTCCGTTTCCAAGGCAAACCATTCAATATCACAGTAATCCAAGTCTATTTCCTGACCAGTAACGCCAAAGAAGCTGAAGTTGAACGGTTCCATGAAGACCTACAAGACCTTTTAGAACTAACATCCAAAAAAGATGTCCTTTTCATTATAGGGGGACTGGAATGAAAAAGTAGGAAATCAGGAAACACCTGGCGTAACAGGCAAATTTGGCCTTGGAGTACAGAATGAAGCAGGGCAAAGGCTAATAGATTTTTGCCAAGAGAACGCTCTGGTCACAGCAAACACCCTCTTCCAACAACACAACAGAAGACTCTACACATGGACATCACCAGAAGGTCAACACCAAAATCAGACTGATTATATTCTTTGCAGCCAAAGATGGAGAAGCTCTATACAGTCAGCAAAAACAAGACTGGGAGCAGGCTGTGGCTCAGATCATGAACTCCTTATTGCCAAATTCAGACTTAAATTGAAGAAAGTAGGGAAAACCACTAGTCCATTCAGGTATGACATAGATCAAATACCTTATGAGTATACAGTAGAGGTGACAAATAGATTTAAGGGACTAGATCTGATAGACAGAGTGCCTGATGAACGATGGACAGAGGTTTTGACGTTGTAAAGGAGACAGGGATCAAGACCATCCCCATGGAAAAGAAATGCAAAAAATGCAAAAATGCAAAATGGCTGTCTGAGGAGGCCTTATAGATAGCTGGGAAGAGAAGAGAAGCGAAAAGCAAAGGAGAAAGGGAAAGATATTCCCATCTGAATGCAGAGTTCCAAAGAATAGCAAGGAGAGGAAAGAAAGCCTTCCTCAGTGATCAGTGCAAAGAAATAGAGGAAAACAACAGATTGGAAAGACTAGAGATTTACTGAAGAAAATGAGAGATAGCAAGGCAATATTTCATGCAAAGATGGGCTCGATAAAGGACAGAAATGGTATGGACCTAACAGAAGCAGAAGATATTAAGAAGAGGTGGCAAGAATACACAGAAGAACTGTACAAAAAAGATCTTCATGACCCAGATAATCATGATGGTGTGATCACTCACCTAGAGCCAGACATCCTGGAATGTGAAGTCAAGTGGGCCTTAGAAAGCATCACTATGAACAAAGGTAGTAGAGGTGATGGAATTCCACTTGAGCTATTTCAAATCCTGAAAGAGGATGCTGTGAAAGTGCTGCACTCAATATGCCAGCAAATTTGGAAAACTCAGCAGTGGCCACAGGACTGGAAAAGGTCAGTTTTCATCCCAATCCCAAAGAAAGGCAGTGCCAAAGAATGCTCAGACTACCACATAATTGCATTCATCTCACACTCTATTAAAGTAATGCTCAAAATTCTCCAAGCCATGCTTCAGCAATACATGAACCATGCACTTCCAGATGTTCAAGCTGGTTTTAGAAAAGGCAGAGGAACCAGAGATCAAATTGCCAATATCCACTGGATCATCAAAAAAGCAAGAGAGTTCCAGAAAACCATCTATTTCTGCTTTATTGACTATGCCAAAGCCTTTGACTGTGTGGATCACAATAAACTGTGGAAAATTCTGAAAGAGATGGGAATACCAGACCATCTGACCTGTCTCTTGAGAAACCTGTATGCAGGTCAGGAAGCAAGAGTTAGAACTCGACAGGGAACAACAGACTGGTTCCAAATAGGAAAAGGAGCACGTCAAGTGTGTATATTGTCACACTGCTTATTTAATTTATATGCAGAGTACATCATGAGAAATGCTGGGCTGGAAGAAACACAAGCTGGAATCAAGATTGCCAGGAGAAATATCAATAACCTCAGATATGCAGATGACACCACCCTTATGGCAGAAAGTGAAGAAGAACTAAAGAGCCTCTTGATGAAAGTGAAAGAGGAGAGTGAAAAAGTTGGCTTAAAGCTCAACGTTCAGAAAACTAAGATCATGGCATCTGGTCCCATCACTTCATGGCAAATAGATGGGGAAACAGTGGAAACAGTGCCAGACTTTATTTTTTGGGGCTCCAAAATCACTGCTGATGGTGACTGCAGCCATGAAATTAAAAGACACTTACTCCTTGAAAGGAAGGTTATGGCCAACCTAGATAGCATATTTAAAAGCAGAGACATTACTTTGCCAATAAAAGTCCATCTAGTCAAGGCTTGGTTTTTCCAGTGGCCATGTATGGATGTGAGAGTTGGATGGTGAATAAAGCTGAGTGCCACAGAATTGATGCTTTTGAACTGTGGTGTTGGAGAAGACCCTTGAGAGTCCCTTGGACTGCAAGGAGATCCAATCAATCCATCCTAAAGGAGATCCATCCTGGGTGTTCATTGGAAGGACTGATGTTGAAGCTGAAACTCCAATACTTTGGCCACCACATGCGAAGAGTTGACTCATTGGAAAAGACCCTAATGCTGGGAAGGATTGGGGGCAGGAAGAGAGGGGGACAACAGAGGATGAGATGGTTGTATGGCATCACTGACTCGATGGACATGGGTTTGGGTAAACTCAGGGAGTTGGTGATGGACAGGGAGGCCTGGCATGCTGCAATTCATGGGGTCGCAAAGAGTCGAAAACTGAACTGAGTAGGCGACTGAACTGAACTGAACTGATTATTCCCCAAAATAGAACATGTCAGGAAATAGTCACCTTTGTTAGTAATTTAAACTACAGTTAAAATCAACATGGAAATGTCATTTTCAACCTATATAATTGGCACGGATTTTGTAATGCAGTATCTATGGCTATACTGTTTTTTGGTAGGAATTAGCCACTTGAAATATGGTTAGTCCAAATTGAGATGTGCTGCAGTGTCAGCAATATGTACCAAAAGCATTTATTTAATACAAGCAAAAATAAACAAATGGAACCTAATTAAACTTAAAAGGTTTTGTACAACGAAGGAAACTATCAGCAAGGTGAAAAGACAGCCTTCAGAATGGGAGAAAATAATAACAAATGAAGCAACTGATAAAGAATTAATCTCAAAAACATACAAGCAACACCTGCAGCTCAATTCGAGAAAAATAAGTGACCCAATCAAAAAATGGGCCAAAGAACTAAACAGACATTTCTCCAAAGATGACATACAGATGGCTAACAAACACATGAAAAGATGCTCAACATCACTCATTATCAGAGAAATGCAAATCAAAACCACAATGAGGTATCATCTCTCTCTGGTCAGTATGGCTGCTAGCAAAAAGTCTACAAATAATAAATGCTGGAGAGGGTGTGGAGCAAAGGGAACCCTCTTACACTGTTGACGTGAATGCAAACTAGTACAGCCACTATGAAGAACAGTGTGGAGATTCCTTAAAAAAACTGGAAATAGAACTGCCATATGACCCAGTAATCCCACTGCTGGGCATACACACCGAGGAAGCCAGAATTGAAAGAAACACGTGTACCCCAATGTTCATTGCAGCACTGTTTACAATAGCCAGGACATGGAAGCAACCTTGATGTCCATCAGCAATGAATGGATAAGAAAGCTGTGGTACATATACACAATGGAATATTACTCAGCTATTAAAAAGAATGCATTTGGATCTATTCTAATGAGGTGGATGAAACTGGAGCCTATTATACAGAGCTAAGTAAGTCAGAAAGAAAAACAGCAATACATTATATTAACACATATATATGGAATTTAGAAAGATGGTAATAATGACCCTATATGCGAGACAGCAAAAGAGACACAGATGTAAAGAAAAATACTGTTGGACTCTGCGGGAGAAGGTGAGGGTGGGATGATTTGAGAGAATAGCACTGAAACATGTATATTATCATATGTGAAATAGATCGCCAGCCCAGGTTCGATGCATGAGGCAGGGTGCTCAGGGCTGGTGCACTGGGATGACCCTGAGGGATGGGATGGGGAAGGAGGTGGGAGCAAAGGTCAGGATGGGGGACAGATGTACACCCATGGCTGATTCATGTGAATGTATGGCAAAAACCACCACAATATTGTAAAGTAATTAGCTTTCAATTAAAGTTAAAAAAAATAAAAATAAAACGTGCTGTTCCCTTTGACCCATCTCTACGGATCAATCTTAAGGAAGTAATCAGAGACAGAATAACTACATAGATAATTAGTACATAAAATATATATTAATAATAGTGAAAGATTAGAAAAGCAGAAGTATTCAATAACACAATAATCATAATATGTACATTTAGTGACATGACGAAATACATATGATACAAAGTTAACTGAAAAAGCAAGAAATAAAAGTGCATATGCATTAGTATCCCAAACGTGTAAAGGGTATGTACACACACATGCACAGAAATAAAAGACTGAATGGAAATGCACGGGCATATTAACTGTTTCCTCTAGGTTTAAAAATTATCAATTATTTTTTGTCTTTTTGTATATATATTTGCAAAGTTTTAAGAATATGCATATATTCATTTCAATTAAAAATAAATTGTATTTTTGAAAAAAATCTTGTCTTCCAGTTTGTTCAAACTGACACAAATAACAACTAGCCATTATAATAAGGAAATCTCTAACTAAATAAGGAAATCTCTAACTAGCAATGAAGCCCTTAATGAGAAGCCGTATGTTTACTTGGGTAATATTTTGAAAAGTGAAAATGTTAATTGCTCACTTGTGTCTGTGTCTTTGCAACCCCATGGACTGTAGCCTGCCAGGCTCCTCTGTCCATGGAATTCTCCAGGCAAGAATACTGGAGTGGGTTGCCATTTCCTTCTCCAGGGGATCTTCCCGACCCAGGGATTGAACCCAGGCCTTCTGCATTGCAGGCAGACTCTACCATCTGAGTCATCAGGGGAATACCTTGATTGTGTTTAAATGACCAACCAAAAGTAGTTTAGGATACTCAGTGGGGTCAGCTTTCATCATGAAAGTCAAGCTGCATTAACTAACCTTTTACCCTAGTCTAGGTATTGTTAGCCTGCTATTTGTTAGGTCAGGAACTTAACAAGCAAAGGAGACTAGGCCCAGAGAGCCGATGACTAACAGGTGTGAAAGACATGAGTTTTTAATATCTTCCCACCCTATTATTCAACATAAATGTTTTAAATGCCCACATGGTATTTAGCTGTAGAAATAACTAGCCTCATTTCCCACTCTGATTCTTAAGTAGTTAACTAAACATTTTCAATTCATAACTGCTATAGATCTGCATCTCGCTAGCTACTATTTGAAACAATATCTGTAATTACTGTTTGTAGTCAAAAGCATCTTCATTTTAACATTCAAAACTGAGCATCATGCAACATTAATTTTGCACTTGTGCATAGAAAAAAAGCCACTCTACAAACTCAGGGTGGATTCACTGATTAACATTGCAAACCTTGAGGAATCTTTCTTACCTGGAATTTTGCCCTGATACTGTTTGTGAAAACAAGCATTAGAGAGGCCAAGTCTAGGCAATATCTGATTTCCTACTGTCACCTCATGCAATAAAATGTAAATTGTATGTCAATAAATCACTGAGGTGATATATACTACCTAACCATACTCATAAATAATATTGCTTTTAATGAAATTATGTCTTGTTTGAAATAGTTTATACTATCTGCCCCTCTTGTTACTTCCCCAATTAGTCCAAAAAACCTACTACATAATTAACCTTTACAAATCTGAATGCACCTCTCTTTAGATTCTCTTGCCCTCTCAAACCATCTTGAAATAGCCAGCTTGCTGAAAATACTCTGTATGTATGTATGTGTATATATATATATATATATATATATATATATATATGTGACCCAATACTGGGTAGTGAAGGCAGTCATCATATAATTCCAGGTCAGGAATTATAACAGGTAACCCAACACAGAGCCTTCCTCTCAGATTTGATCAGATTTCCTTTTATGAAATTAGTATTCTCTGTATACTAAAAAAAATTAACTTATGAACTTAATTAAGGAAATTATTAGTCACTCAACATCAACCAAAGGGATGTTGGTTAAAATTTGATATTCAGATCTCATATTCTCATTCCCATTAAAATACTTACATTTGCTTTTCAACAAAATTATCTCAAACCAGGAGTTTGTTTTACAGTGCACAAAATAGTGACCAAGTATAACTTAACCATGTAAAAAATAATAGCCCTGTTTTGCACACATGAATCTACCATTGGCTCATTTCTTAATAGTTGGATTTTACCAGATTGCCACTATTTTTAACCATCATTCTTTTAAATAGTTCTAAAGTACCTTTTTCAAAAGTGCCATGTCTATATAATTCATGTTCTACAAATATTGTCTCAGTAAAAATTGTCTTTCCTAGCAGAAGAAATTCAAAATATCATGTGAACTACACACAACTATATGACTCAACTTATTTTAAAACAGACTTCATAGTATAGTGACATGCACACCAGGTTTATTATCCAATAGGCTGCAGTTCTCAGGCCAGCTCCACTACATACAAGTTGCCTGTCCTAACTCAGTCTGGGTTCCCCCTGTCTTCCAAATAAGGGTAATAGAACCTACCTAGAGGTAGTAACAAAGATTAAAGGATTGCTAACATTAAATGGATATTTAGGACTTTTCCTTTACAACAGGCAAAATAAACAATTGAGTCATCTCTACCACTGAGGATAAGAAAAATGTAAAAATATTAAAAACATCTTTTTAAAGCACTGAAAAACTAATAATATAGTGAGAAATGGCCAGCAGCCAACATCACGGGGACAAATAGAACCTGGAGAAGAATGCAAAGCCATCTTAGCTCTAAGGGTATATAGCTATCTCTTAGCTCTAAGGGTATATGCTGCACTGTGTGAAAGTCACCCAGTCGTGCCCAACTCTTTGCAACCCCATGGATTATACAGTCCATGGAATTCTCCAGGCCAGAATACTGGAGTGGGTAGCCTTTCCCTTCTCCAGGGGATCTTCCCAACCCAGGGATTGAACCCAGGTTTCCCGCATTGCAGGGCAGATTCTTTACCAACTGAGTCACCAGGGAAGCCCAAGAATACTAGAGTAGGTAGCCTATCCCTTCTCCAGTGGATCTTCCCGACCCAGGAATCGAACTGGGGTTTCCTGCATTAGAGGCAGACTTTTTACCAACTGAGCCATCAGGGGTGGCTGATTTACTAGACACTGGAGTAGGTTACCATTACTGAATACTGGAGTGAGTTACCATTTCCTTCTCCAGGAGATCTTCCCAACCCAGGGATAGAACCTGGGTCTCCTACACTGCAGGCAGGCTCTTTACTGTCTGAGCCACCAGGGAAGCCCTCTAAGGGTATATACCTATCTCTTAGCTCTGAGGGTACATATCTCTCTAGGAGGAAAAGCTGAGGAATTCAGCTGCACTTTTGGTGATTTTGCAAGCCTAGAGAAACCAAAATCAAAACCCAGGGGCTACCAAAATCAGAAACTCTGATAAATCATCCCTTTAAGGCTAAAATCCCAGAAGACTTCACTTCCAAAGTGAAACAAAAACAAACAATCTTTAACATTGAATTGCAACCCAGTTTTGCAAGATCTGGGATGCACAGGGAAACTCAACCTTAAGAATAGAAACAGAATGCATAATTTGAAACCAGTTGAGGGGGAAAAAATGGAATGAGATGATCAGTCCAGTTGAAGTCAAGAAAAATCAGTCAAAGCTATGGTTTTTCCAGTAGTCATGCATGGATGTGAGAGTTGGACTATAAAGAAAGCTGAGTACCAAAGATGTTGATGCTGTTGAACTGTGGTGTTGGTGAGATTCTTGAGAGTCCCTTCGATTGCAAGGAGATCCAACCAGTCCATCCTAAAGGAAATCAGTCCTGAATATTCATTGGAAGGACTGACGCTGAAGCCGAAGCTCCAATACTTTGGCTACCTAATGCAAAGAACTGACTCATTGGAAAAGACTCTGATGCTGGGGAAGACTGAAGGCAGGAGGAGAAGGGGATGACAGAGGATGAGATGGTTGGATGGCATCACCAACTCGATGGACATCAGTTTGAGCAAGCTCCAGGAGTTGGTGATGGACAGGAAAACCTGGCGTGCTGGAGTTCATGGGGCTGCAAAGAGTTGGACACGACTGAGTGACTGAAATTAACTGAAATCAATAAATAAAGGAAAACACAAAATATAGAACAGGCAAGACAAAAAGCTCAAAATAAAACAATGGTAGTTACCATCAGTAAAAATGAACAAACTGCTCCAGTTACAAGAAGGGGATTATAAGACTGGGTTTTTAAAAAATAGCAGAACAGGCTATTTACAAGAAACAAATCTAAATCATAATGATCTAGAAGTTGGAAATACAAGGATAGAGAAATATATTAAACACTAACAAAAGAAAGCTGGTATAGCTTTATTAGTATCAGACAAGTTTTTCTTTAATGCAAAATCATTACAGAGATAAAAAGGATCCCTATTTAATGACACAAGGTTTAAATAATCAGTAAGCATAAACAATTCCAATTTTGTATAGAACTACTAACATAAACTAAAAATTTGTTGTTGTTTAGTCACTAAGTTGTGTCTGGCTCTTTTATGACCCACTGGCTCCTCTGTTCACGGGCTTTCCCAGGCATGAATACTGGAGTGGGTTGCCATTTCCTTCTCCAGGGGATCTTCCCAACTCAGGGATTGAACCTTTGTCTCCTACACTGGCAGACAGATTCTTTACCACTGAGCCACCAGGGAAGCCCCAAAACTAAAACTGCATAAACCAAAATTGAATACAGGGAAAACTAGACAGATGTACAATCATACCAGAATCTTTTAATGTATAACTCTGTGTTATTGACAGAATGATCCTCAACAATACAAGGAAAAATATTAACAACCTCATACATGAAACTGAACTAGTAAAAATATTTAAGTATTGTATAAAACAATTGGGAAATATATTTTCCAATAAAATTTGAAATACATTCACTTCAAGAACGTATAGAATATTTATCAAAAATGCTATATACCGTGGGCCATAAAGCAAGTGTCAGTAGATTTTAGAGCAATGAAACCTTATAGAGTATGTTCTCTGACCATAGGACAATTAAGTGAGACATTAAAACAACAGAAAAATCCCTCAGTATTAAGAAATACTCTTCTAAATAATCCATAGTCAAAGGATAAGAAATGATAGTTTTTTTAATTTTTGAACTAAGCTGTAATAAAAAATACTACATATCGAGACTAATGATACACAGCTAAATCAGTACTTAAAGAGAATTATATAGCCTTGATAGCATGTGTTAGAAAAAGGATAATTAAAAAAGAAATGAGGTTTAAATTAAGAGTAAAATAAATTCCCCCAAGACAATAGAGGTGAAGATATAAGAGAAAACAGAAATAAAGAAGATCAAAAACCGAAAATTGGTTATTGATAAAATAATCAAAATGTATAGTCTTATGGTGAGAATGATTACAAGATAAAACATTAAATCTAAGAAATGAAAAGGGGACATGACTACAAATAGGACATGAGAAGCAAGACTCTATTAAGAATAACTCTTCCAGTAAGTCTGAAAATGTAAACAAAAAATGGGGAAGCCCCTAAAAAAATTCAACTTATCAAAATGGCTTTAAGAAGAAACAGAACATATGAACATCTGTGTACCTATTACATGTGCGCACACACACACATGCATACACACACACAGTGATACAGATGAACTTCACTGTCAGTTTTCAAGTTCTGTCACTCATTGCAGGAAGAAAACTTTCAATCTTTAACAAATGTTCCAGAAGATGTAAAAAGAAAGTACACCTCCAACTCATTTTATGAAATTAACATAACTTGAATACCTAAACTTGAAAAGTTCACGTAAAAAAGGGAAAATTATAAGCCAGTCTCACTAGTGGGTATAGATATAAAGCCCTAAAGAAAATAGCAGCAAACCAAATCCAAAAATAAATTAAGAGGATTATCTATTTTGCTCGAGTCAGATTTATTTCAGGAATTCAAGGTCTAAATACTTATATATATGGAAGGAGTACATGAACAGAAGGGTCTCTCAGGGCATCTAGGTGCTCGCAATATTCTTATTTATTTGATTGCAAGTTACACATGTATTTGATTTACAAATATTTCTAAATATTCAAATTTTTGTATACTTATGTTACTGGCTGTAAGTTTTATATTTCATAAAAAGATTTTTTAAATAATCAAAACATATTTATAGTCAATTATTTCTATAGCATTTTCTAGCAAAAGTAGATAGGATGGTAAATTATCCTTAGTTTCATCTATAACAGGCATTTGCATTAGGTAGGTATTGAAAGTATCATTGTTCTAAACCACTAGTGCTATAGAAAGCTATTTTCAATAATTTTTCAATGAAAAACTTTATTCCTATTCAAGTTCAACTCTCCTGTGTTTTCACTGAGACTTCCTTCCTGGAGTAAGAATGTGAGTTTGTAATCTAGCTCTACCTCCTACCTTTGGGATCCTGGCTGGACAAGTTACTTAGCCTCTTTGAACTTGTTTCCTCTTCCTCCTGCAGGTAATAATTGTCTTCTGATGCTGGAGAGGATTAAATCAGATACCTCATATAGAGTGCTAGCACGTGGTAAACACAATTCTTGGTAATTATAACTGTTGCTTTTATTATTGTATAATTATAATACTCCTATTCTGCAGCCAATTTAGGTAAGAGCAGTCAGCGGGTCCTGCTTTGCATTCTAGCCTCCACTACTTCACAGTTGGTGAACTTAAACGAGTTCTTAAACCTCTCAGAGCCTCAATTTCATCACATGTAAAATGAGGATAAGTATACCTCTTTGGGGCTTCCCAGGTGGGGCTAGTGGTAAAGAACCCGCCTGCCTCATACAGGAGACATAAGAGATGCGGGTTCAATCTGTGGGTCAGGAATGTCCCCTGGAGTTGGCATAGCAACTCATTCCAGTATTCTTGCCTGGAGAATCCCACGGACAGAAGAGCCTGGTGGGCTACAGTCCATAGCTTTGCAATTAGTTGGATACTACTGAAGCAACTTAGCGCACACACACATACCTCTTTAGTTGTAGGACTTAAATGAGGAAAAAGTACAGCAAATCTCAGTTGTCTGAAACATATCCCAAGGCACGGTTCTATCACTGCTGAGGAGGCCCCCATGGGGCCACAGAAGAAGCTCAGAGAGCAAGTTACCATCTCAGATTTCCCAAAAGGTTTCCCATTGAGCCCTTGTTCCTTGAGCATTCTCAAGATGTCACAGCTACAGCTGTTCATCTATTTCTTATCAAATATCATGTCACTATTCCCCAGTCCAAGCTTTTGTTTTGTTGATGGATGTTAGTATGCTAATAGGAATTATAGAAAATTGTACACATTCTGAAAATTAATCTAATTATAATCTGTGAACAATCATCTGTCACTTGACTCAGACTCTGATATTAATTCTATGACCTTGATAAGTTATTAGCTATGCGACATTCAGCAAGTTACCTCTCTGGCCCAGTTTCCACATCTGTAGAAGAGAGGTGGTAATACTGAAAATTTATTGAGGTCTACTAATACTAGGCAGTCAAGTGGGTGCTTAACATATATTAGCACTTTTAATACACATACATCATAAAAGGTTAGTAGTAGTATTGTCGTTGTTTCCATTTTACATATGAGAAAATTGAAACTCAGAGAGGTTAATTGCCTAAGGTTATGTTGTAGAAACATCAAGATTCAAGTCCAGGTCTCTCTATTGCCAAAACCCAGTCTACTACACTTCACTGCTTCTCAATTAATGGAATATCTTCCATGTGATAGGCAATCTACATTCATCATCCTTATAAACTTGAAGATCAAAGGAGCTATTCCTTATAAAACGCTTGGCACAGGGCCTAACACAGACACACACAAAAAAGTGAAAAGCCTGTAGCCTTCCAACTTTCTTCTACTGCTTTCAAAAAACAAAACAAACAGACACTATTCTTTTGACTGAATGATAGGAGCTGTTCTTCCCACATATCTAACATTGGATGCTATACAGCAATATATGTAGTGATACTGTTACAAAAATATCTTGGAATGTGAGTAGAAACACATTTTCCATGGAAAAGGATTCAAATGGACTCATTTTTTAAACTGAGCAAAAAATGATACTCAGTGTTTTTATGTCATAGAAAAATTTCATGAACTCATAAGGACAGCCATTCTGGGTGCTTTAGAGGATCCCTGAAATTGTATGCAGAGTGTGTGATCACCAACTCTTTTTTCTGGAGATAGGATCTTTAACTTCTATAAGATTTGTACATCTTATGATCCCAAATGCTTCAGCAAAACCATTGTAAAATATCTTCAGTGTTCCTGAAGCCAAGGTATTTTCAAGTGCTTCCTCTTCACCCATTGATGATGAAGGGATCCCTGCCCTAGGGTCAACCGTGTGATGCTGGACACTGGAAACATGAAATCTATAGCATTTTATCAGTCACTTTACTTACAGCCCAGGAGAGGAGGACATTGCCTGCCATGCAGGGCCACACAAGTTTTGTACTTGTCAACACAAGGAATGTGCAATGGTTGTGTAAAGCAGGATTTGCAGCATCAAGAGGGTAGGTTGCCCTTGGTCACCATGGAAGGATGCAATTGGCTTGTTTGAATGATTTCACAGGCTGGCAGGGAACTGGAACCCATGCTGAGGAATAAGCAGCAACTACATTTAGTCCCTGTGATAAGGAAGGCTGTAACTTATTCACAGGAGCAGAGTGGGCAGGGGAAATTGCAGTTAGGCCAGTCAAGGGCCTCCTGATTTTATCAGATACCATGTCCAACTCTTTGTGACCCCATGGGTTGTAGCCTGCCAAGCTTCTCTGTCCATGGGATTCTCCAGGCAAGAATACTGGAGTGGGTTGCCGTATGCTCCTCAAAGGGATCTTCTCGACCCATGAATTGAACCCCCATCTCTTACATCTCCTGCATTGGCAGGTGGGTCCCTTTACCACAAGCACCACCTGGGAAGCCCCATCAGATGTCAAGGCAGAACAAAAACTTGATCCTTAATTTTAAGTCTTAAACCACAACAGGGTGGCTCAGTGGTAAAGAATCCGCCTGCCAGTGCAGGAAACAGGGGTTCAATTCCTGGGTCAGGAAGATCCCCTGGAGAAGGAAATGGCAACCCACTCCAGTATTTTTGCCTGGGAAATCCCATGGCCAGAAGAGCCTGGCAGGCTACAGTCCATGGGATTGCAGTCAGGCACTATATCTGATAAAATAGCCCATGGGATCGCAAAGAGTCGGACATGACTTAGCAACTAAACAACCACCACAACAGGTTGGTATGATTTATCAAAAGTCTTAAAAATACACATCATCTTTACCTTGTAGCTCCTCCTTTAAAAGTTTATTCTCATGGAAATAATCATAATTGCGCAAAACAGGATTGTTTCTAATAGAGAAAATTTAGAAATAATGTAAACATCTTTCAAAGGGAAATCAACAGATATCACCTCATACCTGTTGGAATGGTTATCATCAAGAAATCAAGAGATCACAAGCATTGGCAAGGATGTGGAGAAAAGGGAACCCTTGTGCACTGTTAGTGGGGATGTAAATAGATGCAGCAACTATATAGAAAACAGTATGGAAGGTTCCTTAAAAACCTAAAAATAGAACTACCATCTGGTCCAGCTATACTACTTCTGGCTATATCCAAAGGAAATGAAAACAGCATACTGAAAACTTATCTACACGCTCACATTAATTGCAGCATAATTCACAATAGCCAAGACATGAAAACAACCTGTGTCCATCAACAGATGAATGAATAAAGAAGATGTCACAGGAACAGACATATATCCACACACATTCAAATGGAATATATATCATTAAAGCATGGAAGAACAAATCCTGCCATGTGCAACAACATGGATCAAACTTGAGGGCATTATGCTATGTGAGGTAAATCAAACAGAGAAAAGTACTGTATGAGCTCACTTATATGTGTAATATATAAAAGCTAAACTCCTATAAACAGAGAGACAGAGGTTGGGGAAATTGGGGAGATGTTGGTCAAAAGGTACAAATTTGCAGTTAGCAGATGAACATGTTCTAGAGATCTAATGCACAGCCCAGTCAACAATACTGCATTATACACTTCAAAGTTGCTGAAAGAGTAAATCTTAAATGCTCACACCACAAAAATGAAATGTTAATTATGTGAGATGACGGAAATGTTAGCTAACACTACAGTAATCTATTTATTGCAACATATTAGTGTGTCAAATGAACACACTGTACACCTTGAAAGTGAAAGTGTTAATCGCTCAGTCATATATGACTCTTTGGGACCCCATGGACTGTAGGCCACCAGGAATATAGAATTCCTGTCCATGGAATTCTCCAGGCAAGAATACTGGAGTGGGTTGCCATTTCCTTCTCCAAGGGAACTCACCCAGGGATCGAACCTGCATCTCCTGATTCGCAGGCAGATTCTTTACTGTCTGAGCCATGAGGGAAGCCTTGAACACCTTAAACTTGCACAATGTTATAGGTCAACTAGTTCTCAACAACAAAAATGAATGCTGAACTGGCCATCAACTGTTGAATTGGGCCTGTGAGATATAAGCTATGCTGAGCTTAATAAAAGTCTACAGGCTTACCATTACAGTTCACTTTCATCTAACAACTTCTATTCTGGCTCTACTTGTCACCTATTATGTACTTCAGCAATGCTCTTTCTGCCAGAGAGATGCAAAACCACTGGCTTTAAAGATGGACAAAGGGGCCATGAGTCAGAAAATCTAGGTGGCCTCTAGAAGCTGGAAAAGGCAAGGAAATGGACTCTTTCCTAGAGCCTCCAGAAAAAAAAACCCACAGCATTCTGGACACCTGAAATTTAGCCCAATGAGACCCATTTCAGATTTTTAACTTACAGAACTATACTATAAATATGTCTGTTTAACATGTTAAGTTTGTGGTAATTCGTTACAGCAACAGTAGAAAACTAAAACAGTGAAGAATTCTATCACTTTCCCAACACTCTCCCTCCTTCAACCCCCCTTTCCCTGCCTCGATGATTCATAACCTCATTTAAATGTTGGTAACTTAGGGAGACAGATAAGGGGATGGCAAACGTCACAGCTTCTGTTTTAATAGATTTCCTCTGTGAAGATGCAAGGACTAAGAAAACATTTTTAATCTTTTGCTCACTTAAAATTAACTAGAAAAATATTGTGACAGATGGTGTCCTTCATGCTGCCTTAGTATTTTGGCATGTTCCATTTAATACATCTCTTATGTTCCCAAGTCAGAGCAGAAAATCCAATTACTGCAAGGGTATTCTAGTGTTTTTGACAACTTCACTTTGGTACATTTTAGCTGAAATGAAAGTAAATATAGTGACCAGTTACAGGTGAGAACCAGGAGAGCTGGAAGGTGATGTGCTTTTAGCAAATAGAATAGACACTTCATGTTGAAGGCTGTGAACCATTGCTGAAAAAAGGGAGGTGAGGAGAGGGTAGCAGTGCATGTATCTGAGTCCCCAGGCTTAAGCAGACTCATTTCCCCAGAGCACATTCCGCAAACTGTAACAAGTATGTGAATTCTGCAGCAGGTTAACATTCCTAGGACATCAAACAATCAATTATGTCACTGCAGTTATCTTTTCCAATGTCTGGCTTTATAGTGACCCGCTTTGGAAGCAGGACAGGGGATTATCACTTGCTTGTTAAAAACTTCAAAAGACATTTAAGAAATCCATCTACAAGAACTACAAAACAGTTTTATGCTTTGATCTGAATTGGCAAGTCATTATTGAGATATGTTTGGTCAAAATGTACAACCCAAGAATGCTGGAGCTACTAGAGAGCTCACAGATCACTTGCCCAAACGCTCTCTTCTCCCTGGGTGAGGAAATTGAGAGGAATCTTGCCAAAGATCATCCAGCTAGAAAAAAGGTAGAACTGGGACTTGAGCCGGGACCCATCAATTGCTGACTTTTCTCTCCCTGTTTAGGAAAAATATAATTATACTTTTAAAGTTCCCTAAGAAGTAAGAAAGCTTTCCTTAATCTCTCCATCTAATGCAACTATAGGATTTTCATTTTTTGTATTATATTCTATAAACAAATTTTACATAATTGTAACTGCAATGTACAGGGGAATTCAGGAAAATGTTTGTGTCAAGATGCACATTCAAAAATCAATAGCTTCCCCACACAAATGTACCAAAAAAAATGAAATCAGAAAAAAGCATTCAAAGGAAATATGGGTGAATAGCTAGCTATGTCATATTGGAAGGAAAGGCTTCTTTCTAAGCATGACAGCAAGTGTAAAAAATCATGCAGGAGAATAGCATTAGATTTTACTATATAAAAATATAATTTACTTATTTAAGGGTAAGTACAAAAATAAAGCTAGTTCAATAAATACAAAAATGCAAAACTAAGATTACAAATGATAACTGTATCAGCCTGATATCTAGTATATTTTATTTTGAATTTTAAGGAATCAGAAAAGCCTTAATTCACAAGGGTAAGTACTAGTGACATAAGTTAACAACTTTTTGATGTTGTTTTACAGCCTTCTTTGCCAATCTAGGATATCTTTCTATTAAACTGACCCAAAAGCTAGGATAAAGAGTGGTAGACAATGTTTTGAAGATGACTCATTGGTAATACCCAATAATAACTCATTATTTCCAATTGCTTATAGTTTACTTTGAAGGAAGTCAATGAATGGGTCTTCAGTCTACATTTTCATTGTTAAGAGAAAACAGAAAAGAGTTTTTTTCAAACATCTTCAATAACCTTAGCCTTTCAAAAACATCATTAATTAAAATTTCACATTCCTCAGTGGTTGTCTTTATCAAATAGTTCTTCAAAGTTTAAAAATAACTGAATTTATTTATTTGGATTTTTGCATATTGAATAAAAATTGCCATCAGCTTCAACACTGGCACTTCATTTGCAGTTATAAATACAGTAATTCTTCAATCCTACATTGCTAAATTGAAGTTGTTCTGCTCATTTAGAAGTTTCACAAAAAAATACAAGCTGGAATAACCATTTAATATTTGACAGATTCAGCTAATGGAGTTACTTGTCAGAGGGGCAGAGTTTGGGTTTTCCTGTTTGGGGTTTTTGTTTGTTTGCACCTAATATGAAATATTCATATCTTTAACTCAATACGGTCAACAAACTTCAGTGTGAAAATAAACTCTGGAACCCACCTATTAGAAATAACTGACAAATGTCAAATGAAAGGCGATGGTTTAATTAAAATAACAAATTACATGTCATCATTTTACATAGTTCTGAGAGGTGCTCACAATGTATTTGACAGGGGAACCCTTATGAGGAAGAAGAGAGAAGGAGCTGGAGGAGGTAGGGAGGGCCTCTCAGCACAATGAAGGTCTGTGCTTCTGAAGGAGGGAGGGAAAGTTAGGAAGAATCTCAGAATGCAGTGCAGTTCTAGGAAAAGTCAGGACAAGCCAATGAGGAGGCCTCAAGCCAAAGCCTTCCAAAACAGGAATCCAGCATCTTCTAGGAATGGACTTGCCTCAGTATCCTGGCCGTGCTCAGTCACTGACTGAAAGCAAACATGGGAAACACAAACTTGGCATAAACTTAGCAGTGGATTCAGAGCACAGCAGCTGGAACTGTCAGTTCTCTCTGCAGCAGATCTCAGAAGTGCATTTCCATGAATGCCAAGTGGTGACATGTAAGGACAGAGAGGTTAAGGGGGCAAGATCATATCAGTCCATGGAGGCCATCAAAAGGACTTTGGCTTTTAGTCTCAATGGCAATGGGAACCGTTGGAAATTTCTAAGCAGAGGAGTTATGTGATTTAAATTAACCAGGAATGTTCTATTGTGTTGAGAACAGGTAAAGGGAATGAAGGGAGAAAACAGGTAGATACATCAAAGATCGGTTTCATTAATTTAGGTGAGAGAGGACAGTGACTTTGACTATGGCTTTAACAAAAGGGGTGGTGAGAAGTGGGTGAAGCCTAGAGATAATTTAAATTACAGTCAACAGAATTTGTTTATGGATTAGATGTGGAACGGGAGCAAGAGGAGTCAAGAATGGGGTCTCCATCAATACAGATGGAGAAGACTATGGGAGGAGGAAGTTTGAGAAGGGGTTATGAGGCTTTCTGCCTGGACAGGTTAAATTGGAGATGTCTGAGTAAGGATGCCAACTTAAGTGTTTGGGAGAGATCCAGGCTAGGGATAGAAATTTGGAAGTTATGATTGTTATAGATGGTACCTAATGTTATGAAACTGGATAGACTCACTAAGCTAATTTAGATAGGTAAGAGGTGACTGAGAACTGAACCTTGGAGCACTCAACATTAATAGACCAGTCAACAAAATTCTGTAAAGCAATTATCCTTCAATTAAAAAATAAATAAATTTTTTAAAAAGAGACCAGTCAGATAAAGAGGAACCAGCAAAGTATGCTGAGAAAGAGCAACCAGTGAAGCTTGCAGAATCTTGGTGACCCAGAAGGCAAAACAAGAAAATATTCCACGTGTGTCCAACCATGTCCGATACTGCAGCTAAGACAAACAACATGAGAATTGAACTTTTGACCATGGTTTTCACAACACTAGTCATCTTGACAGGAGCAATTTCAGTGAAAGTAACAGTCGGAATGAAGTGAAAGTGAAAGTGAAGTCATGTCTGACCCCATTGACTGCAGCCTACTAGGCTCCTCCTTCCAAGGGATTTTCCAGGCAAGAATGCTGGAGTGGGTTGCCATTTCCTTCTCCAAGCAGTCAGAGTACAAGGGATTTAAAAGAAAATGTGAAGAGAGGAATTAGAAATAATATAGAAAACTGCTTTGAGGAGTTTCTCTTGAAATGGTGGCAAAGAAATGTCCTGGAAGCTGAAGGGTGAGATGTAGTCAGAAAAGGCGTCTTTCCCATCTACTCTGAGGGAACATTCTCTAAGTGATACTTGACACCAGAGGTCAGAAAACTGCCTGTATAGAGCTTCCCAAGTGGTGCAGTAGGAAAGGATCTGCCTGCAATGCAGGAGACCCAGAAGATGGGGGTTCGATTCCTCCTGGGTCAAGATGATCCCCTGGAGAAGGAAATGGCAACCCACCCCAGTATTCTTGCCAAGAGAATCCCATGGACAGAGGAGCCTGGTGGCCTACAGTCCATGGGGTTGCAATGAGTTGGACACGACCAAGCTAGTAAACATGACATAGAGCCAGAGAAAAACTATTTTCAGCTGGGTGAGCCATATTCTCTGTGTCATGACTACTCAGCCCTGCCATCGCAGTGCACACAGAAGTGAAGGCACATGCCTGTGTACAAATAAAACTTTATTTGAGAAATCAGCTAGCAGGCCATATTTGGCCCATGAGCTACATCTTGTTGTCTCCTTCTTCCACAATCTAGCTCCACCAATTGTTTATAGTGACCAATCTGTAAACATGTATTAAGTGACTACCACACGGCAGGTACTTTTCTAATTATTAGGAATATGGTGGTGAATGAGAAAGAGGCTCTGCTTCCAAGAACTTCCACCCACCCTAGGTCCAAGGGTTCAGGGTCAGGCATCAGCCCTCACCTTCCAAGCCCCATCCTTACTCCTCCAGTTCCCTGCTCCCAGGGCACAGCCAAACTGAGTAACGTGGGCCCATTCTGAGGCTAGTTTTACCTCCGCCAGGCTCCTTTCCCCTTCATGTTCCCCTTTCCTAAAAGAAGCAATTTCCAGTCTTCACAAAGCAGCAACTCTGATGTGACAATGCTGCAACATCCTTTGCGTTTTTAAGGAAATTATGAAAATGTGGCATTTGTCTGCCTCTTCCAGCTTCAGAGATCCCTCTCACGTGGTGTGGGCACTGGCATCTGTCACTGTACAAATGTGACAGCCCAGCTCATCGTCTCTTCTGGCTGACCTGCCAGAGCACCTCATTTATCTCCCATGGCAGCAAGTGCGGCTGTAGATGAAATCTGGGTGCTTTGTGTACTCTGGAAGCAGTCTTCCTGAAACGTCTCTGCGAGGTAACTCCACGTGGGCAGGAGTAAAAGGTGAGGTTCCTTTGAGAATCAGTTTAAACTGGACAGTGCAGGTTTCAGAACCAGTTACCACTGTTCCCTCGTCACATCTTCCATAATCTGTGAGTTCCCAGTATGTCCCCTGAGAGCAAACGAAGCTATGGATGCAAGAACTCTCTGAAAACAGCTGAGTTCCTTATAAGGTCAAGGTCAGAATCCAGAATATAGCTACACATTTTTTAGAGAAAATTATTCTAATCTACAAACAACAACAAAAGAGCAGGTTGTCACACAATGGAGAGAAATGTGAAGTTGAATCTCAGCTCTGATCACTGTGTGAGCACAGGCAAGTCCCTTGGACCTTAATTCTCCAATTCTTCACTTGTCGAAATGGGGACAGAGTTGCCTCCACTAAATAAGGTAACCTTTGACAATTGCCAGGCCCCTGTAAAGACAATCAGGAGATGTTTGTGGTATCTGACAAACAGCCAAGGAGAGTCTGGTGTATCAGCTGGCTCATGTGACAGCCACCTGCTGAAACAAGTCACTACTCCAGCTGTTGGTTCCAGAACCATGGCAGCATTGCTCCAATTCTCACCTCACACACTCCTGCCTCCCCCTTACCTCAGTTCCAAGTTCAAGTTTCAAGTGAGTACATCTGATTGGCCAAGTTGGCTGACAGTTAAGAGCCTGCCTGCAGTGTGGGAGACCCAGGTTTGATCCCTGGGTTGGGAAGATCCCCTGGAGAAGGAAATGGTAACCCACTCCAGTATTCTTGCCTGGAAATCCCATGGATGGAGGAGACTGGCAGGCTACAGTCCGTGGGGTATCAAAGAGTTTGACATGACTGAGCGACTTCACTTTCTTTCCTTCTTTCAAATAACATCCAGAAGCTGAGCCACAGGACAGGATCCAGCCTCTGCAGTACAGGAAAACATATGCCAATGAGGCTGGAATGACTGAGAAATGAGCCAGTCCACAATTCCTGCACATCCTATGAGGTAAGCTAAATTTTGGCCCTCATGGCATTTGCCCTTGTGTCATGCCTGTGAATATGTCGGTTATATTACAAGGCCAAAAGGACTTTCAAGATGACCTCAAGGTGGTGACATTGTCCTGGATTGTTTAGGTGGGCCCAAGGTAATGCTTAAAAGCAGAAGAGGAAGAAGAAAGACGTGACAGAGAGATTTAAAGTATAATAAGAACTCGAGTCATTCCCATTGTCACTGACTGGAAGATGGAGGAGACCAGGTGGAAAGAGTAAGAAGGAACTGACTTCTTGCCAACAACTTGAATGAGCTTCAGAGCTGATTCTCCCTACCCAGGAGCCTCAACTAAGGGCTCAGGCCAGCCACCAAATTGATTTTGCCCTGTGATACCCAGAATAGAAGGCCTAGATGGGACTGCCTAGGCTTCTGAACCTAGAGAATTGTGAATAATGAATGGATGTTGCTTTAAGCTGCAAACTTTGCTGTAATTTTTTATGGCAACAATAGAAAACTGATACATTTTCCATCCCATTACCAAGTTTGAAACCTTAGTATCACCTTCTGCTTCTCTTTCTTCATCACCCTCACACAATAAATTCACCATTAAGTTATTTTAATGCTCCCAGAGAATGGATCTCACGTTCATCCTTTCCTATAGCCATTCCTACTGCCCTGAGTCAAAAACTTTCTTTGGGGTATAAGCACAGCCTCTTAACTGCTTATCCTCTACCTGACCCTCCCAATACTTGTCAAACTGCTCCACATCCATCCATAGTAACAAAGTACTGATGTTGCACATTTCTGAATTCTTTATTTATATATTTACAACAAAATTTTGTTTCTTTTTTAATGAAAAGAAATAAGATAACATCACTATCAGGAAAAAATCAAAACAAAATAAAAATCTGTCCATTTATTCACTCAGCAAACATTTACTGAGTGTCTATTAAGTGATAGGCACTAGAAAAACCATGAGAGAGACTGGCAAGATATTCATTAAATCTGTTTCCTCTTATCCTAGGCACACAGACTGCATTTGGCATCCTCCCTTGTAGTTCAGTGTGGCTATATGACTGCATTCCAGACAGTGGAATGTGAGCAGAAGAGCCATGTGTCACTTCCAGGTCTGGCCCTCGACATCTATCTTTACTCAAGCTAATTTCCTTGCTCTTTCTCCTTTGGCCATGTTGATAGAGAAGAGCACAGCAATTCTGAAGGCATGTGTTAAAGATCATGGGATAACAGGAAACAACAAATGTGGCTTCTGAAATCAACATCTGGAGTGAAGTCACCCCTCAATCAGAACTACAACTTTGGGTTGTGTGTGATCAAAAAATAAACTTCTTGTGTATTCCTACCTGAACAGACAGAACAGGTCCTTTACTAATTCCATGCATTTGTGCATATTGTTCTAGTCCGCTAGAAATTTATTCCTTAACTTTTTATCCTGGATGATTCCTACTGATCATTCAAAATCTAGTTCAAACATGACCTCTTAACTGGTATCTTTCTTTTACTTCCCCAGGTAGTTAACTTGGTCTGATTGTGCCTATCTTTCCAGTAGCTCATATATGTTGCACTATATACCATAATGTGTTATATAATATAGTGATCATCTCAGAACTATGTTTTCTTCCTCACTGAATATCAGTGCCTGGTATATATATTAGGTGATCAATAAATCCTTGTTGATTGAATTTACTGTAAGTCCTTATGTATTATGTGTGCCATTAATCACCATGTTTCATATAACCAACTCCTTCCTATTCCATATAGTATATTAGATGCATTAACAGTATATCTAGTACCGTGAATACTGTGTGCATGCTTAGTTGCTAAGTCATGTCCCACTCTTTGTGACCCCATGGACTATAGTCAATCAGGCTCCTCTGTCCATGGAATTTTCCAGGCAAGAAAACTGGAAACTTGTTATCCCATTTCCTTCTCCAAGGGATCTTCCCAACCCAGGGATTGAACCCACGTGTCTTGCATCTCCTGCACTGCAGATGGATGCTTTACCACTTCCCACTGTGACTCTACATATCTCCAAGTGTGCAACCTAATTTAATCTCCACATATCAGTTCAACCTTACCCCTGACTCTGGGAAAAATCCTGGTTGAGGCATGAAGGTCTTAGAGTGTCTACTCATTCAGCTGCTGGTTCCACTGTGACCTTGATGCCCCAACCTCTCATCATCTAGGTTCTTTGCCTCATAACAATGTCTCCCAAAGACTAGGCATTCTGACTTTACCCTGAACCTCAGTAGATAAAATGTATGCCTTATACCCCAGTCCTCTTGTAAT
Source organism: Okapia johnstoni (assembly GCA_024291935.2). Lineage (NCBI taxonomy): Eukaryota > Metazoa > Chordata > Mammalia > Artiodactyla > Giraffidae > Okapia > Okapia johnstoni. The sequence goes on from CM044305.1 coordinate 110,697,988, forward strand.
TACGTGTCTGCTATTTGCCATAGTTCTACAAAAAAATGCTTCAAATTGGACTTCCACCAATTTCCTGCCACATTTTTTCCTTGGATAGATAACCCATGTACAGACTTCCATTTGAGCCCTACCAAAGAATACTAGTGCTCCATCTGTCTTTTCCCACTTGGAAAGATCTTCCATAATTAATATCTGTTTTCCAGATGTATGTAGGTACAGGAAAGTCATGTATAAATGAGGCAGGTATGTTATGCAACAATAGAAATTGGTGGGAATTTATTCAATCATACCACTGCTTGACTGTTCATTGGATTCAAGTAGGTTGCCTGTTACAGTGAACGGATAATTAGTGATTCACAAGATTCTTCAAGATAGTCTGCACTTTAACAGTATTAATATTTTTAATAGTACAATGTTTTTCTATTTGATTTTCATATGAATTGGTTACTATTTGTATTATGATACTCCCCACTAGCAGACTTTCAAAAATAAGAGAGTCAGCCCATATCCACACAGATACAAAAGGATAACTGTTCTATACCATTTTACATAAGGGACTTGAGCTTCCATGGATTTTGGTATCTGTAGAGGTCCTGGAACAAATCCTCCATAGATACCAAAGGAAAACTATAATTATTTTCTGGTGTGTTCGTTATAAAAGCTAGTAATTCACAGCTCCTAATGCCCAATAAATATCTAATGAAGAAATAAATGACAAAATAACTGAATTTGCTGGAGCAAATGTGGCAAGGTTTTGACTTCCAAAAGATATCTTTTGGCCTCTTAGTGGCCTCTAAGCAATATGAAGCACAATCATTGATTACAAAGTATTTGTATTTCTTATCCTCAAATGCATTTTAAACACACACACACACACACACACACACACACACACACACACACACACTCCTCAGGCACAAGAGGTGTGAATACATGAATGAGTAGTTCTTAACCATTGCTTGTTTTTTTTCACTGGAAGATTTTGGATGTTAGCACTAGCTGGGAACCCATCAGTATGAAGTTATGGAATATTAAGCCAGGAGCCCTGGAAAGTTAAGTCATGGAATTAATAAATATGAATAGAATACTATGTTGCTAGCCTGACCTTTGTCCTGGTCAGTGTGAAACTAGTGAATATAAAAATAGACTAGGAGAAGTACTTATAATGGAGACAGAAACAGAGAGACCAAGAAAATGAAGAGGAGGGAGATTAGAATATCTTCATGAAACCCAAGAAAGAAAAGAGAAAATAAGTTGTACAGGGCTTTGGATCCTGAGGACAAAGTCAAAGCTATCAAAAAAGATTTCATGCCCAAAAGATATCTTAAAAGCAATGATGGGTTTTAAGGTCCCTTTGAAAATATTTAATATAAAGTTGCCATGATTATGATTATTAAATGAGTAAACACCATAGGATCACAGATTTTAAGAACTAGTAAGCTTCTTAGAGATTACATAAAATTGCAACCCTTACCACCCCCACCTCTGCCAGCACTCCAAAAAACCCTCACCTGATGCTACTGTTTTCTCTTTTCCCTGGGATGTAACACCTTCTAATATAATATAAATATTCACTATGTTTATTATTTGTTGTTTGCCTTCCCACATGCGATGAGAATGGACATCCCATGAGAACAGAGATCTTGGTCTGTTTTTGTTCCCTGAGATGGCCCATGCACCCACAATAGTACCTGACACAGAGAAGCTACTAAATAAATATTTGTTGAATAAATCAACTAACAGCCTCCCCCGTTCTACAGTTGAGGAAATCAAGTTTCCAACAACTTCATTGCCTTTCTTGAAGTCACACAACTTGTCAGCAACAGAAGTATGGCTAGAGGCCAAGTCTACTTTGCTTTGACATTTTGGTTCTAAATAAAGGGTGAAAATCAGTTTAAGTGACCCCTATGTTTCCCTTCTTCTCCTTCCCCTCCCAGATTTATTTCACATTGACAGGTAATAGAACTCAAAGGCTGCTTTCCTCCTCAGCGGCCCCTAGATATCATGAAGCCTTGGGTAGTGCTACCATGCATCAAATAAGAAAAAGGCATTTATATGGTGCAAAATGGAAAGCCTCCTAAGTGACATTTTCAGAAAAATGTACTCTTTCCCTTTGAAGTACCCCAAGTAGCGAGTCATTATGCAAGCTGCCTTATCCAGCTACAGTCAGTCCCTGTCTCCTGGGTCTGGTAGCAAAGCAACTTGATGGCCGGGCAACTTTCTAAATACATTTGCTCGCTTTGCTGGGCTGCACTCAGATCCTCTAAAGAACCTGTGGCTTTATTTCAAGGTGAAGAACAAAAGAGTTTGTTTGACATTTTTGCTACTGATTCATAGAAAAGTATTCCGTAAACCACAGAGCTAGGAACATCCCCTAATCCAATTGTCAACAGGGATAATATCACAAATTCTCTTTGGTAAACCAATTTCCTGACTCTTCCTAGTATAATTAGCTCTGGGTCTTCTATCGGATTGAGCTTTCTAATTGTCACAATTCTAAATACATCAAAATGCACTCACACCTGGGGTTTATTGCCCTACCTGAGTTGCTTTTGCATCTGTTATACAGATATAAAGCCACATATTTCCTGCACACATTAGGCAAAAAGGAAGTGATATTTTTAGAACAGAAGCAATAGAAATAATTCAGCTCCAATTTCTCCTTTGCATCTGAGTTAGCAGTGTAATCTCTGGGCACAAGAAGTAATTGCATCTTCCAAAATCCTGCTATTAGTGTGTGTTGGGGAAGGGTGGTTTGGGGAATTGGGGAAGGAGAAAGAGCACACAAGAGAAGCTCTAAGAAGTGAGAGAGTGGGGCACAGGCAAAACACTTTCTGATGGCCTCAACCCAGAATCTCGTTCCAGAATATATGTGACATTGGCATGTGTTTTTAATGCTAAAAGGTGACAGAAAACACCCACCCTTGAAACCACACTGGCTATGTGCCTGCCAGTGAGTAAAAGGAGAACAAATGCTATTCCAGTATGTGAACACCATCTTAAGGAAATTATCTTTTAATTATGCCAGATTCCCTTTGAAAATGGGAGAGAAAGGATTTTCCTCCATGCTAATGTGCCTGAGCTAGTGGACTAGGCCTGACCACAGACAGACTATCTGACACTACAGCTTCATGAATGGCCGAAGAAAGCCCCATCTGCAGCCTTGGCAATGCAAGCTTTCATCTTCCCTCAGAATTCTCAGGCCCTATTCATCCTCCTGACCAAAACAATAGCCCAGACCTGACAATCATCACCCACCTGTGTATGGTGCTTACATCTGACAAGCTCATGCATACACCATTAGTTCATTTCAATTCAGTTCAGTCACTCACTTGTGTCCGACTCTTTGCGACCCCATGGACTGCAGCATGCCAGGCTTCCCTGTCCATCATCAACTCCCAGAGCTTGCTCAAACTCATGTCCATCAAGTCGGTGATGCCATCCAATCATCTCATCCTCTGCCCTCTCCTTCTCCTCCTGCCTTCAATCTTTCCCAGCATCAGGGTCTTTTCCAGTGAGTCAGTTCTTCACATCAGGTGGCCAAAGTATTGGAGTTTCAGCTACAGCATCAGTCCTTCCAATGAATATTCAGGACTGATTTCCTTTAGGGTTGACTGGTTTGATCGCCTTGCAGTCCAAGGGGCTCTTAAGAGTCTTCTCCAACATCACAATTCAAAAACAAACTAACATCATTAGTTCACTTGATCCATAAAAATCATCTTCAAAATACTCCAAATCTGATCATATCCACTGCTGCTATGTGCTCCAGGTCACCATGATCTCCCCCTTTAATTATTGCAAGAGTATCCTAATGAGTTTCCAAACATCTGCCCCTGCCCCTTAGATTGTGTCACTCTTCTACTCAAAACCATCCTATGGCTTCCCATTTCACTGTGACCCACAAAGCCTGTATGATCATCCTCATTCCCACCCCAGTACTCCTTGACTTCATCTCCAATTCCTGTCCATCTCATGCCCTTCACTCCAATGATTTATTTGCTGTCTTTTGATCATGCAATATATGTTCCTCCTTTTAAACCTTTGTTCTATTGTTTGTGGTAGAAATGATTGATTCTGTTCCTGTGTGAGAAATCCTACAACTTCCTCCTTAACTTCAATGATTCACTAGACAGAATCACAATTCAAGAGCAGGTTATGGATAAGATTTATCATGGAAGATACAGAGCAAAAACAGCAGGAAAAAGATATGCATTAACAGAGTCCAGAGGGGTCCAGCATAGACTTCTGATGTCCTTCTTCATCCAAGGCCACAGAATGGGTTTTTTCCTCTGGCAGAACACCGCAAGGACAAGTGTGGACTGTCTCTGCCAAGGGAAACCCATTTGAGTCTCAGGATCTAAGGCTTTTGTAGGAGGTTGGTCACACAGGCACATCTCACTAGCAATCAGTCATGGCAACTAAAACTTAGGGCCAAAACAATGCAACCAGGTGTACATCATCAATCTTATTGTTTGTGCAAAGCAATCCTGACAAGCTACTATGGAATGGTCTACTTCTCCCAGGTGTACACAACAAAATAATCAATCCATCAATGATATAAAAACATTCTGAGAGCTATGTTCCCAGGGGTTGGCCAAGAGTAAATCCAAGACTCTTAGAGATATTCAAGGAGTAAGCAACCAGACCTGCAGTGTTAACACTTCCTTCACACTCTCTAAGCTTGCCATGCTTCTCTGTACTGAAATATATTTCCCTGCCCCTGATAAGCTTAAATACCATAATCAAGTTTAGAAAGAAGAAAGTATTTCAAGAATGATAAGAATTGGCCACATAACATGAGCAAAAAGTAAATGTTTGTGCTTGTCAGAGACTGATGTATTAGGGCTGTTTGTTGCTGCAGCAGAAACTGACTAATACATCACTCCTTCTGTATGAAATGTTCTTTCTCCAGATATGCCTTGGCTTATTCCCTCATCTCCTTCATCTTTATTCAAATCTCATATTCTCCATAAGGCCTAAGACTGATCACATTGTTTAATATTATAATCAGCCCCCAACTCATTCTTGAAAATTTCTGATTGCTTTTAACCTGTTCTATTTTTTCCCTTAGCACTTATCATCTCCTAGTATATCATATAATTTACTCAATCATTATGTCTCCTCTCCCCACCACCTTCTCCCTTCCACTCCCACCCTCACTAAGCTCCAAGAAGGCAGGAGTATTTGTATGCTTTGTTCATTAATTTATTCAAAGAACCAAGAATAGTGCCTAGGACAGAGTAGGTGCTCAATAAATACTTAATATTTATTGAATAAGGAAGGTAGAGCATGTCAGGGATTATTATCTCCATTTTTTTTCTTCTAATTTTACTGAAAAATAGTTGACATAGAGGACTGGATAGGTTCAAGTTATACAGAATACTGGTTTGACTTACATACATCATGAAACAGTGACAACAATAAGTTTACTGAACATCCATCATCTCATATAGACACAATTAAATAGAAAAAAAGTTTTGCTTGTAACGAGAACTTATTCTCTAAACAATTTTCATATATAACATACAGCTGTCTTAACTATCTGTATCATGTTGTACATTACATCCCTAGTACTTATTTATCTTATAACTGGAAGTGTATATCTATTAACTGCCATCATCCAACTTCTCCTCTCCCCACCCCACCTCTTATAACCACAAATCTGATCTCTTTTTCTATGAGTTTGTTTGTTTTTGAAGTATAATTGACCTACAATTCTATGTTAGTTGCTAGTATACAACATAATGATTCAGTACTTCCATACATTTCAAAACAATCATCACAATAAGTCTAGTTACCATCTGTCATCACACAAAGATATTCCATAGTTATTTACTATATTCCCCACAGGGTACATTTCATAACCATGACATTTATTTAGCAACTGGAAGTTTGTACCTCTTAATCTCCCTCACCTATTTCTCTCCTTCCCCACTCTCTCCCCTCTGGCAACCACCTGTTAGTTCTTCGTTTCTATGGCTCTCTCTCTGTTTAGTTACATTTGATCATTTGTTTTGTTTACTAGGTTCCACATATAAATGAAATCATACAGTATTTGTCTTTCTCTGTCTGATTTATTTCCCTTAGCATAATACTCCCTAGACCCATTCATGTTGTCACAAATGACATCAGTTCATCCTTGTTTATGGCTGAGTAGTAGTCCATTGTGTGTATGTCTGTATGTGTTTACAACATCATCTTTATCTGTTTATCCCCATTTTTAAGATAAGTTAATTGAGGCACGGAGAAGTCAAATGACTCAAGCAAGTCATTTATTACGTGTATAGAGCTGAGTCTAAAATCATCCAGTAGAATAAATAAACTGTGACAACAAAAAGGACAGATTCAAAGTAACATATTAAATTGGATATAATTTTAACATTTAAGGGAATTATATGGTCCTATAATTATGAAAGATATCAATATTCTATCAAGTGCAAAATCTTTAAATGAAAAAGACATTCACATCTTAGTAATACCTTCAGTTCAAAGATCTTTAGAGCTAGAAGGAAAATACATGTAATGATAATAACGTTAATACTTATAGAACACATACTATGAGCCAGGGGCTATTCAAAGAATTTTAGATATATTAGAACATTTAACCCTCATGACAAACCTATAATATAATTTCTGGTGTTATTCGTATTTTACAGATTAGGAAACTGAGGCACCAAGACTGGAAGATCCTTGTCCAAGATTACAAAGCTAATAAGTAGTAGAACCAGGATGTGAAGCTAGGTAATCTGATGCCAGAATACATACTTGTGTACTAAGCACTATAACACATCTTAAGAAGCACAGAAGTGTAAGTGATCAATTTGGGTGGGCAGTGATGAATTTCTTTGAAAAACCAAAAATTAGGTAACTTGATTTAGGAGACCTATTCCCTTTTAAGTAGAGTCATTTGAGGCCTAAATGAACTCAGAATGATAGCAAGGGTGGTCCAAAGACCTGCAGCTCCAGTTCTCATACTTGGCTAACATCACTGCTTGTCAGTAACCATAGGAATTTGGAAGCATCACTATTTTATTCAGTGAGTACAGATATTTTAAATGTGAAAAGATTTAGAATGAAGAAAATAAAGGTTTGGGAAAATCAAATTATGTAATATTTTTGTACCTGTTTGGTATGTATGTACTTGTACTATTTTAAGAGAACTTAGCCATGTAAATTCAATATACAATGTGGAATTGAATAACTGATTATACTTATGATTTTAATTGGAATCTCACTGCATTCTTTAATAATATTGGAACATCTAAGGGAACTTTCGGTTCACAATATATATAAATTTTACTTATTATGAATTATTTAATACTCAAGAGGTTTTGTTTATCAGACTATTAAAATATTTAAGAAAGGAAAATGGATATATTAAATATATAAATGCAGTTCAAAAATATCTGAAGGTGTTTAATTAACTAAGTTGGCAAATGGTACTATACATTATTTAAAAGTCTTATGAAGGACTATTAAAATCTATTAGATTTATAAAGAAAATAAGATTTGTATGCAGAACTCAAAAATGAGGAAAAAATTAGCTTTGGAAATTTATAACTTTAATCAATTAAATATCAATATGTAAAACCCAAAAGAAAATCTGAATAGTTTGCCTCAAGAAGACCAAAACTCACTTCCAAACACCTAGGCTCTCTGAACTGGGTCCAATGTCCTCAAGCCATCACCAGGTTCTCAAAAATCACACATGACAGCTGTACATTTTTATGAGATAGGGAAGGAAAACTTTCTTTTCTCCCCGAGCTATTTCCTTACAAAATTAAAATGGATGAAATTTCCCCCACCAGGAAAACTGATTGTAATTAGTCTGTTCTTCAGTAACAGGCCAGACTGAGCAGATTTGTCCTATGAAACAAGTTGTCATTTTTAGGAAAACCTCTGAGATGTTTCTAGCAACTTCCATGAAATGCAAGAAGCTTCAAGGCTAAGAAAGATATATTTATGTTTTTCTCTGCATCCTTTCCTGACTCCGTCTATGTTGCCAATACATTATCTTCATGATTTAGCTAAAATCAAACATTTGCAAATGGTGTAATAGATCCCATTTTTGTGGTGCATTTTCCTCTAGGTCTGAAGTTATTCAAACAGCGTTCCTTGGCTATGGTAATTTGTATCTTCAACAATCAGCACTTTGGACCTCAGGGGTACTGATTTGTTTGAATCTTTGGGTTGTTTTTAATGCCACAATCCCAGAAGGGTGGTTTGTGGCAGAGAAACCTACTTCCATTAAAACTAGGTGTCAATTCACTAAAATAATTTTCTTTTAGGCTGCCATTGAAGGAAAAGTTTTTCTAAGTCTTTTCTAATTGAATCATATATCTGAAGAAGAACCTGCTGAAGGCCATGAAGGATGCTCCCTAAGTAAAGGATATTCCATCCTTCAACCATGAATCTTATAAATCAGCATATACCCGGATATCTAATGTATAATGGATGTGGAAGGTTATTTAAATTCAGAAAGTTATAACTATGTTGCACACATCATAAGATAAATTTATTGTGAATCTGTACATGAGGGCACAGTATTTGATATTTAATAGAATTTGTAACTCAATTTGAAGCCAAAAGTATATGTTTGGTGTGAGATGAAATTCAACAACTAAAGAAAATTGAAAGATGTAGCAATGAAAGACTTAGTCCTGAAACTCTGTCTTTAACTCCTCTTAGATAAATCATTTACCTCTTTGAGTTTCAGATTCTCCATCTAGAAAAAGGGTGCGTGCATGCTAAGTCGCTTTGGTTGTGTCCAACTCTGTGTGACTCTATGGTCTGCAGCCTACCAGGCTCCTCTGTCCATGAGATTCTCCAGGCAAGAATACTAGAGGGTGTTGCCATGCCCTTCTTCCCAACCAGGGATCGAACTTGTGTCTCTTACGTCTCCTGCATTGGCAGGCAGGTTCTTTACCACTAGCACCACCTTGGAAGCCAGAAAAAGGGTGCAGGTTCTCTAATCTGCCTATCTCCCAAGGCCACATTCTCTCTGTACTTTATATGTAAATTATGGCTTTTCCTTCTATGTAAAATATTGTGCCGTATTGATGGAGTTGTTCATATAAAACCGAAGCAGGGCTAACTGGCCAAATGCATGATATACACATCATTAATGTTTCCAGTGATAGTGTTTGAATCTGTCAAGAACTTATTGGCCCTAACCTAACTTCCTTCAGTGATTCTGTTGTCCAGGGGCATTAAGTCCATTATGATGGATCAAATCTTCCACTGACTAATCTGGTATTAGATCACAGAATGACAACATTATGAAAAATAGTAGATTATGTACAGGATTCTATTATCACTTTTCTGGACAATGGAAATGAAACTTCTCAGCTTTCAGTTCTATTTTTACCTCACCAGTCTTCTTAAACTACCTTTCTGAACTGCTCTGGATAGAAGAGAAAGGTATCAATAATATTCAGATATGATATAGCCCATAATTTTGCAGGACTCAAAAAGATTTGCTAGCACACAAAAACTAATTACATAGGGTTTACAAAAATGTCTTAGTCTTCATTAAAGACACTACTCTTATTATTTCCCCTGTTACTTTCTAATTGCACTCTTTATTATTGTTGACAAATTCAGAAGCTTAAGACTCAATTATGGAGAATGCCTATTGACTGCAATTCTGTCCTTATTAACTGTTCCTATCATAAAGAATTACCAAAACTGCCAGGTTCTCCCTCTAATTCATGAGGAATAGTTCTAGATGAATTAGAATCTGAACTATCAGATTATTGTCCTCTTGGAAATACATTCTCTTAAAATGATTTTCAAGTCATAAACTGGCAATCTTCCTGTATTCTGAATTACAACCAGTGTAATTCTTTTATTTTTGCATCTGAATTCTAGCACTGTGATTGAATTGAAAGTTGGTTATGACTTGTGTATATACTGTCAGACAGTCTGTTGGGACAAAAAGTAGAGAATCAATAAAAATTGGTTTACATTCTATGTCCTTAAATTTCTGTTTCCACATGTGTGAAATATCACTGTGAAATGAGTGAAAGGGACGAAGGAATAGTAACAGGAGTAATGCAGAAGTCTTAGTGGACTACGTGCTGGAGCAGGAGACGAGGTCATAGCTCCTGACACTTGCACTTGTTTTCACATCTCACCTTTACCATGAACTTCCACTTGGACATCCTAACCTTGGCCCCTTCTTCTATTCATTGAGAAGTTAATATTACGATGACCCCTCTAGTTCTGTAAGTTTGTGATTATGTAAATTTTCATAAAAGCAATGGTGATATTGCTACAAGAAAGTGTTCTTTGTCCTTTGTATTCCAAGTTTCCAGTTTCATAGTTTCTCTCTAGAATAGATCTATGTCTTGCAGCCAATATTTCTTTAATAATTTCTCAATTTCTCCCAGAGTCACCAAAGCATCTCTATCACACGTTCTGGAAGAGAGCTCAGGTTAATAATAGTCAAAAATAAGAACCACGTTAGACTAAAGCCCCCATAAGGGCATCCAGTTTTTCCTCTTGTACCTTTAAACTAAGATCACGGCATCCGGTCCCATCACTTTATGGCAAATAGATGGGGAAACAGTGGAAGCAGTGGCTGACTTTATTTTTTTTTAGGCTCCAAAATCACTGCAGATGGTGACTGCAGCCATGAAATTAAAAGACGCTTCCTCCTTGGAAGGAAAGTTATGACCAACCTAGACAGCATATTAAAAAGCAGAGACATTACTTTGTCAACAAAGGTCCGTCTAGTCAAGGGTATGGTTTTTCCAGTAGTCATATATGGATGTGAGAGTTGGACTATAAAGAAAGCTGAGCACCGAAGAATTGATGCTTTTGAACTGTGGTGTTGGAGAAGACTCTTGAGAGTCCCTTGGACTGCAAGGAGATCCAACCAGTCCATCCTAAAGGAGATCAGTCCTGGATGTTCATTGGAAGGAGTGATGTTGAAGCTGAAACTCCAATACTTTGGCCACCTGATGCGAAGAGTTGACTCATTGGAAAAGACCCTGATGCTGGGAAAGATTGAGGGCAGGAGGAGAAGCGGACAAAAGGGGATGAGATGGTTGTATGGCATCACCGACTCAATGAACAGGAGTTTGGGTAAACTCCGGGAGTTGGTGATAGACAGAGAGGCCTGGCGTGCTGCGATTCATGGGGTCACAAAGAGTTGGACACGACTGAGTGACTGAACTGAACTGAACTGAACTGAATGCTGGCATATATAAATCATACCAATAGTTCTTATAGAAGAGAGAGAATTTCTCTTTCTCCCCTCACACAACACAGAAAATGGAAAGTTATTAAGTTCCCTCATACACGTACATACACACTCACATCTCTTGCTCTAATTACCCAGATATTTCGAAAGACAATGTGAGCAGAACAGACCCAGTTATGTTAAATGTGCTGTCACAGACCAGAAAAATGTTGGATAGGAGATTCAAATACTTAGGTGAGAAGAGGACTAAACTCCAAGGTCTCAGACAGAAGTGAACAGCATACTGGATGAAGAACCAGAAATCTAGTTCAAGTCCTAGGCCTGCCTCTTACTTTGTATGCAAAGCTCTTCACCACGCTGAGTCTGAGTTTAAAAAGAAGCTTGTAATTCTATCACCTTCACAGAATCATTCTCACAGACTGAATGAAATAAATGTCTGTGAGAGCACTATTGTCAAAGTGTCACACAGTATGAATCCAACCCTGCAAATCTAAGAGCCTATGAAAAGTCCTTTGTTTCTTGACCACAGAATAGCTAGACTTTCCTACCCTTAACACTGAGCAATGTGGCTCATTGTAGAAGACCTCAATTCTATGTCCCAAATCATTCCTCACTATGTTTCCTTAGATGTCCTAAATCTGAAACCAAAATCCTGGCAACACTTCCATTCTACTTCTCCCTTAACCACTAAGAGAAATCCAGAACCAAACCAGAAACCTAGCTAGAATAAACAGAATAGCTAAAGTGAATTCTAAGCCATCACTTTAAAGGCATGTGAATCAGATCTATTGAATGATAAGTTTAAGTGAGCAACCTTTTTAGATGTGCCCAGAGTCTACTGAAACAGAATTGATCTTTAAAGTTAAATCAGCAGAAGCACAGGGAAGGCTGACATAAGTGTCCTTCTAAGAGGGAGGCCAAGGGAGTTTCAAATAACAGAAGAGAAAGTAGGAGATGTGACTATGCAAGTGAGAGGTTCAAGTGATATAAGAAAGGGACCAAGAATGCAGACACCTCCTAGAATGTGAAAAAGGCAAGGAAATAGATTTATCTTTACAGCTTACAGAGCCTTGCCAACACTATGCTTTTAGCCCAGTGAAACCCATGTTAGACTTCTGACCTCCAGAACCCTTAAAATAATCCCATGTTGTTTTAAGCCTGAAAGTTTATGATAATTTGTTACAACTGCAGTAGGAAACCAGCAATTCAGTCTGACTACATCCTTTTCACTCCTGAGTCCTGAACGCTGGCTTTTCATTACTGATTCCTTTGCCCACGATCTTCACAAAGCCCTGGAGCAAAGAAGGCCAACTGCAACACACATACACTTCTGCCCAGCTAGGTCTGCTTACTACTGAGGCTACTCAATTGTCTTTGGAAATATCAGAGGTTGGGAGCTGGAAACCAAAACATCTTTTGTCTTTCTGACACTGTGAGAATAATTTCACTCAAAATATTTGAAATACAACCTAGTAAATTGTTTCAACAGGTATAAATAACTGTAAGAACTGAAATTCAATATATTCTATTCTATTGGTTTTATGAAGGGTGCTGTCCCCCTTGAGTTCATATATGAGAGCAGCTGACTCATGTAACATTTCTTAGTAATAATCATGATGCCATCTTATAGCTATTACACAGTTTACATGTCTACAGCAATCTACAGTTTATAAAGATATTTCTTCATCCTCACTATATCCTAGCTGGGGGGAAACATTATTACTCCTATTTTATAGACAAGGAAACAGAGGCTCAGACAAAGTTTCCCAATATCTCAAATCTTAAGGAAGTCACAGAGCAAGGCCTCCAAACCTGGTCTTCTAACTACATCATGCATGAGAGTCACAATCCAAAAAGACAAGTGGGCTGTTCCCAGTGTTTCTACTGGCATAATTAATAAAAAAAAAAAACTTTCTTCTTTATCAAAGTTATAACATTTTATCAATAAACACACACTTTCCTCCTTGCTGTCTTCACAACTCAGAATTACTTCATTTGAGAGGCACTGTGATGTCCTCGAGACCTGACCATGCCTCTTTTTATCTGAACGATCATAAGACATCCAAAAGGTAACTTTGTGCCTAGGTTTCAGTTTTCTAAAAGGACCGTAATGTGTGGATAATCAATCCCACTTTCAGATGAAGAAATAACTCGAGGTTATTTCCCTAAGTCCACACAGCTAATAACTAGAAGATGTAAGACACAAAAGCAGATATTTTGAATTCATGTATGCATTCACTGAACAAATAGTTATTAAGTGTCTTTATCAGGCTAGGTCCTGAAAATACAAAGATTAAAAGGACAAAGATGAAAAGCTCCTGGTAGAGCTTACGGTCTGATGAAAAGAGACATAAAGGTACACAGGTAATTATAATGGTGTGTGGTAAGTAACATGGGCAAGGTGCTACCTGGGAGGTTTCTCAGAAATGACATATAAATTGAAGTATGAAGAATAAGTAGGAATTTTCCAGGCAAAGTGGGAGGAGGAAGGGAGAGTCTTCCTGACAGAAGATGTATGTACCTTGCATGCAAAGCCTCAACATGCTGCACTATGCATAGCCATGTCTCTGAGCACTGTACCTTCTGGCCTTGTAACTTACACAAGTGGTCCTAGTCACAGTTTACTATGGCAACCAAGGTATTCCCATGAGCCCATGACTTTCAAAAATGGCTAATTTGTATAGCATACAGATCAGTTAGCTGACTCTAAAGGTTATGCATTCTCTTCCTTAAATATTGTTGTTTGGGGAAGAAGGATACCAGCTAGCCTTCACATTTTAAAGAGATAGTACATTTAAAAACCACCACCCAGTATTATTTTTGACATTGAGGCAGACCATGAGAGTTCATACCAAGAGAGAGCAGCTCCTGGCATGCTCAACAGGAAAGGCAATTGAGACTGCTACTCAAGACCACCTGAGCTATTTGATACCAAACAAGATGTAATTTATAAAGGTATCTGGACAAATTAAAAGATAGAACTCAATAATTTCCATTTTTCACATGAAGAACACATTTCTCTGCTTTAGACACTTTCCCATCAGATCTAAGACAAAGAATAAATCAAAAAAAATACTTTTTTGAAAGGTTTAATGCATCATTCTAGTAGAGGCCTTCTTTCACTGTGATAAGATTATCCTATTTTCAGATGGTACACATGCCCCAAAATTTCTGCACTATATCTCTGAATTACAGAAGTATTTTTACTTCCTATGTAACTGACTTTATTGGAAAACAGCAAATTTTACATTCCACAGTAACAACAACAACAAAATGCCCACCAGAATTAGAGCCAAGCAGCACTGATGTGTTCACTTAATTATTCAACCTAATTTCTTCAAAATGAAATGAATTTTTGATTAAGCTATCCTTTTCCATCATTGAACCCTTTAACAGGCTATATTTGACTTTAGAACACATGTGATCTGAACTGAATATTGAACATCTGTTTAATCTTAGATCAACTGTGAAGTCTTCAAAGCCACTCCTCTGTGTCTCCTTTTTTGAATACAAAGTAAAATGATCTTTTCTAGATCTTCTCTTCCCTGTATCTTTCCTGGGTTTATGTGCACAGGCTGACAGTACAATCCCACACTAGCTTCACAGGTGGTGCTAGTAGTAAAGAACCCATCTGCCAATATAGGAGATGTGAGTTGGATCCCTGGGTCAGAAGACTCCCTGGAGAAGTGAATGGCACCCACTCTAGTATTCTTGCCTGGAGAATTCCATAGACAGAAGAGCTTGGTGGGCTACAGTCCATGGGCTGCAGAGTGGGACACGACTGAGTAACTAACACTAACTTTCTACAACTCAAGTTGATTTCTACTTTGAAACTTCCTTTTCCCCAGTTAGTAGAAATTTAATCTCAGTCAGTTCATGGATCATCTCATTTCTCCCCCTGTCATATCTAAAATTTGTAGGGACTTCTATTTCCCTTCTGCCATAGTGGGGAATCCTGCTAGATTTACAAATATGATCCACTAAACATTCTGTTTGTTCCAGGAATCTTCTATTCCTGTAAGAATCAGGCTTTTGGAAACCAGAGCCAGGGAGCTTCCTTTGTTAGTGTGGTCCACCAACCATGTAAAATCCTTCCCCTGGGGCAGCTGAATCATTCATTCACCAAATATTTACTAAGGTTCCACTACATTTCAAGCACCATTCCAGCAGTGAACAAAGCAGAAGAAAAAATAAAATCCCTGCTCTTTCAGGGACAGACAGAAACTATGCATGTGACACTAAGTAAAAGGCAGTTTTTCAGTGGCAGATAGGTGGCAGTCAAGCAGAGGAGGGAGTAGGAAAGAATGGTTTGATTTTAGACTTTTAGATGAGCTGGAAGTCTTTGTTCTCAAAGGGACATTACAATGGGAATCTTAAGGAAGTGAGGGGGTATGCCTAGGTAAATAACTGGTGGAAGTGTGTTTCAGGCTCAGCAAGCAGCAAAGTCAAGCCCCTATGAGAGGAATAACAAGAAGGAGAAGAGTAAATGATGTCAGGAACGTAGCAGAGGGCCAGATGGGGGCAGCCAGCAAAACAGAGCAGGAGACAGATAGGAAATGATGAATGTTCTCGTGGTCACCATTTTTGAAAAAAGGAAAAAAATGGGTGAAATTAATTTTAGTAATCTATTTGATCTACTATATTCAAAATATTTCAACATATAAGCAATATAAAATTATGAAAGAGCTTTTTATACTAAAACTTTAAAATCCGTGGTATATTTCATACTTATGGCACAGCTGAACTTGGACCAGCCATATTTCAAGTGCCTAATAGCTACATATGGCTTGCAACTACCACACTGGACAGTGCACTTCTAGTCACTAGAATCAGGGGAAGGGCAACGAGGGGAACTACCAGGAAAATATCAATTCATATAACACTGACATCATCCTGTCATGCATACTACTTTCTATTTCCTATAATAACATTCCTTTATAATGTTAATTTAGGGGAACAGAAGTACTTATTGATGTATTAGAGGAAGTATTTCCTTAAAGCCTTTCCTTTTCTGATTACAAAAGCCACTGTTGTTGTTTAGTCACTAAGTCATGTCCAACTCTGTGACCCTATGGACTGTAACCCACCAGGCTCCTCTGTCCATGGGATTTCCCAGGCAAGAATATTGGAGTGGGTTGCCATTCCCTTGTCCAGGAGATCTTCCCTACCTACGGATTGAATCAGCATCTCCTGTACTGGCAGGCAGATTCTTTACCTCTGAGCCACGTGGGAAGCCCCATAAAAGTCATGCATACCACTAAAAATTCAGTACAGAAATGAACAGTGGCAAGTGGATATTCCTCAAACTAGGTGAGGGTTATAGATCGAATGAGAGTCAGGTAGCCTATGGCACATATCATGTGCTCTGGCTGCTTGACATATTGATGTGCTGCTTTAGTGTGACTATTCCAGTCACTTTTCCTAAAGTAAAATTTGCGAGTGCCCAGGACCTATGGACAGTCTTTGGGATTGTATAAATTGCCATTATCAAGAGATATCTACCTATGTAACTTCAAACTGTTATGGCAGAGTATTACCTAGAGATTGAGGCTGTATTTGTTTCTTCCCTACTGCACGTCTAATACACTCAGGACAGTTCAGGCAATAGATGCTAAAGGTAGCCATGCTGAGAGGCAGGAGGTGCATAGGATGCTCAGGGTATTTTACCTTGGAGCCATATTGCTCAGAGAGCACCCTGGATCTGAAACTGACAATCAAATGCCAGTATAATCCCATTCTTTTCCTTTATGTGTGTATGTGAAAGTCGCTCAGTCGTGTCCAACTCTTTGCAACCCCATGGACTATAGCCCTCCAAGCTCCTTTGTCCATGAAATTCTCCAGGCTAGAGCACTGGAGTAGGTAGCTGTCCCCTTCTTCAGGGGATTTTCCCAACCCAGGGATAGAACCCAGGTCTCCCGCATTGCAGGTGGATTCTTTACCATCTGAGCCACCAGGGAAGACCAAGAATACTGGAGTGAGTAGTCTACCCCTTCTCCAGCAGATCTTCCTGCCCCAGGAATCAAACCGGGGTTTCCTGCATTGCAGGCGGATGTAACCTTCTTCTATTAATAGCTCCTCGAACCTTTCACAGCCATTCTTCCACACTCAATCTTAGTTCCACTAGAATTTCAGTTTCACAGGACAGGGATCTTTATTTGTTTTATTCTCTGTTGTAACCCCAAAGCTTAGGGCAGTGCCTCACATGTAGCTGGTGCTGAAAAAAATATATTGAGTGAATGCATGAGGCAGGTAGCATTAGACTTGAATTCCATCATTTTCCCACTTCCAAACCTGCAAACCTCTGCACACTGCATCCTTTTCGTCAATGTTTCATATTTATCTTTAAAAAAACAGCTCTTGGCTTCATCAATATTCTCAATTGTTTTTTTTCTAATCTCTATTTTATTTATCTCCTTCTGAATTTTATTAGTTCATTCCTTTGCTGACTTGGGGCTTTGTTCTTTTTCTAATTCCTTTAGGTCGTGGGTTAGGTTGTTACGTGAGATTTTTCCTGTTTCTGGAGGAAGGCCTAGAGCTATAAAATTCTCTCTTAGAACTGCTTTTGCTGCATCTCACAGATTTTTGAGTGATAGGTTTCCATTTTCATTTATCTTACGGTATTTTCTTTTTTTTAACTTTACAACATTGTATTTGTTTTGCCATATCTTAAGGTATTTTCTGACTTCCTCTTTGATTTCTTCATTGGCTCACTTGTTTTTTAGTAGCATTTGTTTAGTCCTTTTCATATTTTTCTTCCTATAGTTGATTTCTACTTTCATACCATTGTGGTTGGAAAAAATGCTTGCTATAATTTCTATCCTCTCAAATTTGTTGAGACTTTTTAATTCAGTGAGCTTTTTATTATCAATGTTAAATTCTTTACCGATAAACTGTTTAGTTCTTTTTCATTATTTTTTTTTCAGGGGTTTTCTCTTGCTCTTTCAATTGAGAGTAGTTCCTCTGCTTTTTCATCTTGCTTAATTTGCTCTGCCTCTATGAATTCAGAGTAAATAGTACCTTTTGTGCTCTTTGAGAGGGTGTTCTTATGTGGGCATGTCCCTATGCAGACTACCTGTACCCATTTTCTTTCACAGAATGGCTGGTTTGACGTGGATGCCAGTCACATTTCTCCCCATGATATGCTGCCAGCTCTCACCTTGGCAGGGGGGAGGGGAGGGCTGGAGAAGGAGAACCTGGAGTGGGCACAGGGGGTGAGGTGGGATGCCCTCTCTGCTCGGTGGCTGTCACCACCCTATCAGGGCAGGGTCTGATCCCAAGTTGCTGGAGGGGGAAGAATCGGGCTCCAGCTGGCTCTGTTCCGTTTAAGTGTCTGTTTCTCCCTCTCCTTGCCCTGAGACCTTTGCCACAGAGGAAGGGAGTGCTGAAGCTAGCAGGCCTTTGTGCAGACAGAGATCCAGTGTACTACCTGGGTAGGCTCCTGCATCTCAGCTCAGACACAGCCTTGGTGGTGAGCCTCCTTTGTCTCTCAGGGCTTATCACTGCTGCTGCCTCCACTTCCCGCACCCTGTCATGGAACCACTAGCAGGGATGATGGAGACCTGTGTGGACTCTCGGCTTGTGTTGTGACATTAGCTGTGGTGGAGTGGCTACCATCAGGATCTGAGGGGGCTTGTGGGGCACTGCCTGTGTATGTGCCAACAATGGATACCCAGCCTGGGCTCCTGTTAGTCACAGTGCTTTTCCACCCAGCCAAGGGGGTTTGTCCCCTCCATGCAGAACCGCGGGACTGGGGTGCCCAGGCGCTGACCTGACCAGTTCACTCCCCAGAGGGGACATTTACCTGTGTCACCTCCCTCTGCCTTTGAGTCACCTACCAGGGGCACCGGTCCCAAAGTGATGGATTTTCTACCTTCCCACCCAATGACCTATGCATCTTTCTTACAGCCTTGGTTGTTCAGGAGTCCTTCTTCCAGTCTCAAGTTAATTTTCAGTGAGAAGTATTCCATATGGAGATGTATTTTTTATGTGCTCTTGTTGGGAAATGAACTCTGTGTCCTCTTACATTACTCCACCATCTTGATAACAACCCCCTCACTCTTAGTGTTCATCTGTGTTGCTTCTACTCCCTTAATGCATATTCTGCAACTAAATAGTAGCATACTCTGACCTTGATACTTGTAAACTGGAGTTAATAATAGCAACCAAATTTGTGAGAAATTGCTGACAGAATTCATACAAAACAATTAGCACAATATGGGTACATACAAGTGCTCAATAAAGATTTATAATTTTGACTATTAGTAATGGTAATAGATATATCAAATGGAACCTTTCTTACAGTATGAGATGCATCTAGATGATAAATGTCACTCACCTAACACCTAGCACTTAGTAAGTGCTTGACAGATATCACTAATATTTTTTATTATATTATTCTCTCAACAGACGTGTGAAGTAGGTAGGGGTAGGTAATACCATCTTAGAGAAGTGGAACCTGAGACTTAAAAAGGTAAAGTGGCTTGCCAAAGGTCATACAGGTAGTAGGTGATAGAGCCTGGATATAAGCCCAGATCTTAAGACTTTTGGGTCAATGCCATTATGATTACTGAGTGTGTGACTATGTCATAAGTTATATCAGGCCAGCTTTTTTTTTGGAAATAGTTTTGTTGGAATATAGCTATTCCAATTTGTTTACATTTTGGCTATAACAGCACTGTTGAGTAATTGTGATAGAGACCCTATGGCTCAGAAAGTCTAAAACAGTTACCATCTGGCTCTTTACAGAGAAAGGGTAGACCTTTGGCCTAATCCAGAGGCTATTTAATGATACGAGGCCCAATACTCTCTCTATTGGAAGGACTGATGCCGAAGCTGAAACTCCAATATTTGGGCCACCTGATACAAAGAACTGACTCATTGGAAAAGACCCTGATGCTGGGAAAGATTGAAGGAAGGAGAAGGGGACGACAGAGGGTGAGATGGTTGGATGGCATCACCGACTTGATGGACATGAGTTTGAGCAAGCTCTGGAAGTTGGTGATGGACAGGGAAGCCTGGCAGGCTGCAGTTGATGGGGTCGCAAAGCATATGACACGAATGAGCGACTGAACTGATTCTCTCTATACATATTTGTTTTGTAAATTACCAATTACAAAATGAAGCATTAGAAACAGATTGTCACCTAAATTCAGTCTCTTCCCAAAAGCAGAGGTGTCAGAACATGCCTTGTGGCCAGTGCTCCTTGCTGCTGAGCAGACAGGGCTGAAATGTAAAAGGCAGCAGCTCTTAGGAGAGCCATGGACCTCTCAAGCCTTCAACTACCAGGTGACTTCAGGTGCCCTCCCCAGAGTGGGCCCTCTGATCGCAGGCAAAAGAGCCACCTGCCATCAACCTTCTCAGACACACCTTCAGACTAAAAGCTACATCACTATCCCCCTTTTCCTTTTATTCCCCTTTAAAGCTATAGTAGTTATCAGCCCAATTTGCTTGATCCCAGGAACCTGGGGAATTTGAATCTGTGTAACCTCAGCTGGCAACACTAATCACCTGGCCCCAGCAACAGGGCATGAAACAAATGGTACTGTAGTTTGTGGTAATGATGCTGGTTGCTCAGTCCTAGATGCACAGAGATATTTTTGATTACCAGCCTAGAGCTGTGTTCCATCTGGATGTCAAGACGTTACAATTTCATTAAACGTTTTGAACCCCAAATAACCACACTGTTCCCATCAAAGAAGAGTCTTCCTTAATTAGCTTATACCAGAGTTGGCCCTTTCTTTTAAACAGGTGGTATGGAGACAGCATCTCATCAATCAAATCTTTTCCCTGGTCACTTCATCAGCATCCCTAGACAGCAACTTATGATGAGTTATCTGCCATGTAAGTTACTGAGAACTGTAACAAATGTTATTTTGATAAACTCACTGACTCTGAACACCCAGATTTGAGTGTTTGAAGTTTTAACATGTCATCAGTGACTCCCCCGCCCCCCCCCCCCCCCCCGGGCGACCGCCCCACCTGGTGCTAGAGAAGGTTGAATAGCATAATCCTTATTACTGTTATCAAACTTTTAGTTTGGGCAAGTTCCTGTGATTCTGCTGTGCACAAGGCTATCTTTATCACTCTAACACAGGAAGTAGATTATGTAAGGAATATATGAGGGGGTGTCTCTCCTCCTAAATATATCACTATAAAGGGAAGTTAATTAATTGGTAGTGGAGATGAGGAGGCCAGTTACTACTAAATAAAGGGACATATTGATGTTTAAATGCAGTTGAAATTGAAATGTTTTCACTGGCTTACACTCTACGTAGGGATTGGAACACTAGGTTGGAGAGATACAGACCAAATTCTACAGAAAGGTCATTTCTAAAAACATAAGAAAAAGAAATTCATCTCTAAGGAAAGGACAGTATCTAGTCCTCAAAGGAATCATCTTTAAAGAATGTAATACACTAAGGTATTTTATTTCTGAAATATTATTTATAACCCAGACATTGCAACACAGAGGAAACAACTGAAGTGTATTTTATGCTAATTACCCTAGCAATATTCAAGCTTTTATCATCTTTATTTTATCATATTTCTTTGGGGGTTAAATCCTGTTTCAGCTTCTTTCTACCTAAATGAGGTCAAACCAGAATAGCATTCAAGAGTTCATCCACAGTCTCTTTAACCAACTCAGGTCAAGCACCCTCTCATTTTTCTTATGTGTACAGAAGATTAACTGAAGAAGCAGTAGTAGTGTGCTTTCTTTGGCAAGGATGTGTGCTAAGAGAGTTGATGTTTTAGTCACAATTAAAGGAATTTTTTGGAGGAAAATACACAACCCACTTAAAGAAACCTACCTGTCACTAGGGAAGCTGTGTGGAAATGCAACAGGCATTTGGTGTTCTTTCTAGCAGTCCAGGATAGAAACCCCTTCCAATGTATGGAATCCTTACCTCCCATAAATTTTGACGGGAGGTAGGGTCCACGTCTCCCTTGTTGTTGTTGTTTAGTTGCTCAGTCATGTCCAGCTCTTTGCAACTCCATATACTGTAGCCCGCCAGGCTCCTCTGTCCATTGTATTGTCCAGACAAGAATACTGGAGTGGGTTGCCATTTCCTTCTCCAGGGGATCTTCGTGACTCAGGGATCAAACCTGTGTCTCCTGTGTTGGCAGGCGGAACCTTTACCACTGAGCCACCAGGGAAGCCCCACTTCTCCCTTATAGATGCTGAAAATTCCAGGTACTTGCTGCTAGAGTACTGACTTTGCTCTAGAAGAATACTTTTCTAATATCCCTGATAAAAATCACCTGAGGTTCCTCTTAACAGCTACACAAGCTCCTCTCAAGGAGCTTCTGACTAAGCATCTCTGGTATTAAGCCAGGCCCTTGACAAGTACTCAGGTGATTCATCTTATCAAGGAAGCCTGGTAACCAAAACTTGGCCTGGAAATAGCCCTGCAGTTTTTTGTTTGTTTGTTTGTTTGGATGCACCTTAGATTGATCTGTGGAGCTTTGGAAACCTAGGATTCCTGGACCCCATCTCAAGCCAATTGAATCAAAATCATCTCTGGGGTGGAGAGAGAAAGAAAGTGCAAGAGAGAGGGAGAAGAGGGAGGGACAGAGGAATGGAGTGAGGAGCTTCATAGGGAATTCCATTATACAGTGAAGCTTTAAAAACCCTTATTTTAGACCAAAACTTCAATAAACAGATGTTGAGACTTTGATATATGAATGATGAAAGGAGAGGGCAACTATGACCTGGAGTCTGTGGTCACTGCAGTACAATCCAGTGGCTCAAGTAGCCTGACAGCAGTGCTGGCGGGAGCATCCATCACCCAGTGACCTATCGTCCAAAGGACAGAATCCAGTAAAACAGTGCCTTGTTCAGCCAATTCTTTGGTCTGACTGTGACCACTGCTTCCATTACACAGTTCTGAGACTAATTTTCCATCATTCCTAGTAATTAATTCCCTTCTCTACTTAAACTAGCCAGAAGTGCTTTCTGTTCCTTGCAAATGACAATACAAAGTACTACTAATACAGAGCAGTGGGGGTAGATCCTGACTTTGCAGTTACATTTGAATCCTATGTGACCTCTCTGAGTCTCTATGTCTTTATCTGTAAAATGGGGATATCATCTAGTTTTCCACAGTAGTTGTGATGAATTAAACAGTAACTCAAAGTACTCTTGGCAGGCTCCAAAGTATCCCTCTAAGAGGGGATGAGGGACAACAGGGTGCAAAAGTGAGAAAGGATGTATACTGAAGTGTTATTTGCATAGCAAACAAAACACTGACTTTGATCATATAATTACATGTGGTGACTTTGAGTGAGACTGGTGCCCAAAGCCACTCCTGGGAACTGCCACTAGAAAAGGCTTGGCTGGCACAGGGCATTAAATGTTATTTTCCTTCTTTCATTCCTTAATATTTAATGTGCAAATCTAGTTGAAGAACTAGATCCTAGGAGAATAGGATTTCAGAGCTTGTAGGAAACTATTGTTCATTAGTGACCTAGTCTACTGAATAAATAATCTTGAGTTACAAAAATTCCAGTGTATTTAAAGAACATAATGTATACACTCCACATGTTTTTCTCTGATATGCTTAATGATGATACATGTCCTATTTATAGGGCTTATTTATGAAATTAATATGTGGCCAACGTCTTCCAATCAGAAGGCTGTCTTTTCAAGTATCATCCAATGTAAACTCATTCAGTAAGGTCTTGCCATTAGTTGGCTGTTGCTATAGCAAAATGGAAATTAAAAATTGAGAATTCTAAATCTGTTATCTGCCAGACGGGTAGTATGCAGACAAAATATCTTTCCATTATGATGATGATATTTTTATAACTTGGCTCTCCATTTCTCTTCCTCTCCCCCTCACTCCATGTGACTCCCAGCCCCACTCCACTCCTCACAGTGAGATGATCCACTTTAAACATCCCAAATTCAATCATCCATATTTTCCCACCCTCATGGTTCTATACAGACATGTCTGTGCATATATCTCACGCACAGGATTTTTTCTGTTGGATATGTTTTATAAAGATAAGATTGTGTTATACATCATCTTCAGCATCTTGCTATTTTAATTTTATGTGGAAATCCCTTCAATTTTTTTCTTAATGGCTGCATTATATTCTCTGACTTAGATATACCAAATTTTATTCAGCCATCTGCCTATTGAAATACGTCTATTTTTCTTCCACTTTTTTACATGATCAAAAAATTCAAAATAAATACATGTATGAAAGTGAAAATAAGTACATATATACATACAATATTTTGCTGTTCAGTTGCTCAGTTGTGTCTTTGTAACCCCAAGGACTGCAGCACGACAGCCTTCCCTGTCTTTCACTCTCTCCCAGAGTTTGCTCAGACTCATTTCCATTGACTCAATGATGCCATCCAACCATCTCATCCTCTGTTGCCCCCTTCTCCACCTGCCCCCAATCTTTCAATATATATGTACAATATACAGTGTATATGTGTGTGTGTGTGTGTGTGTGTTTATAAACACACACACACACACACACACACACACACACATATATATATATATGTATTCATAGATAAGGACCTTTCCATTAAACATAAAAAGGCAGCTGTTTCAGGAGCTTCATGCATCCGAGTTCCATGGGGACAGAAGCTCCTATGCTAGAGATCATTCTGGACCTCACCTTATGTACCTCTTCATCTGACTATTCATCTGTATCCTTTATAATAAACTGGTAAACAACTCAGGAAGAGTGCAGGTTGTGAGATATCAGACACCACTGATGGCAGGGCGTAGCTGCTTCTAAAATGCAGAAGGATTGGTTGAAAGTTTGAGTGAGAAGCCCTTACTCTGCTGACAAGAAACTCTGCATTTAGAAAGACCAGTCAGAGCTGAGGGTGAAAACATTGAAAGAAGAAGAGATTAAGGAAAAGATAGCATCCTGAGCAAAGATACCCACAATGGCTCTCCATGAACAACTAACACTGTATACATGAGGAACAACTCATATGGGAAAGAATCAGTCAAAAAGAAAAACACTGGAAAAGTAAGAGGAAAAAAAAACAGAAAATACAGGAAACAATATAAAATTATACAACAAAAAACAAAATTAGGATACTATAAGAGCTACCAAAAATAGCCTTAGGAAATTAAAATATGCTAGCAGAAAGTTTAAAAATTAATAAAAATATTTGAAGATAAATTTGAAGAAATCTACCAATGTACACAACAATAAAGAAGAGTGATACACGTGGGCATTTTTTGCAAATGTGAGGTTGCAGAAGTTTATTTCCTTCAATAATTGGGGGAGGGGGCTGGTCCTAAGATGGCAGAGGAATAGGATGGGGAGACCACTTTCTCCCCCACAAATTTCATCAAAAGATCATTTGAATGCTGAGCAACTTCCACAAAGCAACTTCTGAACACTGGCGGAGGACACCAGACACTCAGAAAGGCAGCCCATTCTCTTCGAAAGGAGGTTAAGGCAAAATATAAAAGACAAAAAGAGAGACAAAAGAGTTAGGGACAGAGACCCATCCCGGGGAGGGAGTCATGAAGGAGAAGTTTCCAAACACCATGAACCTCTTCTCAACCGGCAGGTCTGTGGGGAGTTTTGGAATCTCAGAGGGCAACATAACCAGGAGGAAAAAAAAAAAACACAGAATACACACCTAACCACAACTCCGGAGAATTAGCCCAGACACTCGCATCTGCCACTAGCAAGCTGAGGCTGAACTGGGAGGCACAGTTTGCATGCTTAGGGTAAGGACCAGGCCTTAATCCCCTGAGGACAATCTGAGGGAGCTAACATGAGATAGCAACCCAAACTGTGGGCTAGCCAGAGAGAGAGAAAGAGAGAGAGAGAGAGAGAGAGAGAGAGAGAGAGAGAGAGAGAGAGAGAGAGAGAGAGAGAGAGAGAGAGAGAGGAGAGAGAGAGAGAGAGAGAACTTTCCTGCAAAAAGCTCTAACCTGAGGCACAGCCTGGCCTGCTCACAGAACAAAGGATTGAGCAAATACCAAAGGAAAGCTAGCCGGCTGTGGACCAGCCCCTCCCCCGCAAGAGGCAGAGAGGCAGGCGGGCAATAGCCAGAGCCAGAAGGCAAGAGGCAATCACCGTCCCAGAGACAGCATCCTCCGCCAAACTGAGCAGGCTCCCAGTTGCTAACCAAGTCTTCTTGGGATCCTAGACAGTTGATATCTGCCAGGAGAGTCTCAGCCAGAGATTACCTCCCCAGAGGAGACACATGGGACAATTTAGAAGGCACTCTTGCTGCACACCCGGGAAACTAAGAGGCTGGGACCAGGGAGGTGATTAAGATGCATTGTCCACCTGGGACAGTGCACTTGCCAAGCACCTGGTCACCTGAGCTGCTCGGACCTGGGAAGGACACAAAACACACCCAACTGAGTCTGTGCCTTTGTGGAGTACCCGAAAACCTGAATCTGAGAAGCTTAGACCTGGGAGGTGCATGAAACCCAGGGCATGCTTTGGACAGTTCCCCTGCAGAACAACCTGGAGCCTGAGCAGTGTAGACCAGGAAAGCACACACCGTGAGCAGGGCCAAACCCAGTGTGATCCATACACTGCAAGCATGCCCCACACATGCCAGTGATATTTGTTTGCAGTGTTCCTCCCTCACCACAGCACAACTGAACAAGTGAGCATAAATAAATAACCACCTTGGCCCTCTGTCAGGGTGGAAATTAGACACTGAAGAGACTTGCCAAAAGAGGAAGCCGAAAAAAAAAAAAAAAAAAAAAACAAAGAAGAGGGAACCGCTCTGGAAGAGACAGGTACAACATACTAAAACCCTGTAATTAGCATTGACTAAGCATTGGAAGAGGTCTATAGACCTTGAAAAGAAATATAAGCAGAGACAAAGAACTATATGAAACTGAACTGACCCCACACTGCCCTCAATAGCTCCAGAGAAATTCCTAGATATATTTTCATTATTATAATTTTTTAATTTTAATTTTTTATTTTAAGTTCTTTATTACTTCTTTAATTTTCATTTTTATAACGTACTGCTGCTGCTGCTGCTAAGTCACTTCAGTCATGTCTGACTCTGTGTGACCCCATAGATGGCAGCCCACCAGGCTCTGCCGTACCTGGGATTCTCCAGGCAAGAATAATGGACTGGGTTGCCATTTCCTTCTCCAGCGCATGAAAGGGAAAAGTGAAAGTGAAGTTGCTCAGTCGTGTCCGACTCTTAGCGACCCCATGGACTGCAGCCTACCAGGCTCCTCTGTCCATGGGATTTTCCAGGCAACAGTATTGGAATGAGGTGCCATTGCATTCTCCATTTATAATGTACTATTACCTTGCAATTAAAAGACACTTACTCCTTGGAAGGAAGGTTATGGCCAACCTAGATAGCATATTTAAAAGCAGAGACATTACTTTGCCAACAAAAGTCCGTCTAGTCAAGGCTATGGTTTTTACAGTGTTCAAGTATGGATGTGAGAGTTGGACGGTGAAGAAAGCTGAGTGCCGAAGAATCGAAGCTTTTGAACTGTGGTGTTGGAGAAGACTCTTGAGAGTCCCTTGGACTGCAAGGAGATCCAACCAGTCCATCCTAAAAGAGATCAATCCTGGGTGTTCATTGAAAGGTCTGATGTTGAAGCTGAAACTCCAATACTTTGGCCACCTCATGCGAAGGGTTGAGTCACTGGAAAAGACCCTGATGCTGGGAAGGACTTGGGGCAGGAGGAGAAGGGGACGACAGAGGATGAGATGGTTGGATGGCATCACCGACTCGATGGACATGGGTTTGGGTAGACTCCGGGAGTTTGGTGATGGACAGAGGCCTGGCGTGCTGCAATTCATGGGGTCGCAAAGAGTCGGACACGACTGAGCGACTGAATTGAACTGATTACCTTGCAAAAAATACCTTATTTTTAAAGCAATTTTCATTTATATATTTTTTATAATTTTTGACATTGATTTTGTTTTGTATTTTTAATATTGTATTTTTCAGAGTCTAATCTCTACTCTAGATTTTTAATCTTTGCTTTTTGGTATTTGTTATGAATTTTGTACCTTTAAGAATCTAATATTCAGTACCCATTTTTGCTTAGGGGTGTGATTACTGGCTTGATTGCTCTCTTACCTTTTGACTCTCCCTTTACTCCCCCACGTCACCTCTATCTCCTCCCTTCCCCTTCGCTTCTCTACTTAACTCTGAGAATCTCTCTGGGTGTTCTGGGCTGTAGAGAACACTTAGGGAACTGATTACTGGCTAGACTGGTCTCTCCCCTTCTGACTCCCCATCTTCTTCTCCTGGTCACCTCTATCTCTCTCTTCCCTCTTCTCTTCTCCATGTAACTGTGAACCTCTCTGAGTGTCGCTCACTGTGGAGAATCTTTTCACCATTAACCTAGATGTTTTATCATCAGCACTGTATGGATGGAGAATTCTTGAGGCTACTGCAATAAGACTGAAAGCCAGAGGCAAGAGGCTTAAATTCAAAACGTGAGAACACCAGAAAACTCCTGACTCCAGGGAACATTAATCAACAGGAGCTCATCCAAAAGCTTCCATACCTACACTGAAACCAAGCTCCGTGCAAAAGGCAACTAGTTCCAGACCAAGACATACCACACTAATTTTCCAGCAATGCAGGAACATAGCCCTGAACATTAAAATATAGGCTGCCCAAAGTCACACCAAACGCATAGGCACCTCAAAACCCACTACTGGACACTTCATTGGGCTCCAGAGAGAAGAGATCCAATTCCACCCACCAGAACACCAACACAAGCTTCCCTAGCCAGAAAACCTTGACAAGCCACTAGTCCAAACCCACCCACAGGGAGCACCCTCCACAATAAAGAGGAACCACAAACTTCCAGCATACAGAATGGCGACTCAAATATAGCAATCTAAACAAAATGAAAAGGCAGAGAAATATTTAGCAGGTAAAAGAACATGATAAATACCCACTAAACCAAACAAAAGAGGAGGACATAGGGAGTCTACCTGAAAAAGAATTCAGAATAATGATAGTAAAGATGATCCAGCATATAAAACTGTTATAAAAATGTAAGTAAAATTTCAAAATGATATTGAAAAAGAAAGCCAAAATTTTAGCAGTAAGTATACCCATATGCTGAGATTATGTGTTTTTCCATTTTCTTCATTATGCTTCTCTGGATTAAGATTTTTTTCTTCAGTGAATCTGCATTACTATTATAAACAGATTGTTTAAAAATACTGAGAAAAATCCCTGAGGAAACTCACCAATTGTGATTAAGATTATGACCAAGATGTGTATTCTCTAAAAATAAAGAAATATCTTCAATGTGTGAGTTTTTTTTGGCGCAAGTAACAAAACTCTAACCAACAATGGCTTATCCCAGGAAGATATGTACTGTTTACTGAATAAGAAATTTAGTGAAAGCCAGTCCCAGGGTCTCTCTGAGTGCTCAAAGACATGATCCATAAATCAATCACTTTGTATCATTCTCTTCCACCATGCTTAACCTTGTTGCCTCTTGGTCACAATATATCTCCTGCAGCTCCAGGCAGTCACACGACAAGATTCAAAGCAAAATAGGAGGGAATAGGTGGAAGGGATCCTTTTTTAAAGGTCTCCATAAATTACAGAAAAAAAATCTTTGCACATGGCCTCTCATAATCCAGATGGCCAAAAATCGTGTCACATGTAACCTAGCACTAGACCAGTCAATGGGAATGGTATTCCATGACTAATTTAGACTGGTTATGCTGTCCAGGGTCCTATTAGCAAAGAAAAAAAATGAAAGAAATGACTGTTGGAAAGGCAGTCAAGAGTGTCTGCTACAAGAAGGTATGGAATTGATTAATATACTACTTTAGACATTCTCACTAAAATATTTAACCAACGTGTATCCAAAAGAAACTTATGATTCCATTGTACCAAAAGACACATAGCAATATTTTAGTACAGTATGTTCTGTAAAAATAGCTGAATACTTAAAAAGCATTGACTAAATAATTGGTAACTATAAAGCATTGTGCTAGGCACTTCAGTGGGCATAAAGACAAATAAGAATTGCCCTATACAATATAGCCACTTCAGAAGAGACACAAGAGATCCAGTGATGGTTCTGAACCCCGGCTGCACATTAGAATCATTTGGAAAGCTTGGAAAATGCTGATTCCAGGGCCATACCCTGGCCAAACCAAATCAAATCTCTGTGGGCAAAGCTGGGCAAAGGCAAAAAATCCAGGGAAATTCTAATATACAGCTAAGATTGAGAATAGCCCTTGACCAGTAAAGAAGCAAAACTGCCTACCTAGTTTACACCCTTTTCCTCCTCTTGACCTATCTCTTCATGAGGGGATATCACACACAACTCAAAAGCTCTACCCCTAGAAATACCCTAAGATTTGTCCACTGTCCATTTTCTAGACTTTCAAATGCCTTTTATCAAAATGACTTACCCTATGGCCATGTCCTGCCACATGTGACAGCATCACAGTAACCGTTCCACTTCATTAACTCACACTTTGCATTCTATGATTTTCCATCAGACTTCTGGAAACCTTAGCTTAATGGTAGGGCTTGGGGTGACCACTTTCTTGAGGGAAAGAGTTATGGGAACTGACTTACAGAGTTTATTATAAAAAGATTCTGCCTACTCTGTTGATGGGTCTGTCCTCTCCAGCTTTTCTCCACTTGGCAAAATTGTGCCCATCTTTCGAGGTATTGTTCAGATAAACTGTGTGCTTCCTTCTTGAACCCTAGGCATGATTTCCCATATCTTCCTCTCTGCTGCCCAAGCAGTAAATTCCCACCACTCACAGTGCACAACTGTAACCACTATAATATTTGTTTCTACCCACAGTGAGTTTTCTGGAGCAAGGACATTTTCTTCTTGCTCCTTGACCCTCACTCCAGTACTTTTGACCAAATCTCTTTTGAAATCTTAGTTTTAAAACTTAGTTTTAAATCTCACCCTCCACAAACTGAGATTTGAAATCAGCTCTCCAACTTGCCTAAGTGCTGATGTACTTTAGAATTCTCTGCTGATATAACAAATTTCTTTCCTCAAATTTTCTTAGGGATTCTCTTATTTATTTTATAGTTTTTTTTAAATCCTCAGATTTTAACACTCCAGCTTTCTTGCACAACATAAAAGGCAATGGGAAAAGAGGCAGAGGTAAATTTTGCAAAGCCTTGATAATTTTTTTAATCTGAGTAATGGATACATGAGGCTCACTACATATAACATTGTTATTTGTCTATAAATGTATGTGTTCAGTTCAGTTCAGTCGCTGAGTCGTGTCCGACTCTTTGCAACCCCATGAATCGCAGCACGCCAGGCCTGCCTGTCCATCACCAACTCCCGGAGTTTACCCAAACCCATGTCCATCGAGTCGGTGATGCCATCCAACCATCTCATACTCTGTCGTCCCCTTCTCCTCCTGCCCGCAATCCTTCCCAGCATTAGGTTCTTTTGCAATGAGTCAACTCTTCGCATGAGGTGGCCAAAGTATTGGAGTTTCAGCTTCAACATCAGTCCTTCCAATGCACACCCAGGACTGATCTCCTTTAGGATGGATGATTGGATCTCCTTGCAGTCCAAGGGGCTCTCAAGAGTCTTCTCCAACACCACAGTTCAAAAGCATCGTTTCTTCGGCACTCAGCTTTCTTCACCGTCCAACTCTCGTATAAACGTATATATAATAGGTATAATATTGAAGTATATCATGAATAATATATAATCTCAAAACTATAAATATGCAAAAATATAAATCTATAATATAAATAAAATATATTTAAAATAAAATTATATATAGCATTCTTAATAGTAAAAACAATTTTTGTTCCTAGACACTTATAATTGTTTTCTAGTGCATTAATACAATTTATTTTATCAGTATATAGACTGTCATATGACTATGTTTTAATAACTGTATTATTTTGGGGGCTTAATTATTTCCTGTTAACTGATTAAGGCTTAGAGGAATTCTTAACATTTTTGCTGGATTTTCGAGTTTTTTTTTTCCTTCTTGGTATCTTATTACTTCTAAATTACTTCTTAATCTCATAAGACATTATAAATGTCTTATAATTGTGTGTCTTATAATCTAGCTAGTAGGCTAGAAAGTGCCTAATTTCTCTGTCATTGTTTTTAGTGATATTGAGTAGATACAAAACTTTTGTGAAACTTATATATAGAATGCTTTTGCACAACAAAGGAAACTATAAGCAAGGTGAAAAGATAGCCTTCAGAATGGCAGAAAATAATAGCAAATGAAGCAAGTGACAAAGAATTAACCTCAAAAATATACAAGCAGCTCATGCAGCTCAATACCAGAAAAATAAATGACCCAATCAAAAAATGGGCCAAAGAACTAAACAGACATTTCTCCAAAGAAGACATACAGATGGCTAACAAATACATGAAAATATGCTCAACATCACTCATTATCAGAGAAATGCAAGTCAAAACCACAAATGAGGTACCATCTCACGCCAGTCAGAATGGCAGCTATCAAAAAATCTATGAACAATAAATGCTGGAGAGGGTGTGGAGAAAAGGGAACTCTCTTAAACTCTTAGTGGGAATGCAAACTAATACAGCCACTATTGGAGACTATTGGAGAAGGAAATGGCAACCCACTCCAGTATTCTTGCCTGGAAAATCCCATGGATGGAGGAGCATGGTAGGCTATAGTCCATGGGGTCACAAAGAGTCGGACATGACTGAGCAACTTCACTTTCTTTCACTTTCACTATGGAGAACAGTGTGGAGATTCCTTAAAAAACTGGAAATAGAACTGCCATACAACCCAGCAATCCGACTGCTGGGCATACACACCGAGAAAACCAGAATTGAAAGAGATATGTGTACTCCAGTGTTCATTGCAGCACTGTTCACAATAGCTAGGATATGAAAGCAACCTAGATGTGCATCAGCAGATGAATGGATAAGAAAGTTGTGCTACATATACACAATGGAATATTACTCAGCTATTAAAAAGAATGCATTTGAATCAGTTCTAATGAGGTGGATGAAACTGGAGCCTCTTAAACAGAGTGAGGTAAGTCAGAAAGAAAAACACCAATACAGTATATTAACACATATATATGGAATTTAGAAAGATGGTAATGATGACCCTATATGCGAGACAGCAAAAGAGACACAGATATAAAGAAGAGACTTTTGGACTCTGTGGGAGAAGGCGAGGGTGGGATGATGTGAGAGAAGAGCATTGAAACATGTATATTACCATATGTGAAATAGATCACCAGTCCAGGTTAGATGGATGAAACAGGGTCCTCGAAGCCAGTGCACTGGGACAATCCAGCAGGATGGGATGGGGAGGGCAGTAGGAGGAGGGTTCAGGATAGGAGGACACATGTACACCTGTGGCTGATTCATGTCAATGTATGGAAAAAACCACCACAATATTGTAAAGTAATTAGCCTCCAATTAAAATAAATAAATTAATTTTTTTTAAAGATAGAAAACTTAACTGGTAAGAGCAAAAAAAAAAAAAGGACAATGATACAATCAACACTACTCTCACACGACCTGCTTTCAGTATCACTGATACTGATGTTCCCTGCTCTTATCTCCCTCCTCTGGCCAAAGATTGTCCCACCCTGAATGTTGTGTTCATCATTCTGTGGACTTCTCTATTGATTAGCCATGTTTGTCTCCTAAACAATATGCTGTTTAATTTTATATGTTTTAAATTTGCTATGAATAGATCTATACTATATGCACTCTTCAACAATTTGCCTTTCTTACTTAAATGATGCTATTGCTAAGTGAGTACCTTTACTTCTTCAATGCACACACTCCATAATAAAGTTCTCATGCATCTCAATTTTATATAAATATATATATACACACACAAATGCAAAATTCTATTATTATTGTTATTATACTTGCTTTAAAAATGTTCAGTTAGATTTACCCACGTTTTCTACTTTTATCATTCTTTATTCATTCATGTATTTCCACATCTCCATTGGGGATTATTTTCTTTTGTGTGAATTTTATCCTGTATTGTAAATATGCACATAGAGAGTTTCCTGTTTTTATTACTCTGAAACTTTTATTTTGCCTTTATTCTCTTTATATGCTTTGAAAATTTCTCAGCTATTAGCTCTTCAAATACTGTCCTGTGATCAGTCTTTGACATTAATTTTAAATATATTCAAGCTTCTCATTGTATCCTCTATCTCCGACCATCTGTTCTGTATTTTCCATAGTTTTTGTGTGTTTCACTTTGGATTATTTATTTTGAATTACTCTCTACTTCACTCACAAATTCTCTCTTAAGCTGTCAAACTCCTACTTTGTAGAACTTGATTTCACTTGCTGTGTGTTTTTTCTATTCTAGGCATTCTATTTGGTTCTCTTTCAAACCTACGTCACTTTTTATTTTGATACTTTCTAGTCTTCTTCAGAGATTTTTTATTTGGTCTCATCTGGAAGATCCCCTGGAGAAGGAAATGGCAACAACCCATTCCAGTATTCTTGCCTGGGGAATCCCATGGACAGAGGAGCCTGGCGGGCAACAGTCCATGGGGTCGCAAAGAGTCAGACACAACTGAGCAACTAATACTTTCACTAAAGTTTTAATCATATCAATCTATGTAGTGAAAACCCATCTTGAAATGTAAGACAGGAATTCTATTTGTATTTTTTGTTCTTTATGCTATTTCATGTTCATATCATCTTGTTTCCTATTGTGTGTAGTTATATTTCATTGAGTATTGAACACTTTATTTCAAAAATTATAAGTAGACCTTAATTTCTTTAGGAAATGATAACTTCCTCTAGAGAAGTTTTTTGTTTCTGCCAGGTGCCTTCCACTGCTTGTAAACCTGGGATCACCTTAACCCAAGTTGAGTATGGGGGGCTACCCAGGTGACACAGAACTGACTGCCATCTGTGCAAGGGTCCTTCTCCTTCCCGTTTACCATTACTTTTAGGATGCTTCTTTCCATGTTCTCAGTCTAAAGAAGGGGTAATCAAACTACAGCCCACAGGTCAACATGGCTGACAAGCCAATTCCAGTGCAAAGCCTGCTTTTGCATGATCCATGGGCGAAGAACATTTTTCACATTTTGGAAGGGTCATAAAAAACAGTCAAAGGACAAGATGAATAGGAGACCATGGCCTGCAAAGACACTCCCCTAGACCTGAAAGGCTTTTAAAAAGAGACACATAGGTATGTGGATTTATCTCTGGGCTTTCAGTTTTGTTCCACTGATCTATATTTCTGTCTTTGTGCCAGTACCATACTGTCTTGATGACTGTGGCTTTGTAGTAGAGCCTGAAGTCAGGCAGGTTGATTCCTCCAGTTCCATTCTTTCTCAAGATTGCTTTGGCTATTCGAGGTTTTTTGTATTTCCATACAAATTGTGAAATTATTTGTTCTAGTTCTCGGAAAAATACTGTTGGTAGCTTGATAGGGATTGCATTGAATCTATAGATTGCTTTGGGTAGTATACTCATTTTCACTATATTGATTCTTCCAATCCATGAACACAGTATATTTCTCCATCTATTTGTGTCCTCTTTGATTTCTTTCATCAGTGTTTTATAGTTTTCTAATATAGGTCTTTTGTTTCTTTAGGTAGATTTATTCCTAAGTATTTTATTCTTTTCTTTGCAATGGTGAATGGTATTGTTATCTTAATTTCTCTTTCTGTTTTCTCATTGTTAGTGTATAGGAATGCAAGGGATTTCTGTGTGTTAATTTTATATCCTGCAACTTTACTATATTCATTGATTAGGTCTAGTAATTTTCGGGTGGAGTCTTTAGGGTTTTCTATGTAGAGGATCATGTCATCTGCAAACAGTGAGAGTTTTACTTCTTCTTTTCCTATCTTGATTCCTTTTATTTCTTTTTCCACTCTGATTGGTGTGGCCAAAATAGAAAGTCCAGAAATAAATCCACGTACATATGGACACCTTATCTTTGACAAAGGAGGCAAGAATATACAATGGAGAAAAGACAATCTCTTTAACAAGTGGTGCTGGGAAACCTGGTCAACCGCTTGTAAAAGAATGAAACTAGAACACTTTCTTACACCATACACAAAAATAAACTCAAAATGGATTAAAGATCTAAATGTAAGACCAGAAACTATAAAACTCCTAGAGGAAAACATAGGCAAAACACTCTCCGACATAAACCACAGCAGGATCCTCTATGACCCACCCCCCAGAATATTGGAAATAAAAGTAAAAATAAACAAATTGGACCTAATTAAACTTAAAAGCTTTTGCACAACAAAGGAAACTATAAGCAAGGTGAAAAGACAGCCTTCAGAATGGGAGAAAATAATAGCAAATGAAGCAACTGACAAAGAATTAATCTCAAAAATATACAAGCAACTCCTGCAGCTCAATTCCAGAAAAATAAGTGACCCAATCAAAAAATGGGCCAAAGAACTAAACAGACATTTCTCCAAAGAAGACCTACAGATGGCTAACAAACACATGAAAAATGCTCAACATATCAGAGAAATGCAAATCAAAATCACAATGAGGTACCATTTCATGCCAGTCAGAATGGCTGATATCAAAAAGTCTACAAGCAATAAATGTTGGAGAGGGTGCGGAGTAAAGGGAACCCTCTTACACTGTTGGTGGGAATGCAAACTAGTACAGCCACTATGGAAAACAGTGTGGAGATTGCTTAAAAATCTGGAAATAGAACTGCCATATGACCCAGCAATCCCACTGCTGGGCATAAACACCGAGGAAACCAGAATTGAAAGAGACACAGGTACCCCAATGTTCATTGCAGCACTGTTTACAATAGCCAGGACATGGAAGCAACCTAGATGTCCATCAACAGACGAATGGATAAGAAAGCTGTGGTACATATACACAATGGAATATTACTCAGCCATTATAAAGAATACATTTGAACCAGTTCTAATGAGGTGAATGAAACTGGAGCCCATTATACAGAGTGAAGTACGCCAGAAAGAAAAACAGCAATACAGTACACTAACGCATATATATGGAATTTAGAAAGATCCTAACGATAACCCTATATGCGAGACAGAAAAAGAGACACAGACGCATACACAGTCTTTTGGACTCTATGGGAGAAGGTAAGGGTGGGACGATCTGAGAGAATAGCAATGAAACATGTATGTTAACATATGTGAAACAGAACGCCAGTTCAGGTTCGATGCATGAGACAAGTGCTCAGCGCTGGTGCAACGGGATGACCCAGAGGGATAGGGTGGGGAGGGAGGTGGGATGGGGTTTCGGATGCAGAACACATGTAAACCCATGGCTGATTCATATCAATGTATGGCAAAAACCACTACAATATTTTAAAGTAATTAGCCTCCAACTAAAATAAATTAATTAATAAAAAAATAAAAATAAAAGGAGACTCAGCATCTTAGTTACCTGTTTCAAATCATAGGAAATCTCTCCCAGGGAGAAAGGTGGTCTTGAATGACAGGCTACTTCCCTGTTTCCTTGTCTTCCCCCATATCTTTGCTGGGTAATTACTATGATTTTAAACTCCTTTATGCTTTTTAAAAGATAATAGAGGTGGATTAAATGTAAACATTGTGTTGAAAAAAAAAAGGTAGGTATGAATTACCAAGTCCACTATTACAAAAGGAAAGTCAATAATTTTTTCAGCTCTATCTTTGAATTTGTTAATTAAATATACTAATTTAATTTTACAGGTAATCATTAAATGTATTGAGTTTTAAACTTCGATTGTACCTTTATTACTATAAATTATTTCATTGCTTTTCAAAGCTTCTTGATAACCTTTATAATCTTATGCTCATATTTTTAAACTTTTATCTAATATATTTCAATATAATAAATATGCTTTTAAGTTTGGTATTTGATAATTCCAACATCTAAGGTTTTTTTGTTTCTGAATCTTCTGCCATTTCAAGTGAGTTTTGTTCATAGTTCCTTAATTTTTAGCATGTTTTGAGTGTTTTTTCTGTGAACTCACATTTCTTTGAATTTTAAACTATATGAATTCTTTGAATACTAGCAATATGGTAGAGTATATGCCCTGAATGACCCTTCCATTGAAAGTAACTTATAATGCTGGATGAATTATATATATATATATATATATATATATATGTGTGTGTGTGTGTGTGTGTGTGTGTGTGTATGTATATAGATTTTTATGTATTTAAATGTATCAGCTATGTATTTAAATGACTTCCCTATACCTCAAATGGTAAAGAATCTGCCTGCAATTCAAGAGACCAGGGTTTGATCCCTGTATCAGGAAGATCCTCTGGAGAAGGGAATGGCAATCCACTCCAGTATTCTTGCCTGGAGAATCCCATGGACAGAGAAGCCTGGAGGGTTACAGTCCGTGAGGTGGCAAAAAGTAGGACACAACTGAGCGGCTAATACACACATAAATGTATCAGTGAGCAGGAAAGTAAGTAAAGAATATACAAAGTGAGAATGAGAACTTAGAAAGGTAAATCTATATGAAAGTCAATCAGTGAACACTTAGTTGTTCATTGTTCAATCTACATAAATGTGGCAGCCCTAGATAGAAAGGTAAGATGTTCTATCACATGTCATGTTAATAGCATATTGAAATCTTAGTTTCAGTCTTGAAGTTCAGGCATGTCTTCAAAGAACAACTGCAACAATAATAAAAATTATGCACAAATTTTACAAGAGGCTAAATATTGCCATTAGTCATCAAAGAATAAGTAACAATTAATGACTGCCCCATAATAGCTTAGCCTATGTGGATAAGATTCATGAAGCTCACTCAAATCCAGTTCTGTTTCCCAGATGTGTAGAAGAATGCATTTCTCATTCATCTTACATTAAGGGGAGGACATGTGAACTAGTTTTAGTGAATGAAATATGAGAAGAGATGTGTGTCATTTCAGGGCTCAAGCATTTAAAAGCCTCTGCACAATCCTCCAGCTCTCTACTCCTGCCTGGTTTTGGAGGACATATTGAAGTGACAGAGCCAGAAAATGGTCAGCTTGATTGCTAAGTCACTTCATGGAGTAGAACTACCCAGGAGAGTCATCTGACTTACATTATACTGCACGTGCAAGAAATAAAGCTGTTGATGTGAAATCATTATGTTTTCAGGGCTGATTTGTTACTGTAGCATAGCCTAGCATTTTCTCAATGGATTCCACCCTCCAAAAGCCAAAACCACAGATATTTACCCTGGAACATTACAGGCATTATGTTAATAACAGCAGCAGAAGCAGCGGTTACAACTAGCTTTTGTTTTTGCCAAACCTCATGCTAAGCGCTTTGCATGCTTCGGTTCTTCCATCTCCACCACCACCCTATGACATAGGTACTATTAATATCCTTCTTTAAACTTATGAGGAACCCAGATCTTAGACAAAAGGAACTTCTCCATAGTCCCAGAATGTAGCAGTTGTTCTGGACAGCCACAAATCCCATGCTTATTCTTTGACACTGCCTCTAACACTTCTCTCATCCAAGAAGTATTTATTCGGTCTTACCCAATGCTGGGCACTTGAGCACAGCATCTATTGAGCCTAGGAAAGGAGACAGATACTCTCACTTACCTCACAGAGGAACCTGTCTAACTACTTATAGCACATAAAATCACACACAAATGCTCACATACACACAAGCACATGTTTTCACACATAGTAACACACAGGTTGTTTCTTGGATTACCTCATACACACAGACCAAAGATACAACTATTCTTTTGCACTCATCAGACAAGTGCCAGGCATTGGGAATACAAAGTCAAGAGTCATGGTCCCAGTTCTTAAAAGAGATTACCTTTTAGAAAAAAATCAATCAAATCATCTTCCTTCTGGAAGAATGGTTAAGTGGGGGCTATGAAAAAATCCAGAGGACAAGATGGTTGAATGGAATCACTGACTCCATGAACATGAGTTTGAGCAAGCTCCAGGAGATGGTGAAGGACAGGGAAGCCTGGCATGCAACAGTCCATGGGGTCACAAAGAGTCAGAAACAACTGAGCAACTGAATAACAATAACAACAATGAAAAAATCCACAATATGAACTCAAATTTTTATTACACTTATAAGTCTCACCTCAAACTTTGTCCAACATATACTTAAGGCTCATATACCCTCTGTGAAATCAACAGAATTCTGGATATTTTAATAAACCCTAGGAAACCTAAACCGACAGTTACAGCTCATTCATCCTAGAATGGAGATATTCTCACCCTTAGACAACTTCTTCAGTGTTTGCAAGGAATCTCAGGCCTAGGTCATAAAAATACTATTACTACAACCATGATGTGCTAAGCAATTAATAATAATAACAATGTGCTAAGCAATTAAATAAACAATGTACATTAATAAAGATACATACTATAGTAACAATGGTAATAATGTACTGAGTTTCCCTGGTGGTGCAGTGGTAAAGGATCCACCTGTCAATGCAGGAGATGTGGATTTGATTTCTGGGCTGGGAAGATCCCCTGGAGTAGTAAATGGCAATTCACTCCAGTATTCTTGTATGGAAAATCCCATGGACAGAGGAGTCTGGTGGGCTACACTCCATGGGGTTGAAAAGGGCCTGACACAACTGAGCAACTGAGCACACGCAATAATGTACTAAGCAACTAATTAAGATATAGATCACACACTCATATACATACTCATTTCATTCTCATATCAATCCTATGAGGGAAATGCTGCAATTATTCCTTATTTTAGAGATGAGGAAACTAAACAGCAGAGGTTAAATGATTTTTCGGAGATGACATAGCTTGTATCCCCAACATCCATATACACCTGCTTTTGTCCCAATCTGTATAGTTAAAAAAAAACCTGACATGTAAATAAATTGGAATTAAATCATTTAAACTGATGTGGAAATTGAGATCATATTCTAAAATATTACCAG
The DNA here is from genome assembly GCA_024291935.2 of Okapia johnstoni. Classification (NCBI taxonomy): domain Eukaryota; kingdom Metazoa; phylum Chordata; class Mammalia; order Artiodactyla; family Giraffidae; genus Okapia; species Okapia johnstoni. The sequence goes on from CM044305.1 coordinate 110,739,005, forward strand.
GCAATACATTAAGCCCATCTTCTTTCAAAGAATCCAGTCTGCTCCACAACCTAATAAATATATATGATCTTCATCCCACCTAATGATAATAGACAGAAACTAACTGCAGGCCCTTTGATTAGACCAAGAATAGATTCTGACTCAGAAGCAACCAATAGATATAGATGAATGAGTAATGTATAAAGTTGCAGTGATAATTCACTAGCCCAATCAGATCCTCCTCTCCAAATGAGGGAATTGAAAAAATACATGTACAGCCAGTTAGTGGTTTCTACTGTCATTCAATAAATATGTATATTTATAAATCAGCTGTTGTGTGCCAGGCACTGTTTAGGCACTGGGGATACACTAGTGAGCTAAAGATCTTTGACCTTGCAGAGCTCATTGTCTAGTAGCAAGAAGAAAAAAATAAAGCACTGGGTGAAACAGCATCACAGACAAGGATAAAAGCTATGGAGAGAAGTCAGCCAAAGGAAGTATGGAGAGAGATCAAGAAAATTGGGGTGGAATAAGGTGGAAATAGTAGGTGACAGATGAAAAATGTATTTTTAGGAAAGGTAACAGATGTCTTGTAGGCCATTATCCTCTCATTATGATGGTAAACTCCTGGAGGCTTTGGAGCAGGAGATTGATATGATCTGATTTAAAGTTCTAAAAGATCACTGTCAAATAAGGGAGACAAGTTAGCAGACTATTACAATAATCCAGAAGGAAGATGGTAGACACCTAGATCAAAGTGGTCCAGGGGGGAAGAAGTGGTTGAATTTGGGGTTTAATTGGCAATAGAGCCACAGGATTTGCAGACATATTGGATGTGGGACATGAGAGAGAGAGAAAAAAAAAAAGAGGCGACAAGAACTCCAGTACTATTCTAGCCTAGGCAACTAGAATAATGGACTTGCCATTTCCTGACTTTAAAAATTTAGAGATTGGTCAAATTTGGGGAGAACATCGGGAGTTCTATTTTAGATGGTGCCTTAGTTCAGGCTGCTATAGCAGATTATATACTGGATGGCTTATAACAACAGAAATGTATTTCTTGCACTCTGCAGGCTAGGAGATCCAAGATCAAGGTGACAACAGATCCGATGTCTGGTGAGACCCTATTTCCTGGTTCACAGATGGCCATCTTCTTAATGTATCCTCACATGGCAGAAGGGCAAGGGAGCTCTCTGGGACTTCTTTTATAAGGACACAAATCATACTCTTGAGGGCTCAACCCTCATGACACAATCATCTCCCAAAGTCCTCACTTCCTAATACCATCACACTGGGGACTGGGTTTCTAACATATGGATTTGGAGGAGACACAAACATGCAGTCTATAACAGAGATATTAAGTTCAAAATGTGCACAAGCTGTTCATATGTCAAGATATCAAGAAGACCATTGGGTATATGAGTCTGGCAATTAGGGAAGAAGTTCTGGGCTGAAAAAACAAATTTGGGAATCATTAACATATAATGGTATTCCAAGCCATGGAACTGGATAAGTCAACAAGGAATAAGTATAGATGGAGAAGAGATTTGAAGACTGAGTCCAGGGCAGCCCAATACTTAGGGGCAGGAGATGTAGAGGAATCAGCACAGTAAATGGAGGTGTGGCCAGTAAGGTAGAAGGAAAACCAGGAAAGTATGGGTCCTGGAACCCAGATTGAAATATTTCAAGGAAGAAAAAAAGATTAACTGTATAAAATACTACAGATTGGTCAAGTGTGAAGAGGAATGATAACTGACAACTGAATTCAACAATGAGAAGGTCTTGGACTTGACAATAGATGTATCAATCGAGTGGTGAGGATGAAATCCTGATTAGAATAAGCTGAAGAGGGAACGTAAAGAGAGGAAAGGAAGACAGTGAGAGCAGACAACTTTTTGCAAGGAGTTTTGCTCTAGAAGAATAGGAAAATGAGACAGTGGATGGAAATGGATATGGCACCAAGGTATTTGTTTTAAGAATGGAGAAATTATAAGGTATCTTTATGCTCACAGGAATGATGCAGTTGAGAGGGGAAACGTTGATAATGAAAGGGAGATAGGGAAAACGGCTGGGGTGTTGTCTTTGAACAGCTGAGAAGGGGTGAGGTAGACTGCACACATGGAGGGTCTGGCTTTAGTTAGGAGCATGTATGGGCCATCCGTGGTACCAGGAGAAGGCTGAGTATCTTGGCGGAGATACAGAGGTTGGAAGAAGGAGGTCATCAGATAGTCTCTTCTGGCACTAAGAAAATAGAAAAGACTTAGAAAGTAGCAGAGCTCAGTTAATAAGAGTTCTGAATTGGAGATCCATGACTTGTTTCAGCTAAGAATGTGTGATAAGAAAACCCAATCCTTGGAGCAGCTTCCTTTGATACTAAGTGACAGCTACCTGTCAGTCCAAGGCACTTACTTCTCATCTATATTCTTACTACACACTTCAATTACTTAAGATATCTTGAATGCTTCTTTGTTCCTCAAAATCAAGGCAGCTCAACACACCTACAGAAACGTAAGTCCTGGGTGTGATGCCTGGGTCAGCTTATGTTCCATTCTGCAGGATCTTGAATTGCATTTACCAAAATCCAATTTGTTACAGTTTTGACTACAGAACTAATGTTAACTACATGAATTTTTTTCCTTTTTTTATTCTTTTATTTTAATTGGAGACTAATTACTTTACAATATAGTGGTGGTTTTTGCCATACATTCACATGAATAAGCCATGGGTGTACATGTGTTCCCCATTCTGACCCTCCCTCCCACCTCCCTCCCCATCCCATCCCTCAGAGTCATCTCAGTGTACCAGCCCTGAGCACCCTGCCTCGTGCATCATACCTGGACTGGCAGTCTATTTCACATATGATAATATACATGTTTCAATGCTATTCTCTCAAACCATCCTGCCCTCGCCTTCTCACACAGAGTCCAAAAGTCTGTTCTTTACATCTGTGTCTCTTTTGCTGCCTCGCATATAGGGTCATCGTTACCATCTTTCTAAATTCCATATATATGCATTAATATACTGTATTGGTATTTTTCTTTCTGACTTACTTTGTTCTGTATAATAGGCTCAAGTTTCATCCACCTCATTAGAACTGATTCAAATGCATTCTTTTTAATAGCTGAGTAATATTCCACTATGTATATATATCACAGCTTTCTTATCCATTCATCTGCTGATGGACATCTAGGTTGCTTCCATGTTCTGGCTATTATAAACAGTGCTGCGATGAACATTGGGGTACCTGTGTCTCTTTCAATTCTGGTTTCCTCGGTGTGTATGCCCAGCAGTGGGACTGCTGGGTCATATGGCAGTTCTATTTCCAGTTTTTTAAGGAATCTCCACACTGTTCTCTATAGTGGCTGTACTAGTTTGCATTCCCACCAAAAGTGTAAAAGGGTTATTTTTTTCTCCACACCCTCTCCAACATGCGTTTATAGACTTTTTGACAACAGCCATTCTGACTGGTGTGAGAGGGTACCTCATTGTGGTTTTGATTTGCATTTCTCTGATAATGAGTGATGTTGAGAATTTTTTCACATGTTTGTTAGCCATTTGTATGTCTTTTTTGGAGAAATGTCTGTTTAGTTCTTTGGCCCATTTTTTGATTGGGTCACTTATTTTTGTAGAATTGAGCTGGAGGACTTGCTTGTATATTTTTGAGATTGTCAGTTGCTTCATTTGCTATTATTTTCTCCCATTCTGAAGGCTGCCTTTTCACCTTGCTTAGTTTACTTCATTGTTCAAAAGCTTTTAAGTTTAATTAGGTCCCATTTTTTTATTTTTACTTTTATTTCCATTACTCTGGGAGGTGGGTCATAGAGAATCCTGCTATGACTTATGTCAGAGAGTGTTTTGCCTATGTTTTCCTCTAGTAGTTTTATAGTTTCTGGTCTTACATTTAGATTTTTAATCCATTTTGAGTTTATTTTTGTGTATGGTGCTAAGAAAATGTTCAAGTTTCATTCTTTTACAAGTGGTTGACCAGTTTTCCCAGCATCACTTGTTGAAGAGATTGTCTTTTCTCCACTGTATATTCTTGCCTCCTTTGTCAAATATAAGATGTCCATAGGAGCGTGGATTTATCTCTGGGCTTTCTATTTTGTTCCATTGATCTATATTTCTGTCTTTGTGCCAGTGCCATACTGTCTTAATGACTGTAGCTTTGTACTACAGTCTGAAGTCAGGTAGGTTGATTCCTCCAGTTCCATTCTTCTTTCTCAATATTGCTTTGGCTCTTAGAGGTTTTTTGTATTTCCATACAAATTGTGAAATGATTTGTTCTAGTTCTCTAAAAAATACCATTGGTAGCTTGATAGGGATTGCATTGAATCTATAGATTAGTTTGGGTAGTATACTCATTTTCACTGTATTGATTCTTCCGATCCATGAACATGGAATATTTCTCTACCTATTTGTGTCCTCTGATTTCTTTCATCAGTGTTTTATAGTTTTCTATATATATGTCTTTTGTTTATGTAGGTAAATATATCCCTACATATTTTATTCTTTTTGTTGCAATGGTGAATGGAATTGTTTCCTTAATTTCTCTTTCTGGTTTCTCATTGTTAGTGTATGGGAATGCAAGGGATTTCTGTGTGTTAACTTTATGTCCTGCAACTTTATTATATTCATTGATTAGGTCTAGTAATTTTCTGGTGGAGTCTTTAGGGTTTTCTATGTAGAGGATCATGTCATCTGCAAACAGTGCGAGTTTTACTTCTTCTTTTCCAGTCTGGATCCCTTTTATTCCTTTTTCTTCTCTGCTTGCTGTTGCTAAAACTTCACCATTCAGGGTAATGTTTGCTGTGGGTTTATCATATATGGCTTTTATTATATTGAGGTATGTTCCTTCTATGCCTGCTTTCTGGAGAGTTTTTATCATAAATGGATGTTGAATTTTGTCAAAGGCTTTCTCTGTACCTATTGAGATACTCATAAGATTTTTGTCTTTCAATTTGTTAATGTGGTGTATCACATTGATTGATTTGTGAATATTGAAGAAACCTTGCATCCCTGGGATAAAGCCCACTTGGTCGTGATGTATGATCTTTTTAATATGTTGTTGGATTCTGTTTGGAAAACTCAGCAGTGGCCACAGGACTGGAAAAGGTTAGTTTTCATTCCAGTCCCAAAGAAAAGCAATGCCAAAGAATGCTCAAACTGCCACACAACTGCACTCATCTCACATGCTAGTAAAGTAATGCTCAAAATTCCCCAAGCCAGGCTTCAGCAATACGTGAACTGTGAACTTCAGATATTCAAGCTGGTTTTAGAAAAGGCACAGGAACCAGAGATTAAATTGCCAACATCCGCTGGATCATGGAAAAAGCAAGAGAGTTCCAGAAAAACATCTATTTCTGCTTTATTGACTATGCCAAAGCCTTTGACTGTGTGGATCACAATAAACTGTGGAAAATTCTGAAAGTGATGGGAATACTAGACCACCTTACCTGCCTCCTGAGAAACCTGTATGCAGGTCAGGAAGCAACAATTAGGACTGGACAGGGAACAACAGACTGGTTCCAAATAGGAAAAGAGTACGTCAAGGCTGTATATCGTTACCCTGCTTATTTAACTTATATGCAAAGTACATCATGAGAAATGCTGGGCTAGAAGAAGCACAAGTTGGAATGAAGATTTCCGGAAGAAATATCAATAATCTCAGATATGCAGATGACATCACCCTTATGGCAGAAAGTGAAGAACTAAAGAGCCTCTTGATGAAAGTGAAAGAGGAGAGTGAAAAAGTTGGCTTAAAGCTCAACATTCAGAAAACTAAGATCATGGCATCTGGTCCCATCACTTCATGGCAAATAGATGGGGAAACAGTGGACACAGTGGCTGACTTTATTTTGGGGGGCTCCAAAATCACTGAAGATGGTGATTGCAGCCATGAAATTAAAAGACACTTACTCCTTGGAAAGAAAGCTATGACCAACCTAGACAGCATATTAAAAAGCAGAGACATTACTTTGCCAACAAAGGTCCGTCTAGTCAAAGCTATGGTTTTTCCAGTAGTCATGTATGGATGTGAGAGTTGCACTATAAAGAAAGCTGAGCACAGAAGAATTGATGCATTTGAACTGTGTTCTTAGAGAAGACTCTTGAGAGTCCCCTGGACTGAAAGGAGATCCAAGCAATCCATCCTAAAGGAGATCAGTCCTGGGTGTTCATTGGAAGGACTGATGTTGAAGCTGAAACTCCAATACTTTGGCCACCTGATGCAAAAAGCTGACTGATTTGAAAAGACCCTGATGCTGGGAAAGATTGAGGGCAGGTGGAGAAGGGGATGACACTGGATGGGACAGTTGGATGGCCTCGCTGACTCAATGGACATGTGTTTGGGTGAACTCTGGGAGTTGGTGATGGACAGGGAGGCCTGGCATGCTGTGGTTCATGGGGTTGCAAAGAGTCAGACACGACTGAGCGACTGAACTGAACTGAACTGGATTCTGTTGCCAGTAGTTTATCTTTTAGTACACCTACAGTGTCTGACATCCTTTATGCAACTCTTCAGCAGTTTTCATATCAATTCAGTGTACTACCAGCAATTTATCACAAATATTGACTACAAATAAAAAGAAAACATTAGTTGTGACCATGAATTAATGGGAAAACTGTTCATCAACAATGGCATCTGTTGCATTTCCTCTGTGAGTTAAACTGTTGAAACTTTTATGATCTGCATTTTAGTGTCACAATAAAGTAGGAATAAAGCTTTGGTTTTTGGTATCCTGTGCTTAGCATGACAATAAGTATCAATTGACCTACATCAAGTACCACATTTCTATATTATTTGGGTAGTAATAGTCTGTGGTAACAAATATACTTCAAAATTTCAGGAGCTTATCAAAACACAAGTTTATTGTTTGTTCATATAATAGTGCAAAGTCAGTGTATCTGTTTTAGTAGCAGCTTTCCTTCATGCAAGGACCCAGGTTCCTTTTAATCTGTGGCTCTGTCATCCTCTAAGATCTTACTACTTGTATCCAGTCAATGAGATAGAGAAATAGGAAAGAAATGGCACATTTGTTTCATAAAACCTTGACCCCAAAGTGCTATACATCATTTTCACTCCCATTCCAATGCAAGAATTAGTCAGTGGCCACAACTAGAGGCAATAGAGTTTGCAAAATATAGTCAGGCTGGCCAGTCATGGCCCAGCACCACAAGAGGGGACATGAATTATGTTGTCCAGTATGGCAGTTAATCTCCAGAGAGAGCTCAGAATGAACCATGCCTCACACTATTCGTGCCTTTGACTAGCCCTCTCCCACACTGAACTTGGGTTGCCCTGTGTCTTGCTTGAATCAACAGAACACAGCAGAAGTGACCCTTGGCCTTTTCTGGAACAAAACCTTAAGAAGGCCTTGCAGCTTCTACTTCTGTGCCCCGTGATGTGCTGAACCACCAGATAAAACATGAAGAAACTCTGATAACAAGACCATGTGGAAAGGCCATCTGAAACAGGAATGAGCCAGGTGTCCCATCATCCTCTGCAAGCCCAGCCTGCAGCCATCCCCCTCAAGAAGCCAAACTGTGTAAGTGAAGATCTCTTGTATGTTTTAGCCCCAACTATCATCTGAATGTGGATGTGTGACTGATCCCAACAAAGTCTAACAGAAGAATCACCAGGCAGAGCCAATCAGTCTATAGAATCATGAGAAATAATAAGATGGCTGCTATGTGAAGCCACTAAGTTTGGGGTGGTTTGTTATCCAGCAATAGATAACTGAAGGACACAGCTAGCCCTCCTTGCTAAAGTTTCCAAACAAATGACCATCCCTTACTTTAGAGGTTTTTCCTGACAAAGATCAGAAACCTGAATGTTCTCAGAAGGGAAAAAAAAAATTTAAAGACTAAAACTGTAATAGCAATAAGGCACTAAAATGTCCACAGTATCAAAAAAGAAAAAAAAGGCAAAGATATCACTTTGCTGACAAAGGTCTGTACAGTGAAAGCTATGGTCTTTTCAGTAGTCATGTACAGATGTGAGAGTTGGACCATAAAGAAAGCTGGGCGCCGAAAATTGGATGCTTTCGAACTATGGTGCTGGAGAAGACTCTTGAGGGTCCCTTGAACTGCAAGGTGATCAAGCCAGTCAATCCTAAAGGAAATCAGTTGTGAATATTCATTGGAAGGACTGATGCCGAAGTTCCAATACTTTGGCCATCTGATGTGAACTGACACATTGTAAAAGACCCTGAGGCTGGGAAAGATTGAGGGCAGGAGGAGAAGGGGACAACAGAGGATGATATGGTTGGATGGCATCACCGACTCAATGGATATGAGTTTGAGCAAGCTCCGGGAGTTGATGAAGGACAAGGAAGCCTGGTGTGCTCCAGTCCATGGAATTGCAAAGAGTCAAACATGACTTAGTGGCTGAACAACAATAACAATCTAAATGGCTGCATGACAATGTTCTTTGCAGAGTCAGGCAATTTTCTTTGAGAGTGGAGGGATTTGCTGGCTTTGTTCTAATGCTACTTCATGAGTAGCTATTTAGACTTCTTACTTGTAAGCTCAGCTAAGGGTAGAAGCAACAGGGAAGAAAAAGGAAAGAGAAAATAGGATAAGAAGAAGAAAAGGGGAGATGGAAAGGAGAGAGTTCATGAGTTGCCAAGCAAACCTCATGATGAAGAAATGTAAAAAAGAAAACCATAGAAGAAAAAACTACCTATCAAGTCAAAATCAAAGAAATTTAATGGTACAGAATATAGTTCAAAACAGGAGAGTGAAAGAAAGAGGAATACTGTATTTACCTTAGGGTGGTCTAATTTATAATAATATGAACTGAGCATAATATATTTATTTCACTGCAATGTGGAATAATTTCCCATAATAATAGTCAATTTTGAAAGAATTTTCCCTTGAAACTCTTCCAAATCTATTCAGCATTTCTTTGTACCCTACTGCATGTTTGGCATAAACTTGAAACAGTAGCAGCCTCAGTTCAAGTTCAAGGATTGACATATTCCATGCATTGAAATCCCACATACCAAGATGAACCCTATATGAAGAGTCCTAACAGAATAACATTATCTTGATGAATTATCAAGGTAGGTCAAATGTCTGGACTTTAATTTTGTAGGCTTTGAAATCTGACTTTATCTTTTATTAGCCCATTTGAAATGGAATGAGTGCATCTCTGAAGGGCAAAGTCACATTAAACAAATTCACAGGTACTTATAAAACTAGAGGCCAGTGTGTTAATTTGTAATAACTCATATATTTATCAACAAAACATCTTTTACTAAGCTTCTACCACTAACACGAACAGTCCTTGTAAGAACACATTCTTTTGTTGATGTCTTACTATGTGGCTACATTCAAGTCCTGCCAACCCATGAATTACTGTTTTACCTTAAGGTGACTTTGCATGCCATATCTCCTTTATTCAAAGACACCTATCATTGAAATGTACTACCTATTTAATAAAAGCACAAGGGAAATAAAAGAAATGCTCTGTTGAATGTATACTTTGACTTGATTGCATATGGCATGCAGGCATTAGAGGTAAATTATTTGTACTTCACCCTGGGTAGAGAAACATGGATTACATTTCCTGAGTACACACTATGCACCAAATATTTTGCTAGGCTCTAAGGCTACAATAGTGAGCAAAATCATGTATGATGTCTGCCCTCATGGAGCTTGTATTCTAGTGGGGGAGTTAAATATCACATCAATTACAATACAGAATGAGAAACTGTAGTAAATACCATGAAGGAAGCCAATGGGGTGTTATGAAAGACAAACTGAATAGATCAAAGAATGGACAAGTTAAGCTATGGCCTAGAAGTTAGGTAAAAGCCAGCAGATAATGAACTTTCCCAAAAGATGGGCTCTACAAAACCCCTGAGACAGGAAAGAATTTGTCATGTTGAAGGAACTAAGAGGCAGCCAGTCTAGATGGAGCCAAATGGACACCAGGGAGTGATGTAGGAGATAAACGGGTTTTGGAGAAACTTCGGCTTTTAGGGACCATGAGTGAGATCAGGCGCCACTGGAGAATTTTGAGAAGTACAGGAGTAGGATCTGACTGAAGTTGTTGAAGGATCCCTTTGGCTACTATATGCAGGACAGACTGAAGGGGAACAGGTGGGGAAAAGGGAGTTTGGTGAGTGGGCTCCGATAGCAACCATGCATGACAGGATGATGGCTCAGACAAGACGGCAAAGGGAAGGTTGGGATGTGGGATGGAGGTCAGATACTTTTAGGAAATAGAATTGACAAGCCAATATCCACTCAATTGATGCTACTGATCAATACCTTCTCAAACGTATCAACTAGTGGTTTCAGTCCACATGCTTTCAGCTTTAAAAATAGCAAGCTTTCAAGAAATATGTATTGAGTTGAATGCCTTGAACATTAGGATCTACCCTTGAATCCGTACCATATGTAGTGAAAGAAATAGCAACAGGCCTTCCTCACACATCTAGGATTAGTGCTTGGGTCCAAAGGTAGAGGGAGGTGAGAAGAGAAGGCCCTGGAGTAGAGAGAGGGGCCTATCCGGGAGTCCCTCCACCTAGTCATGCCCTGATTTTGTATTCTGATTTGAGCAGCAGAAGGGAATAGGATGCCTCAGCAGTGCCCCTTTCCAAAGAGCCAAACACATCCTTCTGAGCACAAGACTGTTTCTCAGGGCATCATCACAATGGGATGCTAAGTAGATTTTTTTAGAGGTCTCAAGTTGTCAAACTCTTTCATCCTCACCGTGTATTTGTTTGCAGCCAGCAATTAGCAAGACTTTCAACCCCACCCTCACCCCCACTCCTCTTTATCATTTTCCCAGGAAGCCTGCATCAGGAGCAGTTAATTGGGTTAACCCAGCCCCCCAGAGAGCCCCAAGAGAGCCAGAACCCATGAAAGCCAACTATCAGCGCCTGTAGCTTGTTGGGGACCTTTGTGTGGGATACCTGTGGGGACTCTCTGTCTACCTTCCTTAGGCACAGAGCTCAAATCCCTTCCTTTCCTGTTTGAAATCTTTTCCTATTATTTTAGACTTTTCCCTCCTAAACCAATTGTATTGCTTAAGGTATTTATGTTCTGAGCTTCCACATTTTTCCTGCCTCTTCCAGTTCTCCTTTTAATTTCTCAAATATCTCCAGTAAGTGGGCATGAAGAGAAAATGACAAACATACCTTCCCTAAAAATGCAATAGAGACAGGCAGTGGATTCGAAAGCACTTTGGAAACTAAGCCCTACACAAACATATGGGGTGGTGGTGATGATGATGATGATGGCAATGTGGTCCTGATATCAATGCTATTTTGAAAAAAATATATTTTATATTGCTACTGATCAAATAAATTACCATGGCTGATGGCAAAGCCTCAACTTTCCTTTCTGCAATGCCCATTACCTCCTTATTAAGGCTTTGAGAACAAACAAAACAATACAACCACTGAACCAACATTTCCTTAAGCAAATCAGGGGAAATATAGTGCTAGTGCTATATGCCACTCAAGCTGTTTCCAATCACATGGTTACTGTACAGTCTGTCAGCTGCATCCGAATCTGAGAACTGAGGATGCTTGACTCTTGCAACCGACCTTGACAAATTCCATCCACTCCTAGGAACAATGCTCTCTACAAGCCACAAGTGAGTAGAATTATCGAGCGGAATTACTAAATCATATGTCTACATCAAACCAGGTTGAGAGGGCATTCATTTGTTTCATAACATGTTTCCCTATTTCAACTAAAAAGGCACTTTCTTAATAGCCCTCTCTTTGAGGTGTTATCAAAGTGAAGGCTTTTCCAAGAAGCCAAGTCCAAGAAGGAGAGAGGTAATGTGCACATTCCAGGGAGGCTGTTAGATCCCCCGTGCTTCCCTCCTCACAGGAGCACCTCAGCAAATCTGAGCCTCTCTTCTTGATGAAAAACCATCAAGCACTCTCTATTTTCTATAAGATCATTTGAAGGAATGCAAAATTGGAGTGGGATTTGTTCTTCAAGGATGAGAACATTTCCTTTGTGGTTTCAGTGAATGCAATGCCAAGTGTGAATCAGGCAAGATCCAGGAGCACCATAAGACTTTGATAAATGTGTTGAAATAATGTAAAGGAAACTCACAGAAACATATTTATGGTTACTTTTCTGGACAGAAAAAACTGGACCATTCGACATTTCAATTCAAAATCATTTAGCAAACCCCAGGCTAGGTGCCATGCACTCCACTGGGCCCAGGATTCTGCTCTAATTTGCAGAGCCCAAGGCAAAATGAAAATACAGGGTCTCTCATTCAAAAATCATTATGAGTTTTAAGACAGTGACAGCAGAGCATTAAACCAAATGAGAGACTACCCTACGTGTAGGGCCCTGTGTGATTGCAGAGGTTGTATTCCGTGGTTGGGGCTCCTTAATAACACATGGAGGGAGTGATGACAACTGAGCTGGCTCTGCCTAGGGGTGTCAGGGAAAGCTGCACAGCAAAGGTGATAACTGGACAGGGTCTTGAGGATGTGCCTTTCTCTACACAAAGAAAAGGAGGACCCTGGAAACAGAAAGCCATTCTATAAAGAGGAAACAGTATTCATGAGCTCCTAGCTTGTTCTAGACACTGTTAGGACCCAAAGATGAAAAAGACACAGCTCCTTCCCTCTAGAAATTTAGAGTCTAGTAGAGAAGACAAAGAATAAACAGGAGATTATACAGACGCTACTATAGAGTGAATGTTTGTCTTCCCCTCAAAGTCATATGTTGAAACCTAACCCCAATGTAATGGTATTTGGAGGTGGGGCTTTTGAGAAGCAATGAGGTCATGAGGGTAGACTTCTCCTGAACGGGATTAGTGTCCTTACAAAAGAAACTCCTGAGAGCTCCCTTGTCCCTTCTTATATGTGAAGACACAGCAAGAAGACAGCCATCTATGAACAAGGAAGAGGGCCCTCACCAAGGCGATGGTATCTGCCATCACCCTGACCTTGTACTTCCCAGGCTTTGTAATTGTGAGAAATAAATGTTTATTGGTTAATCCACAAAGTCTATGGTATTTTTGTTATAGTAGCCCAAATGAACCTAGACAGAGGCATTCATTCATTCATTCAATAAACATTTATTGAGCATCTACTATGTACCAAGTATTGGGATAGGTGCCTGGGATATAATCATAAATATCTAGACTTGGTCCTACAGTTCATTGAGAAAATTTAGCAAGCACTTATAATGAAGTGTGGGATTAGCTATGACTGGAGCACTCAGAAAGAATATCTAATCCAGTGAGGACAGGAGTCAGGTAGGAAATTAAGGAAAGCTTCCTGCAAGGGTTGGGGAGGGGAGTTGTAAGACATGTTTTTCAATTTAGACTTTATTCCAAGGACAATGGAAAGACATTGAAATTTTCCAATAAAGGTGGGACACAATGATTGTAAAACCACTCTGGCTACTGTGTGGATTGAAGGCAAGGAAAAGCACAGTTTATTTGAGGACTAATACTATGAAAGGGAAAAAAAATGTACATTTCTGTCTTCCTGTTAATGGTTAATGAGCAAAAGTGGCCTAACTTATCTGCTAAGGAAAGAAGCAACACCTAAGGTTTAATTTGTTTTGTTGTAAGCCAAACTTGGCCACAAATAATGGAAATAAGTTTGTGTGTGTGTGTGTGTACATGCACATATGATAAACCTTAGGATATTATCAAAACTCATCATTCACTTTTCCAAAACATGCATTTAGCCAGATTTGTAAGTATTACAATGCACATATTGAAATAAACATAGTACCCAGATAGGTTGTAGACTAGATCAAGTCATTTTTCGGCCAAGGAGAAGATTTCTTATTTTTGTTTTCACTGGTACACTCTTTGCAGATAATAGATGTTCAATAAATGCTTGCTAACCAATATTCATATGCTTGGTATTTCAGAGCATTGCTCCATAGGATTTAACATAAGACTACATGGTCATGCTCATAGTTATCTGACATAGTCAAAGAATATTTGCTATAATATCTGAATGTTTTAAAACAAGTTCTTGATGGGAATCTCCTTTTCAATCAGTGACAGACGTGCTTTGGGCCATATTATATATTGATAGCCTGTCTGAAGAGATACGTGGTTTGCAATGTGACTAGTCCAGACTGGGATGGGATGAAGTGACAGTGGTAGTCGCTCAGTCATGTCCAACTCTTTGCAACCCCATGGATTGTAGCCTGTCAAGCTCCTCCTTTGTCCATGGGATTTTCCAGACAAGAATACTGGAGTGGATTGCCATTTCCTTCTCCAGGGGATCTTCCTGATCCAGGGATCAAACTCGGGTCTCCCGCATTGAAGGCAGACTCTACCATCTGAGCCACCAGGGAAGCCCGAGGGAGTACAGTAACATATCTCTAAGAACTTGGACATGGGGAAAATAAGGTTCCCCTCTGAGAATTCAACTTTTTTTTTAATTAGTTTATTTTCTATTTTTTAACTTTACAATATTGTATTTGTTTTGCCACACATTGACACGAATCCACCATGGGTGTACATGTTTTCCCCTTCCAGAACCCCCCTTCCACCTCCCTCCTGATCCCATCCCTCTGGGTCATCCCGGTGCACCAGCCCCGAGCACCCTGTCTCATGCATTGAACCTGGACTGGCGATTCGTTTCACATATGATAATTTACATGCTTCAATGCCATTCTCCCATATCATCCCGCCCTCGCCCTCTCCCATAGAGTCCATAATACTGTTCTATTTATCTGTGTCTCCTTTGATTTCTCGCATACAGGGTTATCTTTACCGATTGACTAAATACCATATATATATATATGTTCGTATACTGTATTGGTGTTTTTCTTTCTGCCTTACTTCACTCTATATAATAGGCTCCAGTTTCATCCACCTCATTAGAACTGAATTTTAAAATCAATACAGAGTGAATCAGAGCAGGGATATGCTGTCACCTCTAAGACACAGAAAGTCTCCCAAGCCTGCAAGACTAGACAATAAACAGGTTGAACCCCTTGATATGACTAAAGAGAAGAAAAGTCCTTTAGAAAATGGCTTGGTTCCCTACAGAAGCAGAAGACATTAAAGAGTAGCTGAGGCAAACGTTAGCAGTATCATCCAAACTCTGCCATAAGCCAAGAGTTTTAAACCCCATTCTTAGAGTGAAGATGAATGCCTGAAAGTATGTTTATAATCTATATTATAATATAAATATAATATATATTAAGGTTATATATTTAATGGTGAAGGATCCGCCTGCCAATGCAGGAGACACAAGAGACTCGAGTTTGATCCCTGGGTCAGGAAGATCCCCTGGAAGAGGAAATGGCAATCCACTCCAGTATTCCTACCTGGAAAATTCCATAGACAGAGGAGCCTGGTGGGCTACAGTCCATGGGGTCACAAAGAGTCGGACATGACTGAGCACTCACACACACACACACACACACACACACACACACACACACACACGAAACTCATTCACTAGGTTTTGGTTCAATTCTCACAATGTAACCTTCTTATTATGGTTTTGGTTCCCATGGAGACCAGCCTTTAGGCACCATTCTCAACCTTGGTTGTACATTGGAATCAGCTAGGGAACATTAAAAAAACACACAGAGATGCCTGAGTTCTACCTCAAAGATTCTAATTTAATTGATCTGCAAAATAGTCTGGGCATAAAGATTTTAAAAGCTCCTCAGGGGACTCTAATATGCAACAAGTGTGTGAATCACTGACTTATTAGAAGAGAATATGTAGTTTATACTCTCAGACTTACAGGACTCTAGGTCCTGTCAAAGTGGAAGGTATGTGTTCCAATCCACAAACTCAAGTTTGGTAAAAACTAATTACCTCTATTTTTTTCCATATCTATAATTAATTGCTATTTTGAGTCCCAGGTGGTAGAAATTTAAGCTTGACCCCCCTTCCTTTCTCCTGAGTTTTCAAAATTGGTGAGAAGACATTGGCATGATCACACCCTGTCCTTGGTCTCATTTTGCCTCACTAACAGCCACTGAAGTGTCTTCATTTTTATCTGGTCTTTGGTCATCTGTCCACACAGGTTGCTACCACATCCTCCTGCCAAGCCCTGACCACAGGACTTCTCCAGGTTTACCAGTTCTCTATGACATGTCTGTGTAGCCCTCAGGTACTTAAGAAGAATCCTGCTGCTGCTGTACTACCTAAGATATTCTGAGGCTTTCTCAAACCTGTGCACTTACCTCACCATTCAGACATTTCTACCTGGAGGCCCCTCTGCTTCACTGGACTCGATCTGGGAAAGAGGAGCAGGAAGCACAGGTCTTGTCTGTTCTCCAACTTCCCCAACTGTTGAAAATTATGAGTGTGCTCATCCACCACTGGGACTCAACCTAAAGAGGCAGGCAGAAGACCACCCACTAAAACTCAAGCTGTCTTTGATTTCCCATTGACTTCCTCTCCCTCAGTCTGAAGACTCCTCAGCCAGAGCAGACAGTTTCTGCTCTCATCAAAGGAAAATCAAGCACTCAGTGTTCCTGCTCTGGCTCTTTTTTCCCACCCACCACCACTCCCAGAGCTCAGCTTTTGCAACTCAACAGCCAAGAACTGGCTTCTCCAATCTAGTCTGTCACCTTTCTCCTCAGGCAAAGAATGGCACAGCTGTAGCAGACGAACTGAAGAGGAGAGGGGTTGTTGAAAATAAGAAGAGGTTAATTTTTCAAAAATATTACCTTGCCATAACATTAATGGTTCTCATTTTAAAGTAGGAAATTGGTATTTAAATCACAAATTGGATTTTCACATCAGTGTACCTCCAGTGATTCTTAGTCTTCTCTGCATCACTCAAGGGGCTCTTTAGGAATTTATGACAACTATAGACATTCCTCCAAGAAAAATACAGTAGACATATTTGCATATAATTTTCAGGTGCCCTGAGGTCATGTGAATCCCGAGACTCCAAATTAAGAAGTCCTGCCCTAAAGGAAAAGAACATGTTGGCCATGCCAGTGCACATCATCACCCCTGTGGAAGCTATTTCCCAGTGTACATTTATAACTGCTTTTTGTGCCTTTATATAGCAGTCTTATAAACTTGACCACTATGAATCCAACACTGAGACATGAAACTGCTCTCAGTGGGCTAGCCAAGCATTTCCCTGTGTTTGCAAGATTGACAGATGGCGCTGGACTGAAGCCAAACCCTGGGAGGCCTCCTGTGTTAGAGCAACAGGCTTGCCTCCAGCACACAGATTTCTCCTCTCACGTGAATTTTTTCATGAATAAGGCATCTTATCCATACAGCAAAACAACCTATCAGTAAGAATGTATAGGGCACTGCTATGTGTCAAGGGCTTCCTCGATGGCTCAGCAGGTAAAGAATCCACCTGAAATGCAGGAGATACAGAAGATGCGGGTTCAATCCCTGGGTTGGGAAGATTCCTGGAGGAGGGCATGGCAGCCCCACTCCAGTATTCTTGCCTGGAGAACTCCAAGGACAGAGGAGCCTGGAGGGCTAAAGTCTATGGGGTTGCAAAGAGTCAGGCGTGACTGAAGCGCCTGAGCACATATACACACATGTGCCAAAGACCCTGCTGGAGAAAGCAATAGTCATGGCCCTCTAGGAACTTACAATCTAGTACAGTAGAAAAAAATAAAGTACTGACCAGCTAGGACAGAGCTTGGCAAACTACAGCTCACAGGCTATATACGGCCCAACACTGCCTGTTTTTGTAATAAAGTTTTATTGACACACAGCCACACCCATTCATTTCTATATTGTCTGTGACCACCTTTGTGCTATAATGGCAGAGCTGAATAGCCTCAACAGAGATTCTATAAACCTACAAAGCATCAAATATTTGCTCTCTGGCCTTTTAATGAGAAAGGATGTTGACCTTGGCTCTAGGGTCAGGCTTCTCCATGTTTCATGTGCCTATGAATCACCTGGGCAAGTTGCTGAAATGCAGATTCTGACTTGTTGAGTCTGGGGTTGAACCAGAGATTGTGCCTTTCTGATAGGCTCTCAGGTGATGCCAATGCAGCTGGTCCAGGGACCACCCCTTAGGTATTGAGGGTTTAGAATTCTAACTGCTGGGTTTATTCACTGAGTGTTCTTCTGTGACTCAGGAAGGTTCTAAAAGGTATTTTTCCCATCTTTACAATAGGGAAACACATTGCTCTTGCACACTTGTTAATATACACAGTGTTTATTTAGAACCTCACACAGTGCCTGGCACCCAGTTCTCTTCATAAATGGTAGCTAGTGCAGTAGAAAGCTCTGCTTCTTCTCTGTACCTTTTCCAAGAACTCTCACATTTGAAAGAACAAATTGCTGCAGAAATATTAAGTCATTCTATTCTTTTTCAGAGGACCAGGCTCTCTTGGTGGGGGAGGGGCGGTGAGTGAATAAGTGATTAAGTTCTATTGTCTAGTTTTCTAGACTTTTCCCTAAAGGGTTGAGGGTCTTACAGATCTATTTTAAGCTTTCCACTGTAAGCTCAACTCAGGCCTGATTCGTGGAAGAGAAAAATGTTATTCCTAGATCAGATTTTCCTTTTCAATCCCCCTTGCCATTCCTTGAGAACACAGTAAAGAACCCTATAGCCCATATTTAGCCTATATCATACAAGCCACTGATATGTGTAGAATACTGTACTCTGAACAGTCATGCCAAAACATACACTGCACTCTGAGTTCAGTGTCTTACACTGTTCTCTCTCAAATGTTTACAGCAACAGAGGACAAAGAAAAGAAAAAACGCCTTCATATATTTTGAGAGGTTTTTCAGTTGAAATGATGCCTCAAATTATCTTTGTGGCTTCTAATACTTTTAAGTGTTTAAAAGCATGAATGGGGACAAAAAATTACCTGGAAGTGTTAGGTTATTTAAATGACATGACCTTCCAATGGACCTTGAAGGAATATGCCTTTAAGATACTGGACTATCTTGGGAAGGCATGTCTGAAGCTGTCCTTGGATAAATGTTAGTTCCAAAGACCTCAGAAAAATGTGTTGGACATACAGAGTGCCAGTGTACAGCAATTACAGGCCTCAAAATGGTACTGGTCTTATTCCCCAGCTATAGTGAACTAAAGTCTTCCTCAATTCACTGGATTAAAAAAAATAATTATGAAAAACTAACCCAGACTAGCCAAGCCATTTCCTGACTGTACTGGTTACTTTCTGATTTTCTCTCACCTCCACAACAACCTTTTTCTACTCTATTCTGTGGTTCTCTGGCTGGGACTCTGCACACCACATTTTCAAGACTCTCATGACAGCTGGCTCCCTGATGGTTTTGCTGAAGGGTGGATAGAAGAAGACTAGAAGGCAGGAGGAGGGGAAGACAGACTCCCTTAGTGCTTGCGCTTAACCTTGGCATGGCTTCAGCATTGGAGATCAGCTTTGTTTTGCTCTAGCATCCTGCTCCTTTGGAAACTCCAGCATCTCCATTATCAGATCGCTATATTAAATCCCTGCTATTTGAAACACTCAGAGTGGACTAGTTTTCCTGATTAGACCTAACTCAAAGTTATCAGGTCCAAGACCAGTAAACCAATAAAGAAAGAAGCCCCTGCAAGCAGCAGGATTCTCAGCCACCTTAGCCTCTCTCTGATTTCTTCAGAGTGGAAGAGGGGTCTGTGATCAAATGCTAAGCTAGTTATAGCATGCTGTATATAGGCTTATGTTCTAACACTTAATGACTCTATCAAGTCCTCCATGGTAGAGTTTGCAGATATCAAATTTGCAATTCTGGATGGGTTGCTGTATGATCAGGCCACCCAAGATGGCTGTTCTCTTACTCTCTGTACATCCCCTGCTGGACCAGCCCCTGCTTCACCTACAACCCACTCCCATGACAGACCTTCCCTCTTGTCATAGAGGCTGATCAGTAAATGCCTATGTACTCGCTACTGGCCCCAGCTAGTGACCGATCTAATCTTTTGATCAGAACTATCTCCACTATGATGATTTATCAAAGTGGCAATGAAGGGTGCACCCCTCTACTGCTTTCCCTGGCAGCCAATGAGTACCAACCTGATGTCAATTCCCCTCATAACAGGTAACCTCCCTTCCCACTCCATCCCTCAGGAAGTGTCCTCCTGCCCGCCTCTGCTGCCGATGGTGGGTTGTCACTCCAGGACCTTGCTTCAGACAAGTAAGATGATCCCTATTCATGAAACCATTGATGTCTCTGTCACTGACTCCAGGCTATTTCTTTGGTTTAGAGGTTGGCAAACACCAAGCTTACAGGACAGGCCTGCGGGGTACAACCCAACAGTTGCTCAACCACTAAGAAAAAGGGAAAGGCACTGACAGTCACTCACTTGTGAGAAATACTTGTCAGCTGGGGTACAGAAATTCAAGATAACTATTAACCACACCCACAAAATCTCCAAAGCACAATGTTCGTTTCTGTTTTAACCTACAAATTTGGTGGCCACAACTTCAGCAAAAAGGAATCAATATGACATTCTGAGTACATGTCTGTGATGCCACCAGGAATGACAGCACAGTATTTACCTCCAATTTCTCCTTGATAGAAGCTTGGTGTATCTTCTTGCATCTGTAGCTGCTGATTGATTTTGTAAGCAGAGAGGGTAGGGGGAGTCCTCAGAGAAAGAGAACCAGGC
Organism: Okapia johnstoni; assembly: GCA_024291935.2. Taxonomy (NCBI): domain Eukaryota; kingdom Metazoa; phylum Chordata; class Mammalia; order Artiodactyla; family Giraffidae; genus Okapia; species Okapia johnstoni. Next base: position 110,759,536 of record CM044305.1, read on the forward strand.
ATGGCTCTCTCAACAGAAAGTCATTTTGGGAGGGACCATTTTGTGATCTGAGCTTGGCCACCACAATACTTGCCCTTGAACAGGTCTCAGGAATAATGATTTTAAGAGAACAGAAGGAGGAACTTATCCAGCAAGAGAAGTAACAATAGCAAGGATAACAAATCAGTTGTCAAGACTCCCAGTTCTATTTCAGGGGTAAAGACTAGCCTAAAGTAATGTCTGGAGCTGCCTTGAAGAATTTAAATACGCCTCTGGTGCTCAACCACCAGATCAAGTAGAATCTAAGGAATGAACATGGTGACCTTTTCTGACCCTCTGACTTCAATCAACGAAAGCTTGGACTCTGCCTACTGGCCAAGTCCCTTCAGGCATATGCATGAACCCATAACTTAAGACTTGCCCAATTTTGCTGTTTGGGGACACACTGCTTTGAGAAAGATCCCCAGTGCTCTCCTTAGCTGCTGCAAGTAATAACAAATTCTTCTTTCTCCCTATCTTTGACTTGGGTGTGTCTTGTTCCTCGATGCCCACCAAGAGGCAAACTCAGTTTGGGGTTAACAATTTCTCTGGAATGAGTGTGGAGAGATCCCCCTTGGTAAGCATAGAACCTTCAAGACTAATTAGAGTAACCATGCTGGCCACCTTCTGGAGGAACACATTATCTCCTGGCAGGAAGACTCAGGATACTTCCTGTACTCAGTAGTGAAGAGTGAGCAGAAAGGTGAAGGCTGGCCACAGATGTTACATCTTGCTCCAAGGAGAACTAGAAGGGGAAATTGCTCCCATATATGATGAATTAAGAGTCCGTCAGGGAAGACTCTGGGTGCAGTTTCCCAAGCAGAACTTGAAGGTAGGCGGGGGAAAGGAGTGAAACTTGTGAGACAGGGTAAGGAGATGAGTGCAGGAAGACTGCTTTTACATTACAGGACACATCAAGAGGTAGGTTAAGAACCATACAAATTAAAATTCTGGCCCTAAGTGGCAAAGAGAAGCAAGAAAATTATCTAGCCTTCAGGCTCAGCTGCACAGCACTTGGGAAGCCTGGGGAGAATACCACCCACACACCAGAGCACTCTTTTGTGTGTGGGAATTTCCATCCTAAGGATCTGGATGAAAAACAGAACCAGAAAGACCTTGGGAAAATGCTTTCCATTCCATTCACTAAAGACAAACCAACAAGGGGGATGGATATAAAAAGATTTTTAATCTCGGCTTTAGTGACAGGGGCCTTGGTCTTATCTCAAATCATGTTGAAGCAAACAAAGAAGGCATAGGCAGAGAAGAGAATGTGCCCTGTCCTTCTTCCTCCACTCAAACAGGTTGAACATTTGGCTCCCCAGAGTTCTTTTAAGAAGATATAATAGGATTCTGAGGAAACAATGCAGGGGGTTGCTCAGCTCAATAAATGATGAACACTTTGAGTGCCTTTGGCCCTGCGCCACAGACCAAGGCCCAGGAGGAGCTAGGACGTGTTGGGGGTGGGGTGGGGGGGGTGGGCACTATACTGATTTGTGAGCAATAATCAGTCTAGGTTATAGCCCACCCAGCCGTCTACCACTTTCATGACTCAGCTTCTCAATTGCTGTGGGATGTGAAATTAGCTCATCACCCCAGTCACTACCTAAGTCACATCTCACCTCCCCTTTTCTGTACTTGGGCCTTGGCACTCATTACTTTCCTTAGTTGTTATGTGTGCTGAGGGCCGGAGCTTACATTCACCACTCTAGGGATGGACTGGAGAACACGGGCGCACTCAAAGCTGGGGGGACAAAGGAATGGCCGTCCTCATTACACCATTCTTGCAGCGACCTGTCACACACAGACTCTGCAAGCACTGTTCCTTAGGGTAGCCTCAGGGAGTTATTTACATTTAAATGCATTGAATTCAAATTAAAACTCAGTTACTGAGTTGCACCAGCAACATTTCTACTGTTCAAAAGTCACACATGCCTCTGCATGTGTGTGTGTGTGTGTGTGTGTGTGTGTGTGCGCGCACGCGCACATGTGCTCAGTTGTGTCCAGTTCTTTTTGCAACCACCTGGACTGTAGCCCTCCAGGCTCCTCTGTCCATGGAATTCTCCAGGCAAGGATACTGGAGTGGGTTGCCATGCCTTTCGCCAGGGGATCTTCCCAATACAGGGATCCAACCGGTGTCTCCTGCAGAGGTAGGTGGGTTCCTTACCCGCTGAGCCACCTGGGAAGACCCACATGTGCCTAATCTCTACCATGTGGGACAACACGGCAGAAGATGTCCATCACTGCAGAGAGTTCTTTTGCAATTTCAAATCCCAGCCCCGCCACTTCCTAATTGTGTGTCTTTGGGCAAATTAGTTGAGCTCTCTGAGCCTCAGTCTTCTTGTCTATGAAGTGGGATGCCTGGATAATGTACCTCACAGATAAAAGCCCAGTGAGGTCATGAAGGTAAAGTGCTCAGCAGAATATCTGGCACATAATCATTATGATTAGTCTTTTGTCCAAGTCAACAACAACAACAAAATAATCCTGTCTGCCTCACTGACATGCTCTTTAGAGTCCTGAACAGGGCGACACTGAGCCAGTGGTTACAGAATGCCCTGCTGGACCAGACAGCTGGGGAAGAAATGGAACTGCCCTTTTCTAACTGTACCCCAGTAGAGCAGATTGCCTCCCATGCTTCTTTTTTTCCCAGAGAAAGAATTGCAGAGGCTTCTGGTGAGCTGACTTTCACTTTGAGAAATGCCAGATTATTCCAATTTCATAAAAATGAGCTTTGAAACCATGAGCAAAGCAGAAAACTAGCCAGGTTTAAGATAAGCTTGGGAATTCTTAAGTAACAGATAAATTACCTCAGATAAAAACTGGCCAGGGGAAGAGGTAATCTCATGGGAATGATGAGCTTAGAAGCATTTGCATTCAGGCACTGATATTTTCCCCAAAATGCTTTTAATTATCATTATTCCCAGGGCATTTGTCTAAAGCAGATTTCCTAAACTGACAGCAGTCATTATTGGCAATCCTGGCTGCATCATCTGGGGATGGAGTCCCTCAGCTATGACTGGTCACATTCTGTGATACTGGTTTCAAGCTCTGTGACTTCCCCAACCCTCTCCTCACTCTGACTAGGTCCCTAAGGTTCCTCCCACTTCTAGCCCTAGCCCATCATTCAGATTATGGCACGCACTGTCCCTCAGGCCACATCTCTCTTCAGTCCCAGCCCCATTTCTCTGCTCCCCTTAACAGCACAGTCTTTTCTCTTCAGTTCAGATCATTCGCTCAGTCATGTCTGACTCTTTTCAACCCCGTGGAATGCAGCAGGCCAGGCTTCCCTGTCCATCACCAATTCCCAGAGCTTACTCAAACTCATGTCCATCGAGTTAGTGATGCCATCAAACCATCTCATCCTCTGTCGTCCCCTTCTCCTCCCGCCTTCAATCTTAACCAGCATCAGGGTCTTTTCCAATGAGTCAGTTCTTCACATCAGGTGGCCGAAGTATTGAAGTTTCAGCTTCAGCATCAGTCCTTCCTTCAACCCACTTCAATCAGCCTTCTGTCCTTATCTCTCCACCGAGACCATTCCTGGGGAAGTGATTTTCTTCCATATTGCCAAGTCAAACACCAGTTTCTGATTCTCAGTGTACTTGATCCTGAAATCAAGCAGACCCCTTTGGGGCTCACAGGCACGGAGGCCTTTTTGTTCTCCGTTTCTTGTAGGCATGACTCCAACCTCTGTGACCTTCCCTGAGTTCCAAAGGGCAGACTTGAACAGTTGCTCATCAAAGGAGGAGCAGCCAAGAAACCAGCTGAGGCAGGATTAAAGGGACCAGAGTAGCTCATGAAGAAGATTAGCTGAGACCACATTAGAGGAGGGCAGGCCCTGAACACACCCTAATCTTGTCAGAGACCCCATCTTTGAACCTTCCCATAAAACTCCTCACCAAATCCTCCTGGGTGGGGACACAAAGTTTTTCAAGGCAGAAGTCTGGTGTCTCCCCCTTTGCCTGGCAAAGTAATACAGCTATCCTTTCCTACTTTACCCAAAACTCTGTCTCCAAGATTCAATTCAGCTACCATACACAGAGGCTGAGCTTTCACCATCAACCCCTCATCGACTATCAACACAGTTAGCCACAAGCTTCTTTTTGACCCTGTTTTGGTGACTTCTTCAACTGGAGCTCCTGGCTTCCCTGCAACCTCCTTGGCTCACCTCCATTTGTCACATGCTGGTCAGTAGGAATTTGGCTCAAAGTTAGCTTAAATTATGTTACACCACCCCCACGTCCACCGACCCCCTGCTTGAAGCCTTCACAAATCTTTCTCCTCCACTTAGAATGCAATCCAATCTCCTTACCTAGGCTGCCAGGGCCCTCTGTGATGGATCCCTATCTCCCTCCCCAATTTTCTGATACCACTTTCTTCCCTGTCTGATCACTTTCAGCCACATTGGCCTTTCCTTCGTTCCAGAAGTACCAAGTTCATTCTCACGTCACAACTTGTGTCCTAACTTTACGCCCTCTCTGGAGAGCTCTTCCCCCTGACTTTTACATGGCCAGGTCCATCTTGTCATTCATTTTGTTGGCTAAAATACCCCTTTTCCCAAAAGGCAAAAATTTGACCTGATCTGACTATGTTATTTATAGTATCTACTGCACTCATTGTGAATGTTCATACCTTTTGCTGCAGAAATATTAACATATTTGATTACAGGATGCTGTCCCTAAATTTGATGAAGGCATTACACAAGATACATGACCTTTCTAGTATTCTGAAAATTTTTGAATTCTCACTCACATCTGGACTCGAGAGTTCTGGTTAAGGGGTTACAGATCTGTTTAACTTTCTATTTTACACTTGAAGAAATCTGTTCCAGAAAAGGAATGAATTGTCCAAGGTATCATAGCTAGGTGGAGAAGTCAGGTCTCCTATTTCCTATATTGATACTATTTCCACTATACTATGTTACCATGATATAGATACTAGCACATACCCGGGGTTTCTTACAGGGGAAATTTGTCTTGCATCGTTCGACAAACAGAACAGCAGGCCCACAGTGGTGAACTCCCTTAATCCCCACAGTTCCCTTAACATACTGAAACAGTGTAGAGTTCCAAGTGCTGTTTCAGAGATGGAAAAGAGAGGAGGGGGAATGTCAGGGTGTAGAGAAAATACTATTCTTCTCTTTCTTTATCCTGTCGAGATCTATACTGGTGTGGGTGGATCAGAATGTTAAAAAAAATCATAAATTGTGTAATGGGAACAAAGAGGGGCAGTGCCACTCATTCTCTCTTGATGACAGGCAGTGTTACCACAAATCTGTCTGTAACAGTGTTCAAGAAAGCACCACCATGAGTAGAGTCATCCTTTCCTAGCTGGCTGTCTCTCTGTATCAGTTGCTCACTGAGTAGAAGACCCTGCCTAGGCTTTCCTCTCCTTATCCCACTGCTTTTCTTCTCTAAATTTACGTTCAGACCTCATTCTTATGAAGCTTCCGTATCTGGACATATTGTGCCTCGTTCAGCAATCAAGAAAGAGAACCATGGGCTGACAATGGTCAGGGATGAAACAGACTGGAGCCATGGACAACAACAATAGTCTTCCCAACAATGGCCACACTGCAGAGACTTCTGAGCAAAGAATGGATTCAAAGGTACAAAGATACAGCACAAGATTTTGTCATGGGATGGGATGAGCAACAGAATCAAGGCATTCTACTGATGATAATAACAATGACCGCTACTGTTGACTGAGCATCTATTTGATGCCTGTGGGGTCCCACGGTGAACGCTTTACATATAGCACATAATTTCACCCTTCCAACCAAGGTATCAGAGCTTTTCAGGAAAACAGAGCTACTCTGCATTTTAAATGGGAAAGTTGAATACAGAGAATTAGAAGCTTTGCAGTCTTTGGAAGGGCTAGAGGAATGAGCAGTGAAGAAGGCTACTTTCCAGAAATTCAAAAGCACAGAGATAGTAAGGAGAGTGCTGTGATGATCTTAGCTGCTACAGCACTTGGGTGGGAAAGTCTCAGGAGGACCCCAAATCCAAGGGAAGCAGATGATAATCCAGCTTCTCTTTCTCTTTTGCTTTTAAAATGCAATCAAGTCCCTCTCACACAATGGTTGTAACCCAGGCTGATGCTGGAAATGGATTCTATGACATGTTGCTCCAAGTTTAAACTCTGTGAGTCAGGAAATTTTTAGAAAGAGCTGAAGATGATGCTAGTTGATAGCAAATAATCCATCCCACCTGTAATATAGGCTTCCTGACCCTTAATGACAGATGAGAAAACTGAGTAAATTTCAAAAGTCACACACATAGAAAGAAATAGAGCTAAGACCAGGCTACTCCAACTTTCTCAAGCTGTCTTTTCCAAAGAAAAAACTCATCAGTGAATCATGTTTACTAATAAATAACTGGATGTGAGAGGCTAAGGGGACCCCAAAGGGAAACAAATTTTAATTCACGCTCTCAAGGATCTTGGAGTTTGTGGAGGAAGAAGACTGAAAAGGCAAAGCAGGATGCAAGTTTAAAGGAGTAACAGATTATCTGTGAATGTGTGGGTTTTCCTCAACTGGGGCAAACACAGGGTCCCAAATGCCCGAGACAGTCCTGGTATGTACCTACTATCCCACAATCCCATTTAGTTTGGCATTTGTCCTGGTAATTTTTTAATGAGGCATTAATATTAATGGTTTCATTGAAATCAGCTAGGGTGTGTTTGGTACCTTGTTCTTTGAGGATCCAACTTCTGCCATGGTTTCCTGTAGAAGAGTGAGAGAAGCATGTGTAGGGCACGGAGTGCTCACCTTAACACACTGCTGAATCTAAAAGGTAACGAAAAAGAAGACCATCTCTGCTGAGGCATGATGAACACTTTCCTTTCAAGGACATACTGAAGCACAATCACTGCTGAAATGAAGTGCTCTCTGATATGAAGAGCTAGCAATAGTTACCCCCTCTGGCTTCCGGTAGAAGAGGGAATTATTTGTCTCTGTTGCCCTAACTATTTATTGATACTTGATGTACCAGCCAATTGAGCTGTGACCAAGGCCTTGACTTGCAAGTTACACAAAGCAGGATATGTGCAATGTATGTAAATAGGCAACAGAGACAGCAGCAGCCTCATTGCAGAGTATGGAGACTAGTTTGATCGTCCTTGCTACAGTGACTCTGTTATTTATTGTACAGGATAAATGTACAACTAGTTATTTTATTGTTAGGCAATGCTTTTTTTTTTATTTTCGAAGAACCCTTTGGGGCAACAATAAACTCAAAATATTGAAGTGCGTATTTAATGGAAAATTAAGTGCCGCATTTCCATTTGTGAAGAATATCGACAATGAATAGGCAACTTGCAGAAAGTGTCTGCCGACATTTACTCTCCACCCCGGGGGCCAAAGTGGTATCAGTGCACCCACCAGACAAGCAGAAGAAACAAACATGCTGAAGAGACATCCGAAGCCCCTTCAAAAGTGAGTATTTTAAGAAGAATCTGTACAAAGAAAACATGCAGCTGCAGAAGGCAGACTTAGATATCACTCAGCGAAATGTGATTTTCATTTAGATCAAATGACTACTCTTAATTAATTTAACTCAGTGTCCATGACACATTCCCTAATACTTGGAGGAAAAGGAAAGCTACAACTGTTACTATATTATTTCCATTATCAGGAGAATTTGCCAAAGAGTTAAAAGATGCTAGCTGCATCTGAGCCATCAGATGCTTTAAACAGAATATTCACTAATTATCTGATTTCTTTCTTCCAATTCATGGAGTCAAAGTAAAGCGATGGAAGTTAATTTTGGGGAAACACCTGACTCGGTTTTGAACTGGATTGTAAATTCAATTAAAAGCTTCAACAATGAAGAGAAAATATTTGTTTCTGAGTGGGAATACAAAGGCAAAACATTGGTGAGGCACAGTGTCACTCACTGTAAAAACATTATTTTTACTAATTTAAGAAGAAACCTATGGGGTAGAAGTGTACTCTGATTTATTTGTGGTGCACACATAATTCCTATCTACACTCAAAGATGTCAAAATAGAATCTGTAGTTGTCAGAAAGTGCAAATATTTTTATACATACGCAGGTACAGAAGGCAACAACTACACTGTCATCAAGAAGCTAATTTAAACCTAGATGGAAAGAGAATTTGAAAAAGTACAAATAGATGCACTGGAATGGCCAAAAAGTTCATTAGGGTTTTTCTGTACGATGTTTTGGAAAACCTGAACAAAACTTTTTCGCCAACCCAGTATATGTACACTTGAAACTAACACAGCATTGTAATTCAGCCAAACTCCAATATTTTTTTTTAAAAAAGAGGCTAATTTGAATCCTCCAATTTACCCTGTTATATTGGTACATGTTTTCTCACTTTGATGACCATCATCTATTAAAGTTTAGACATTTTTGAGTCTTGGAAGAACTACATTTTAAATCAACCTCAGTATTCTCTAAAATTGAACTTGTAAATTAGTTATGTAAATTTTGGTTCCATTTTGTTCAAAATCATTTAATAATCTTAACTGGGTCTTTAATGAGTAGATTGATAAAAATGTTACTTACCTCTTGAAGTTTTCAGTTATTTCTATCTATTGAAAATGAAATTTGAAAAAGACACTAAAATATATTTATACAAAGGCAAGTAAGTGACTGAAACAAATCAATGACAGAGCATATGGTGTGCAAATTTTTTATTTTTATATTCTATAATTGTGTTTCGGATTATTCCTATTTGTGAAAAGAGACTTTCAAGGAGTTCCTTTTATAATTGGACAAATATACATTCTGTACCATAATGGAATGAAATTGAGAAGGCTTATGATTTTGCACCATTTAAAATTGGCAATGATTTGTTAAAATCATAAATTCAGACAATATATTTGACACGTTTTGTCTCATAAAGTATTTGTTGAAGAAAGCATCTCCTGAGGGAAAAAAGTCAGTACCTGTGAAAATTTCAGATTAAAATGTTTACGCAATTAAACATGAAAAAATTAGTATTGAGATTATCTTCCATTAGGCAGAATCCGGTCTGAATTTACTAGATACCTGAGTACTCATGGACATTGACTTTTCTCAGTTAAAAATATTATGGCTCACAAGAAAAAAGGCCTGCAGGACCTTCCCACCATTCCCTGCCTCTGGCCTTCTTTGCTCATTTGATTCAGTCTTCTTTCCCTACAACTCTTTTTCATAAGACAAAAAAAAAAACAAACAAAAAAAACTGGCAACAAATGTTCCTACATTTTACATCTTATAGCTTCAACCAATAGGTGGCTGTCTAACTTCTAAATCCATGAGAATGGATTCTTTGATGAAGATTTGGTCTGGTGTTTTGGACCACTCGACAGAGGACGTCATTGTGCAGCCATGTGGAGGGCTCAGAGAGAGGAGTCCCAACACAGGTGTGCTGGACAAGCAGTTTTCAGGTGTCCACTATGTTGCAGACTATGGCACCATTCTCAGATACAGAAAAAGCAGGAGGAGGAGCTGGTTTAGGGCTAATAAGGAGATTATGTACTTTTCTGCCCAATTGTTTATTATTAAATATTTCAAATATACAAAAAAGTTTCATAATGGTACAGTGAGCACCTCTGTATAGCAACCATCTAGATTCAACAACTATTATCATTTTGTCATACTTGCTTTTTTGTCTCTATGCATATTTTGAGTGTATGTGTGTGAATTTTTTCTAAACCATTTAAAAGTAAGTCACAGATATTATGATGCTTTCCCCCCCAATGCATCAGTATAGCTCTTCTAAGAGTAAGGTTGTTTTCTTATGAATTCATAATCCTAGTATAATACATTAAAAATTAATAATAATCCCATAACATCATATTTAATCCACATCCAAATTTACCCAATTTTACAAAAGTCTTCTATAGCTGGTTCTTTCAACCAGGATCCAATCAAGTATGAATTTATTTTTATATACATACTTTAAAATTTCTGTTCAGAGTACTAGATGTTCAGCAGACAGTTCAAAGTAAAAGTCTGAAGCTCAAAAGGCAGTCTATAGTTAGAAAGAACATTAGAGAATGATAAGGTTCTATAACAAATAGGAGAGAAGAGATGAGAAGCTTCCAAATGGAGTATCAGTGAATCAAAGGAAGAAAAGAAGTGGCTCACATCTGAGGAAAATCCCACTAACTTGACAAGCCAAATCCTTAGAAGAGCCGTTCTGACAACAGAGGAAGTCAGATTATAAGGAGTTAAATGTAAGTGAGCTATGAAGAATTGGAACTACAAGTATAGTTGTCTCCGGAAGTTTCAAGTTGAAAAGAAGTAAAGAGGATAAATGAACCAAAAGTTCCCATTTTCTTCATCACCATGAGTCTTTTTCATTTTTCTCTTCCATAATCAGCATCACTATCTTGGAGGCAATGTTTTGAAAGTTACTGCTTATCAAATCTTATTTAATGATAATTAGAGTCATATCTTTCTCAATCTAGGCTTGTTGACCATTAGAGCATCTCGTAATCACAGATCAGAGCTCCCTTGAAGGGACAGAGCTGGTAGACTGTGTAGTGAGCATTGCCAAATGTGAAGGGCCATCTTTATCTCCAGGACACAAGGCAAGGAAGAGAGGGACAATGCAGTGCTGAGGTAGAGAGGGTGCTTGGGGAGACATGTGGGAACGCTTCTTGGAAGACCTCAAGCTAAGTTATGTAAAGAAGGAGAGGAAGGGAGGAGTACACTGGAGACTTGAAATATATGGAAAAGAATTGGAACAGCTGCTGTGCTGACCATGAGAGTGTACAAGTACAGCTTAGCAAGGTTTCCCATTCCAGCTCAACCAGTATTCAGTGAGCATTCAATATACTGCAGGCACACTCACAGGCAGTGGGGTGACAAAGACACACAACCCAGATTTCGCCTCCTTTCTAACAAGAATTGGTACCATCTTAACTTGGTTTTTATGACAACAGACTGCTGCTTTTCCTCCTGCCTCTTACCCTCCTCAATCCCCTTTCAGGGCCCCTTTCTTCTCTTACTCCCTTAAAATTTAGAGCTTAAACGTTGCTGAATATTGGGTTTCCATCCTAGGCCACCTTCTCTTCTCAATTTACATGTCATCTTCGGGTGATCACATGCACTCTCCCTGCTTCAAGCAGAAGTTCTCTACTGTTAACTGCTAAACCTCTACCTTCAGCCTACTTTGAAGAGCCAAACTCATTATGAAGGGAAACAAATGGATATTTAAAATCAAAACTAACTATGGTGATGTTCCTTCTAGGGGATATCACTCAAATCAGTGGTGAAAACAGTCATATTCCTCCTCCTCCACACAAAGATGGGGTGGGTGGGGAGGGGGATGAGGAGGGCTGGGGAGAACCTAGAAGATACATACCACTGTGGAAACAGCACATTATGAACCTTTGAATATGTAAAGATGTCTTGAAGAAAGGAACTATAAAGAAATTTTGCATAATATAATGGGAGGCTTGTTTTGTTTGGGTTTGGTTGGTTTGCTTCTGTTGCTAGGAGGCACTGAGACAGGGGAAGTAGAGAAGGCAAAGTAACTTGGGAGGAAGTTGCAGCTCAAGTTGGCAGGCTGGCCAAGGGCTTCTGAAGAACAAGGATGATGATTATTCATTTTTAAACTGTACAGCACTGCTGCCATCCAAACCCCTGGCACCTCTGCAAATCGTGAGTCCAACCTGCTGCATACCCAGTGGCCTTATGTGACTGGGCTTTTGGTTGGGGTTTTGTGAAAATTAAGAAAAGTAGCTTAGTTCAACTACTGAGAAAGTGTGGCACAGAACCAGGACAGGAGGATAGATGACCCATCAACTGAACTAATTCAGCAGAGACCAGAACTGAGGTCTAGAGGCAATGAGGAACAACATTAATCACTTCCTCTAGACTCTGTAGAGACTTCAGGAAGGAGGCAGAGTGCCCACTGCATGTGGAGGGGGCGGGGCGTGTTGAATCATTTGCATGTAAATTTCAAAGGCCAGTTTGTCTCAGCAGACTGTGGTTAGACGTAAATCCAACTGACTGCCAAACCTCCCTACTTAGACTGCCATGGGACATCATCTGTGACATGGCCACAACCCATCCGGGATCACACACACCCTGCCACACACACACACACACACACACACACACACACACACACACACACACACACACACACACACACACACAGTCTTCTCCACTTGCAGCTTTAGTGAACAACAGGTACCACCATTTACCCAAGTTCCCATGACATTCTTCCTTACCCCTCTCCCCTGACATCCCATCAATCACTAAGGCTTACTGTTTTGACTTCCTAAATATTTATCAAATTCTGCCTCCCTCCCCCAACTCCCTTGGTTCAGGCCCCCTGGGTCTCCAGCCAAGGCCACACTGAGCTCATGGCTCCCATTCTCAGCCTCCCACAGCCCTTTCTCCACGCAGTAGCCTAACTGATCATTCCATAACATTATCAACAGTCACTCATAGTCCTTGGGATAAAATAAAGTCCATCTTGCATAGATCCTCTGTAATCTGGTCCCTCCTGGTCTCTCTACCTCACATGCTCCCTCTATCACTTGAACTCCCCACTGCAGCCACACAGAACTACTTTCAGTTCCAAGACTGCTTCATGCTCTCTCCTTTCACACCTTGAGTTTTGCACATTTTTAATTAATTAATTTTAATTGGAGGCTAATTACTTTACAATATTGTGGTGGTTTTTGCTATACATTGACATGAATCAGCCATGGGTGTACATGTGTTCTCCATCCTGAACCCCCCTCCCACCTCCCTCCCCGTCCCATCCCTCAGGGTTGTCCCAGTGCACCAGCCCGGAGGACCCTGTCTCATGCATGGAACCTGGACTGGCGATCTGTTTCACATATGATAATATACAGGTTTCAATGCTATTCTCTCAAATCATCCCACCCTCACCTTCTCACACAGAGTCCAAAAGTCTGTTCTTTACATCTGTGTCTCTTTTGCTGTCTCACATATAGGGTCATCATTACTATCTTTATAAATTCCACATATATGTGTTAATATACTGTATTGGTATTTTTCTTTCTGACTTACTTCATTCTGTATAATAGGCTCCAGTTTCATCCACCTCATTGGAACTGATTCAAATGCATTCTTTTTAATAGCTGAGTAACATTCCATTGTGTATATATACCACAGCTTTCTTATCCATTTGTCTGCTGTTGGACATCTAGGTTGCATCCATGTCCTAGCTATTGTGAACAGTGCTGCAATGAACATTGGGTACACATGTCTCTTTCAATTCTGGTTTCCTCTGTGTGTATGCCCAGCAGTAGGATTGTTGTATGGCAGTTCTAGTTCCAGATTTTAAGGAATCTCCACATTGTTCTCCATAGTGGCTGTACTAGTTTGTATTCCCACCAACACTGTAAGAGGGTTCCCTTTTCTCCACACCCTCTCCAGAATTTATTGCTTGTTGACTTTTTGATAGCAGCCATTCTGACTGGTATGAGATGGTACCTCATTGTGGTTTTGATTTGCATTTCTCTGGTAATGAGTGATGTTGAGCATCTTTTCATGTGTTTGTTAGCCATCTATATGTCTTCTTTGGAGAAATGTCTGTTTAGTTCTTTGGCCCATTTTTTGATTGGGTTGTTTATTTTTCTGGAATTGAGCTGCATGAGCTGCTAGTGTATTTTTGAGATTAATTCTTTGTCAGTTGCTTCATTTGCACATTTTGATTCCTCTTTCTGGAGCACTCTTCCCACACAGTCCACTCCTTCAGCTGGCTAACTCCAAATCAAATGTGTAGGTTTCAGCCTGGATGCCACTTCTTCCAGGAAGACTTCCCTGACCATCCCCTTCAACTACTCTGGGTTCTGTAACTGTCCTATAGGTTTTCTTAGCAACAGGTGCTTCCCCTATCATATCCCTTACTGTTCCCTACTTTAATTGCCTATTTATCTGCCTGTCTCTCCTCACCAGCTTCTAAGTTCCTAGAGGGCTTGGATCACATTTGCCCATCTGGTTCACAACTATATCCCTATCATCTAGCACAAAGCTTGCCTTATAAAAGCCAGTAAACAAATAATGAATGAATGCATAACATGCATGAAGCATTTTGAAGTTTATGAAGTACCTTATCTCATTCAATTTTCACCACAGTTTTAGAATGATATTAGCACCTTGAAGGGAAGTTCCATGTTATTTTTATATTCAAGTTTGACATAGACTATAGCTGTGAATATTTCATTTCATTATTCATTATTTCATTTATTTGATTTATATAATACCTGATATACTAACAAATCAATTTTTTAGACAATTCTAGAGGAAATGTGACTTATATAACCCTTTCAAAAGTAGTGTAATAATAACTAACTGCTAACAAAGTGTCCAAAAGGAGAGGATACCCGTTAGATGCTCTTCAGTGAATATAGGACACTCTGCTGTGCAGAGCAGAATATTTCTGCATTCATAAATGTTTTGCTAAAGTCCCAGAAAACACTTAATACTCTTAAGTGGATTAAACCTGCCTCCTGTGATCTGATTTATACAGTAAATGTGCCAAGTAAAACCTTTCTCTGCAGAGAGATCAGATTGTAAACTTCAGTTGAACTCTGATAAAATTATCATAAATTCTAAACTAGTGGAGCTCAAATTAATGAGATTTTCCTTTAAGCTCTTCTCATGAAACGGCCAGCCAATCTTTGTTGAACATTTCAATGTATCAAAAATGTTCTAAAATTCATACTGTTTAATATAGTAGTCACTAGACACAAGTGGCAGACCACTTGAAATGTAGCTAGGGTGAAGGAGAAATTGACATATAAATATTACAATATTTTAAGCAATTTAAATTTAAAAGCCAAAGCAATATAATTTTTATGTTGATAGGTTAAAATGAAAATATTTTGGATATGCTGTGTTAAATAAAATTATTAATTATTCTTCCCTATTTATTTTTACTTTTTAATGTAGCTATTACAACATTTTAAATTTCATATGTAATTCACATTATATTTCTATTGGATTTCACAGTTTTTTTAATTAATTGATTTATTTTAGTTGGAGGCTAATTACTTTACAATATTGTAGTGGTTTTTGCCATACACTGACATGAATCAGCCATGGGTTTACATGTGTTCCCCATCATGAACCCCCCTCCCCACCTCCCTCCCCATCCCATCCCTCAGGGTCATCCCAGTGCACCAGCCCTGAGCACTTGTCTCATGCATCAAACCTGGACTGGCGTTCTGTTTCACATATGATAATATACAAGTTTCAAAGCTATTCTCTCAGATCATCCCACCCTCGCCTTCTCCCACAGAGTCCAAAAGACTGTTCCATACATCTGTGTCTCCTTTTCTGTCTCACATACAGGGTTATTGTTACCATCTTTCTAACTTCCATATATATGCGTTAGTATACTGTATTGGTGTTTTTCTTTCTGGCTTACTTTACTCTGTATAATGGGCTCCAGTTTCATCCACCTCATTAGAACTGATTCAAATGTATTCTTTTTAATGGCTGAGTAATATTCCATTGTGTATACGTACCACCGCTTTCTTACCCATTCATCTGCCGATGGACATCTAGGTTGCTTCCATGTCCTGGCTATTATAAACAGTGCTGTGATGAACATTTGGTACCCATGTCTCTTTCAATTCTCATTTTCTCAGTTTGTATGCCCAGTAGTGGGATTGCTGGGTCTTATGGCAGTTCTAGTCCCAGTTTTTTAAGGAATCTCCACACTGTTCTCCATAGTGGCTATACTAGTTTGCATTCCCACCAACAGTGTAAAAGAGTTCCCTTTACTCTGCACCCTCTCCAGAATTTATTGCTTGTAGACTTTTGGATAGCAGCCATTCTGACTGGCGTGAAATGGTACCTCATTGTGGTTTTGATTTGCATTTCTCTGATAATGAGTGATGTTGAGCATCTTTTCATGTGTTTGTTAGCCATCTGTATGTCTCGTTTGGAGAAAAGTCTGTTTAGTTCTTTGGCCCATTTTTTGATTGGGTCGTTTATTTTTCTGGAATTGAGCTGCAGGTGTTGTTTGTATATTTTTGAGATCAATTATTTGACAGTTGCTTCGTTTGCTATTATTTTCTCCCATTCTGAAGGCTGTCTTTTCACCTTGCTTATAGCTTCCTTTGTTGTGCAAAAGCTTTTAAGTTTAATTAGGTCCCATTTGTTTATTTTTGCTTTTATTTCCAATATTCTGGGAGGTGGGTCATAGAGGATCCTGCTGTGGTTTATGTCGGAGAGTGTTTTGCCTATGTTTTCCTCTAGGAGTTTTATAGTTTCTGGTCTTACGTTTAGATCTTTAATCCATTTTGAGTTTATTTTTGTGTATGGTGTTAGAAAGTGTTCTAGTTTCATTCTTTTACAAGTGGTTGACCAGTTTTCCCAGCACCACTTGTTAAAGAGATTGGCTTTTCTCCATTGTATATTCTTGCCTCCTTTGTCAAAGATAAGGTATCCATAGGTGTGTGGATTTATCTCTGGGCTTTCTGATTTGTTCCATTGATCTAAATTTCTCTCTTTGTGCCAGTACTATACTGTCTTGATGACTGTAGCTTTGTAGTGGAGCCTGAAGTCAGGCAGGTTGATTCCTCCAGTTCCCTTCTTCTGTCAAGATTGCTTTGGCTATTCGAGGAAATACAAAATTGTATATCCATACAAATTGTGAAATTATTAATTCTAGTTCTGTGAAAAATGCAGTTGGTAGCTTGATAGCGATTGCATTGAATCTATAGATTGCTTTGGGTCGTATACTAATTTTCACTATATTGATTCTTCCAATCCTTGACCATGGAATATTTCTCCATCTATTTGTGTCCTTTTTGATTTCTTTCATCAGTGTTTTATAGTTTTCTATATATAGGTCTTTTGTTTATTTAGGTAAATATATTCCTACGTATTTTATTCTTTTCATTTCAATGGTGAATGGAATTGTTTCCTTAATTTCTCTTTCTGTTTTCTCATTGTTAGTGTATAGGACTGCAAGGGATTTCTGCATGTTAATTTTATATCGTGCAACAGTACTATATTCATTGATTAGCTCTAGTAATTTTCTGGTAGAGTTTTTAGGGTTTTCTAGGTAGAGGATCATGTCATCTGCAAACAGTGAAAGCTTTTCTTCTTTTCCTATCTGGATTCCTTTTATTTCTTTTTCTGCTCTGATTGTTATGGCCAAAACTTCTAAAACTATGTTGAATAGTAGTGGTGAGAGTGGGCACCCTTTCCTTGTTCCTGACTTTAGGGGAAATGCTTGCAATTTTTCACCATTGAGGATAATGTTTGCTGTGGGTTTGTCATATATAGCTTTTATTATGTTGAGGTATGTTCCTTCTATTCCTGCTTTGTGGAGAGTTTTTATCATAAATGGATGTTGAATTTTGTCAAAGGTTTTTCTGCATCTATTGAGATAATCATATGGTTTTTATCTTTCAATTTGTTAATGTGATGTATTACATTCATTGATTTGTGGATATTGAAGAATCCTTGCATTCCTGGGATAAATCCCATTTGGTCATAATGTATGTCCTTTTCAATATGTTGTTGGATTCTGTTTGCTAGAATTTTTGCATCTATGTTCATCAGTGATATTGGCCTGAGTTTTCTTTTTTTGTGGCATCTTTTTCTGATTTTGGTATTAGGGTTATGGTGGCCTCATAGAATGAGTTTGGAAGTTTACCGTACTCTGCAATTTTCTGGAAGAGTTTAAGTAAGACAGGTTAGCTCTTCTCTAGATTTTTGGTAAAATTCAGCTGTGAAGCCATCTGGTCCTGGGCTTTTGTTTGCTGGAATATATCTGATTACAGTTTCAATTTCTGTGCTTGTGATGGGTCTGTTAAGATCTTCTATTTCTTCCTGGTTCACTTTTGGAAAGTTACACTTTTCTAAGAATTTGTCCATTTCTTCCAAGTTGTCCATTTTATTGGCATATAGCTGTTGGTAGTAGTCTCTTATGATCCTTTGTATTTCTGTGTTGTCTGTTGTGATATCTGCATTTTCATTTCTAACTATGTTGATTTGATTCTTCTCTCTTTGTTTCTTGATGAGTCTAACATTTTGTCAATTTTGTCTATCTTCTCAAAGAACCAGCTTTTAGCTTTGTTGATTTTTGCTATGGTCTCTTTTGTTTCTTTTGCATTTATTTTTGCCCTAATTTTTAAGGTTTCTTACCTTCTACTAATGATGGGGTTCTTCATTTATTCCTTCTCTATTTGCTTTAGGTGTAGAGTTAGGTTATTTATTTGACTTTTTTCTTGTTTCTTGAGGTATGCCTGTATTGCTATGAACCTTCCCCTTAGCACTGCTTTTACATTGTCCCATAAGTTTTGGGTTATTGTGTTTTCATTTTCACTCGTTTCTATGCATATTTTGATCTCTTTTTTGATTTCTTCTGTGATTTGTTGGTTATTCAGAAGCGTGTTGTTTAGCCTCCACATGTTGTTATTTTTAATATTTTTTTTCCTGTAATTGAGATCTAATCGTACTGCATTGTAGTCAGAAAAGGTGATTGGAATGATTTCAATTTTTTTGAATTTACCAAGGCTAGATTTATGTCCCAGGATGTTATCTATCCTGAGGAGGTTCCATGTGCACTTGAGAAAAAGGTGAATTGATTGTTTTGGGGTGAAATGTCCTATAGATATAGATTAGGTCTCGCTGGTCCATCGTGCCATTTAAAGTTTGTGTTTCTTTGTTAATTGTCTGTTTAGTTGATCTATCCATAGGTGTGAGTGGGGTATTAAAGTCTCCCACTATTATTGTGTTATTGTTAATTTCCCCTTTCATACTTGTTAGCATTTGCCTTACATATTGTGGTGCTCCTGTGTTGGGTGCGTATATACTTATAATTGTTATATCTTCTTGTATTGATCCTTTGATCATTATGTAGTGTCCTTCTTTGTCTCTTTTCACAGCCTTTATTTTAAAGTCTATTTTATCTGATATGAGTATTGCGACTCCTGCTTTCTTTTGGTCTCCATTTGTGTGAAATATTTTTTTGCAGCCCTTCACTTTCAGCCTGTATGTGTTCCTTGTTTTGAGGTGGGTCTCTTATAGACAGCATATATAGGGGTCTTGTTTCTGTATCCATTCAGCCAGGCTTTGTCTTTTGGTTGGGGCATTCAACCTATTTACATTTAAGGTAATTATTGATAAGTATGGTCCTGTTGCCATTTACTTTGCTGTTTTGGGTTCGAGTTTATACACCCTTTCTGTGTTTCCTGTCTAGAGAAGATCCTTTAGCATTTGTTGAAGAGCTGGTTTGGTGGTGCTGAATTCTCTGAGCTTTTGCTTGTCTGTAAAGCTTTTGAATTCTCCTTCATATCTGAATGAGATCCTTTCTGGCTACAGTAGTCTGGGTTGTAGGTTTTTCTCTTTCATTACATTAAGTATTTCCTGCCATTCCCTTCTGGCCTGAAGAGTTTCTATTGAAAGATCCGCTGTTATCTTTATGGGAATCCCCTTGTGGGTTGTTTTTTTCCTTGCTGCTTTTAATATTTGTTCTTTGTGCTTGATCTTTGTTAATTAGATTACTATGTGTCTTGGGGTGTTTCACCTTGGGTTTATCCTGTTTGGGACTCTCTGGGTTTCCTGGAACTGTGTGACTATTTCCTTCCCCATTTTAGGGAAGTTTTCAACTATTATCTCCTTGAGTATTTTCTCATGGCCTTTCTTTTTGTCTTCTTCTTCTGGGACTCCTATGATTCGAATGTTGGGGCATTTCACATTGTCCCAGAGGTTGTCCTCATTTCTTTTAATTCATTTTTTCTTCTTTCCTCTCTGCTTCATTTATTTCCAACATTCTATCTTGTACCTCATTTATCCTATCTTCTGCCTCCGTTATTCTACTGTTGGTTCCCTCCAGAGTGTTTTTGATCTCATTTATTGCATTGTTCATTATTGATTGATTCTTTTTTATTTCTTCTAGGTCCTTATTAAACATTTCTTGCATCTTCTCAATCCTTGTCTCCAGGCTATTTATATGTAACTCTATTTTGTTTTCAAGATTTTGGATCTTTTTTATTATCATTATTCTAAATTCTTTTTCAGGTAGACTCCGTATCTCCTCCTATTTTGTTTGATTTGGTGGGCATTTATCATGTTCCTTTACATGCTGAGTATCTCTCTGCCTTTTCATCTTGTTTAGATTGCTGTGTTTGGGGTGGCCTTTCTGTATTCTGGCAGTTTGTGGTTCCTCTTTATTGTGGAGGTTCCTCCCTGTGGGTGGGGTTGGACGATTGGCTTGTCAAGGTTTCCTGGTTAGGGGGGGCTTGTGTTGGTATTCTGTTGGGTGGAGCTGGATTTCATCTCTCTAGAGTGCAATGGAGTGTGTATTGAGATGTCTATGGGTTTGCTGTGACTTTTGGCAGCCTGTATATTGATGCTCAGGACTATGTTCCTGCGTTGCTGGATAATTTGTGTGGTATGTTTGCTCTGGAATGGGGGGGCTTAAATCTCCTGCCTCTGGTTTTCAGTTTTATTCTTACAGTAGCCTAAAGAATTCTCCATCCATACAGCACTGATAATAAAACTTCTAGGTTAATAGTGAAAAGATTCTCCACAGTGAGGGACACCCAGAGAGGTTCACAGAGTTACATGGAGAAGAGAAGAGTCAGGAGGGAAATCGAGTTGGCCAGGAGGAGAAGAGGGGGAATCAAAATGGGAGAGAACAATCTAGCCAGTAAACAATTCCCTATGTGCTCTCCACAGTCTGGAACCCTCAGAGAGGTTCACGGAGTTACATAGAGAAGAGAAGAGAGAGGAAGGAGATAGAGGTGAGCAGGAGGCAAAAAGGGGGAACCAAGAAGAGAGAGAGAGAGATCTAGGCAGTACTCTGTTCCCTAAGTGTTCTCCACAGCCCAGAACACCCACAGAGATTCACAGAGTTGGGTTTAGAAGAGAAGTGGGAAGGAGGAGATAGAGGTGACCTGGTGGAGAAAAAGGAGAGTCAAAAGGGGGCGAGAGTAATCAAGCCAGTAATCACACTCCTGAGTAAAAATGGGTACTGAAGATTGGATTCTTAAATGCACAAAATTGATATCATATACTATAAAACAAAAATTAAAAATCTAGCATAGAGGTTAGACTCTTAAAAATACAATATTAAAAAAAAACCAAAGTCACCAAAAGTATAAGAAATGTATATGAAGTTTGCTTTAAAAATAGGGTCTTTTTTTCTGCAAGGTAATAGTGGGTTATAAAAATGAAAATTAAAGGAGTAATAGAGGACTTAAAAAAAGAAAATTTAAAAAATGATAATAGTAAAAATATATCTTGGAATTTCTCTGGAGCTGTTGCGGGCAGTGTGGGATCAGTTCAGTTTCTGATAGTTCCTTGTTCCAGCTTATACTTCTCAATATCTATAGGCCCCTTCCAATGTAGTCAGTGTTAACTACAGGGGTTTTAATCTGTTGTACCTGCCACTTCCAAAGCAGTTTCCTGTGTTTATTTGGCTTCTTCTGTTTGCAGGTCTCTTCAGTGTCTAATTTCCACCCTGACACAAGGTGGCAGAGGTGGTCTCTTATTTAGGTTCACTTGTTCAGTCGTGCTGTGGGGAGGGAGGAACACTGCAAACAAATATCACTGGTGTGTGGGGGGAATACTTGCAGTGTCTCAGCCACACTGGGTTTGCCCCTGCTCACGGCGTGTGTGCTTTCCCAGTCTACCCTGCTCAGGCTTCAGGTTGCTTTGCAGGGAGTGAGCCCTGAGTTGTGTGCACTTCCCAGGTCTAAGCCACTCAGGTTCAGGTTCTCAGGTACTCCACAAAGGCGCAGACTCAGTTTGGCCTGTGTTTTGTGCCATTCCCTGGTCCGAGCAGCTCAGGCAACCAGTGTCTGGCCAGCGCACTCTCTTCAGGTGTAGTGTGACTTATCACCTCCCCGTCCCAGCCGCTCGGTTTCCGAGCACGCCCGTCTCTGGTGTCCCCTGTGTGTCTTCTGGGGAGCTGATCTCTGGCTGTGACCCTTCTGCGGATGTCAACCATCCAGAATCTCAGGAAGTCTTTGGTTAGAAACTGGAAGCCTGTTTGCAGTTTGGTAGGGGATGCCCTCTCTGGGGTCAAGTTTTCCCCTTTCCGGCTCTGGCTTGCACCCGCCTGCCCGCTGCGTCTGGCGTGGGATAGGCCGGTTCGCAGCCGGCTAGCTCTTCTCTGGTATTGTTCAGTCCTTTGTTCTGTGAGCAGGCTGGCAGTGCCTTAGGTTTGGGCTTTTTGCAGGATAATTCTCTCTCTCTCTCTCTCTCTCTCTCTGGCTATCCCACAGTTTAGGCTGCTATCTCACGTTGGCTCCCTCAGATTGCCCTCAGGGCATTCAGGCCTGGTCCTTACCCTAAGCAATGCCGCCCACTACTCTCCGTTCAGCCCCCACTTGCTGGTGGCGGATGCGAGTGTCTGGGGTACTTCTCTGCTGGGAGTTGCCTTTAGGCACGTAATCTGTGGGGTTTATTTATTTATTTTTCCTCCCAGTTATGTTGCCCTCCGAGATTCAAAAACTTCCCCCAGACCCACCAGTGAGAGGGTTTCCTGGTGTTTGGAAACTTCTCCTCTATTAAGACTCCCTTCCCGGGACGGATCTCTGTCCCTAACTCTTTTGCCTCTCTTTTAATCTTTTATATTTTGTCCTACCTCCTTTTGAAGACAATGGGCTGCTTTTCTGGGTGCCTGAAGTCCTCTGCCAGCGTTCAGAAGTTGTTTTGTGGCGTTTGCTCAGCGTTCAAATGTTCTTTCGATGAATTTGTTGGGGGAGAAAGTGGTCTCTCCATCCTATTCCTCCACCATCTTTGGACTGCCCCCCAGATTTCACAGTTTTAAAGCACACACTCTCTAGTTCAACTCAGACAGGAAAAAGAAATGTACAATTTATGTAGAATGATACTTGTGATTTTAAGATGTTATGTGTCTTATCCCTGATAGTTAGTTAAATTCTTTGGACTCAATGATTTCCAAACGCCTAAAGAATGTTAAATGCCTTCCCAGCTCATGATAACACCAGGTTATAAAGCATGTTCTAGGAGGGGATTACTAACACTTAGCTAATTATACTATCACATAACTTGTCCAGATTTGTCTTTTTTTAAAGGAACAAAAGTTGTTTTATTTTTGTAGATCTTACTTTGAATTTTTTCTTTTTGGTCATCTTGTGTGTCTGTTAATGAAATCTTAGCTTCGGTGCATGAGATGATGTAAAGGGATACTACTGTGGTTGGTTAGAATGGAGGCAGAGTGCGATCACTGGTCCCCCGGTGACACAACCCATGACTCTAACACTGCAATCACGCCTCTACACCTACATCTACAGACACCTCTCAGCCACCTCTGGCTTCTCTTCCTAGGCCCCTGTGGTAGTGAAGAGTGTGAACAACACTGATCTAGGACACTCTAGAATTGGGAGGGAAACAATAAGAACCCCTGAGGACTCAAACAATATGTGTCAACATTCAGATGCTCTGTTCCCACGCTTCCCTCCTATCCATATTCTCTGTGACCTTATGCAATCTGTTCATTCTCTCTGCTGGTACACACAGCTCTAATGTGCTCAGTCGTAATTTCTCAGTGCACAGAATATCAGCTGTAGGAAACTAAGAAAGGGGTCTGCGGGACTGGGGAGATGGGGAGTGTAGAGGGATTCTGCAGGCAAAGAGAAGGTGAAGGAAGGAAGTGATGGTTGCAACTGGTAGCTCCGAGTAATGAAAACAAGATAGAGAGAGAACTTCCCAAAGCAGGGACCAGGATTCATACAGCGTGACAGGCTGGGGTTAATGACTAAAGGGATGAGCTGTCCCATATGCCTTACTAGTTCCTGAGGACAGCACTGGTTCAGGACACAATGAAATCACTGACGTTCATTTTCACCCTTACACTTTAAAGAAAAGATTAATATGGTTTATGCTCTTCAGTGTAGAAGGCAGAGGACCATCCAGTTCATTTAAGCAATCTATCCAAAAGACCAGCTAAAATAAACCAAGCTTTGGTAATTAAAGGTTAGCATCCAGCCACCTGAATAATTCACATATGTGAAACAGCTCATCTCTCACCAAACTTTGACAAATGAGGTGTTTGAAGAAGGAAAGAAGCCTCCATGAATTACCGCATATAACTAATATAAATCTCCAAACATTCAACACATTCTTGAAGGTACTCTGCACCTATGGACTGTAAACTTGGCACATGAACAGAAGGCTCATTCCTGTAATTCATTCATCCCATACAGCTATAAGCTGAGTCTGTGTTCTGACAAGTGTTTCCTGAATCAAAGCAGCTGTCTGGGATCTAGATCCAGGCCGCTGTATCACTGTGGAATTCTGTAATACAACAGACTCCTTTCAAGGCTAATTGGGGTACTGGTGCAGAGGGAAGGCGAGGGGGCAATCACGGGAGGCCCAAGAGGGATACCATTTGGGAACAGAAAAGTGCACCCAGGAAAAGTAGTGGCAGCTTCTTTGCCAAGAAGAAATCATCATGGGTCCTTGCCTTCAGCCCTGGACCCTGCCAGACCATCACGACTGTTGGCGTACAAGAAATGTGTTCAAGAAACATGATATCCTTCTGACAGTGCTTATCATTCTTTCCCAGTGGGAGTGTGCTGAACATGTAGGCGATTATTATGTGACCTCTGATATGACCCAGATCAGAAGTGACTAGTAAGAGACCTTGGCACTTCTCTTTTGCTGCAGTTATACTTCAGAACCTCTCAGGTGGTGTGATAGGAACAGAAAAGAATGCATTTGGTAGAAGAGTACTGGCTCATTAGGAGCCACAACAATTGGTCTTGCTCGTCAAGCTACTCTCCTTTTGGTTATGACCAGCACACACAGTAGCCTCAGAAAAGTGCTATTATATGATCACAGTAGTTGAAATTATTTTCCTTGCATATTGATTTTCCTCATATATGTTAACATACAGTGAAATAATTGTTGTGGTATGTTTTAGGAGTACACACAAGAGTCAAGGTGAACCATTTCTTATGATAGGCAAATCATTAGACTAAGAAACAGGAGATGTGCTGTGCATCTTTGGGTGAGTCAGTTTGACAGTAATCCTCTTCAAGAAAATGAGGAGAATGAATCTAAGTGTCACAGTTACAGCACTGAGAACACCTGGGATGTGCTACACAGAATCTCTCAAGACAAGCATTGGGCAGAAAATGTGTGCCATCAACTCCATCATGCAGTCTCAGTCTCTAACACTACCATTCATACATGGTCTTGGCTTAGGGTGTCTAGGACAGAATGTCCTTTCTGACTGATGGCATCAGGCTCTCTAGATGTCTAGATGCAGCTGGTAACATGCCAACTTTTAATGGACTGTGCAATTATTCTCATGAATTTTATGAAAATATTATGAATATCTTGTTATAATACCTTCTGCATTCCCCTTCCCTGGGAGCCCCCTCAGTTACCTCATTTGGGGACAGTCTTACTTCTCTGTGACTCACGTCATAACCATTAATTCAGACGAAGCAAGGACAAACTGCTGTGGGGATCTTTTGCCTCCATCCTCGGTTTATCCTCAAATGGTCATGAAGCACCACTCACATACAAAGAGACTTCATGTTGCCTTTTATACATTTCAACTCTTTACTCCCTTCCCAAATTGAGCAATTTCACTGTATGATAGAAAATGACAGCTAACAGTCTAAACGCTACTCTCTAGCTTCTACAAGACATCAGTTTATGTGAACATTTATATCCAATGGAAAGTTCATTTTAATGACAATAAATTGGAGAAATCCTTCTTTATTTTCCTCTTAGGTTGATTAGCACCAGCAATTTCCCAAACACTTAGCAGTACTCAAGAGAAATTCAATCCATGTGGCCAAAATTCATCTGTGAGCTTTGAGTTTCCCATGGACAGATACAACCTGTTCTTATGTATAAACAGGTACACATGCTTGTTTATATCCAAATATCCTGAACATAATAGATGTGTATGGTATGTGTGCTGTGCTGTGCTAAGTCACTTCAGTCATGTCTGACTCTGCCACCCTATGAATTGTAGCCCACCATGCTCCTTCGTCCATGGGTTCTCCAGGCAAGAATACTGGAGTGGGTTGCCATGGCCTCCTCCAGGGGATCTTTCCCACCCAGGGATCGAACCCTTGTCTCCTGCATTGGCAGGTAGATTCTTTACCAGTAGCACTACCTGGGAAGTCCCAAGTATGGTATAGTTGGCATTAATCAAATAACGAATGAGAATCTCATACTGAATAAATGAACTCCCAGGAGGGGATTCATTATTTGAGTAATCCCCTAAACCATTTCACTCCACTAAGTTTCTATGTCATAATTATTAATGTTAAATTAATTGTTAATGTGCATGCATGCATGCTAAGTCGCTTCAGTCATGTCCAACTCTTTGTGACCCTATCGACTGTAGCCTGCCAGGCTCCTCTGTCCATGGGATTTTCTAGGCAAGAATACCGGAGTGGGTTGTCATGCCCTCCTCCAGGGGATCTTCCTCACCCAGGGATTGAACCCATGTCTCTTAGGTCTCCTGCATTGGTTGGCAGGCTGTTTACCACTAAAGCCACTTGGGAAGCCCTAATTATTAATACATATGTTTAAAGGTTTCACAATTTACAAAATTTATTCCCATTTTAAAAATGAGGAAATCAAGGTACAAAAAATTAGCAAGTAATGTCTTCCGCTTGTTAAGTTTTTTCTAATATACTTTATATCTGAAGCAGTGCTCACTGC
The DNA here is from genome assembly GCA_024291935.2 of Okapia johnstoni. Classification (NCBI taxonomy): domain Eukaryota; kingdom Metazoa; phylum Chordata; class Mammalia; order Artiodactyla; family Giraffidae; genus Okapia; species Okapia johnstoni. The sequence continues at coordinate 110,786,180 of CM044305.1, forward strand.
TATTGTCAATAACTTAGTATCCCACAGCATGGAGTGACATCAGTCCATTTTAGATTCTTATTTAATTTCAAACCAATCTCCTGATAGAAGGAAAAGAGAAGAAGAGATTTTCAGTTCCTCACCCACCATAGTCAATTAATAAGCCTTACTGGAGTATGGCTCTCTTTATAATCTTAATAATAAAATAAAGAAAAAAAGCTCTCTTACAATAACAATAACCAAATACTGCATTGGTATGAATTGTGCAACTCCATAGCAATGTTCCTACAATGTTGTATTGCTATGTCTTCACACAGTGAAGCTATTTCCTCTTACAGCTTCTTTTTCCAAACAACAGAAAGCATACACGAGCAGTCCTTAGTAGCAAGGCTCTGCATCACCACTAAGTGACACCCTTCCTTGTCTTAAGGTAACCCATCATTCCTCTTCTGAACCATCCTTCCATCAAACTGGAACAGGATGTGATATTAGTCATTTTAGGGGAGAGTGGGGACACTCCTTCAGCCCTTGTAGTTCAGTTAGTAAAGAATCTGCCTGCAATGCAGGAGACCCGGGTTTGATTCCTGGATCGCGAAAATTCCCTGGAGAAGGAAATGGCAACCCACTCCAGCATTCTTGCCTGGAGAACCCCATGGACAGAGGAGCCTGGCAGACCACAGTCCATGGGGTCACAAGGGTCAGACATGACTTAGCAACTAAACCACCACCAGGGACACCCCAGGCTTCCCAGGTGGTGCTAGTGGTATAGAACATGCCTGCCAATGCAGGAGACATAAGAGACGTGGGCTCAATCCCTGGGTTGGGAAGATCTCCTGGAGAAGGAAATGGCAACCCACTCCAGTATTCTTGCCTGGAGCATCCCACGGACAGAGGAGCCTGGTGGGTTACAGTCCATGGGGCTGCAAAGAGTCAGACACAACTGAAGCAACTGAGCATGCATGTGCACACACAGGGACACTCCAGAAAGATCCTTTCACCCACTGGTTTATGGGGTAAAAGGGCCTTTTCACACTCCCCAATGCAGGTATTACCTAGAATTCATGGCATACTGGCCAGCTCCCTAAAAATGGCATTTCTCTGTAACGGGCCAGCTCCCTAAAAATTAGCATATCATCTATTTTCCTGCCTCTGGTCTGTGCACTTGGTTCACTGACCCAAATTTTGCTTATCAGTCAATGCTATGCTCCTCTCAGGGCAAAATGTAGCCACAAGAATTTTCATAGGAAGAGGTTCAGAGTAGAGATAGAAATTTAGAGCTACAAAGAATCTTAAAGAGGTTCTAATTCAACCCCTTGGCTTTAGAGATGAGAAAATGTGAGGCTCCAAGATGGAGGGTAGTTTGCCCAGGAGTGGCAGACAATGGACAGCACTAAGGTGTCCCAGACCTGCTCTTCTACCCTACCTATCTGACTAATGTCTCAGCTCAGAGTTTCCCTGGAGCTTCATCACTAATGGGCCCTCAGGGAAGTGCTGCCTGTTTATCCAAAGGACAAACTGGGAAGTCAGCCCCAGTCTAAAAACACCACTACTAACAGAGCCCGACTCACCTGTCTGAACCCAGTGACCAAGAAAGTCAGGGTTACTGGTGCCTGAGCACATACGTCCAGGACACTGTCACCCTCTTTCTTATGAAAGTCTGAGATTTCCCTCCAGGTTAGGTGACAGGATACTGCCATTTACTCATTTCTAACTCCCTTTTTTTCTGACAAATGGTCTCACCCCTCTCTTTAACCCATCTTCTTCACTTCTACCAAAACGATATTTATGTTTTCCAGCATCTTTTTCTGATGAATTCTGTTGTATTGTCATCCCCAAATCTACCCTTCCTAATGTCCTCAACTGCATTTCTATGCCTTCCATGGGATTTTTTCATTTTGTTTGGCAAAAAAATGTGTCCATTATTAAGCAAGAAAATGGAAAATACAGAGAAGCAAAAACAAAAATAATCCCACCACCTCTAGAATCATCACTGCTAACATTTGCAAAGTTTCAGAGGATAATTTGAATCATTATAAGGCTTTCTTCCAGTTAACAATGGCAGGGCCATTAGATCAATGTATCCTATTCTACTGAAAAATTATACTTAACCAATCATCTTTCCAACACCTGACAGCACCAAGTCTATTTCTACCTCAGCACCTTTGCATCAACTGTCCCCTCTGCCTGGAATACTTTTCCAAAGCTTTCTCATGCCAGTTCCTTCTTGTTATTTCAGGTTTCTGCTCCTTCAGAGGAGCCTTCCTTACCAACTTTCTCAAATTAGAACTGTCATTTTCAATCAGATCATCCTCTTCTATTCTCAGTATAACACTTATCACCACCTGATATTTTCTTTTTTAAAAATTTTATTTAGTTAGTTAGTTATATTTTATTTTTGGCTGTGCTGAGTCATCATTGCTTTGTGCAGGCTTTCTTGAGTAGCTGTGTGCAGGCCTCTCATTGCAGTGGCTACTGTTGTTGCAGAGCACAGGCTCTAGGTACGCAGGCTTCAGTAGTTGTGGTGCAAGGGCTCAGTAGTTGTGGTGTGTGGTCTCCAGGATGTGCGGGCTTCAGTAGTTGCAGCACATAAGTGCAGTAGCTGTGGCTCCTAGACTCTAGAGCATGGGCTCAGTAGTTGTGGTGCATAGTCTTAGTTGCTCTATGGCATGTGGAATCTTCCCAGGCCAGGGATTAAACCCATGTCTCCTGCATTGGCAGGTGTATTCCAATCCGCTGCACCACCAGGGAAGTCCTCTTCTTTATTTCTTTACTTTTAATTGTCTGTCTACTTAATTAAGCTCCATGAAGAGAGAAATGGTGTCTGTATTGTTCACCATTAGATACCTCAGCACCTAGCATAGTACCTGACACTTATTAGGTAGTCGTAATGGTTTGAAAAAATAAATGAGTCATAAGAAGACAAGTACTTTTGGTTGCACTGAGTGATCCATGCTTTCTTAGGTTCTCTCTCATAACCAGTAGCATTGGAGTGCCTATGAACTCCCTGGCATTGAAAAGTGATAATGGGCCTATGCAGGGTTAAGCTTAAGACTTATGAGCATTATCAGTGAGAATGTCATTGGTTCACTCTCTTACTTTAAATTAGTCATAGCATTAAAAACACCTTAAATTCACTGAATACCACACAATATAGGCAACTTGAATAAACACAAATAGTGAAGTTTGCCTTTAGCAGTATGTCTATGTTTAACTGAGGCTCTTTGAACAAGCAATGTTTCTCATAAGTGGTTACCATTTCTATACCTTTTAACCAAGACTTAACTATGATAGTATGATGTCAACATGAAACTCTACTCCTACAAATGCACTACAAGCCTAAATATTAGTGGCCAAACCAATCCTGATCTCTAGCACACTAGATACTTGAACAGTCTCTCTTCCTTCAGAAAGCAGGATCTTTTGTTATACAAAGTTGACTTGTCTAAATCCTATCTAATTTGAGGGAAAGAGTAATTCAAACTTTGAGGCCTATATTCATTTTACCTTTGAGGCCAATATTCAAATTGATTGTAAATATGCAAAAAGTAATAAAAATCAGAACTTTCCTTGAAGGAAACAAAGTGTTCTACCCATTGTGGGTGTATTTGGCAGTCATGTCTATTCTAACTTTTAGGGGAGAAATGGCCAGTATTGACAGGCAATCATTGAAAGCATTGACTTTGCAGGCAAGAGTACTGGGTCACGTCTAAGATTCACCACTTACTAGGTAAATTTGGGCATAAGGTTTTAACCTCTTTAAAACTCAGACTGCTCATCTGTAAAATAGGTAATAATAGTGCCTACCTCCGAAATGGGTTATAAAGATTAACCAACATACACTGCACTCTGGATTGTACGTACTACATAGCACATATTCAACAAAGAATAGCTAATATGACTCTCTCTCTCTCTTTATATATGTGTGCATGTGTATATATATATATATATATATATATATATATATATATATATATATACATGTATAAATTTAACTCCTTTACCAAATGCAAATGTGTACAAGACATAGTTAGTATGAAATGGAGCTTCCCAGGTGGCACTAGTGGTAAAGAACCCACCTACCAATGCAAGAGATGCAGGTTTGAACTCTGGGTCAGAAAGATCCCCTGGAGAAGGGAATGGCAGCCCACTCCCATATTCTTGCCTGGAGAATCCATGGACAGAGGAGCCTGGCAGGCTACAGTCCATGGGGTTGCAGAGAGTCAGACATGACCAAAGCGACTTAACACGCAGACACATGTATGACTGAGTCCCTTTGCTGTTCACTTGAAAACAGTATGAAATAGCTGGGAATCATCTAAGACACAGGACAAGTTAGCCATGGTGACATTTCTCAAGGAGTTCACAGCTGGATACAAGGGATGAACTGCAAACACAAATAACTAGAATCCAGGAAATTTACGGTTAAATGCTCCAAGAAGTGAAATTATAAAGGTCAGGTTCTGCCAGTTGAAGGTAACAAAAACTCAAACCAAACCAGCTTAAGCATAAGGGTGATACATTGGTTCTCAGAATCAAAAAATGAGTCTTGGGGACTTGGACTGCCATTGATCACCAATTTTTGCTTGATTCCACTTGATTTTAATGCAGGAAGAATCCTTCCTTGTTATAGGAATTATGGCTACAATTGATCTCCAGTTTTAATCCTTCCAACTTACCTCTGGGCCAATCAAGGTGACCAAGAGGATGGAGTATTATGATTGGCTTGGTTTCAATTATCAACCCACCTGTAAACTGCAATGAGTGGAAAAAAATTTCCCAAAGGACGGTGGAACATGATACTGGAAATATATAAATAACACATTTCCAAACAGGAGACAAGTGAGGAGGTGGAGAAATTATATGCCAAATGGTGCAGCTGCTACAGAAAACAATACGAAGTTTCCTTAAAAAGAATTGAAAATGGAACTACCAAAAAAACCTACTCCTGGGCATTTAGCCAAAAGAATTGAAATCAGGATCTCAAAGAGACACATGCATTTCTATGTGCATGGTAGTTCTATTCACAATAGACAAGATGTAAAAGCATGGAAACAAATGTCCATCAATCGAGGAATGGGTAAAGAATAATTGGTATATGCATGTAGAAAAGTATTCAGCCTTTAAAAAGGATGACCCTTCAGAATATCTTACTAAGTGAAATAAGCCAGTCATAGAAAGACAATGTTGTATGGTTCTACTTCCATGAGGTATCTATTTTTTTAATTATTTTTTTATTGAAGGATAATTGCTTCATAGAATCTTGTTGTTTTCTGTCAAACCCATGAGGTATCTTCTATGAGGTGAACAAATATCAACTGAAACAGTCATCTGATAATACTACCATATTCAGTTCATTCGCACATTCGTGTCTGACTCTTTGGAACACCATGGACTGCAGCACGCCAGGCCACCCTGACCATCACCAACTCCTGGGATTTACTCAAACTCATGTCCATTGAGTCGGTGATGCCACCCAACCATCTCATCCTCTGTCGTGCCCTTCTCCTCCTGCCTTCAATCATTAGGGTCTTTTCAAATGAGTCAGTACTTCCATTCAGGTAGCCAAAGTATTGGAGTTTCAGCTTCAGCATCAGTCCTTCCAATGAATATCCAGGACTGATTTCCTTTAGGATGGATAGTTGGATCTCCTTGCAGTCCAAGGGACTCTCAAGAGTCTTCTCCAACACCACAGTTCAAAAGCATCAATTCTTCGGCACTCAGCTCTCTTTATAGTCCAACTCTCACATCCACACACAACTCCTGGAAAAACCATAGCTTTGACTAGACGGACCTTTGTTGACAAAGTAACGTCTCTGCTTTTTAATATGCTATCTAGGTTGGTCATTGCGTTTCTTCCAAGGAGCAACTGTCTTTTAATTTCATGGCTGCAGTCACCATCTGCAGTGATTTGGGGACCCCCCAAAATAAAGTCTGTCACTGTTTCCACTGTTTCCCCATCTATTTGCCATGAAGTGATGGGACCAGATGCCATGATCTTAGTTTTCTGAATGTTGAGCTTGAAGCGAACATTTTCACTCTCCTCTTTCACTTTAATCAAGAGGCTCTTTAGTTCTTCTCAGCTTTCTGCCATAAGGGTGGTGTCATCTGCATATCTGAGGTTATTGATATTTCTCCGAGCAATCTTCATTCCAGCTTGTGATTCATCCAGCCCAGCGTTTCTCATGATGTACTCTGCATACAAGTTAAATAAGCAGGGTAACAATATACAGCCTTGATGTACTCATTTCCCTATTTGGAACCAGTGTGTTGTTCCATGTCCAGTTCTAACTGTTGCTTCCTGACCTGCATACAGGGTTCTCAGGAGGTAGGTCAGGTGTTCTGGTATTCCCATCTCTTTCAGAAGTTTCCACAGTTTGTTGCGGTCCACACGGTCAAAGGCTTTGGCATAGTCAATAAAGCAGAAGTAGATGTTTTTCTGGAACTCTCTTGCATTTTTGATGATCCAACGGATGTTGGCAATTTGATCTCTGGTTCCTCTGCCTTTTCTAAATCCAGCTTGAACATCTGGAAGTTTACGGTTCATATGCTGTTGAAGCCTGGCTTGGAGAATTTTGAGCATTACCTTACTAGCGTGTGAGATGAGTGCAATTGTGCGGTAGTTTGAGCACTCTGGCATTGCCTTTCTTTGGGATTGGAATGAAAACTGACCTTATTCAGTCCTGTGGCCACTGCTGAGTTTTCCAAATTTGCTGGCACACATCATGCCAAATAACCCTGTATTATTAGTATGTATATATTTTAAATTATTAAATCACAGTGAAAATTCTTAATATAAAAACAAGGTATATTTCTTTTTCTAGCTTTCTTGTCTGTTCTTTATCTGGCAGGAGCAGGAAATGGAGAGAAAGTCAGAATTTTTAAAAATATCCTGGTTATAATGGACTCAGTCTCTATCAGATTCTTAGTGACTCAGAAGTCCTATGTAGTCAATGGGTTAATTTAAATGTAGAAGTAGAGTACATTTTTCTCAAAAGACATAACCAAAATCAGAATAAGCAGTTAATTCTCTCCAAAATCAGTCATAATCTTGCCAGCTGATCATGAAAACTATTGTTGAGATATATTTAAGTCCAGGAGGTGGAACAAACTTCACAAGTCCATGAAATAGGAAAGAAGTCCCATAACCCCAGAGACATTGCTGGAATTTGACAGAATTCACTATAGATCTGACAAAGGTTAATAGAAGCATCAGATAAAGATGACATGGATAAGCATTCACGTTTGGATAAGGGAGGGAAGGGACTGTTTGCATTCCCAATATCCATTGTCCCTTTCTTCTTAAGACCCCAATTTTTCAACTGCTCAAGTAAGAAAACTACATTTCCAAGACCTCTTTGCAGTTTGGATTGGTGGAGTTCAAGACAAGTAGAAGCCTGGTATGGCACTTCCAAGAACAATGGAGGTGACATCCTTCTTGCTCCCTCTTCCCCTTGTCTGGCACAGGGACTCTGGATGCAATGGATGAGTCTGTGAGAAGGATACAATCTGGGTCTCTGAGAAGGCAATATGAATCTAAGGCAAGCATGGCTGGGCAACAAAGTAAGAGAAGCTTGGGCCCCTGACACCATGGAGCTGCCATCCTAGCCTTGAACTCTTCTCCAGACTGAACTAAATCAATGTCTTGTTAAAGGCACTAATTTTTACATATTTGTTACTCACAGCCAAGCCTAATCGTAATTGATGCAAAAGATGTCCTTAATCATTGCACCTTATTTCATTTGAATTAAGAATGCTAATGGCCTTTTCTCTGTGAATACATAGCCTGATATCATACTAAAACCAGAGACAAATGCTTTTGAGCCACTAAACATTTTTCCTAAGCTTAATGCTACCATTGCATGAATCATAAATCTAAATTAATATAAATGTTTTTATGAAGAATGTTTTCATTTTTCTTTTAATGTGAAAATACAAAGATAAATATAAAAATGAACCTAATATTTTATGTCAGTTCTTTATAGATTCATTGTATAACTGAATAGTTTAACACTCTGGAGAGTCCCTTGGACAGCAAGGAGATCAAACCAGTCAATCCTAAAGGAAATAAACCCTGAATATTCATTGGAAGGACTGATGCTGAAGCTGAAGCTCTAATACTTTGGTCACCTGATGCAAAGAGCCAACTGATTGGAAAAGACCCTAAAGCTGGGAAAGATTGAAGGCAGGAGGAGAAGAGAATAACAGAGGATGAGAAGGTTGGGTGGCATCACCAACTCAATGGACATGAGTTTAACAAACTCTGGGAGATGGTGAAGGACAGGGAAGCCTGGTGTGCTGCAGTCTATGGGGTTGCAAAGAGTTGGACATGACTGAGCAACTGAATGATGATTCTAGATGAGTCAGTTCCCAATAAACTAGCTTTAAGAGGTGAATCAATCTAACTGTTCTGTCAATGTTTATACATTTTATGTTAATGTTGGAAGGCTCTCAATGGAAATGTGTGTGTGCATGCTCACTTGCTCAGTTGTGTCCGACTCTTTGTGACCCCATGGACTGTAGCCCACCAGGCTCCTCTGTCCATGGGACTAGCGTGGCAAGAATGCTAGAGTGGGCTGTCATTTCCTCCTCCAGGGGATCTTCCTGCCCAGGGATCAAATCCACATCTCGTGTGGCTCCTGCATTGCAGGCATATTCTTTACCACTGAGCATCAGGGAAGCCTTGTGTCATATTTTAAATTATACATATAAGCAATATCATATGATATTTGTCTTTTTCTGACTTCACTTAATAGATAACCTCTAGGTACAGCCATGTTGCAGCATATGGCATTATTTCATTATTTTTACGCCTCAGTAATATTCCATTGTACATATATACAACATCTTCTTTATCCATTCCTCTGTTGATGGGTACTTATGTTGCTTCCATGTCTGGGCTATTATAAATAGTGTTGCAATGAACATTGGGGTGCATGTAGCTTTTTGAATCAGAGTTTTCATCTTTTCTGGATATATGCCCAGGAATGGGATTGCTGCATCATATGGCCACTCTATCTTTAGTTTTTTATTTTTTTAATTAATTTATTTATTTTAATTGGAGGCTAATTACTTTACTTTATTGTGGTGGTTTTTGCCATACATCGACATGAATCACCCATGGGTGCACATGTGTCCCCCCATTCTGAACTCCACTGCCACCTCCCTCCCCACCCTATCCCTCTGGGTTGTCCCAGAGCACTGGTTTTGAGTGCCTTGCTTCATGCATCGAACTTGCGCTGGTCATCTGATTTACATATGGTAATGTACATGTTTCAAGGCTATTCTCTCAAATCATCCCACCCTTGCCTTCTCCCACATAGTCCAAAAGTCTGTTCTTTACATCTGCATCTCTTTTGCTGTCTCGCATATAGGGTCGTTGTTACCGTCTTTCTAAATTCCATATATATGCATTAATATACTGTATTGGTGTTTCTCTTTCTGACTTAAACTTCACTCTGTATAAGAGGCTCCAGTTTCATCCACCTCGTTATAACTGACTCAAATGCATTCTTTTTAATAGCTAAGTAATATTCCATTATGTACATGTACCACAACTTCCTTATCCATTCGTCTGCAGATGGACATCTAGATTGCTTCCATGTCCTAACTACTGTAAACAGTGCTACAGTGAAAACTGGGGTACATGTGTCTCTTTCAATTCTGGTTTCCTCTGTGTGTATGCCCAGCAGTGGGATTGCTGAGTTGTACGGCAGTTCTAATTACAGCTTTTTAAGGAATCTCCACACTGTTCTCCATAGTGGTTGTACTAGTTTGCATTCCCACCAGCAGTGTAAGAGGGTTCCCTTTTCTCCACACCCTCTCCAGCATTTATTGTTTGTAGACTTTTTGATGGCAGCCATTCTGACTGGTGTGAGATGTTATCTCATTGTGGTTTTGATTTGCATTTCTCTGATAATGAGTGATGTTGAGGATCTTTTCAAGTGTTTATTAGCTATCTGTTTGTCTTCTTTCTCCACAATGTTTTCCATAGTTGTTGCACCAATTTACATTTCTACCAACAGTGTAAAGAGGGTTGCCTTTTCTTCACACCCTCTCCAGCATTTCTTATTTAGAGACTTTTTAAGAATAGCCATTATGACTAGTGTCAGGTGGTACCTCATTGTAGCTTTGATTTTCAATTCTCTAATAGTAAGCAGTGTGGAGCATCTTTTCATGAGCTTGTGGGCCATCCAGATGTCTTCTTTGGAGAAATGTCTATTTAGTTAGATCTTCTGCCCATTTTTTGATTGGGTTATTTGTTTTTCTATTATTGAGTTGTATGAGTGAACAGGCTCAGATTTTTAAAGGACCATTCTGGTAATAACATTAGGATAAATTGAATAATAGGGGGAAAGCAGAGAGACAATTAATAGTCTATTGCAGTCATCCAGGAAGAAAACAATGGTGGCTTGAACCAGGGTAGTAGAAGTGGAGGAGGTAAAAAGTGGTGAGATTCTATGTATATATATTGAAGGTAGAGTCAATAGAATTTTTTGAATGATTGGATTTGGCATATGAGAGAGAGAATTCAAGAAATAATCCTTAAGTTTTAGGCTTGAGTGACTGGAAAGATGGAGTTGCTCTCAGTGGAGAAAAGGAAGGCCGTTGGAAGAACTGGAAATAGCCATTTCAGGTCTGGACAAGTTGAATTTCAGGTTTCTACTATTCAACCATTCGGAAATATTAAGTAGAAAATTGAGTCTGGAGTTTAGGAGCTGCAGGCATTCCTTCAGCCAATGTATTTTGTTATGGCAGCCCTAGCAAACTAATCCTGTGGACTACCTGTCTATCCCTCTTTATTTAGAAAAAAAAAATACTTTTTTTTCATCTGTGTCTATCCCTCCTGTTGGAGATACTGGCTCATCTGATGTTTTCAAACTTACTAGAAAATTCTGTTACCAGATTAGGGGGTCAGTAAATTCTGGATCAAAGTTGCCTTCTGCTGTTCAGTGGAGAAGAGGTGGGATGCTGAGGTCCAAAGAACCAGTCTGTGTTTTTCTCACTAACTTTCTCCAACTTTTTCAAGTGTCCATTGATTATCTGTTTCATTATTTCTATAGTTGTGCTTGGCAGAGAGGAGCAGGAAGAAACCATCTTGTCCAGAATAAAATTCTATTATTTACTTAGCAAAATAACGTGTTTACAGAAAAATAATTTTTAGCATATGTATGTCACAAATATTGCACGGAACATACTTTACTAAAAACTGATTTACTTAAAATTCAAATCTAACTGGGCATCTGATGTTTTTATTTGTTAAAACTGCAACTCTATCTGGGGCTACAAAAACTAGAGCTCCTGGCTGCTTAATAACATTGTTATTCAAATGTGTTATTTCCTTCAATTTTTAATGTGAGATCTTATTTATTCCAAATGGCAAGAGGAAACTAATTTCCATACAAGCAGATTTTAAAATAATGTTTTCATTTTCCTTTAAAAAAAATGAAACCTGAAAAATAGAAAACTGCTTGTGTCCTTTTAGGTATCCATCAATGAGTTCAGTGTGGGTAACAGGATAAGCAGATGTACATATGGCTTCCAACTGAAAACTGAAAATGAATAAAAGAATATGAAGGGTGAAACTTGCCATCACCATGTCGATTACCTTGTAAAGAGATGTTCTAAATAATTAGTTAATTTCATTTAATAAAGCAATCTTATTGATTAGAGAGTCAATAAGATCATCCTTCTCTTTTATAAATGTCAGAGAGCACTTGACAGAAAAAGCATTTTACTTTTGTAAGATGGAGAATTATCATTTTAAAATTCATCCTTTATCTAGAGTTAGAGAGCAATTCACCTTTAAAACAGATTTCCTTTCTTAGGAAAAAAAATCTTGCAATAGCCCCTTTAAATCATGCAAATATAAAGCAAGCACTCAATCATTGTTCTTAAATAAGGACTGAAGATTGCCATAGAGTGGTGGAGGTGGACTTGACAATGGCTTAGGGTTTCCATAGTTTCATTGAGTGATGGTATTAATAGATACTAGCCCTCTTGTTCCCATGCATATTGATTTGAACCCATTAGCTTATGCAGGAACCAAGGATCATTATGGAAGAAGGTGGAGTAGAATTTTTACCACCCACCACCTTGCAGTTCAAAAACAGTAAAACCATTATGATGTCTGAAGTGGCCCCAACTGAGGCCAGATGACAGAAGACAAAAGGGATTCCTGGGAGAGAGAAGAAAGTCTGGACTAGTGACCCAAATGTGACACTGGAAGCCAAGCTAGTTCTGGCTGGGTGGTGGTTGACATATCAGTGCTTACTGACTTAACTTTATTAGTGTTAGAATTATACATTAGGGGAAAAAAAAACTGAGGGGTGTGTGTATATGTCCATGAGAGATTCCCACAAGTTTTATCTCTTGAGGCCCATGCCAGTTAAGATTAGAACACCCGGGGTGATCTTAAGACCAGGAGGAGGAGCATAGTATCTTATATTCCGGGGTTCCAGTGGTGTGGTAGAGACAACAACAGCGCCAGCAGTGGGAACCAGGGCTGAGATTCTGTCTAGATCCTAGGCCTTCAGTGTGGTAAAGTAGTGGCAATCACAACATTTCACAGTTCCTTTGCTTAATCTTCAGCAAAAATAAGGATATCCAGAATTAACCCTTTAAACATAGAACCCCTGGGAAGCTAGGGACTTGCAAGGGGGACAAGCCCCAGGGAAGGGTGGAGAAAGATCAGACTGCTTGAATGTTTGTATGGTTAGGAATTGAGGGTCATTATAATTTCAGGACAAAATAGAAAAGAAAAGTGCACTTAGCTGGGAGCCACAGACGGGTAAGGTCTGGGATCTATGATTGTTCTGGATATCTTACTTTTTTGGAGGATAGGTCCCTTTATTCTGTGGCCCTCTCCATTCCATTCTCCTACCTGGCATATTACACATGCTAAGTCGCTTTACTCATGTCCAACTTTTGCGACCCCATGGACTGTAGCCAGCCAGGCTCCACCGTCCATCAGATTCTCCAGGCAAGAACACTGGAGTGTGTTGCCATGCTCTCCTCCAGGGGATCTTCCCAACCCAGGGATCGAACCCACATCTCTTACATCTCCTGCATTTACCACTAGTGCCACCTGGGAAGCTGTGCAGTGCTTATTTCCCGCATGAAGATATCCTATACTTGGTTTTGCTACACAAAAGGGTAATTTAAATGATAAAAAGAATCTTAGAGGAAGGTTGACATATGAAAAGAGATGCAAATATATTCAGATTTTTTGTATAAACGGAAGAAGATTGAGAAGGGGTAGGTCCAAAATCTATAAAATTGCAATATGGATAGAGTAAGCCTAGACTGGTGAATAAAATCACAGAATAGCAGAATTACAAGACAACATTATTCTCCCTACCTTCATTCCATCCTAAAACTTTAAAGTGGCAATTTTAGAAAACACAGAGTTTCCTCTGCTTAGCAAGTAGTACATCCAGCAGAAAGTGGCAATTCTGCATTGTGGTGTTTTGTTTTGTTTTTTAATTCAAGTTGATGACATAACTCTATCCCAAAAGAGATTCCCTTAATTTGCAGGTTCCTTCCAGGCTTAGTAGGAGTTGGTGATTGATTAGTGGTGACTTCCACAGTTGAGCATCAGCATGAGCAGCAGTAATGGTACCAATTTTCTCCATCCTTGACCAAAGCCTTAGGTCAGATTCAGCATGGAATTTATCAAGTACTTAGGAATCTGTATAATTTCAAATGTGTTTGTTTCACATATGATCATTTTTAAGTGCACTGGGATTACATTTAATGGACCATTAAAGGGGACTAAAAAGATGATGGAACAACAGATTTACAAGGAAAATTTTGCCTATACCAGAGCTACTTTAAAATAATTTAAAAAATACCTTCCTCAGAGTTTTTTTTTAAAAAGAAACAAAAAGCAAAGTTTGTTTATTTTTTCTCGATACTCCATTGAAGAAATCTCCTAAGGAGTTCCCTGGGATATAAAAATCAGAGGACTAAGTAGGAGAACATGTCATGCAAAGATGGGAACAATAAAGGACAGAAATGGTATGGACCTAACAGAAGCAGAAGATATTAAGAAAAGAGGACAAGAATACACAGAAGAACTATAAAAAAAAGAACTTAATGACCCAGATAACCATGATGGTGTGATCACTCACCTAGAGCCAGACATCCTGCAGTCTGAAATCTAGTGGGCCTTAGGAAGCATCACTACAAAGAAAGCTAGTGGAGGTGATGGAATTCCAGCTGAGCTATTTCAAGTCCTAAAAGATGATGCTATAAAAGCGCTACACTCAATATGCCAGCAAATTTGGAAAACTCAGCAGTGGCCACAGGACTGCAAAAGGTCAGTTTTCATTCCAACCCCAAAGAAAGGAAATTCCAAAGAATGTTCAAACTACTGCACAACTGCACTCATCTCACACGCTAGCAAAGTAATGCTCAAAATTCTCAAAGCAAGGCTTCAAGAATACATAAACAAAGAACTTCCAGATGTTCAAGCTGGATTTAGAAAAGGCAGAGGAACCAGAGATCAAATTGCCAACATCTGCTGGATCATCAAAAAGGCAAGAGAGTTCCAGAAAAACATCTACTTCTGCTTTATTGTCTATGCCAAAGCCTTTGACTGTGTGCATCACAAGAAACTGTGGAAAATTCTTAAAGAGATGGGAATACCAGACCACCTTACCTGCCTCCTGAGAACCCTGTATGCAGGTCAAGAAGTAACAGTTAGAACTGGACATGGAACAACAGACTGGTTCCAAATAGGGAAAGGAGTACATCAAGGCTATGTATTGTCACCCTGCTTATTTAATTTATATGCAGAGTATATCATGAGAAATGCTGGCCTGGAAGAAGCACAAGCTGGAATGAAGATTGCTGGGAGAAATATCAATAACCTCAGATATGCAGATGACACCACTCTTACGGCAGAAAGCGAATAAGAACTAAAGAGCCTCTTGATGAAAGTGAAAGAGGAGAGTGAAAAAGTTGGCTTAAAACTCAACATTCAAAAAATGAAGATCATGGCATCTGGTCCCATCACTTCATGGCCAATAAATGGGGGAACAATGGAAACAATGACAGACAATATTTTTTGTGGCTCCCAAATCACTGCAGATGGTGACTGCTGCCATGAAATTAAAAGATGCTTGCTCCTTGGAAGAAATGCTGTGACCAACCTACACAGCATATTAAAAAGCAGAGACATTACTTTGCCAACAAGGTCCGTCTAGTCAAAGCTATGGTTTTTCCAGTAGTCATGTACAGATGTGAGAGTTGGACTATAAAGAAAGAATTGATGCTTTTGAACTGTTGTGTTGGAGAAGACTCTTGAGAGTCCCTTGGACTGCAAGGAGATCCAATCAGTCCATCCTAAAGGAAATCAGTCCTGAATATTCATTGGAAGGACTGATGCTGAAGCTGAAACTCCAATACTTTGGCTACCTGATGCGAAGAACTGACTCACTGGAAAAGACCCTGATGCTGCGAAAGATTGAAGGAAGGAGGAGAAGGGGAAAACAGAGGATGAGGTGGTTGGTTGGCATCACTGACTCAATGGACATGAGTTTGAGCAAGTTCCACGAATTAGTGATGGACAGGGAGGCCTGGTGTGCTGCAGTGCATGGAGTCACAAAGAGACAACCAGTTGGACAGGACTGAGCAACTGAACTGAACTGAAGTAAGAGAAAGTGGCTCATGATGGTTATGCTAATGTCGCACTGCAAAGTTACCCACTGATGAGTCCACAGGTCTGTATATGGGACTTAAAATAAGTCTTATTTTCATAGGTGAGGAAAGAGCTTCATGCATAGATCCAGTACAGTGTTGGGCAAACAGGGGTCATTCTAGGTTCGTGGTCTTTAATCAGCAAGCTTTTTTTTTCTGGTTAGGACCAGCTGTCATAAAAGTCAGAATTTTGTTTTGATCATTATGCAGTAAGAAACTGTCCTGTTCCTTTCCAAAGTGCCCATTTGGTGAGATAAACCTGTCCCTTCTCCATCAAATACAAACAGGTTCATTGTGACAAGATTTTTTCCAACACAAAGTGCTTTCTAATGCAAAGCAAAGTACAGGACTCCTTTGATGCTCTTTCAATTTGAGTCAAAATAGCTTTGCGTGCAGAGTGTGTGGGTGAAGTAGTATCCATGAGGCGACTCATGTCCAAGATAAGTTGGTTCAGTGCCTGGGTTCCATGAGCTAGCTACAGCCATGAGGATTTGCCTAGCCAGATTCACCCTACCCGAAAGTCAGAAATAAATTTTTTTCCTCTTATTCCTCAATAAGTGTCTTTCCCTTGAAATACTTTGTATTCCTTTCTGCATGGCAGTAGGAATAGAGTGGATCTCACCTAAGGAAACTCCAAAGTACTAGAACAAAATCATGTCCCCTGCAGTCAGGACAGGAACTCTGAGAACTATACTCCTAGAAAGAGTGGTTAAGGTAAATCTAATGGAGGGAAGACAGGAAGTCCAGGAGGAAGTCTTGGTACAGGAGGACTGAGGACAAGGTGTGGTAGACTGGATAAGTGGTTCCCAAGGACCTACCCTTCTCTTCCCCTTAAAAGGACATGAGTTTGAGCAAACTCTAGGAGATAGTGGAGGAAAGAGGAGCCTGGCATGCTGCAGCCCATGAGGTCACAAAGAGTCGGATACAATTTAGTAACCGAACAATAACAACAACATAAGCCACCAAGAGTTTGGAGTTGTTACCACAACAGAGCTGACTAATGCACAAGGTAAACCTCGGCTGTGTCCAGGGAGGCAAGGTGGGAGGACAGAGAAGGGGATGTGGGAGATGAGTATGTTGCAATTGTTTTGTTTTGTGCTTTTTTCCCCTCAAATCCCAGGATCTACTCAGGGAAATTCTATGTCCTTGTATCACGAAAAGGCATAAAATCTTTCATTGCCACAGAACCTATGTCTTTGGGGGATCTAGTATTCATTCCTTAGGGGTCATTCCCTGTTCCATGGTTCCCTAGATAGGGAAATTCATGCCAGTAGAGCTCTACAAGAATGGATTTTTTTTTCACTCCTCCTCGTCCTATCTTCACTACAATTACAGAAAATCAGAGCCTGAGTTGTTTCAGCAGGAGTTCTCAAGAAAATGATGCTGTTACCCAGCATAATATCTCCAGTGATTTATTAAAGTTCATTTAAATATTTACGGCCTCACATCACTTCCTTGCCTCACTTATCACTAGAACATGCTATATATTTTTTTTTATTCTCAGCAGTAGAAGCATGTGAGCAGATGTTCTCAAGCTGTTACCAACAACCAGTGGCCAATAAGTGTACTACAAGTCAGCTAAATTTCACCGTATGCAAAAGTAGCTTCACACATGAGCAAAGACCCTTTTCCTTTCTATTAAATATCTCCTCTCCTCTCCATTTCTCATTTGGGTGCTTCCACATATGAAGCTATCACAAACTAACTATGCCAGGCAATTTATGTATGTTATCTCTAATCTTTACAACAACCCTTCAAAGTAGGCAGCTGTTATTCCCAATTTATAGACAGTAATGCACTGTATAAGCTTCCCACCACTACTGTAACAAATCACCACAAATTGAACAGCTTAAAACAACATTCATTTATTATCTCACAGTTCTACAGATCAGAATCCAGGTGTGGCATGGCTGAACTGGATTCTCTATTTCGGGTCTCACAGGTTGAAATCAGTGCATGGGCAGGACTGGGCTCTTTTCTGGAGGCTGTATGGGGGAATAAACTTTCAAGCTCCTTTGGGTTGCTGGCAGGATTCACTTCCTTGAGACTGTGGGTCTGAAATTCCCATTTCCTTGCTGGCTGTTAGTCAGGAAACTCTCTCAGTTCCTTAAAGTTCCTCCATTCCCCATCACATTGCACCTCCATCTTAAAACCAGCAAACTCAAATCCAGTCCCTCTCACACTTTGAATCTCTCAGATTTCCTATTCTGACAAGCTCTCCTGCCTCCCACTTCCCTGCATCTGTCTGAGTTCAGCTGGAAAAGATTTCTGCTTTTAAGGGTTCCTGTGATTAGATTGGACCCACCTGCACAGCCAGGACTGTTCCCCATCTCAAAGTCCATAACCTTAATTACATTTATAAAGTCAAGTTTACCATGTAAGGCAACAGATTCACAGGTTAGGATGTGGGCACCTTGGGGGTACGGGCATTATTCTGCAACCAGATTACCCCAGATCACATATTTAGCAAGTGACAGAGGTCAACGTGAACCCCGTCTATTTGGCATTAAACTCAACCTCTTCCCATGAGGCTACCATGCCTTTCTAATATGTCTAATACATTAGAGCATATAATAAATGAAAAAAAGGAGGGGGAAAATGTCTTAAGCAAAGCAGAAATCTGTTTAGTAAATAAAGTCTGCTTCCAGTTTTCAACATGATTTATACCTTTGGAATAAAGTACTCAAAATAATCAAAGCTGCAAATAAATCAATGTTGTTTCACTCTATATTCCAAAGGAGCAGTAAGAGTGTGTATTAAATATACATATACTTTTCACAATAAATAGAGATGAAAATTGCCAAAATCATTTCGCTAATTCATCCAAGACTGAGTATACTTTTTCCTGGCAGAATTGAAAGTACATGAAACACAAAGTACTCTCTGAGACCCACTGTCACTAAAAGGCAGCACAGGGTTTCAACCCACTAGGCACACATTGCCCCCAATCGTCAGGGGTAACCCAGGCCCACAATACTTCCCATAAAAGGGCACAATGACTTCCTGGCCAGAGCAGAGTTTGATTTCCTCTTAACATATGCTTGAATGTAGTACCCACACTTATCTAGATCCAGGTATCAGCAGAGTCTTGTCAGAGTTAAAAGCTGTAATGTAGAGGAGAAAGATGACAACTCACTTTTGGAGTTGAATCTGCCTGTCACTAAAGCCCCAGCACAGACAACAGGGACCTGAAGTAGATGCTTCAGAAATGCTTGCTTACAATCTCACCAGAGAATTCCCATCTCCAAGCATGATTTTTCCACTTATTTATTCAACATTTATATTAGGTATTTTGATCTGGCCATCACTGAGCAAGGCATTGAAGATACAAGCAATGTTTCCAATGACCTTTGTTCTCAAAAAGCTCATGGTACAGCTGCAGAATTATAAGCTGTATAAAAAGACAAGAATGACTTGCCCAAAGAGGGATTAGTATATATCTTTTGAATTAAATAATAAAGGTTAGGATTGTATTGAAAATGTGTGAAAAGATGCTTGACATTATTAGTCTTAGAGAAATGCAAATCAAAACCACAGTGAGATACTACTTAACACCCACAAAGATGGCTATAATCTCAAAGAATGGAAAATAGCAAGTTTTAGCAAGAAATGGAGAAACAGTAATCTTCAAACATTGCTGGTGGGATTGTAAAATGATGCAGCCACTTTGCAATACTGTTTACCAGTTCCTTGAAGGATTAAACATCGAGTTACCAAATGATCTAACAATTTCAGGAATTGTTAAAGTTCACTTAACGGAATATGCAAATTGTGGAGTATATGGAATAATGGAGTATATATACTCCTAGGTTCATATATACCCAAAAGAAACAAAAAGAGGCATTCAAACAAAAACTTTTATATGAATGTTCATAGCAGCATTATTCACGATAGCCAAAAATTAGAAACAACCCAAACGTGTATCAACTGATGAATGGATAAACAAAGGTACTATAGCCATAGAGGGCTTCCCCGATGGCTCACATGGTAAAGAATCTGCCTTCAGTGTGGAAGACCTGGGTATGATCCCTGGGTAGGGAAGATCCCCTGGAGAAAGGGCTCCAGGTTGCTCTGCTGGGGAACTTTCTGGGGTGGGCCCTGGGTTGTGTGCACTTCCCAGGTCTAAGCTGCTCAGATTCAGGTTCTTAGGTACTCCATAAAGGCACAGACTCAGTTGGGCCTGTGTTTTGTGCCAGCGTTTTGTGCCCTTCCCAGGTCCAAGCAGCTCAGGTGACCAGGTGCTTGGCGAGCACACACTCCCCATGTGCAGTGGGTCTTATCACCTCCCTGGTCCCGGCCACTCAGTTTCCTGGGTACGCAGTTGCATCTCAGGTGTGCTGTGTGTCTCTTCTGGGGAGTTGATCTCTGGCTGTGACCCTCCTGACGGATATCAACCATCCAGGATCCCAGGAAGACTTGGTTAGCAACTGAGAACCTGCTCGCCGTTTGGTAGGGGATGCTGTCTCTGGGGCCAAGTTTGCCCCTTTCCTTCTGGCTCTGGCTGGCACCTGCCTGCCTCCCTGCCTCCAGCGGGGGATGGGCCGGTCTGCAGCTGGCTAGCTCTCCTCTGGTATTCGCTTAGTCCTTTGTTCTGTGAGCGGCTGGTAGTGCCTTAGGTTAGAGCTTTTAGCGGGGAAGTTCTCTCTCTCTTTCCTCCTTTTTTTTTTCCTCTCTGGCTGTCCCAGGGTTTGGGTTGCTATCACACATTAACTCCCTCAGATTGCCCTCAGGGCATTCAGGCCTGGTCCTTACCCTAAGTAGTGCAGCCCGCGCCTCCCTGTTCAGCCCCCGCTTGCTGGTGGCAGATGTGAGCATCTGGGCTACTTCTCCTGTGGGAGTTGTAGTTAGACCCGTAATCTGTGGGCTTTATTTATTTATTTTTTCCTCCCAGTTATGTTGCCCTCTGAGATTCCAAAACTCCCCACAGACCCGCCGGTGAGAGGGTCTCCTAATGTTTGGAAACCTCCTTTTGACTCCCTCCCCAGGATGGGTCTCCACCCCTAACTCTTTTGTCTCTCTTTTTATCTTTTATATTTTGTTCTACCTCCTTTCCAAGACAATGCACTGCCTTTCTGGGTGCTGGTGTCCTGTGCAAGTGTTCAGAACTTGTTTTGTGGTATTTGCTCAGCATTTAAATGATCTTTCGATGATTTGTGAGGAGAGAAAGTGGTCTCCCCCTCCTATTCCTCTGCCATCTTATGACCGCCCCCCCAACCCTTATTATCTTCTTGGCTGCTGTTAACAAATCTGAGAGAGAGGCAGGAAGGGTTCTGAATATTTGTATTCCGTTTGTGGAATCAGAGAGGTTATAAGTCTTTGCTACCCACAGGTCACGTGGCCTTAGGTGGAGGCAGGAGCCGATGCCAAGTACAGATGTTGAGCCAGGTTACATGGCCCCTTCCATTTCTTCTCCAGTGCCTTCTAGGAGATCTCCCCATCTGTGCCTGGACAGAGCCCCCAGATCGTGACACCAAGTCACCTCTCTGACTGTGAGAGTTCATTCAGTCCAGCACAGAGGAGAAGAGAGACAGCTCTAGTTCCAGGCTACCTGGGTTTGAACCTGAACTCCCCTGCTGATTAGCTGGGTGATATAGGACTCATTCTAAGCTACAGCTTTCCTAACTGTAAAATGGGATGAAACATGGCACTTCCTCATAAAGTTATAGTCAGACTTAAATGAAATAACACATGTAAGTAATTCTGCAAAGTTCCTGGACCATAAGAATTCAATAAGATATTTTAAACAGTAGCATTACTTGAAATGTAATACACATACCACAGAATTCACACATTTTCAATATGATCCTAACCAGGAAACCTTGACAAACCACTTGTTCAACCCCAACCACAGGGAGGAAACTGCAAAATAAAGAGGAACCACAAACTTCCAGCACACAAAAAGGCCAACCCAAACACAGCAACCTAAACAAGATGAAAAGGCAGAGAAATATTCAGCAGGTAAAGGAACATGATAAAAGCCCAATCAAACCAAACAAAAGAGGAGGAGATAGGGAGTCTAACTGAAAAAAGAATTCAGAATAATGATAGTAAAAATGATCCAAAATTTTGAAAACAAAATGGAGTTACAGATAAATAGTCTGAAAACAAGGATTGAGAAGCTGTAAGATATGTTTAACAAGGACCTAGAAGAAATAAAAAAGAATCAATCAATAATGAATAATGCAATAGTTGAGATCAAAAGCACTCTGGAGGGAACCAATAGTAGAATAACTGAGGCAGAAGATAGGATAAGCGAGGTGGAAGACAGAATAGTGGAAAGAAATGAAGCAGAGAGGAAAAAGAAAAAAGAATTAAAAGAAATGAGGACAACCTCAGAGACCTCTGGGACAATGTCAAATGCCACAACATTCGAATCATAGCAGTCCCAGAAGAAGAAGACAAAAAGAAAGGCCATGAGAAAATACTTGAGGAGATAATAGTTGAAAACGTCCCTAAAATGGGGAAGGAAATAGCCACCCAATTCCAAAAAACCCAGAGAGTACCAAACAGGATAAACCCAAGGCAAAACACCCCCAAACACATATTAATCAAACTAACGAAGATCAAACACAAAGAACAAATATTAAAACTAGCAAGGGAAAAACAACAATCAACCCACAAGGGGATCCCCATAAGGATAACAGTTTCAATATAAACTTCAAGCCAGAAGGGAATGGGAGGACATACTTAAAGTGATGAAAGAGAAAAACCTACAACCCAGATTACTGTACCAAGCAAGCAAGGATCTCATTCAACTATGAAGGAGAAACCAAAAGGTTTACAGACAAGCAAAAGCTGAGAGAATTCAGCACCACCAAACCAGCTCTCCAACAAATGGTAAAGGATCTTCTCTAGACAGGAAACACAGAAAAGGTGTATAAACTCGAACCCAAAACAACAAAGTAAATGGCAATGGTACCATACTTATCAGTAATTACCTTAAATGTAAATGGGTGGAATGCCCCAACCAAAAGACAAAGACTGGCTGAATGGATACAAAAACAAGACCCCTATATATGCTGTCTACAAGAGACCCACCTCAAACCTAGGGACACATACAGACTAAAAGTGAAGAGCTGGAAAAAGATATTTCACGCAGATGGTGACCAAAAGAAAGCAGGAGTAGCAATACTCATATCAGATGAAATAGACTGTGAAATAAAGGCCGTGAAAATAGACAAAGAATGATAAAAGGATCAATCCAAGAAGATATAACAATTATAAATATATATGCACACAACATAGGAGCACCGCAATATGTAAGGCAAACACTAACAAATATGAAAGGGAAATTAACAGTAACACAATAATAGTGGGAGACTTTAATACCCGCACTCACACCTATGGATAGATCAACTAAACAGACAACTAACAAGGAAACACAAACTTTAAATGATGCAATGGACCAGTTAGACCTAATTGATATATATATATATATATAGGACATTTCACCCTAAAACAATGAATTTCACCCTTTTCTCAAGTGCACACAGAACCTTCTCCAGGATAGATCACATCCTGGGACATAAATCTAGCCTTGGTAAATTCAAAAAAATTGAAATCATCTCAAGCATATTTTCTGATCACAATGCAGTAAGATTAGATGTCAACTACAGGAAAAAAACTATGAAAAATAAAAACATATGGAGGCTAAACAATGCACTTCTGAATAACTCCAAATCACAGAAGAAAATAGGAAAGAAATCAAAATATGCATAGAAACAAATGAAAATGAAAACACAACTCAAAACCTATGGGATTCAGTAAAAAGCAATGTTAAGGGCAAGGTTCATAGCAATACAAGCCTATGTCAAGAAACAGGAGAGAAATAAAATAACCAAATTCTACACCTAAAGCAACTACAAAAGGAAGAAATGAAGACCCCCACGGTTAGTAGAAGGAAAGAAATCACAAGATTTAGTGCAGAAATAAATGCAAAAGAAACAAAAGTGACCATAGCAAAAATCAACGAAGCTAAAATAGGCAGATGACACCACCTTTATGGCAGAAAATGAAGAGGAACTAAAGAGCCTCTTGATGAAAGTGAAAGAGGAGAGTGAAAAAGGTGGCTTAAAGCTCAACATTCAGAAAACTAAGATCATGGCATCCAGTCCCATCACTTCATGGCAAATAGATGGGGAAACAGTGGAAACAGTGGCTGACTTTATTTTTCTGGGCTCCAAAATCACTGCAGATGGTGACTGCAGCCATGAAATCAAAAGACGCTCTCTCCTTGGAAAGGAAGTTATGACCAACCCAGACAGCACATTAAAAAGCAGAGACATTACTTTGCCAACAAAGGTCCATCTAATCAAGGCTATGGTTTTTCTAGTAGTCGTGTATAGATGTGAGAGTTGGACTATAAATAAAGCTGAGCACCGAAGAATTGATGCTTTTGAACTGTGATGTTGGGGAAGACTCTTGAGAGTCCCTTGGACTGCAAGGAGATCCAATCAGTCCATCTTAAAGGGGATGACTCCTGGGTGTTCATTGAAGGGACTGATGTTGAAGCTGAAACTCCAATGCTTTGGCCATCTCATGTGAAGAGTTGACTCATTGGGAAACACCCTAATGCTGGGAAGGATTGGGGGCAGGAGGAGAAGGGGATGACAGAGGATGAGATGGTTGGATGGCATCACCAACACAATGGACATGGGATTGGGTGGACTCCAGGAGTTGGTGATGGACAGGGAGGCCTGGCGTGCTGCGGTTCATGGGGTCGCAAAGAGTCAGACATGACTGAGCAACTGAACTGAACTGAAAAGCTGGTTCTTTTATAGCATAAATAAAATAGACCAATCATTAGCCAGACTCAGCAAGAAACAAAGGGAGAAAAATCAAATCAACAAAATTAGAAATGAAAATGGAGAGATCACAACAGACTACACAGAAATACAAAGGATCATAAGAGACTACTATCAGCAACTATATGTCAATAAAATGAACAACTTGGAAGAAATGGACACATTCTTATAAATGTATAACTTTCCAAAACTGAACGAGAAAGAAATAGAAAATCTTAATAGACCCATGACAAGCATGGAAATTGAAATTGTAATCACAAATCTTCGAACAAACAAAAGCCCAGGACCAGATGGCTTCACAGCTGAATTCTACCAAAAATTTAGAGAAAAGCTAACATCTATCCTACTAAAACTCTTCCAGAAAATTTCAGAGGAAGGTAAACTTCCAAACTCATTCTATGAGGCCACCATCACCCTAATACCAAAACCAAAGATGCCAAGAAAAACAAAACTCAGGCCAATATCACTGATGAACATAGATGCAAAAATCCTTAACAAAATTCTAGCAAACAGAATCAAACAACATATTAAAAAGATCATACATTATGACCAAGTGGGCTTTATCCCAGGGATGCAAGGATTCAATATTAGCAAATCAATCAATGTGATACACCTCTTTAACAAACTAAAAGATAAAAACCATATGATTACCTCAATAGATGCAGAGAAAGTCTTTGACAAAATCCAACATCCATTTATGATAAAAACCTTCCAGAAAGCAGGAATAGAAGGAACATACCTCAACATAATAAAAGCCATATATGATAAACCCACAGCAAACATTATCCTCAATGGGGAAAAACTGAAAGCATTTCCTCTATAGTCAGGAACAAGACAAGGATGCCCACTCTCACCACTACTATTCAATATAGTTTTCGAAGTTTCGGCCACAGCAATCAGAGCAGAAAAAGAAATAAAAGGAATCCAGATTGGAAAAGAAGAAGTAAAATTCTCACTGTTTACAGATGACATGATCCTCTACATAGAAAACCCTAAAGACTCCACCAGAAAATTACTAGAGCTAATTAATGAATACAGTAAAGTTGCAGGATATAAAATTAACACACAGAAATCCCTTGCATTCCCATACACTAACAATGAGAAAACAGAAAGAGAAATTAAGGAAACAATACCATTCACCATCACAACGAAAAAAATAAAATACTTCAGAATAAATTTACCTAAAGAAACAAAAGACCTATATATAGAAAACTATAAAAAAAAAACTGACAGAAATCAAAGATAGCACAAATAGATGGAGAAATATACCATGTTCATGGATCGGAAGAATCAATATAGTGAAAATGAGTATACGACCCAAAGCAATCTATAGATTCAATGCAATCCCTATCAAGCTACCAACGGTATTTTTCAGAGAATTAGAACAAATAATTTCACAATTTGTATGGAAATACAAAAAACCTCGAATAGCCAAAGCAATGTTGAGAAAGAAGAATGGAACTGGAGGAATCAACCTGCCTGACTTCAAGCTCTACTACAAAGCTACAGTCATCAAGACAGTATGGTATTGGCACAAAGACAGAAATTTAGATCAGTGGAACAAAATAGAAAGCCCAGAGATAAATTCACGCACCTATGGACACCTTATCTTTGACAAAGAAGGCAAGAATATACAATGGAAAAAAGACTATCTCTTTAACAAGTGGTGCTGGGAAAACTGGTCGACCACTTCCAAAAGAATGAAACTAGAACACTTTCTAACACCATACACAAAAACAAACTCAAAATGGATTAAAGATCTAAGTGTAAGACCAGAAACTATAAAACTCGTAGAGGAAAACATAGGCAAAACACTCTCTGACATAAATCACAGCAGGATCCTCTATGACCCACCTCCCAGAGTAATAGAAATAAAAGCAAAAATAAACAAATGGGACCTAATTAAACTTAAAAGCTTTTGCACAATGAAGGAAACTATAAGCAAGGTGAAAAGACAGCCTTCAGCATGGGAGAAAATAATAGCAAATGAAGCAACTGTCAAAGAGTGAATATCCAAAACGTACAAGCAACTCCTGCTGCTCAGTTCCAGAAAAATAAGTGACCCAATCAAAAAATGGGCCAAAGAACTAGACATTTCTCCAAAGAAGACACAGAGATGGATAACAGACACATGAAAATATGCTCAACATCACTTAGTATCAGAGAAATGTAAATCAAAACCACAATGAGTTACCATCTCACACCAGTCAGAATGGCTGCTATCAAAAAATCTACAAACAATAAATGCCAGAGAGGGTGTGGAGAAAAAGGAACCCTCTTACACTGTTGGTGGGAATGCAAACTAGTACAGCCACTATGGAGAACAGTGTGGAGATTCCTTAAAAAGCTGGAAATAGAACTACCATACGACCCAGCAATCCCACTTCTGGGCATACACACCAAGAAACCAGAATTGAAAGAGACACGTATACCCCAATGTTCATCGCAGCACTGTTTACAATAGCTAGAACATGGAAGCAACCTGGATGTCCATCGGCAGATGAATGGGTAAGAAATCTGTGGTACATATATTCCATTGTGGTACACAATGGAATATTACTCAGCTACTAAAAAGAATGCATTTGAATCAGTTCTAATGAGGTGTATGAAACTGGAGCCTTTTATATAGAGCGAAGTAAGTCAGAAAGAAAAACAGCAATACAGTATATTAAGGCATATATATAGAATTTAGAAATATGGCAATGATGACCCTATATGCAAGACAGCAAAAGAGATGCAGATGTGAAGAACAGACTGTTGGACTCTGGTAGAAGGCGAGTGTGGGATGATTTGAGAGAATAGCATTGAAAAAATTATATTATCATATGTGAAATAGATTGCCAGTCCAGGTTCGATGCATGAGGCAGGGTGCTCAGGGCTGGTGCACTGGGATGACCCTGAGGGATGGGAAAGGGAAGGAGGTGGGAGGGAGGGTCAGAATGGGGAACACATGTACACCCATGGCTGATTCATGTCAATTTATGGCAAAACCACCACAATATTGTAAAGTAATTAGCCTCCAATTAAATTTTTTTTAAAAAGATAATAAGTGTTGCCACTCTTGGACCCTCAAAGACACTGTGCATATCTTGGGAATTATTATATTCACTGCTTCAAATACTTTTATACAAATGTCTGGAACCATGTGCATAAAAAATTACGTATCAAAATAGTCACCAAAACATTGTTAGTAATGGCAAAATATGTGGACACAACCTGAGTGCCTATCAACAGGGGAATGATTAAATAAATTCCATGATGTATCTACACTATGGAATGCTGTGTTCACTGAGGTGGTTGTTTGTATATACTGACATGATAAAATAAGTGATAAAGTAAAACTGCAAAGGCACACACATGCTACTGTCCTATTTCAGTGTTTCAAAAACTATACAAATGATCTCTGTCTTGATCTAGCTAGTGGTTACATGTGTGTGCTGTGTGCTAAATCGCTTCAGTCGCATCTGACTCTGCGACCCCATGGACTGTAGCCCTCCAGGCTCCTCTGTCCATGGAATTCTCCAGGCAAGAATACTGGAGTGGGTTGCCATGCCCTTCTCCAGGGGAATCTCTTCCCAACCCAGGGATCAAACCTACATTTCTTACATCGCCTGCATTGGCAGGTGGGTTCTTTACCACTAGTGCCACCTGGGAAGCCCAGTGGTTATACAGGTATATATGAATGTTTTTAAAAAGCAATATATTTAATACTTGTGTACTTTTCTTTATATGTAAAAGTTTTTAAGTATCCTCTCAAACTGTCAACAGAGGTTATTCTTATGGAGTTAGATTTGGGAGGGGGAGGAATGAAAAGGGATTTTCCTTTTTTTCATACAATTGTATATGCTTCTACAGGGTTTTGAATTTTTCAAACTAGACACATTTTTGGCATTATTTTAAAAAACAAAGATCTTTAATAATAGCCAGGAATCTAAATCCTGAATTCTATTTGAGCATAACTTAAAGAGCATCTGCCCTCAAACACTTTTCCTAAAGGGCACAATCCTTAGCTAGATTTAAGAGATGCATGTGTTTATAAAGCGGCTAAAGGAGCCACTCACTCTGATGGCTACTGGGCACACTTAATGGTGGTCTCTGACGTCAAAGTGCCCATTTTCAAAGGGCCTCCATTTTCAAAGGGCCTCTGTTTACAAGTTCTGTGGTGCTACCTTCAAATACTTGCCACTCCTAAGTATTCAAATGAGTCATTACATCTGCCAAGAGGAAAACACAGTGCAGATCCAGATCTTCAGTGGTTTGACGAAACTCTTATGAGACCGGGCATCTTTCAAGTCAGTGGTCAGCTGGGGTATGGCCAAAGGCTACAGAACAAACAAGGCATCAGGGTGACTTCTGTCCAGTGGGAACCACTAATGAAGCACCTTTTGGGGAGGCCATCCTCTGATCTCCCTCTAGGACTGCAAAAGAGTACTGGCTTCATTTGAGTGCTTGGCAAATAACCACTAGTAGGGCTCTGAGAGGATTTGCATTTTATCAAATATTGACATCTGTTCAAACAATGAGGGTAAATGATTTCTGAAAATTTCTCCTTTCTTTGCCCTTAACATACATTGTTTATGTGGTAAAATCAACCCTGGACTAGAGTCAGCCTTTGGGGTGAGTCTGGGCTCTACCATGTTTCAGTTGTACACTTTGGGCAACTCCCTCATCTGTCTGAGCATCAGCTTCCTCTGGTGCTTAGTGGAGGAGAAGCCATAAGGGGCTGCTGAGGAGCACAAATGATCTTTGTGAGTGTGTTTTACACTAGAAGGACATTCACTATAATAGAAATTTTTTTCTGCATGATATAATTTTTTTCATCATGTTCATCTATACTTTCCAGATTTCTACAGAAAGCTAGAGGGGAAAAAATAGCATATTATAAATTATGATGCAAATAGTAGAAGTTGCTTCTATTTAATGAATTGGATTGGGGAATCCAATGACATTGTCTTAAGGTGGGGCTGGTTTGGGATGAGAGAGCAGGCATGAGTGGGGAAGACCCACTAGTAATACAACCTTGAATGAATCAGTTAAGCTCACTTTTCCTCAGTTTTATCATCTGCAAAACAGTAATAATAAACATGATCTAAAAATATTTTGTGATGATTAAATGCATATGAAAGCATCTAGCATAAGACCTGACCCATAGTAGTTGGTCAATATGTCTGTTCTCTATACTTAGAAGGAAGGGAGGGAGGGAGGAAGGAAGGAAGGGAAGGACTTTAGCTTCATAAATTCAACCAACCTAACTTAGTGTAGGTATTTTTTAATTAATAGAGAGTGCTCTAATTGAGAAAGTGTAAAGCATTCTAAATCTCTCAGATAAAAATACATGTCATCTATTTCATGCCTCTAGGAAAAGTAAAATCAATACATGAATTAATGGGAGAAATTAAATGGCTGCAGAAATAGTTTTTGAATTTAACAAGTTTCAAAGAGAAAGTAGTTGGTAAATGATGATACCGAGAACAACAGAACACTTGCCTTTAAAACATTCTTCACAAAAATTCAAAAAGAAAAATCAATCAGTCTATTGCCTAGTAGGAACACTGGCAGATTAGCAAAGTTAATAGACCTGGGGTACCCCTAGGCACTATTACTCACCAAAAAGTCAAGTCATCTAAGGAAACGTGATTTAAAAAAAAAAAAATTAACAGGTTAGCAGTTCAGTTACCGAGCTGACCAAGTTTAATCTCTGTGGCTGGGTAGCACACAAAATCCTAGACAGTCATCACTGAACAAGCCCACAGAGAAGGAGTTTGTGAACCATCTCACATTATTTTAGAGATGGGGGAATGAGACTCAAAGGAAGGAAAATGGCATACTTGAGGTCCTTGAGCTAGTCACAAGCATTGGGACACCAGCCCAGAACTTCAGACTCACAGTTCATTCTTTTTTAACAACTGCTATTTGAAGATTTATGTCCATCCAACACCAAAGCATGAAGAGAACACGTGTCTTCAATTACTCTCAAGGTTATGGAAAAGAAGATGACTTCACTACTGCTGCCCTCCACAGGCTCCTGCCATGTACTTCATGGACGCCTCCCTTTGTGATACAATGTCCCAGGGCTGAGCCCCGCCTCCAAACAATGCTCCCAGATACTTACTCATTCACCACATACTGTGACCACCTACTCCCCTTAAAGGTCTGCTTTTGTAGGGCCTCTCAACCCACAAGCCCAAGGGCAAAACAAAGGCGGAAATGGAAAACCACTTGCAAAGTCAACAGCCCAAGAAGATTAGGAGCAGGATAAAATTCAGGGAATTGAGGAAGTGGTTCAGAACTAAGCCTTGGGATGGGGTAGTGGTGGTGTGTGTGGTCTGAAACGATGCTCATACACAGTGGTTAGTGTATGCCTTAGTGCAGATGGTGGAACTTAAAGGAGGCAAGAGGGCCAGACATCATGTTTCCCTCAGGAGCTGCTGTGGATTTGTGACTGCACAGGTGTGTGGATCTAAAGGTAACTTTGGAAAATGAGAAATTCACAGTAGCTAATTTATCATCTTGTTCTAATTTCAGTATTGTTAGACATGAGACACTTCTTAAAATTGTATTTGTGTTTATTTCACTCTGATAATGGGGAAAACAAGTCATACCAACCATATGTTGGTTTAAAATGTCCTGGTCAGTGAGCTGTGGCTACCAAAGCTTGGCTTCTTCATATTACTTAACTTTGTCTCTCTATGTAAGATAAAGAGGCTGAGCTAAAAATTAGATGCCTGCTCCTCTGTGCAGGTCTCAGGCATAAATACACCAATGAGAAATAGACCCCTGTCTCTTGACTATCTCAGGTGACATGGACCAGCGGGAAGTAGGAGTGTGGCCCTGTCAGAGATCTGAATCATAACTGTCAAGTGATAGAAAGAGAGTTTTAAGCAGACTGAATAACAGATATCCTTTACACTCTTGCCACTGGGTAGTAGCATGAAGTTGAAGCTTTGGAAAGTAGAGTCTTACGGGACTTTAACTTCAATGGGACAGTGCTTCCAGCAGCTAGGCTGGGACTCAGGGTGTCTTGGAAAGCCAAACTTGCTCCTCTTCTCTGGGTGCTCCCTACACTTCCTGTAAAATTTTGGATCCTTTGGGAAATGAATCAGGACCTTCACCTAAACTTATTTTGAACAAAAGTAGTTACTTGATCTTTTTCCCAAACTCCACAGCCCTCCTAAAAATGTTGCCATCTTGTCTGATTCTTCCAAGAATACTCTGGTGCTATTATCACACCCATTTTTCAGATAAGTAAGCTGAATCTTTATTAATAGTAAAGAGGTTTCCCAAGGTTACATAGCTATTAGGAGTCCCAGTAAAGATTTTAACCCAGCTCTACCTCAGAATCTGTGATCTTAATCAATTGATGGAGCTTTAGTCAATCTTTGCTTTTTTCAGAGATATAAAAAAGAAGTTTGAATTACATTACAGGATCTGAGATCCTGGTTTTGGTTTTTTTTTTTGAAATTTTAATGAGAAAAGAGAGGATTACAACAAGATTTGTCTCATGAAGGCTACACTTGAAAAGAAAACTGATTGAAATATCAGATTCCACCCCACCACCACCTCCTTGCCAAAAAAGGTCATCGTACAACCGTGTCTTCAAGAAAACTGAATCTTGGAATATTACAGGAGGAAGGCCCTCCAGGGTCACTTAGTCCATCTTCAGTTTACAAACAGGGAAACAAGCCCATAGAAGGGGGAATCATCCTGCCTGGTTAATAAACCCCCATGCCTGGTGCAGTGCTCTTTCTATGCACACTCTCCATGTGCATGCCGCAAGGCAAACCACCACTATATTCCAATTGCACGCTTAAACAACAATTCCTGGAATAGTGTGTCCGAGGAGTCTGAAAGCTCTTCCATATGTTGAGCTGAAATTCTGCGTCCCTCTAACTCCCTCCCCATCATTCCGGGTTTGACTCTCTGGAGACATATTCAGACATTCCATTTTAAAGCCAGGAAAATATCTGAGTTTGGGATATAAATTTAGTTGTCTTAAGCCTCCCATGTGCTCATTTCCTCATAACTTCTGCAACTTGAATTTATGCTGCATAATGACAGTTTATGCTGTCTGCTTGTCTATGGCCCAGCTGATACTTTCTTGGTCTCCAGTGACCAGCATAAGGCAATCTGACCCAGTTGGCCTGTGAGCAAGGCACATTAGAAAATCAGTTCCTTCCAGCAGGTACAATACACAAATGGATTCCCTGAGGAACATTTTTCGACGCTGCAAAGTGAACAAAGCTCTAGGTCCACAAAATTCAGGAGTTATTGGGAAAGAGAGGGATGCTTGCAGGGACTGTTTCTCTTTCGTACAAGTTCATTTTCCACTGCCTTCTGCACTTGATCTGTGTAGAAAAAGCCTCTTAAGGTAGCTTATCAAACTGAGGTTTCTGCCTCAAGGTGCATACACATTTAGAGCTTCCGAGGTCTGCCATTGTGATCTAAGGGTGCCTTTTTGGCATTCAAGCCAACTTCACGCTTCCCAAAAGAACATTCCATTCTTTCCACCTCTGCTTATTTCTAAACTTCTGGAAGACTGGCTTCTGCCCCCCACCCTTTTTCCAAGACTGATCTTCGAAGTCTACCAGTGAACTCCTGAATACAAAATCCAAAGTTATTTTCCTATTTCTCAACAGCCCATTCGCTTATGCAGCTCTGACACTGCTGACAGTGATCTCTTTCTTGAATCTCTTTTTTTAGCTTCTGGAACAGTCCACACTTTTGCTTTTCTTTTCATCTCACAGGGCCACTTCCCTGTATTTTCCTTGTTTCCTCTTTCCATCTAAGGGCAAATGTGGCTGGACTCTAACATTCTCTCAGCACACTCAATTTCTCCGTGGCTTCCTAAATTCCTTCCAAGTGGAGAAATGTTTAGAATTCCTAATCTCCAGGCCAGATCTCTTTTTTGAACTCTGAATCTAATACCTATCAGAGAGTTCTACCTGAATATCACACTGACATATCAACATGTCAAAATCCATACTTGTCTTAGCTTTACCTCTGAAATCGGACAGTCCTACCATGTTACTGATCTCAGTTCAGGATATTAGTATCATCTAGTCACTCAGGAATAAAACCCCAATCACCTAACTCAACTTATTTCATCTCTTACTTTGCAACTGTTCTCAAGTAGAGTTGGTTCTACCTGCTCGATGTTTCGCACATCTGTCTCTTCCATTGTATCATTACCACCACCTTAGTTTTTAAGATTCAGATTATACTCCAAAAGCTTAATTAATCTTTCAGTTTCAATCTCCCACTCATGACTTTTAGAATAATTGTCTTGAGTTACCACTTTGATCTTGTCATTCCTTTGCTCAAATGCTTTCAA
Source organism: Okapia johnstoni (assembly GCA_024291935.2). NCBI lineage: Eukaryota > Metazoa > Chordata > Mammalia > Artiodactyla > Giraffidae > Okapia > Okapia johnstoni. The sequence continues at coordinate 110,819,993 of CM044305.1, forward strand.
CTCCTCATTGCCGAGACTAAGTATCCATAAAGTTTTTCTGTAAAGAGCCAGAGAGCAAATATTTTTGGCTTTGTGGGCCATATGGCCTCTGTTGCTACCACTCAACTATGTTGTTGTAACATGAAAGCAGCCATAGGCAATTTGTAAACAAAGGAAAGAAGGAAGTGCCATACCCAGCACTAAATTCCCCAATGATTACATGAGTCCTATGAAAAGTAACAGGCACAGTGGAGATGTTTTGGCTTCTTTTCTGTGTTGTGCATTCCTTTTTTTCTATCTGCTTATTTTTCCAACGTGCTTTCTTTTACATATGAATCTATTTTTTTTTTATTCTAGGAGAACCACAAATGTACAGAAACTATGCAAAGATGATTGTGAATTACAAAAATAAAAGACAATTTTTACATCTTTACATACTTTTATGTATAATTTCATCATTTTTACCTGTAAACAACAGCAGATTTACCTCCACAGGCCTGCCAGAGACTAACCAAACTCAGTGTGAAACTCTAGTATTACTCACTGAATAGAAGATCCATTCATGATATACTAATTCAGAAAGGTTTGCAGCTCCATATAATCTATGTATTTGGAAAGTAAATCCACATCTGGCACACACTAGAAGTCCTCAAGAGGTCAAGTTCACAAAGTGACTCTTAGCACTCGGTTCTCTGGGTGTTTAACTCTTTATCAAATTAGAAAATACTGCCATAGTTCTTAGTATCTCATTCTCAAGAGAAAGGTAAATATCAATATCAAGTATTTGTTTGATTCTAACAATCACTTGCACCCCCAAAGAAAGACATATCCCTTGGGACAATCCTGCAGAACACAAAATAAATTTTGATTTTAATCATTCCAGTGACTCTTTTTAGGTCTGCATAACAAATACCAGAGTGGACCCAATTCTCTTAACTAATCTAAATGGCACAACAAAGAAAATATGGTGTCTGTTAAACTGATTCAAATTACATAAAATCCAGGAGAACACCAGCAAGACTTTCTTTCTCAGGATAAACAAAAAAAATTGGAAAGAAGTTAGATATGAGGCCTAGAGCCAAAACCATTACGAACAAACTTTGGGAGAGAATGCAGGACTGTCTGGCAACAAAACAGCACTGCTACCTGGAGGGTTCTCTGATCCAATTTTTCCCAATTAATGTTCCATGTGTAACATTTAGGGAGGAAGAATAGAATGGCTGGCCTAGAAATTAGGGTAGGAAATCCATGAGACCTTTACCAGGTATCCACACATCAAAAGAAGCTGTTTCACAGACTATTTGGCCAAAGGTGCTTCCCTGGTGGCTCAGTGGGTAAAGAGTCTGCCTGCAGTGTGGGAGAGCTGTGTTCGATCCCTGGCTTGGGAAGATTCCCTGGAGAAGGAAATGGCAACCCACTCCAGTATTCTTGCCTGGAGAATCCCATGGACAGAGGAGCCTGGTGGGCTACATTGCATGGGATCACAAGAGTCGGACATGACTGAGTGACTAACACTTTCACTTTCTTTCACCCTAAACTCTGCTGCTATTTATTAAAAACTCTAAAGGATATGACCTAGCAACATTACTCATAGCAGTGACATTCTGTTGAGCTGCCACCAGCTTAGGCTTCCATCCAAGTCCTAAGTTTGAGACCATATTGCAGTGATTAGGAAATTGTGTGTATAGTACTCTGCTTTCACAGGCAAATGTTATGTCTTGAGCAGGCCTTGGCCATCATTGAATGAAACTGATTTACATAACCAATAGTATCAGTTTTGCTTCAACCAAGGCAGTAGATGATGCTAAGACAGACATGTTTTTTTCTGCATTAAGGTGATTTCTCAATTGGATGTTTGCATTTCTATCTCTGGAGAATTTATCTATATTAGATGCTGTAAGTGACACTCCCTATTTTCTAATGGTAAACAGACCTATGGGAAAAATTCTCAAAAGATGAAAGTTTTCAGAGTATTTATTTCACTCCCTTTGAGAAATGCATGAGGGGGCCTTCCCTGGTGGCTCAGTGGTAAAGAATCCGCCTGCCAATGTAGGGTACATGGGTTCGATCCCTGGTCCAGGAAGATCCCCCTTGCAGTGGGGCAACTAAGCCTATGTACCACAACTACTGAAGCCTGTGCTCTCGAGCCCAGGAGCCAAAACTACCGAGCCTGTATGCCACAACTACTGAACCCAAGGGCTCTAGATCCTGTGCTCTGCAACAGAAGAAGCCACAGCAATAAGCTCAACAGAACTAGAGTGTAGCTCCCACCTGCTGCAACTACAGAAAAGCCCTCGTAGCGATGAAGAGCCAGCACAGCCAACAACAGATAGCTAAATAAACAAATAAAATGTAAAAAGAAAAAAGAAATGCACGAGGAGAAGCTGTTCTTCATTTCTCAGGGATAGGGTAAGACTCACTGTCACACTGAAACCCCAAGACTTGGGATCTCCCTTCCAGGTGGAAGTTCAGAAACTCCGTACAGAGGCTGGTAAAGCAAAAATTCCCAGGAACAGTTAGAAGAGCTCTTTCCCAATCCCATTTCAGCTTCCTTCAGGAGAGGGCACCATGGTCATCCTCAAAGACCTACAACTAAGGAAGGCTAAAGCTTGGGAGGAGGTATGGGGGCCCCACCTGGGGTAAAGTGAAGGGCTCTGTCATGCTCTTACCCCCTCCCAGTGGAGAGGAGCACAGTGCTGAGTGATTAGATGGAACATTTCCAGGGCAGACTAAAGCAAAAATTAATTAGTATTAACATTTCAAAGGGAGATGTGAAGGGTCCTTTTCCCTCTCCCGTTTCTGAGCTCTGTCTGGGGGACATCTTCTGAGAGGTACCTCTGACCTTGGAGAGCTAATAAAGAACAAGGTAGAGCCCAGATGGCATATGGTAGGGGCCTGGATCCCCAAACTGCTTATGGGCTCGAAAAAAGATGGAGAGAGAAGAGAGACATGAGTCTTCCCCCAAGGTTGCCCATCTCAGCTCATCGGAGAAGAAAAGAAAATGGGGTTTGGAGGACAAAGCAAAACATGGCTCAGGAATGAAAATATGCTAAGCTAGAACATTCTCTGCGTGTGCTCAGTTATCCAGCAGCCTTACCTCTGTGAGTGCCAGATGGGCAGCCCCATCAACAGAAAGAGGGACCGCTCCCTCCCCAGTAGTCCACATGAGCACTCTAGAAACCTTCAGCCTCAACTCTACTCTTATGGCCTGAAGAGTCAGTTCATCTACCTGGGCTCAAACCAGGACAAGAATCAGTGCCCAGGAAGAAGAGTGCACACTTATTTTGCTGTGACAATTTAATTCCAACACTAATTCAGTATCCCTCTAAACACAGCAATTATGGATTTTGAAAAAGGCACAGGATGACATTTTCCAAAATAACACTTTACTGACTTGCAAAATTGCTATTACTATTACCTACAACCCCTGGAATTTGCACCCAGACTTTTTTTGTAGAAAGTTTACATTGTGCCTAATATCTCTGAAAGCAAAAGGTTATTCTGCGATTACAGAGGCAATTGTTCAGGATTGTTCACCAGCTCAATCTCAGGCCTTGAACAAGTTGCTGAATTTGTCCTTCAGCTTCAAATTTTTAAGAAACGCAACATAAACTGAAGAGATACTCTCACAAAATGTTGAGGTGGATACATACTAGGGTTCAAGTCTGTTATAGCACTCCCCATAATCTTTTATCTATTTTTATTGCCTGGTGCCGTCCTGAGAACAGTCATAGATACAAGGCTATTGCAAATCATGTTTTCAGTTGCTGTTAACTACTTTCTATTTTAAAGGAGGAAATGCAACTCCCTCTTTAACAAAAACATTTTTCTCTAAGGAACTGGCAGATACTTGATGTTCCACATGTCCTACCAGGGTCCACTTGATGCAGGAAGTTCTAGACAAGCCAGAAAGAAGGAAGGTTTGAAATCTCATTGCCTTCCTTCTATTCCAACAGCTGCTGAAGTCTTACCACCTTCTTCAAAACCATGATTAACATTTCTATACTTGTCAGTTACGTGTTAGTACCATGAAAGATGCTTGTTGTTAATCTTTAAAGGAAATACAAGCACACATATGGGAAGAAGGCAGAAACAGATTATGTGCTGGTTCTCCACCTAGATTCTTAGCCACCTTGCCTGCACAAGACACCATGACTCTCCCTGTCCAGCTTGGTGAGAGGGCTTGCATGGCTCCTCTATGTTGAACACACACTGAGATCCACTAGTTGATGGAGGAGAGGGTGTCAAGGTAGCCAAAGACCCCGAGAGGGCACACTTTAGTTGTCTGTTGCCTGCATTCTAACCTTTCCCTCCCAGAAACCCAATGCAATTTTATGCTCCTGTGGGAGTGCTCATCTTCTGACGATGCCTGAATTGGTAACTGAGGAAATTAGCCACTTGTTCCTCACCTTTTTTTTTTTCTGATACCAAGAATGAGGTTGCTCTATTTCCCATCTTCAGACACAGGGCAGTCAGGAAGGCTTCAATTAGTCTGAGGTTTGGTTATTGTTCATGAATGATTGGTGGGGAAGTTTCTTCCTGCAGCGGAGTCCTGGAAAGTCCTTGGACCACACAAGGCTACCAGTGGAGTCCAGAAGACTCTTGCTGCACTTCAGTTTCCTTAACCAGCTGACTTCTCCTATCCCATTTACAACACTGCAAAGGGACAGAAAGGGTCAAGAGGAAATTCAAGCTTTCAACCACATCCAAAACTTCTGTCTCGTAAATGGAGATACAGAGGACAAAATATTAATGATGCCACGTGGAAACCAATACTAGACCAATACTAGAGATAGGTGTGCTCAGGCTGTGACTGTAGCACAGGTATGGCTCCTAAGCAGGAAGTATCTGCTGCTCTACTCCTCACTGATGAATGGTTTCCCTGCATCTAGAATCAGTGTCTTTGTTGACCTATTAATTCAATTTCCAGTGGGATCCAAATGCAGTGGAGAAAGACAAAAGCCAGTGCTATAAGTGGATTCCTCTGCAGCAAAGTGAAGACCTAGTCACTTTGCTGGTTGCCAGTTGGCAAGGATTCTCACAAGAACAAATAGATGCCTCTATAGAAAGGCCATGAATGCTTAGACCTAAGAATGCATGTAGCTAGTGGTATGGTACAGTATGGAGAACTTGGGCTTCACATTCAGGCTGACCTGGGTTCCAGTCTCCATTCTGCTACTTACTAGTGCACAGCCTTAAAGCTGAGATGGAACTGGCTATCCTTTCTTTCATTCCACTGGCTACCAGGGTAAAAGAGTCAGATCTGACTGGTCAAACATTACTTTCCTCCTTTCCCACCCCATCCACATCCCACCAGAAGCCCTACCAATAGCTCAAAGAAAATAATTATCCCAGACAGTCAACAGTAAAAAGTAGCTTTAGATGGCTACTTAACCTCTCTGAACCTTGGTTTCCTGTTTATAAAATGAGAATAATACTCCACCTGGCAGGCCTGGTATGACACTAAAACAAGAGGGTATCTCAAGGGTCTTATCTCAAGGAGGTACCCTTTGTAGTCAGATTTTGTACTTACTCACATTTCCGGCATAGCAAAGTGGATTTCCTGGACTCACATTTCCGGTGGAGCAAAGTTTTCTACCTCAAACACATGCCACCACCCTGACAAGAAGTGCTCCTTCAGAATTCAGTAAACAAAGGGAACCCAGTGGGAAGCTGTTGCTAGTAGGCAGAAAGGCAGTGGTAGCTACAGCTTTTTACATGGGGAGCCGCAGGACAAAAAGGCCCACCCACTGAGGCTGAAGCTAGTACAAATGAACATATGGTAAGGGAGATAAGACACAAGGATAAGAAACATCTTGCTTATGGCTTTGGGGATTTCTGAAGCATCCATCAAAAGCCCAGATTATCTCCTGGGAACGAGAATGTAACTAATGTGAAGATATAGTTTATCCAATTGCATGGTGACTGGACTATGTGAAGTGACCACATGGCAACAGTTGGGTGAGGCATGCTTGGAGTCAGGCCAAAGGGTTGGACTGAGTCCAAGTCCGGAGGTCTGCAGCATTAATCAAGCCCAGCAGTTCTGGTCATCGAAAAAATAATTCTCATTTCACTCTAATATCATCAGGATGTGACAGCTAATGACACTGACATGGAGGCCAGCAGGTTTTCTCTACTCTCAGTCCATCCAAATCAAGACATGTCCTGCTAGAAGCTTTACTTCCTCTTCTATAGTTTCCTAAAAGGCAGAGGATGGGGTTATATTTCTCAGTTTAAATTACACTGCTGCATTGTGAGCTATACCGGTAGGGTCTCTTCAGCAAGAATGAGATTTCTGTTTTGGGCTCCACAATTAATTCTTGAGGAGAATGACTCAAAGCGAGCCTAATTCTGTCTATTCCATGTTAGTCTCCTGGCCTATTGCATTTCTTTATCTAGTCAGTTGCCCAATGGTGACTTTCTGATTTGTCCTAAAATACTTTCCCTTCCATGTACTTGCTATGCAACTCTAAAATTGCGGGAGCTTGATTTGTTGATGTTCAATAGAGGACATGGGCCCCCATCAATCACCAAGGTGACTGAGCAAACCCCATTCCTTGGTTCTTCTTAGGCAGAGCCTCACAAGATGCCAAAGCACCCTGAACAAATATCTTTGACTTATTAAACGTGAGTGTAATTTTGGAGTTAGATAGAAAACAGTTAACACCCAGATTATCAATGGTGCTCAAGATGTCATGACATCCACAGAGCTTCTGCAGAGGCTGGAAAACCAGGTACTTGTTTTCTTTTAAACTTCCTCTAGACCCCATGAGCTAAGGCTGAAGACTCCATCAGTCTCTTGTGAATGGGGTTAATTGAGTCAGTTCCTACAGCTTGATTCCCTCTGCATTCATAGACCTCATCCAAGTCCTGAACTGGTCAGGCCGGGAATCAGACTTGGCACTCTAGTGAACCCACCAAGGAATGCTACCCTATGAGGTTGACTCTCTCTTGAACTTTATTCTTAGGTGCAAGAGGAGGAATTTAGCGGGGGACCCTGTGTTTCCACCAAAGGAAACACTGAGATTTCTATAATACTGAATGCCAATGCTAGAAGGGATCTTACGGAACTAGACATCCTATTTCATAGATACAGACTTTGCAGCCAGTATGCAAACTCAGCTCCCCTGGCTTTCCAGTGTGCTTTTCACCTCATCATATTGCCTTCTGTGTCCAGGTAAGTCTGAGTGCCCTAACCCTGAACATTTTTGAGACAGAGCAAAGGAAGAAGGAACGGTAAGGGCCTGCAAGCCCTACAACTTTTTTCAACCCCTGAAACAGGGCTGGTTGAAGCAGTCCTTTTTGGATGACAGTCTCCTTCAGGTAAATGTTTGCTCCTTCATATTGCTTCCTTAGCCCTTTGACCCCTTTCCTGTTGAGAAGGGGTGGCTTGCTTCATGTCAGAGAGGAAAGAGAGCAATGATACCTCAGATCCCCCTGAGATCTCTGGACTCTTTCTTTGCTCATTTCAGGGTAATGGCTGCACTGGTGTGGTCCTTGAACTAACGACCACTAAGAGGTCCTAATCTGCTGTTAACTGGTTAACACCTAATCTGGGTGTTAACTGGTCCTATCTGTTGACTTTAATTACTGCTCACCCCTGGACCCCATTGGTCACAGTCTTAAAGTTCCTACCTATGATCACCTCTCTGACCTGATCCCTGGCTTGTGTTGACCTCATGTGTGGGACACCTGGAAATGTGGGTCTGCCACACACCTCGTCCAGGCCATGGAGAGCCTATTTCATGTATCTAGCCACCTTCCTCCATCACCACTGGGCTATCATATCACTTTCCCAGTACCCCAAGAGTCTAAACAGGGAGTGAAGAAAAAGTTTATCTGCTCTTAGATTTCTGTGTGTAATAGCCTCCCAGTTCCAGGCCCAGAGCCTATAGAAGGTGGTCAGGACTCATGGGTCTCATGGTAACTTCCTCTACATCAGCCTTCTTGCTCTTCCCAGAATCTGGTTAGACAGATGGGTGGGTTTCTTCCCCTTTCTTTTCTTTTGCAGTGGAGACTTTCCTTATGTCATAGCCAATTCCTTTTTTTGAGGCACTAAGGTAAATAACTGGGCTTGCCTTGTGGCTCAGCTGGTAAAGAATCCACCTGCAATCCAGGAGGCCTGGGTTCGATCCCTAGGTTGGGAAGATCCCCTGAAGAAGGAAAGGCTACCCACTCCAATATTCTGGTCTGGAGAATTTCATGGACTGTACAGTCCACGGGATCACAAAGAGTTGGACACGACTGAGCAACTTTCCCTCAAAGTCAATAACTAAGCCTTAATAGTGGAAGAATAACCTAGACACATTATAGAAGAAACCCCGTGATCTGTGTTGGCCAGGAATGATTTTTGATTCAGAAGCCCTGAGAGGACTAGGAACTACAGCTTAGCAAGGAAGGAAGTACATTGGCTTCAGTTACATTGGCAAAATATTGTGTCTATCACACAGATAAAAGCAAAGATGCTCTGGTTAAAACAGGAGAATGGGCTCAGGTGATGGCCTGTCAATACCCTTCTCTCTGCTGACCCAAAAGTATGTCCAACATTCACTATGACTCGATGGAGTCCAGGTCAAAAAGGACCACACCTGGGTAACCTGGGAAGCCACTTTTCTGCACCTGGACACGTTACCTCAGCTGCAAAATGAGGAGCATGAACTAAATAATCTGCAAGCTTGTCAAGTGTTCTGGTTAATCATTTAAAAAAATATATAGACCTCTAAAAAAAATCTGCTTAGCACTAAAGCTCTGCAAAGCTATTTCTTTTCTTATGATTCAGGAGACACGGAGGATCTTCAGTGTCTCTGGGTCATCAATAGGAACAGCAATCCTCAATCCTGGAGCTACACCAAAATGTGGATTTGTAGGAATCTCCAATTGACTGAATGTCAGATAAATCAGCATTTGCAGCAATAACCTCCTATTTACTTTATTCTGGAACTTTATTACAAAAAATCAAATTGACAAGACTTGTATCTGCAAATTAATTGCTACACTCACAATGTTCATTTTCATTTTCTTATCCCGGAGTTTTTTTTAAGATTTGCATATCTGATATAGCTACAATAACACGATTAATCTATAATGAACTCTTCCTCTGAAGATGTTACTTGCAAAACCCCTCTGTGGAAGAAAAACAATACTTAAAACTGTCTTTGATTTGAATGTTCAACAAGTAAAACCTTTCCACAATGAACATCTTATCTTTCATTTTGCTAAGGCAAGATGGAGCTCTAAACTTGACTCGAATGTGTTTGTGGGCTCTTGCCAGGAATAAGATAAAGACACCTTCAGGAAAATAACAACCAAGAGAATCTTTTTCTCTGTAACAGAAGTCACGCTTCATTCCAGCCTATAAAGGTCAGGCTTTGTTGGAAACAGTGTGCTCTTATCTACTGTGAGATAGCAGCTCCCCCATGAGGCCCCAGCCAGAACTGAGAGAAACAAACAACAGAGAAGCAGAGTTTTTGGTCTCAGCTATCATCACTCTGAGTGTGTCCCTTGAAGCTGGGGGTAGCGGTGAATACAGGGAGGGTGAGGGGCAGAAGGGTGAGGGAATGATCAAATGCTTCTTTGGAAATAGCCCTTTCTCTTTTTTGTTTCCCTACATGCAAATTCTCTAGTGGAAAAGAAAACTGGCTTCTGGTGAAATATATCAACTACAGACTCAAACATTTTGAAAACTTTGGCGATCCATTGAGTTCAGCAATGATTTCTAAAGGGAGCTAGAGAGAGAGAGAAGAGGGGATGGGGAGGCATGGGGAGAGGAGAGAAGAGAGGGCAAGAGAGAGAAGAGGAAGAAGAGGGAGGAGAGAGATTCAGAGCCAGGGGCAAAAGAGGAAAGTGAAGGGGGCTGCGAACAAGTAGGAGGCAGGAGACAGAGTGAGGCGAGAGGAGAGAGGAGGAGAGAGGAGAGAGGAGAACAAAATAAAGAAAGAGATGAGAGAAGGCAAGAGTACAAGAGGGGAGGGCAGGGAAAGCCAGAGGCTGAACCTCACAGGGTCAGCACCTCAGTAGTGCTCACGTGGGCACTTCATTTTCTCCAAGTCAATCATCCTCTTGAGAATCTGATTCCAGTTGTATGCAAGAAATCCCCCTCTGCTCTGTGACTGTCCTGCATGGCACACGAGGCACCAGGGAGCTGGGAAACGTGTTTCCAGTGATTTTTTTCAGCCTGGAATGAGAGTAAAGGGAGTGGCCGAGCTGCTGGGCCGCTGTCTCCAGGCTGGGATAAGGGCTGGCGAAGTCATCACCTCCCCTCCAGTCCCCAGCACACCCTGGGAGCTGCTGCACGGTTGTCGGCAAGACACAGAGCCTGTCTCCTGGGCCAGGGCTGGCTGCAAACTCGGCCAAATTCCTTCTCTTTAGCTGCTCTCTTTTTCCAGCTTCATTCAGGCCCAACCCTTCTGTCATGACAACACAGCACCATCTGGGAAGCACTCCAAAGTGTTTCTCTGCTGAAGTCTTGCTGAAGGAAACCTTGGGGGCAAACAGGACTTCATGCCCAGGCCTCTCAGGGCAGCTCGCTTGCTCATGGACCTGCCTTTCACAATGCAGCTCTTCTTTGGATCACGTGTTTTCCTCGGCAGGGAGTGATGCAAATGTCCCTGGTCCCTCCCTACCTAGTTTTGGGCATCACGTGCCTCTTAACTCAACTGTCCTTAGAGCATCTTAGAGAGTCCAAGGAGTGCTGCCACAGGTTTTACAGTGGAATGGTAGTAGAGCCCTTGCCTGGTTTTCACAGGGCCATTACACCACCCTGGTTTGCACAACAAATTCTGTTGCAGCCTTCCTCTGGCTGCACCCCTTCCCAGTGGGGGAAGAGTCCACAGAGCTAAGAGGATATGCCTACCTGCAGCCCATGCTCAAACCTTTTAGACACCTGGGACACCTTTTAGGTACTGGGACCCAAGAATTCACTTCCCAAATGACCTCAGTGTGCTTCCAAGTTCAGCTTGTCCTCTTAGGGCCAGTTACACTCATGTGGGCTTCTCAGCAGTAAAGGATCCACCTGTAATGCAGGAACTGCAGGAGACACGGGCTCGATCCCTGGGTCAGGAAGATCTCCTGGATGAAGAAATGGCAACCCACTCCAGTATCCCTGCCTGGAAAATCCCATAGACAGAGGAGCCTGGTGGGCTACAGTCCGTGGGGTTGCAAAGAGTCAGACACAACTGAAGCGACTTAGCATGCACACAAGAATTGTATAAGGACTCTGTCATGGGCTGAGTGTTTGGAGTACTGTCTTATGGCAGCTCTAACAAACTAATACAGGCTCTTAAAGGAAGACATTCAAAATCTCGCACATGGAGAAAACCTCTCATCCAGACACAGCATCATTTCCTTCCTTTTCATTATCTGAAATTTCCAGTCATGCCATTTGCTCTGTATCTAGCTCCCTTTTCTTGGCTTTACCGCTACCATCATCCTCTGTGTTTGGGACAGGCATCAGTACACCTTTGAAAGAAAGTGAAAATGTTAGTCATTCAGTCATGCCCGACTCTTTGCGAACCCATGGACTGAAGCTCACTAGGTTCCCCTGTCCATGGGGATTCTCCAGGCAAGAGTACTGGAGTGGATTGCCATGCCCTCCTCCAGGAGATCTTCCTGACCCAGGGATCAAACCTGGGTCTCCCTCATTGTAGGCGGATTCCTTACCGTCTGAGCCACCAGGACGTATACCTTTAAGCCTCCAATTACTTCCTTGAAAAGACTCCAGTGGTGGCAACTAGTTGGCTGTAAGGCTGATCAACTTCTAGATTCTGTCCTATTGACCTAATCTAAAATGCTTTCCAGAAGGAAGACTTGAAGCTCTTCAGATCAGGAAGCCATTTATCACTGGGAATCTTTCTGTAATTTAGGTCAAGAGGAACCCTACTGTCAGCTTTATATTATCCTTCCCTCTCTTCTGGCACAGTTTTAAAATTTTAAAACACATTACTCATCACCAGAACCAAGCTGTTGACTTGACTGGATGTATCCGTGTCTGGGTTTTCAGGGACAGAATATCCAAGAGAATTCAGAATTTGCTTCACCTCTTCGTTGTTCTCTAGCTCGAAGGCAGATTTACTGTCATGGGTTCAACTTTCACATGCAATTCTCCCTGCACTATATGACAGTACAATACCTCATTAATGCTGTAACCATCACCACTTGTCCCTTACTAGTTTCTCTGTCAGATGATCCTCTTTTCTCACACAATCATGCATGCATACACACCCTAAACAAGTGTGTTTGGAAATAGAAGTGGAGAAGACAGGCGGTCAAGTGCCACTCACATAGACTGTGACGTGCATGGGGCTCCCTGGACTTGTTCAGCGTCCAACCTGCAACTCCTATGAGGTGGCATGTTAGACAATTATCTAGTCAATTTAACCAATGGAAAAAAATTCAAACATGATGATTTAAATTTAAAAACACATTAGTTAGGATCATCACTAATTAATTCATGAATAAATAATGCAGTAAAAAGACTAGCTTTGAAGACAAACAGACTAGGATTAAAATCTTAGATCTTCTACGCAATATCTATGTGGCCTTGGGCAAGTCACTTACCACAAGCATCAGTTTACTCATCTGTAAAATGGTAACTATGATTTCAGCTTTGTCCAGTTAGTATGGCCATAGTCTGTAGAGTGAATGCTGTTTATAGGCACTCAATAAACAATACTTATCCCATGTGACTGCATGCTGGAGCAAGTGTCACGAAGTCTCAGATCACTAAAGAGGAAAAGATGAAGTTAGCAGTTCAGTCATTATAGGGTCTGGACTTATCCAAGCAGCTCTGAAGATCCAGGAGGAAGACAATGGAAGTGCCAAGAAGAGCACTGGGCTGGTACAGCCCCATCACACTGACTCCCTATCTGAGACATAGATCATATCACAAGATTCCTGATTTTCCATAAGGCCTTCTATATTTTATCCAGGGGCCAGGATGTTGGCTTTTGAAAAAGACTGTATCTAGCTAGGGCTAGATGGAGACCCTGCCAGATTTGGTGGAGGGATGGTCTCTACAGTATAGCCCTTCTCACCACCTTCCCTGTCAAGGGTGCACTTTATTTTTTCTGCTATATCAGCCTCATACTGTTCTTATCATTAGACACTTGGCAGTCAGCAGACAACAGGCTTTTCTGGAAGGTCAGTTTGCACTGGTAAAAACTATCCAGTGAAATTGACAAAGCAGGCTCCTGAAACAATAAATCTCTCTGGGACCTCCAGAGAACAGCAAGTTTTCTGCTCTACTGGAATAAAATACATAAATTCCTGCCAATAACTCTTTCTTTATAAACAAAGAAACAAAAAAATCTCTAATCAGTATAGTGCTTCTGGGTATGAATGGAGAGGTAGACTCTTAACTTGTTAGTAGAAAGCAAATGAAGTTCAGTAGTTCATTTTCATTCCATCAGAATGATTGAATGATTTCATTCAATCATTTTCTCTCCCTCCCTCCCTCTACTCCTTCCCCACCTGCTCTGTTCTCCCCTCCTTCCTCCCCAACACAGACATTCTTACAAAAGAAAGACTACTTAGATTATTTTTCATAATGTGTTTGCATATGACATGGTTGTCAAAGTCATAATTTTGTTCTCTAATATCAAAGGCTTTAGTGCAAACAGCCTAAAATATGAGATGACAACAGTAGAAACACAATTGTTCTTAAAATGGGAAATGGGATTACTTGGACATACAATAGCAGAATCTCAGAAGCTCCGAGTCACAATGGACCTTGAGAAACTATCTACTTCCACTCTTACACAATGCCTGGATTCCAACTACTTTATTGCAAGGAAGGGGTACACTAGCTTCTGCATGAACACCCCTCCAGGGATGAGGAAATAAGTATATTCCAGGGTAACCCTGTCTATCAGTGGTCAATTCGAATTTTCATAACGTTCTTCACAAAATTACAAAGTCACAGAACTTCATAAATAGGAACTGTTATACAAGTAGAATGTTAAAAATAGTTATTAACATTTGAAATAAATCTATTCATGAACTTTCTCTAAACCATGATGTGACTTCTTATTACCAAAAGAAATCCCTGGTGATAACATTAGAGTTTTGAGCTACATGAAAGTATCAGTTCAATCAGTTAAGTCACTGACTCGGGTCTGAGTCTTTGCAGTCCCACGGATTGCAGCATGCCAGGCCTCCTTGTCCATTACCAACTCCCGGAGTCTAGTCAAACTCATGGTCACTGAGTTGGTGATGCCATCCAACCATCTCATCCTCTACCGTCCCCTTCTCCTCCTGCCATCAATCTTTCCCAGCATCAGGATCTTTTCCAATGCATCAGTTCTTCGCATCAGGTAGCCAAAGTATTGGAGTTTCAGCTTCAGCATCAGTCCTTCCAATGAATATTCAGGACTGATTTCCTTTAACGTAGACTGGTTGGATCTCCTTGCAGTCCAAGGGACTCTCAGCAGTCTTCTCCAGCACCACAGTTCAAAAGCATCAATTCTTCAGCACTCAGCTTTCTTTATAGTCCAACTCTCACATATATACATGAACATGACTACTGGAAAACCATAGCTTTGACTAGATAGATCTTTGTTGGCAAAGTAACATCTCTGCTTTTTAATGTGCTGTCTAGGTTGGTCATGGCATTTCTTCCAAGGAGCAAGTATCTTTTAATTTAATGGCTACATTCACCATCTGCAGTGATTTGGGAACCCCCAAAAATAAAGTCTGTCACTGTTTCCCCTGTTTCCCCATCTATTTGCCATGAAGTGATGGGACCGGATGCCATGATCTTAGTTTTTGGAATGTTGAATTTTAAGCCAACTTTTTGACTCTCCTCTTTCACTTTCATCAAGAGGCTCTTTAGTTCTTCTTCGCTCTCTGCCATAAGGGTGGTGTCATCTGCACATCTGAGGTTATTGATATTTCTCCCGGCAATCTTCATTCCAGCTTGTGCTCCATCCAGCCCAGCGTTTCTCATGATGTACTCTGCATATAAGCTAAATAAGCAGGGTGACAATATACAGCCTTAACATACTCCTTTCCCTATTTGGAACCAGTCTGTTGTTCCATGTCCAATTCTAACTGTTGTTTCCTGACCTGCATACAGATTTCTCAAGAGGCAGGTCAGGTCATCTGGTATTCCCATTTCTTTAAGAATTTTCCAGTTTGTTGTGATCCACACAGTCAAAGGCTTTGGCATAGTCAATAAAACAGAACTAGATGGTTTTCTGGAACTCACCTGCTTTTTCCATGATCCAACGGATGTTGGCAATTTGATCTCTGGTTCCTCTGCCTTTTCTAAATCCAGGTTGAACATCTGGAAGTTCATGGTTCATGTACTGTTGAAGCCTGTCTTGGAGAATTTTGAGCATTACTTTACTGACGTATGAGATGAGTGCAATTGTGTAGTAGTTTGAACATTCTCTGGCATTGCCTTTCTTTGGGATTGGAATGAAAACTGACCTTTTCCAGTTCCGTGGCCACTGCTGAGTTTTCCAGATTTACTGGCATATTGAGTGCAGCACTTTCACAGCATCATCTTTTAGGATTTGAAATAGCTCAACTGGAATTCCATCACGTCCACTAGTTTTGTTCATAGTAATGCTTCCTAAGGCCCACTTGACTTCGCATTCCAGGAAATGAACGTACACATGATGGTATAACAGAAAAGGTCAAATGGGTCCAGGGAAACACCCTAGGATTAAATGGGATGGCATCTTTGGACTCACTGCAGAGGAAGATATGCTGTTGACAACAACTTTACCATTTGCTGCCTTGCTTCAACCCCTTCTACATCTTCTGGAAAGTTTGCTACCACTTATCCCCTGCCATTCATCCAACACATATTTATTGAATGTCTACATATGGCTTCCCAGGTGGCGCTAGTGGTAAAGAACTCGCCTGCCAATGCAGGAGACAAAGAGACCTGGGTTCAATCCCTGGGTCAGGAAGATCCTCTGGAGAAGGGAATGGCATCCCACTCCAGTATTCTTGCCTGGCGAATCCCATGAACAGAGATGCCTGGCAGACTTCAGTCCATGGGGTTGCAAAGAGTTAGACATGACTGAATTGACTTAGCACACACACACACACGTATGTGCCAAACACTGTTGGAGTAACTGATGATGATGAAAGAGACTTTCTAGTCGCATTTTTACCTTCTCCTTCTTTACTTGTTGACCTCACATCTTTATCGAGCTTCCACCCGACCCTCTATTTTCTTCTCATCTAAAATGTCCCAGTAGAGTTTGGGATGGACATGTACACACTCTACAAGGACCTACTGTACTGCACAGGGAACTCTGCTCAATGTTATGTGACAGCTTGGATGGGAGGAGGGTTTGGGGGAGAATGGATGCATGTATATGTATGATTGAGTCCCTTTGCTGACTACCTGAAACTATCACAGCCTTTTTAATCAGCTACATCCCAATACAAAATAAAAACTTAAATAAACAAATAATTTAAAATAAATAAACAAATTGTCCCAAGACAGTTGTTCACACTTACTACCTCCACTTCATCCTTTCCATTCACTCCCCTACCCACTGCTGTCTGCTCACATGCCTACCCTTCCACTTACATTGCCTTCCCTCTGGTCCCCATGATGTCATAATTTTTCAACCCAACAGACTCATCTCTCACCTGCATTTGATGCTATTCATGGCTCCCCAACTTTTTAAAACCCTCAACTCCCTTGCCTCCATGACACTTGTCTCTCCTGGCTCTGTTTTCCCCTCCTTTCCACTGCCTACTCGTTAAATGTTGACAACTCCCTGGGTTTAACTCTCAGCCAAATACTTTTCTCACTTTACATATATTTTCAGGGTGATTCCATTCTCTCTTTGGAGTTTAGCTACTAAGTCAGACCTTTCCTAGCTTTAAACCCATACACCCAACTCTCCACCTGAACCTCTCCACCTGGATGTCTCACAAGTATTTCTATCATAAATATGCAAAATCTTCCTTCTGAAAAGTCCCCTTCTCTCTGTTCTCTCCATATCCACGAATAGCACCATTATTCATTTAGTCACCCAAGCTAGAGGCTTAGACTTTGTCCTGAAATTGCCCATTCTCTCAACCTCCACATCTAATCAATCAAGTACTACTGATTTTACCTTTTCAATGTTTCTAGAATCTGCACACACTTCTCCTCCCTGGCACCACTGCTTATTTCGTGCATATACTGTTCTAACCGCCCTCTTGCTAGTGTCAAGGTCCTCTATCCAAAGACCACCAGCTGCATGCCTATACTTGAACAAGTTGGGTTCATTACTCATTGCAGTGAGAGAGAACATATACCAAAGGGAAAACAGATTATCTCAATAAGAGAGTGTTAAAAGAACTTATTATAGGAGTTAATAGTCTAGTTGGTCTAAGGAAGTAGGACTTCACTCTGGATTGAATGTCCTCAGAAAATAAACAGGGACAATTTTATGATTGGGCATTGCAGTAAATCTTATGTATGTGGAGGCCAGACTAGAGCACAAATAACAATGGAATTGGTAAAGAAGTATCAGTCATTCACATTAGCAGAAAGAAGAGGGTGCTTTGTATTCTGCGTGTGGCATAGCAACCTTGTTTCTGTCTGTGCCTAGAGAAAATTAGTCAAGATTATGAAGTGGCCTTGCTTTGTTTCACTTTATCATCATCTCAGAGTACTTTTGCTTGCTTTGGTGTTCTGTGAGATTGTATATGTCCAACAGAAGAGCATGACCTTGCTTTGAGTGCCAGCCCAGCTTCCACATATCAGTGGTTGCTCTTTTATTTTTTCTTTCTCATTAGTATCCCTAGTTTAATTCCAGTCTTTTTCTGATTCAACTCCCACACTTCAGCCAAGAGAACCCCACCTAAATGCAAATCTGACTGCGTCACATATAGGCTCCTTCATGAAGTCTCTTCCTAAACCCCTGTCTAGAGATCTCTTCAAGAAAATTAGAGATATCAAGGGAATGAAAAAAGGCAAAATGGTTGTCTTTACATGCAAGGATGGGCACAATAAAGGACAGACATGATATGCAGAGACCTAACAGAAGCAGAAGATAATAAGAAGAGGTGGCATGGGAATACACAGAACATAACTACACAAAAAAGATCTTCATGACGCAGAGCCTAACCATGATATTGTGACTACAACATCCCACCTAGATCACCCAGCCAGACATCCTGGAATGCAAAGTCAAGTGGGCCTTAGGAAGCATCACTATGAATAAAGCTAGTGGAGGTGACAGAATTCCAGTTGAGCTATTTCAAATCCTAAAAGATGATGCTGTGAATGTGCTGCACTCAATATGCCAGTAAATCTGGAAAACTCTCAGCAGTGGCCACGGAACTGGAAAAGGTCAGTTTTCATTCCAATCCCAAAGAAAGGCAATGCCAGAGAATGTTCAAACTACTACACAATTGCACTCATCTCACATATCAGTAAAGTAATGCTCAAAATTCTCCAAGACAGGCTTCAACAGTACATGAACAGTGAACTTCCAGATGTTCAACCTAGATTTAGAAAGGGCAGAGGAACCAGAGATCAAATTGCCAACATCCGTTGGATCATGGAAAAAGCAAGCGAGTTCCAAAAAACCATCTAGTTCTGTTTTATTGACTATGCCAAAGCCTTTGACTGTGTGGATCACAACAAACTGGAAAATTCTTAAAGAAATGGGAATACCAGATGACCTGACCTGCCTCTTGAGAAATCTGTATGCAGGTCAGGAAACAACAGTTAGAATTGGACATGGAACAACAGACTGGTTCCAAATAGGGAAAGGAGTATGTTAAGGCTGTATATTGTCACCCTGCTTATTTAGCTTATATGCAGAGTACATCATGAGAAACGCTGGGCTGGATGGAGCACAAGCTGGAATGAAGATTGCCGGAGGAGAAATATCAATAACCTCAGATGTGCAGATGACACCACCCTTATGGCAGAGAGCGAAGAAGAACTAAAGAGCCTCTTGATGAAAGTGAAAGAGGAGAGTCAAAAAGTTGGCTTAAAAATTCAACATTCCAAAAACTAAGATCATGGCATCCGGTCCCCATCACTTCATGGCAAATAGATGGGGAAACAGGGGGAAACAGTGACAGACTTTATTTTTGGGGGTTCCCAAATCACTGCAGATGGTGAATGTAGCCATTAAATTAAAAGATACTTGCTCCTTGGAAGAAATGCCATGACCAACCTAGACAGCACATTAAAAAGCAGAGATGTTACTTTGCCAACAAAGATCTATCTAGTCAAAGCTATGGTTTTCCAGTAGTCATGTTCATGTGAGAGTTGGACTATAAAGAAAGCTGAGTGCTGAAGAATTGATGCTTTTGAACTGTGGTGCTGGAGAAGACTGCTGAGAGTCCCTTGGACTGCAAGGAGATCCAACCAGTCTACGTTAAAGGAAATCAGTCCTGAATATTCATTGGAAGGACTGATGCTGAAGCTGAAACTCCAATACTTTGGCTACCTGATGCGAAGAACTGATGCATTGGAAAAGATCCTGATGCTGGGAAAGATTGATGGCGGGAGGAGAAGGGGACGGCAGAGGATGAGATGGTTGGATGGCATCACCAACTCAGTGACCATGAGTTTGACTAGACTCCGGGAGTTGGTGATGGACAGGGAGGCCTGGTGTGCTGCAATCCATGGGGTTGCAAAGGCTCAGACACAACTGTGCGACTGAACTGAACTGAGGCCAAGCCACACACACTGAGTGGGCATTAAGCAAGTGAAATACTAAAATTAAATATTTAGATTATGTTCATGAGTAAATAATAGTGACAAAGAAAGCAAGAATTATAAGGCTTTTATATTGGAGGACAAGTTATTACCAACTGATATCTTTAATTGTTTTCAGGAGTGATGAGAGCTTTGTGAGTACTGAGCAGACAGACCAATGGTTGAGTCAACAGACTGTTGGTCAGGTGTTTGAGAGGGCAGTAGTGGACATGTGAGCAGGTGATCATGGCTCAGGAAGTAGGCAAACAAGCAGGGGAGCTACTTTAGGGAGCTTCCCTGTGAAGGGCACAGAATCCTTTCAGCCACTTCCTGCTTAGGCTCAGATCTGTGGCTTAGAACTCAACATCTACCGAGGGGACAACTGAGATACCTGAGTCAGGCTGGCCTCCTACAGTGCAAGCATGGCAGTAGGGTCAAGGAGTGTGTGGCTCCACTCTCCCCAAACTGAGGAAGAATCAGTTTTTCATGGCACCCTCTGCAGAGGTCCAACCACAGCAGTTTGGAGAAGAGGTTGGCCCTGATGCTGACCTGTAATGGTGCATGGCTCAAAAGGGCCTCAACTTGGAGAAATTCTAGAACGGGCTCGGAGCTCATCTAACTGTGAACACTGATTAAGTTCAGTACCTGCTACTGCTACTGCTGCTAAGTCGCTTCAGTCGTGTCCGACTCTGTGAGACCCCATAGACGGCAGCCCACCAGGCTCCACCGTCCCTGGGATTCTCCAGGCAAGAACACTGGAGTGGGTTGCCATTTCCTTCTCCAGTGCATGAAAGGGAAAAGTGAAAGTGAAGTCACTCAGTCGTGTCTGACTCTTAGCGACCCCATGGACTGCAGCCTACCAGGCTCCTCCGTCCATGGGATTTTCCAGGCAAGAGTGCTGGAGTGGGGTGCCATTGCCTTCTCCTACTGATCCCCTATTCAATTGTAAAGAAAATGTAGTGATAAGAAAGGCAAAGTTCTGTCATTCAAAGAGCTTGCAATCTACTAGAAGCAATAAGACAAGGGACTTTCCCTGGTGGTCCAGTGGTTAAGAATCTGCCTGCCAATGCAGGAGACATGGATTTGATCCCTGGTCTGGGAAGATCTCACATGCTGAGGAGCAACAAAGCCCATGTGTAAGGGGTGGGTGGAGAATAAGAAAGAGTCACTGAATTAGACTGAGGAGGAATGTTAATAAAAGTCACAGGAGAACAAGAGGCTAGTGTCACAGATACTGAGGGAGGAAAAGAATTTCAAGAATTGTGAGATGATCAATAGGATAGTGTCAAAAGCTACATAAGAGTTCACAGGAATAGAGACTGAAAATAGACCATTAGATTTGGCAATCGCAGGGTCCATGATAATCTCAGCAAGTGCTTCACTGCAGTGAATTGACAAATGAATAGAACATGGATACAGTGAATAAAAACATCTCTTTGAAGAAGAGTAACTTAAAAGAGAGAAAGGATTGAATGAGGAGTTCTTTTTTTTAATGCTCCTAGTTGTAAGAATAGAAGAGAGATAATTTCTGGGGAAAGATGCCAAGGTGGCAGGAAAACACAGAGTTCAAATGATATTTGCATATCCTAGAGAGAAGCACATACAGAAATCAGAAGGAGGTAAGGGGACAAGTCAGTCTAAACAACCAAGCAAGAGTAGGTGGGGAAGCTCATTCCTAACTAGTTCTGTCATCTCTTGTCTCTAGATGTATAAAAGGGTTCAGCATGGCTCTGGGCTCCACAGTCCTGGATTCTAGTCCCAGTTTAGTCAAGTGTTACCCCCATGACCTTGAGTACAGTATTTACTCTCTAGGTCTCCAGTTTTTCACCAGTAAAACTGAATAGACAATTATTTCTTTCCAGCAATCTTTCCATAATGATAATGCATGTAAAGAGCATTGCAAAGGGCCTTGCTCATAGTTGTTATATGATCACTATTATGATTATCATTATTTACAGAGGGTGATAAGAAAATTATTATTATTTTCTAATACATAAAATGGAGACAATAATATGTATTGCCCAAGTTTGCTGGGATAACTTCTTTAAAGATGGTTTGTTTGAATCCTGTGTCAGTCTTCTCCTCTGCAAGAAGCACCTTCTTCTAAGACAAATCTGAGAAAGGGATATCTCACAGCTGCTCCCAAGTCTCCCACCTTGCAGCTGCTCCTCCTTGCTATTCTCAGCTCGGCTATGAGCCACCTCTTTCTTAGATGCTGGTTGCCTCCAGACAGACTTGAGCACAGTCGCCCATTAAAAAGCACACTGCTCTCCACACATGGACATCAGTCGCAGGGCGAATATGGGGCAATTCACACTTCCTTGTGCAGCTCTCTCCCTTCCCTCCTCACACCTCCACCACTGAAGGTGGTGGCATGAGGAGTCTCTACTGAGGAGTTGAGAGTAAGGGGACTGCAACACAGAAGGGAAAAGATTTAGAACTGTCCTCTTCCTATATCTGTGCCCACGGCCCAGGAGAAAAAGCACCCTCAAAACTCTTCACAGAGTTCCCACTGTGGATATTCTCAGATCTCTCAGTCTTTTTGCTCGATTCTACAAGTCCATCCTCCTGGCCTCTCAGCACAACAGCCTGAGTAGCTGTTGTCCTCTAAACCAGCTCCCCTTCCAAGATCTTCCTGCCAAGGAAAGAGCAGAACGAGGGGTTATTCTGCCCACCCAGAGGGCAATCAAACACCAAATAGACACCACTCCCTTCCTCCTGAAAAACAACCCCACATACTATGATCAAGTTATAGTGAATTATTTGAAGTTTGTCTATATGTGCGTGTGCATGTGTGCGTTCTAAGTTGCTCAGTCATGTCCAACTCTTTGCGACCCCATGGATTGTGGACCACTAGGCTCCTCTGTCCATGGGGCTCTCCAGACAAGAATACTGGAGTGGGTTGCCATGCCCTCCTTCAGGGAATCTTCCCTACCAAGAGATCGAACCCATGTCTCTTATGTCTCCTGCATTGGCAGGCGGGTTCTTTACCACTAGTGCCACCTGGAAAGTATACATACATACATATACACACATACATACATACATACATATACATATATATATATGTATGTATGTATATATATGTACGTGTGTATATGTATACACACATACATATCCCCTATCTAATTTCTTGCACTTAACCCCATCTTTATATCTGTGGTTTTCTTTTTCTTTTTGGCTGCTTCATGCAGCATGCAGGATTTTACTTCCCTGACCAGGTATTGAACCCATACTCCCTGCAGTGGAAACACGGCATCTTAACCACTGGATCACCAGGGAAGTACCTCTATATGTATGTTTATATCTTTCTCCTTGTCTCCCCGGCCCCACCCCATACTATATTTCAACCATGAATTATTTCACAGGCTTCAATGTACTATGCTACTCTTGCCTCTGAGCCTTCTTAAATGCTATTCTTTCATGTAAAATCTGGACTAGAAAGAATTCAAGGGCAAATAAGAGGAAAGGCTGTCAGGAAAGAGACACTGTCAGACTTTGGTATTGGGGTAATATAGGACAGCCACTGTATAGGGCTCTCCTACCAAATTTCAGCTGATTCTGATGTTGTTTATCAGTTATATCCCTCATGTATAAAATTATGCACATATATTATATATACATATACTCATGCATTATATGAAGCTTCCGAGGTGGCTCAGTGGTAAAGAAACTGCTTGCAATCCAGGAGACCCAGGTTCAATCCCTAGGTCAGGAAGATCCTCTGGAGAAGGGAATGGCAATCCACTCCAGTATTCTTGCCTGGGAAATCCTATGGAGAGAGGAGCTTGGCGGGCTACAGTCCATGGGGTCTCAAAGAGTCGGACACGACTGAGTGACTTTCACTACACTTCACTTCATGTATTATATACAGTATATAATCTAGATCTAGTCTAAGTAAAAAGAAAAACTCCCTAACTTAAATTTGATCAATCTCAACAGGGAAAGGCAGTTTGAGACCCAGGACTAGGGGGGGAAAAAAAAAACAGCAATTGCAAAGCTGTTATCCACCAACAATGGCTCCACAAACAAACTGCACAAGCTTTTTCCTGTACATAGGTATCACATTCCTATGTGTCACCAAGCTGTTTTCTCCAAGATGAAAGGATGTAAGTAAGGATTTAGGGTCCTCCTGACCAAATACACTCCTCCAATTACATATGTAAAGGAGCTCTTGCAGCACCAGGCATGTAGTAGTAGACATTAATTAAATAGTAGCTAGTATTACATCATTGTCTTGACTGAATCACCCATACATTAAGAAATTGGAGCTTCAACCTTTCCAATAGCCCCATACTTTTTGAAGCCTAATAGTCTTTACAAAAACATGTTTCACCAACTTTGCCGTAATGGGTTGAAAAATATCAGAAATATCAGAAAAATAGCAGCAAGCTAACTGATGGGCTTAGAACTCAAAAAGACATAACCTTAGTTTCCAATTTCCCATTTGTAGTGTGGAGCCCTTATTCAGACAACTTATTTTATTATTGTGCTCCGAAGTTTAGTTTAGATTTTCAGAGAGACCAGTGAACTTCCATCAATTTCACATTCACGAAAGAGTGAGAGAAGAACTATAGTTTATTGAGTGATTGCTTCTTGCTGGGTACTTCTATTAGCGTTCCCCCATTTAATCATTTAATCCTCACAATGACCATGTAATAGAAGGATCATGTCAATTCCAGGGCTGAGGAAATAATCAATTCAAGGTCACACTCTTTGCAATTGATGGCCTTTACAACGAACCCTAAGTTACTGCAGGTATTGGAAATTTTTCTAAAATTCTCATGCTTCATTAATTCAAAGAATTCTGTTTCCAATTAACTCAAGTGAGTTATTTGTTCTATAGTTCAAAAGCAATTGAATTTGCATATGATCACTTAAAGCACCTAAAGAAAAGTATTATTCTACCTTTTCTTAAAAGATTTATATATACACACCTGTCTCTCAGGTTTTTCTCCTCATAAGAAAGATGTGCTCAGTTCTCTCCCACCTTTACAAAGTAGACTATTCATATTAATTGACAACTGACCTTCTTTACGTTATGTGCCTGGTATGAATCTCAGTCCAAAATGTCAGATATGTAAAAATGTTACTTTCTTAGTCTACAATGTAAATTAATTTCTATTTTGAGCTCCATTTCACTGGATGGCAAAAACATAATCTCAGTCAGTTCAAGGTCTCCCTATTTCCCCAGGGTTGTGTCTACATTCCAAAGACCTTCTAAAATGCTAAGGCAAAAGAGGGGTGTGTCATCTGGCATGGAGCAAGCATACATTCCTTGACGGGGTCTTTTGTTTCTTTAAGATCTCAAGCCTTTCTGCAGCTTCTGTACTGGAAAGACAAGAAACTCAGTGAGACTGTGTATGGAGCCATCTGTGCAGACACCTCTCACAGTCATTCCCTTGTTGCCTCTTGGGAGTTGTGCCTGAAAATAAAAAAGAGGGTGCAGGGTCCCTCTCTCCAGAGCCCACCAACATTTTTGCCCTAATCAAATTCCTTCTATTATTTCTTCCCTCCAACCTGGAAGAATCCCTTTCCAGTCCAGTGAGAGAAAGCTGCATTCCTTTCCTTCTCCTATCCTTTGCCCCCCAAAAAGGCCTTAGGGCTCTTGAAGCACAAACTGAGAGAGGACTTGCATACTTTTTCTGCTTTCTGTCCTGTAATATCCTTCCTTTGATTATATTCCTCACTAATGAGCATAGAGATACCTGCATGCTTGAAAAAAGAAATGAGAAAGAGGTAAATACCCAGAGGGGAGAAAAACACAGCTTAATACCTCAAAAATAATACCATACCATTATTATATGGCTTATTATTGACCATACATCCTCCTCATCCTTATTAACAATTCTTTTTTGGACAGCCCTCTTCATTTAAGAGGTAGTCAATGATTTGTTCCCCAAAGTCATAAAACAGGGGCTCATAATCTCATCTAAAAGATAGGACATGTACTCTAAATGATACTTAACAGAGCAAAGATTTAATCATATATTAACAACCAAACAAAACACAAGTAGAAGGCAAAAGGAATTCTGGGGAGGGAATAATTCCCAGAGGCCTAAGAAGTCAGGAGCATTTTTATGAAAACTACCTATTATGTGGCAAGCCTTGAATGTCCTGTGGGTTTAGAAAACGAAGACGGATCAAGAAGGATACTAGAGACAAGGAGGTATGTAATGATAACCTGCTTCTCTCATCTCCCCCTTTCCATTCATCCTGTACATAGTTGCTGAAACAATTTTGCTAAAACAGCAATTTCATCATGACTTTCCAGTGCTCTCAAGTAACTTTTCAGCTTGGCTTGCAAAATACTGTTACATAGTGGTTAAGACTGTGGACTTGAGAAAAACAGTAGACTGAAGATATGAAATGCCTCCATTTACTGTTTATCTCATAAAACAACATGAAAATGACAGGAGTTGAAAATACATATGCAGAAGGGAGGGACACAACAGAATCAACATTTTAGAAGTCAGAAAGCAAAAAAAAAAAACCCATAGGTGGTAACCAACTAAGCAAACACAAGAAACCTAAAACTTAAGCAGATTGTAGGGGAAGCCAGGAAACAAACTGAATTGTACTAAAGAGTGTCCCTAAGTCCAAATAGTTGACTGCAACAGGTACTTCCCGTAAAAGAGGCACAGGAGAGGTTAAAAACAATGAGAAGTGCTGGCAAGTCTGTTTAGGAAGCCCCTAGCCCCCTAGATCTGCCCCTTCATGGTCTGTGTTCCAGGGCTGTGTGACTGAATACCATTCCTCAAACTCTTCAGAAAACCAAGGTATACTCTGTGGAGAGGGTAAAACAGATGGTGTCTGGACTGGAGGTCACTAGGCACAGATGAGGGTGGGGATGCCAAGATTAAGTAAAAGTCTCTGAGCATTGAACATTGAGACCTACAGCCTTCTCCATCAACTGTGTTCCCAGAGCACTACCAGCCAGTTTGTACACTCTAGGCAGGAGATTGGAGGTTACTTTTTGCAGAGTACATCTAACTCAACAGGAAAGATTTAAAGATATTGGGTCTAAAGATACAATCAGGGATGCCCCCAACAAAACAGTCCAGGCACACCGCTGGCAGCCACAGAGCCCCACCCACATTTACATTGCTAGTAATCTTGGTGCCTCACTTTTAAGTATGAATGGACATCCAAAGACCATAGATAGCTGAGGAAATTAACATGAAAGAGAGACCAAGCAGACATGAAAACAGAGAGGAAAAACCTGAAGGAAATAGACAAGATGCAGGGAGAAGGGAAAAAAAAAAAAGAGAAAAATCCATGGACATCAGTATCCCCCATGTCATAATAAAGTGAACACCTAATATTGGACTCAATAATGTATAGGGAAGACAGAGAAAAGGAGAAACAGGAAGTGTGCTTGTGTGGGGAATGCAGGCAGTAGTTTCATAGAATGAATTTAAAAGCTTTTCATTTTTGTTATATGACTGGCACAATTTGCATAGCACTGTAATTATGTGTCTATTGAAGGTTTGATAGAACTCAAATGTAAAATCATCTGAATCAAGTTCATTGTGAGGGTAAAATTTTTGAATATCTTTTCAGATTCTTATATTGCTATTTTTTATTCAAGTTTTCTAGTACTTCTTGAGTTAATGTTGATAACCATCCATTTTCTAGTATTTAAATGTAGGGTATAAAATTGTTCATAGAATTCCTCTTATAAAGTTTTATGCATCCTCTATTCACTTTCTCATTATTATCATTGTTTCTGTGTTTGTTCTTTTTTCTCATAATTACACTTTTCAAAGTTGTGTTTTCCTTGTTATTTCCAAAATCATATTTTACTTTCATCGATATAATTTAGTGTATCATTGACTTGTTTCAAAGTTTTCTATTGTATTATCTATATCAATTCCTACTGTATTATTCCTACTTCCTCTGGGATCACTTGTTCTCTCTGTTTATAGTGGTCTTTCTCTTTCTAGTGGCACGTGGGTGTTGCTTCATTTTTATGAATGAAGGACCTAGGTTCCAAATATAGGTAGTTGATAAGGTTTTTTGGTGCAGTTGTATAGGTACGTTTTCCCAACAAGGCTGCTTTAGTGAATGAGAGTTACCTTCTATGAGCTCATGTCTATGTAAATTGATAGGGCATGAAGCATGACTTTGGACACTTTTCTTTAAAAGTGCTAAACTTAAGTAGACCATTCTTGCTGCAATTGCCAACATATGGAAGGATGTATTTATCTCCTGAACAGAACTCTTTCCTTCTATCTTACCCTCCTGGAACTGTCATGAAGCCCAAAACTAACTCAAGTTCTGTTCTACTTATGTCTCAGAATCCAATACCCACACTAAGAGCAGTTCTTAGGTGGCTAGTTCACTTCTCAAAAGTGCAGTCTCGTTACTGTTTTCCCCTCCACAGTTCAATGTGTGGCAGCCTTCAGCTTAGTAAGAGTGGAGGGGTGTTCTGGGAAGGGGTTGAGGAAAAAGAGAAATTAGTCCTATGATTCTAATGCAGTTCTATAATTTCACTGGCAGTTGACCCAGAAAAGATTGATAAATTTAACAATTTCAAAATTTAAAATATCTGGCCAAAAGCAAAAAATACCATAAAGTGACTGATAAAACGATTCACAAAGTGGGAGAAGATATTCCCAATATATACAACTAACAAAGGATTAGCATCCAGAAATACAAGAACTTTACATAAATCTATGAAGAAAAAAAATAATAGAAAAACTGACAAAAGACATACACAGACATTTCACAGAAATAGAAAAGAGAATGACCAGTAGAAGATAACCACATTAGTAACCAGAGCAATGCAAATTAAAATCACAATGACATACCATTTTTCCTCTATCAGAATGACCAAAACTATTTACTGATGATGAGATAATTAGGTTGAACCAATAAAATTCTCATACACTCCCAATAGTAGTAAAAATTGCTACAATCACCTTAGAAAACAATTTATTGTTACCTAGTTAAATATGCATATCCTCCATGAGTCAACAATGTTACTTCTAGATATATTTGGAGGTGGTTGTTTCTGTTTAGTCACTAAGCCCTTTCTGACTCTTTGTGACCCCAAGGACTATATTCTGCCACATTCCTCTGTCCATGGGATTTCCCAGGCAAGAATACTGGAGTGGGTTGCTATGCCTTCCTTCAGGGGATCTTTCTGACGCAGGGATTGAACTCGTGTCTTCTGCATTGGCAGACAGCTTCTTTACCACTGAGCCACCGGGAAAGCCCATATTTGGAGGCAACAAGCTATTTAACAACCAGTGAGTCAGGGACATTAACTAATCAGAATGGATGTCAGCCTGTACCCAATATTAGTGTGAACCTACAGAGTATCATTGTTAATACACCTAAGAGAAACTCTTGCACATAGGTACTAAAAGACATATACAAAAGTGCTTTCAGTGGCATTTTTTGTAATGTTCACCTACAGTTAAATAGATGACAATATTGTGGTATTTTTCACACTGTTAGAATACTTTGCACTTACAAAAATGAATAAACTAGTCATAGGCATCAACACGAATAATCTCAAAACATGATATTATTGGAAATAAGGTAATCTCAGAAGAATATATGTAGATAGAATGATTCCATTTACATAAAAATCAAAACCAGGAACAATTTGAGTTTCACCACTACTTTCCAGGAAATAAGACCTAGTACCTGACATCTAGACCTAGACGCTCAAAACTTTAAGGAGACGTTAGGAGTTATCCAGCTTACCCACATCAATTTTTTTTGGCATAGGGGACAGCGGGTGATGGAAGCATTCTGGTTTAAGAGAGTAAGTACAAGACTTGAAGTCATAAAACTTGGAGTCCAGCCTTAGCCCTCCAAGTAATAGCTTTGCAGCAATGGGGGAAGTTACTTGAACTACAAGAGGATAATGCCTGCAATGAGCAGACTCGGGTTCAGTCCTGGGTTGGGAAGATCCTCTGGAGAAGGAAGTGGCAACCTACTCCTGGAGAATCCCATGGACAGAAGAGCCTGGTGGGTTATAGTCCATAGGGTCTCAAAGAGTTAGACATGACTGAATTGACTGGGCTTCCCTGGTGGCTCAGTGGTAAAGAATCCACCTGCAATGCAGGAGCCTCAGGAGACTTAGGTACAATCCCTGAGTTGGGAAGATCCCCTAGAGGAGGGCATGACAACCCACTCCAGTATTCTTGCCTGAAGAATCCCATGGACAGAGGAGCTGGTGGGCTGCAGCCCATAGGGTCGCAAAGAGTCAGACATGACTGATGTGACTTAGCATGCCTGCACTATCCAATTACAAATATAA
Organism: Okapia johnstoni; assembly: GCA_024291935.2. Classification (NCBI taxonomy): domain Eukaryota; kingdom Metazoa; phylum Chordata; class Mammalia; order Artiodactyla; family Giraffidae; genus Okapia; species Okapia johnstoni. The sequence goes on from CM044305.1 coordinate 110,849,917, forward strand.
GATGTTACTCTAGAGGAGATAATAATGAGCATATGATTTTTAAAAGTTTATTAAATGTTTGGTAGTAACTGTTTTGACATTATAAAGATGTACATATTCACATTAAATTAAATTTTTAGCAGAATATTGCAAATCTAAAGTACATACATGACTCATTCTGAAGGCATATACTCTCATTCAAAAAACAAATACATTTGTAAGTGACTTAAAGTGACTTAATGACATTCTGTAGTCAGAGCTCTTTTGGTCACTCACAGCAAATTCTTACTCATAGATGAGGAGACAGAGCATTGCTGAATGAGATAAGATTCAACAAGAGGATGGCAGATCAAACTGGGAAATGTGTTATCTGAAACAGGCTAAGGGGAGAAAGTCAAGGGTTAAGGTCAAGGTCACAGCAGGAAAAAGGCATTAAGCACCAAACTTCAAAAAAGGAGTGGCTCTGATGGGAATGAGAGCATGAACTGTAAAGTTAGTAGCCAGGGAAGTTGGTCCTAGGACAGAAACAGGTACTTAGAAGGAGTCAGAGAACTTGATTTCAATCTAAGTCTGGGAAGAGAAAGTGTACGCTGAAGTCAGGCAGGGCTGAACCCCTTAATACATATAACATAGTCATTTCCTGTCTTGATATACTACTGCATGTAAATCTTCTGGTCACTACCTACACAGAAGTAACATTACTAAGTATGGCAGGTTTCAAGCAATGTTCCTCCTTTACCAAAGAGATGTTCTACATCCAGAGAGGATTAAGGCTTAGTTAAAAGTAATAACCGTAATAAAAACAAGCATTTCGGGGTACTTAATATGTATGCTGTAATAAGCACTTTATATGCATTTTCTTGTTTAATCCTCAAAAAATTCTAGGATCTAGGTACTATAATTAGCTCTATTTTAGGATAAAGAGACTTGCCTGTGTCATAAAGCTGGTGCAGGATCAAAGCAGGACTTGACCCTAACCTGTACATCTTCATACCCTGTGTTCTTAACCACCATACACTGTCTCCTCATGCCTACTGAAAAGGTACTTTCGGTGACCTCAATTTACTACTTAGAGTGCTCATATCATGTGCTATTTTTAAATTAGATCAAAATGGATTACCTTTTCAGATTTTAATAAAGGCAGATGTGAAAATATTAATGTTGACAGTGAGATGTTTTCCTAATTACAGTTCAGTTTAATAAGATAAGCACAGCTGAAATTTGAGCTCAACTTGTCTTTGCAGGTCCTCTTGTGGCACAACTCAACTACTACAGTTTGGATCTTTCAGATAGCTTATAATTTGGGAGATTTTCCAAAAGTGAATTGTGAAAGATAAAAGTCAGCATTTAAAGGCCTGGAAACTTTAGTCTGAGAAATGTATTTTTGAGAAAAGTACTTTTTAATTCACTTTTTAAATGACTACGTTAATAGCCAAAAACTATTTCATTATGTATCTCTTCCAGATGACATTTATACCTGATTTTTGGTAGTAGGTACCATACCAGAAGAGCAGCACTGTCCAACATGATGGTAATGTTCTAGATTTGTGCAGTCCACTATGGTAGCCACTGGCTACATGTGGCTATTGAGGACTTGAGACACAATGCAACTGAAAAACTGAAATTTTTGTTTTATTTCACTGTTTTGATTTTAACCAAATGTAAAAATTGAAGCAGTGTAAAATATTTTTATGTTAAATTTTCATTATTTTGATAGGATCACATTTCACTTTAACCACTGAAATTTTAGCATCTGAATTGAGGTGTGCTTTAAGTGTAACATGTGTACCAGATTTCAAACACTCAAAATGAAAAAAAAAAGAATGTCAAGTGTTTTAGGAATAATTATGTATTAAATATGTATTAATACATTTAAAATATATTGCTTTAAATAAAAGATAATATTAAATTAATTTCCCTTGTTTCTTTGTACTTTGTTGATGTGACTAGATCATTTAAATTTATCTATCTAGCTCATGTTGTATTTCTATTGGACAGTGCTGCTCTAGAATGTTCATATGGTAATAAGTTCCAGCAGACACTCTGTTTCGTAGAGATAATCCATAGCTGGGATATTATACCTGTAGTAAGGGTCACAGTCAGGCCTAATCTTCATTACAGCCCAAGCAGATTCTCTTACAACTCCGTGTCCCAACAGGTACAGGACAGGAATGCAAACCAGCATGTGATGACATGGATTACCACCCACCCCCATTCCTGCACTCAGAGAGGGGGGCTGGGAGTAGAGCAGTGTCCAGACAGAGGCTACTGGCTGGCACTTCTCCAAGCACTGGACCCAATTTATGTCCACACATGTTGGACATTACTGTCCGTTTGTGGCTGACATGACCTTTTAATGGTATCCAAGCTAGCCCCATGTTGACTGCTCTAAGAATGCATAGATATTCTATATTACTGAATAAGTTGATGTGAAAATACTCAACTGGATACAAGAATACACTTCATTACCAAAAACTCATTATTACAGTTGTGAATGAAATAAAAGAGCAGTTGAGTTCTTTGTATAGTTTCAATTATTGTACATTTTGAATTGTAAACAATGATTTTACATTTTGAATTAAGTTTCTCATCAGTGATGACTATCAAGAATTTGATGCTGTTGAGCAGCTTCAGCTGCAAGCAACAAATTCTGGTAAATTCTCTTTTAATTTTTATTCTATTACAAATGTTCTCTAATCTTATTTGTAATGACTTCTTAGATATACCCATCATTTAAAAGTGGATATTTAATTTCCAAATACATGAGATCTTGTTTAAAGTATCTTCAAAATTAATATCTCATTTTCATATTACTTTCTCATTTAAATGCTTTCTTCTCTGGAATCACCCTCTGTGTTTTTTTCAGACTTAACTTTATTGAGGCTTTTGATGGCAAAGTTGAAGATCTTTCTTGGTAAATGTCACATTGCACTTGAAAATATGTGGGTTATTTTAAAATATCTTTTGATATTGATTTCTAACATAATTCTACAGTGACAAGAGAATAAACTCTGTAGGATTTCAGTACCTTTAGACCATGAATTTTTTGCACCTTGTTTTATGTCCTTGGATATGTTCCAGTGTCTCCTAGTTTATAGTCTATGGGAACTCGAATAGAATTTGTATCCTACTGTTGTGTGAAAATTGCATAAATCTTATTTATATTGATTCAGTTAACAGTGCTTTTCAGGTCTACTATATCTCTCTACTTCTCTGTATATTCATTCTATTAATTTTTGAATGTTTGATATCGAAACTCCAGTCAAAAATCTTAATTTATTGACTTAAAAAAATAATTGTAATATATAGTGGAACTGTGTGTAACCTTGCTGTGTATTTTTCAAGTCTCCTGTAAATGTGTTATGATACTTTCATAATTTAAAACAATAACATTTTTAAAAATATATGAATAATTGAGCTAGATATATTACATTAAAAATAATTTTTTAAAAAGAATTCAATTCTGATTGGAGTCTTTCAAGTATAAAATCTTAATTTCCTCCTTCCTTTAACAAATTTGTTTAGTGAACAAGTTTATGGAGTACCTACTCTGTGCCCAGACTACTCTAATGCATGGACTAAATCAGTAAACAAAACAAAGAAGATACCTTGCCCTCACTGTGCCAGAGGTCATGGTAGGCACAAGGACTATTGGCCACCTCTATTTACAAACACTCTTCTGAACATGAAATTTATTCCTGTAATATATTGTATCATCCACTCATCTTACAAACAAGAGGACTGAGCCCTATATATTGCTTGGTGGTATTAATTTCTCTCACTGACCAGAGTTTAATGATTTATGTTTTAATGTTTAAAACATAAATTAGGATATTTTCTTTATTTCTCCTAGATCTCAACCCAGAGATCTACTTTTCATTCCCCACACCCAGTCCCTTATTCATAAGAGAATGGGAACAGATCTCATTAGGCTAAGACTTCCCTAACCAGACTTCCCTAGTGGCTCAGATGGTAATGCGCCTGCCTGCAATGCAGGAGACCCAGGTTTGATCCCTGGGTCTGGAAGATACCCTGGAGAAGGAAATGGCAACCCACTCCAGTATTCTTGCCTGCACAGTTCCATGGACAGAGGAGCCTGGTGGGCTACAGTCCATGGGTCGCAAAGAGTCGGACACAACCAAGAGACTTCACTTTCACTTTCAGTTTCCCTAACCGGGATTAGGAAAAACTACCAATTTGGCTGAAATGAAACTGTCAAAGCGAAAATGCTGAACTGTAACCTACTTTTATATAAGTTTTTTATAAAATCTCAAGACCTACCTTTGAGTCTTCTCACAACCCCCAAGTCATCGTGGCAAGTTCCCCATCTTTCTAGGGGGCACATTTTTCTAAAGGTTGTGTGTCCTTATCTCCCCTATTTGCCTTGAGGGTCAAATACCTCTGGGACCTAAATCTGACCTCCACAGTCCCCTCTACAGTTCTTTCTAAGAAGTCCAGAGATCTTTATGAAAATGACCTCTTGTGCTTGTCCTGACCTTCCAAAGAATCTGCAGTGAGTTATCTTCCCCATATATAAATAGTCTCACTAGAGTACCATTGGGTAAGGCAGTATTTCCTAACTTTTTCATACAAGGGAACACACAGAAAGTGAAGTCTGCACAATGTGGTGGGGTAAAGCAGAGGGCATCTGGGGCATCTAAGAAGGACTTGTTAAAAAAAAATACAAATATGCTGTGAAAGTGCTGCACTCGATATGCCAGTAAATCTGGAAAACTCAGCAGTGGCCACAGGACTGGAAAAGGTCAGTTTTCATTCCAATCCCAAAGAAAGGCAATGCCAAAGAACGCTCAAACTACCGCACAATTGCACTCATCTCACACACTAGTAAAGTAATGCTCAAAATTCTCCAAGCCAGGCTTCAGCAATACGTGAACTGTGAACTTCCAGATGTTCAAGCTGGTTTTAGAAAAGGCAGAGGAACCAGAGATCAAATTGCCAACATCCGCTGGATCACTGAAAAAGCAAGAGAGTTCCAGAAAAACATCTATTTCTGCTTTATTGACTACGCCAAAGCCTTTGACTGTGTGGATCACAATAAACGCTGGAAAATTCTGAAAGAGATGGGAATACCAGACCATCTGACCTGTCTCTTGAGAAACCTGTATGCAGGTCAGGAAGCAACAGTTAGAACTGGACATGGAACAACAGACTGGTTCCAAATAGGAAAAGGAGTATGTCAAGGCTGTATATTGTCACATTGCTTATTTAACTTATATGCAGAGTACATCATGAGAAATGCTGGGCTGGAAGAAGCACAAGCTGGAATCAAGATTGCTGGGAGAAATATCAATAACTTCAGATATGCAGATGACACCACACTTATGGCAGAAAGTGAAGAACTAAAGAGCCTCTTGATGAAAGTGAAAGAGGAAAGTGAAAAAGTTGGCTTAAATCTCAACATTCAGAAAACTAAGATCATGACATCTGGTCCCATCACTTCATGGGAAATAGATGGGGAAACAGTGTCAGACTTTATTTTTTGGGCTCCAGAATCACTGCTGATGGTCATTGCAGCCATGAAATTAAAAGATGCTTGCTCCTTGGAATAAAAGCTATGACCAACCTAGATAGCATATTTAAAAGCAGAGACATTACTTTGCCAACAAAGGTCCGTCTAGTCAAGGCTATGTTTTTTCCAGTGGTCATGTATGGATATGCGAGTTGGATGATGAAGAAAGCTGAGCGCCAAAGAATTGATGCTTTTGAACTGTGGTGTTGGAGAAGACTCTTGAGAGTCCCTTGGACTGCAAGGAGATCCAACCAGTCCATCCTAAAGGAGATCAGTCCTGGGTGTTCATTGGAAGGACTGATGTTGAAGCTGAAACTCCAATACTTTGGCCACCTCATGTGAAGAGTTGACTCATTGGAAAAGACCCTAATGCTGAGAAGGATTGGGGGCAGGAGGAGAAGGGGACGACAGAGGATGAGATGGTTTGATGGCATCACTAACTCGATGGACATGGGTTTGGGTAAACTCCAAGAGTTGGTGATAGACAGGGAGGCCTGGCATGCTGCAATTCATGGGGTCACAAAGAGTCGGACACGACTGAGCAACTGAACTGAACTGAACTGAACTTACTTACAAAATAAAAAGAGACTCACAGACTTAAACAAACTCATGGTTGCCGGTGGAAAGGGATAGCTAAGGACTTTGGGAAGGTCATGTACCCACCTGATATATTTAAAATGGATAACCAACAAAAACCTATTATATAGCACATGGAACTCTGCTCAGTGTTATGTGCCAGCCTGGATGGGAGGGGGTTTGGTGGAGAATGGATACGTGTGTATTTAGGACTGAGTCCCTTCACTGTTCACCTGAAACTATCACAACTTTGTTAATCAGCTATACCCCAGATATGCAAAAGCAATACAAAATGCTTTTGGTGTTAAAAAAATAAATAATTTTTTAAACTTCATTTTTCTTTATATTATACAATTATGAAAAATATATTAAGAAAAAAGTATACCAAGCATTATGAAAGAAATTAAAATTTGAATTTGATGAAAACAATGAGAATTTTAGCTTCCATTTGTAAATACAATTTTCTATCTACTTTCTAGCAAAATTATCATAAGTTTCCAATATCCTCTCCAACTCCTCTCAATACTAATGCCTCTTCCTTCTTTCATAAGTTTATTTTATTAACTCTTCCTACCCCATCTACACCTTTCTTATACCTTGTCTGACTCCCAATAGGCAGTTATGTGCATTATTTTTTTTCTTATCCTTCCAGTGTTTCTTCATAAAAAGAAAGCATTTTATGAATGCATAGTCTTATCTTCCTCACTTTTTCTTACACATGTACTGTTCTGTATACATGGTTTTATACACTTTGCAACATATCCTAGAGATCTTCCAACATCAGTGCATAGAGATCATCCTAATTTATTTTTTTAAACTGCATCCTCCTCTATGTCACAGATGTTCCATAGTTTATTTAGATAGTCTACAATGGCAGAGCATTTGGGTTCTTCTACTATAACAAACAAGGGATGGATGCATATATATATATATATATATATATATATATATATATATATATATATATAGTTTTTGACATATGGGGGGTGAAACTGATGAATAGAGTAATTCTGAAATGTAGTAGGTCATCCTATATTCATTCCACTAGCAACATCTGACAATGTCTGTTTTGGACAACCTTTCCTCTCATTCTCCTTTGAATTCTTTCCAGTCAGGATTTTGCATGAAAGAACAGCATTTAAGAAGGCTCACAGGCAATAGGAAGCATAGTATATTGAAGTCTGTCAAATAATTCAATATGGTTGAGACAGTATGGGCAAGAGGCTGGGGACAAGGAAGAAGATATAAACACAGGTATAAAATGGGGTTAAAGGCAAGAAATTAGGCAGGAGAGGCATGTGTGTGTGTGTGTGTGTGTGTGTATACACACACACACATATAGGGGCATAGAGAGAGGCATATATATATATATATATATATATATATACACACACACACAGACACACACACGTAGAGAGCAATTTCAAATAATTCCATGTGACTTGATTGCATATATGTGTGTGAGGAGGGAAGGGACATAGATATAAACACAGGTGTAAAGATGAGGGTAAAACTTGAATAATACATAATGTATTTTTTAAATATAAGGATGAACCAAAAATAAAAAGTTAAATGGTTACCTCTAGAGAGAAAAGAGGAACAAGGTGCCTGAGACAAGGATGGAAATGTGCCTTGTTTCATAGATTTGATTTTGGAACTACAGAAAAAAATTTTATATAAATGTAAGTGAAAACTAAAATTTAAAAACAACCCATAAAAATCAAAAGCAAATAAACCTAACTGTATACTGAGTTGGCAGAGACAGCAACGATACTATTCTGTTTCTATGTACATTTGAAATTTTCCATGTGGTAGGGAGAAAGAGGCAGAGGCAGAAGGAGAAGAGGAGGGAGGGAAAGAGAGCAGGGAAGAGAGAGGCAAGGGCTATCCAGAGTGATGGGAGGAGAGGGATGGGAGGAAAAGGGAAAGAAAGCAGAGTCATAGAAATCATTCTTTAAGCCAGTAGGGGATAATCCAAACAATCAAATGCTGCCCCGAGGTCAAATAAAATAAGTACTCTGAGGCATTCATTGCACTGAGCATCACTTGAAGAGAGCCGATTAAACATCACAAGTGGTTTGAAAAGGGCAAATGTGCTTACAACTTAATGAGCCGCATAATCCAGAGTATGTGGATGTGGTTCCCTAACTTGTGGTCATTGAAATATCTGGATTCTAATTTGAATACTATTTATTCTGTTGTTATTTAGTTACTAAGTCATGTCCAACTCTTTGCAACCCTGTGGACTATAGCTCACCAGGCTCCTCTGTCCATGGGACTGCGCAGGCAAGAATACTGGAGTGGGTTGCCATTCCCTTCTCCAGGGGATCTTCCTGACCCAGGGATCGAACCTGGTTCTCCTGCTTTGCAGGTGGATTCTTTACCACTGAGCCACCAGGGGAAGCCCCAACCATTTACCTATGTCCTCCCATAAGACCAGTTTGACTTCGCCAAAATGAGGTGAGCTCAGGGCTTCCTCGGTGGCTCAGCGGCAAAGAATCCACCTGCCAGTGCAGGAGACACAGGTTCAACCACTGATCTGGGAATATCCCACATGCCACAGAGCACAAAGCCCATGTGCCACAACTACTAAACCTGTGTTCTAGAGCCCAGGAACTGCAACTACTGAGCCCACATGCCGCAACTACTTAAGTCCATGAGCCTAGAGCCTGTGCTCCACAACAAGAGAAGCTGCTGCAATGAGAAGCCCACACACCGAAACTAAAGAGTAGCCCCTAATAATTCTGCAACTAGAGAAAAGCCCTCGCAGCAATGAAGACCCAGCACAACCAAAAATAAATAAATGAATAAATAATAAGGTGAGCTCAGAAGGCAGCTGTAAGGCTCTGAAGGCATCAGAAAGAATAAAGATTGGATCCACTTGAGTTGCAGCAAGTCACATTACTGTTGCGGCTGTTATAATTATTATTTAACAGATATTAATACTGTGCTAAGTGCCAAGTCCTATCCTAAGCACTTTCTAAATGCTAACTCAGTGAGTCCTCTCAATAGCCCTATGAGATGGATACTGTTATTATGAATTTTTGCTCTGGCCCTATTACTTTCTCACCTATTACTTGTAACACTGACCAAGTCATTTCTCTGTTCCGTGCTCCAGTTTTCTCCTCTGTACAATGGAAATTTTTGGATGTGAACTTGAAAAGTTCTTTTCAACCTCAACATTCCATGAGCTGTGGTAGTGATAAAGCAGCCTTGGCCACTGATCTAACATGCTGGGAAGCAACATAAAGCTAACATGTCTCCCTTTTATTACTTCTCCCAGCTTAGAACTCTATTACCTATATTCTGTCCTTCTCCCTACAAAAGGAAGGAAATGTCACCTAACTACAGTACCTGGCTTTTACAGGTATTTAACAAATATCTGTTGAGGACATCAACAAATTAAAATTAAATTATCCCAACCCCCCATTTCTTAGAGACCCTGCTATGACACTTCTCCATCCAGAGAAAGTGCTGAAGTTTGGGCTACAGATGTATGGGCACATGTTTGCACATGTATATGTGCCCATGTGTGTATTTCAAAAAGTACGTTGCATTCCTATCTAGATTCCTTTTCCTCAAGAAAAAGACTGCTGTGTTCATTTAAAAGCTCTCAGTAAAGAATTTTCTACAGCAAAAATTCAAGGTCAGACATTAAGGGAACAGATTTTTGGAAGCAGTCTAAAGTGACTTGAGCTCTTAAGAAATTTACCTAAGTAGTCTAAACCCTAAAAAGAAAGCTGCCTGTCAAACTCTGCTGTTGATGGATTCAATGAAAAGGCTGTGCCTTCAGGCTGTGCACGGGTCTGTTAAAGCATTCTCATGTGTGTTGGCTTGTGCATCAATCAGCAAATCATCAAAACTGGAAGCTCCATTCTTTCAATGTTCTCCTATAAAATTATTGAGGTAAAATAAAAATGTGGGGGCCCCATGCCTTAAAAGAATCAAAGTTGCACAATAGATATACAAGGAAGATGTCATTTATATTGCAAGTAAAAGTTCACTGAGTGCAGAGTTCCTTTAAATAGCCTGCTCCCTCAGCGAACTTAAGATGTGACTAGATTTTCCAAAACTGTATCTATACAAAGCTTTTTAGGAACACACATGTTTTGTAAAGTGAGGCTCCTCTGTATTTAACACTTACCAATTTTAAACTGCTACCAAAAGGGCATTAATTTTAACATTTATTTGGACTGAAAACTCAGTTTGGAGAAGTTAAAAGTAAAATCCTCCCACTGGAAGCTGTTCAGTGAGCACACTATGGAAAGTCCACACTACAGAGTTAGTTTTGATGACTATTTGGTCATCTCATGTTAGAAGCCCTACATTTTATTTCACAGTTGCACATGAGTTTCTGGGTGACATTTTCCATGAATACATTCCAGTATAATACCTAGATCAAGGTTATCAGAAACTCTTGGAAATTCCACTCTGTTCTGTATTATTATTTTTGGTTTTGTTTCTGTTTTTCCAATGCAGCAGTCATGATTATCTTGATGCCTCTTAGAAATGTTTCCTTTTGTGCTATAAATGCACTACCTAGCTGTTGTTAGAGTTTCTATACCGAAAAGGAGACTTAATGGAATCTGCATGCCACGGTGGGGAATAGAAGGAGGATTTAAAGCAGGAATATTTGAAAACGAGAAGCAGAAAAAGCGCTGCTCCTGAGGGAATAGTCTTTCTCGTGGCATGCTGCCCAGAACCTGCTAGTCCTTCCTGGCTAAAGCCACAGAGGAGATGAAAAGTGGAGTCCAACAAACAGAGCCGAATTGTGGTGGGAAACAGAACTTCATGGAAGTCAGCAGTTTGCAAAGCTGGGGTATGTGGTATGAGAGCACGAAGGGCCAGGGGGCCACACTGCTCAGTTGGTGGTATGTGGGCAGGCCAGAGTCAGGGCTGTCACTCAGGCCAGAAATTGGTGTTCACGGTGAGGGGCTGACCTTGTGCTCAGGCGACTCGTGGTGGGGTTTCTCAGGAGGGTCATGAGACCTACGGCTCACCTTTTGTGCTGACAGAGCTGGACTGAGAGACAGTAACAGACCAAAGATGGGAACATGAGGAAACTTGACCCCGAAACATAGCACAAGGCCTAGATGTGCAGAGGCCAAGAGACAGCAGTGCAAATGGCAGTGGCCACAAGAGCAGCAGTCCCAGCGGCAGAAGAGAACAGGTAGGGAAAGCATCTGATTGTGCATTAAGATCAGAGACACTGGGAAATGCAGAAGGAATGTGGGAGCCCCAGATGTCCATTAGCAAGCACTAATTAATGAGCCATCCAAAATAGGGATACACGTGCTGCCAAGAGGAAAGCAGACAACAGAAAAAAAAAACAGAATTGAGACCTAGCCTACACATTTAACGTTTCCTGATGTGGCAGTGCATGGAAGAATTATGTCCAATGTCCAGTGGAATCAGATAAGGTAGATAGAACCAGGACCTAAGCAAGGTGTGCCTGCAATGGTGGTACAGGGGCTTCTTTTAAGCATGGTTTCCAAAACGACCTTCCCCAGGAGAAAGCCCTCCCAAGAGATACTTCAAAGCGACCCCACTCCAGCTGGGTCTGGTCAGGCCACTTTAGCTACCTCCTGCCTGCAGCTCAACTCACTCCAGGCAAGCTGGTGCCAGCAATTAACCCTCTAGGTCATGGATTCCCCCAAGGAGTGTGATACCTCGTTCTGCAGTTTGAGCAAGATTCCAGGCCGAGTTCCCTTGCATTCCATTGGCTTGTTTATTAAGCCCCACATCTACTAAAACTGTCAGAAATTTTTCAAGCTGGTTTCTCATGAGCAAAAACATAATCCTATAATCCTTGAACAATATTTTGCACGGATAAACAGTGCAGACTAATATCTGCCACCGCCTGGCACCTGCAGGCCAGCCATCTCCACAGCACAAGGCTCCCCACAGCAGATCCTTCTAGTTAGTGGGCCTCAATGCTTGCAGTTAACTCTTTCATGCCAGTCCAAGTCCCGAGCCACCCTTGGAAATAGGGCAATGTTTTTAAATCTTTTCCAGTAGGGTGCAGCTTACTTTCAAAAAAGAATACACAAATAAGGTCATCTGGAATAGGCATTAATTTTCAACAACGAGTATTTTCGGTTGACCCAAGTGCCTAAATGGGGTTCTTTGAAGGTAATATTTTCCTATGGAAAATATAGATGTTTTATCTTTGGATAATTAAAAGTTGATATAGGGGTCTGCTTTTTTAAAATTTCCCATTTAATGAAAGGTTTGGGGATTAGTTTAGATTGATTTTTTTTCATTAAATGTTACTTAAAATTTGATCCTAGTTGGTTTTGAATGTTTAAATTTCATACATTTACCTGAAAGAACAGTGACAATGCAGCTAAAGCCCTTATTAAATATGAAATGAGTACTATGTGCCGCTCACCTGATACTATCATTTCTAACAACTTTAACCAACTGAAGCTCAAACTGGACCTTGTAAGTAAGTGAAAACGTACCTGAACCTTTAATGTGACAGCAGTACCAAAGGGCATGCAGTTAGTTTATTATGTATTTCACAAGGCTTTTCAACTAGAAACTATTATTTGTGAATTATGTGTGCTATTTCCTTATTTGGTTTCCCCTGGTAACCTTCCATTCCTTCTAAAATTACAGTCAAATTAGAAACAATGAGGGGGTGGAGGAAGAACCCTGTGATAAATAAGTTCACTGAAAAATGAACCCCAAACAGAGGAAAGTAGTCACTAGAAAAGCCACAAGAGCCTCAGCAAACAACCTTCCACACCTCAGTAGCTGAAGGGCCCTGACAGGGCCACAAATACAATACAGAATGTTTCAAGGAGTCATCAAGAAAGGGTTAAATCAGGTGGAATAAAGCACAGAAAGTATGTAAGACAGTTTAGAAATTTTTCAACGTTTGGCAAACAAAGGGATACATTTCAGTTATGTGAAAAATGCTGAAAAATGCAGTCACAGAGAACACCCCATTCCTTCACAGAGATCACCCCATACCTTATAGTCCTCTGTGATAAACAGTAAGACTGGTTCTAGCTTATTGACTACCTTCACTCAGTGCCTGAGCTCAAGTTCAAATCCAGGATTGCCAGGCTCCAAATCCTTTCCATTATTCAACAACTCAACAATAAAAAGAATATCTGATTTAAAATGGTCAAAGGATTTGAACAGACATTTCTCCAAAGGAAACACAGAAATGGCCAAGGGGCATGTGAAAAGTTGCTCAACATCATAACCATCACAAGAATACAAATCATAAGCCACAGTGAAACACCACACCTACTAGGACAGCTATAATCAAAAAGATGAATAATAACAAGTGTTGATGAAAGTGTAGAGAAAATTCAAATCCTCATACACTGCTAGAGGGAATGTTAAATGGTGCAGCTGCTTTGTAGAACACTCTAGCAGTTTATACAAAAAGTGAAACATAGAATCACCACTCCTAGCAATTCCACTGCTAGGTATAAACCTGAGAAGAATGATAACAAATACCCACATAAAAACTTGTACACAAATGTTCACAGCAGCATTCTTCACAATAAACAGACAAACAAAAAAGAAAACAACCCAAAAGTCTACCAACTGATACATGGATGAACGATATGTGGTATAGCCATTCAGTGAGAATGAACCCGGGTCTCCAGCATTGCAGGGGGATTCGTTACCATCTGAGCCACTAGGGAAGCCCAATGTAGTATTATTCAGCCATAAAAAGCAATGAAGTACTGATACATGCTACAACATGGATGAACCTCAAAACTATCATGTAAGTAAAAATAGCCAATCACAAAAGACTGCATTTTGCATGACTCCATTTGTAAGATATGTCAACATGCAAATCTGTATAAACAGAAAGTAGATTACTGATTACCAGGGACTAGGGGAGTTGGGTGTCGAGAAATGAGGAGTGATAGCTAAGAGGTTCAGGGTGTCTTTTAGGGGTAATGACAATGTTTTAAAATTGACTGTGGTAGTGGTTTTGTAATTCTGTGAATATCCTAAAAACACTTGAATTGTATACTTCTAATGGGTCAATTATATGATGTGTAAATTACATCTCAATAAAACTGATAGATGCATGAGTATATGATTCTTGCCTCATCCAGTATATCCGAATGATCTTTAACACAGTTTATTTGCTAAAGAATTTTTTAAACTACTTATGAAACAATGCTGTTTTTGGAGAAATAATCAATGATGTACTTTTGTTTCCTTTGTTTTAAGTGTGTGCTCTTCCAAAGATGCTGAAGAGAACCAAGATTTCATGTTGTTATTTACTTCCAGCTACAGCATAAAATATTTAGTAATTATACTTCATGGTACACTATATTTATACTTAGGCATAGAGGCAAATCTATCTCAGCATGCAGAAGTTTTTTTCTTTACATTTTCATTTATAAAATGATTGCCCTATTATAAAATAATGCATAGTCAGCATAGAAAATACAGAAAAATGCCGAAAGATGAAGAAAAAAAGAGCCAGTCAACTCTGTTCCCACCCATGAGATAACAACTGTTAACATTTAGGGTTATTTTTTCTCCTTGTTTTGCAATGCATGTCTTTTTCACATAATTGTGATCACATGGTATACTTCAGCGTTTATCTACTGTCTGCTTTCATAAGAGCTTTGAGGAACAAACTAAGTGAAATTTGGACCAGAGCACTAATGTGTCTCTCAACATGCTCCTCCCTCCCCTCTTCCTGCCTTTTCCTGGAGGTCTAGCACCACCACCAACCAAGCCTGAAGACAATAAAGACATAAGAAGTAAAGCTACCAAAAAAAGGCCTGAAGTGCCCATCACCTTGAAGTGCCCAACCATCGTCATAGAGCTTACTGCTGTCTCTCCCAGGCTCACAGAGAACGAATCAATACCACAGCAATGGTTCAATTTCATCTTTGCAAAAGAGGTCATGAATACAAATGGACTAATCAAGCATGTACTTGACCCCCTTACCATTTCACAGGCGCTCTGCCATGCTGTTGCCATCCTCTTTAACATTGCGAGAACACACACACAGTGACCAGTTCTCCAGAAAACAGAAGGCTGCTTCTCCACTGTTAGAGCATGCTTGTTAGCAGGGTAGGATCATTCCAGGTCAAGCACCATCCTTTAAAAACTGTCTGTAAGCCATGTGGAGCCTGCCTAAAGCACTGGGAAACAGAAGCTCTGTCTATTCCAAAGTCCGCTGTAAGCAAAAGACAGATAGGTCAAGCGCTTGCAGATACCAGGTTCCTAAAGACACTGCGTGGGAAATGTACACTTACAGGGCATATGTGCTGTGTTGGAGGAAGTGCAATTAGATCCCACAAAGCCCAAAGCCCCGCAATTGAAAATGCTTTGTGAAGGTCAGATCCACATGGGGACTGCAAGATTTCACAAGGCAGCACCTGAAGAAGTTGCTGAGGTGTTTGGTAGACATCACACAAAAAGAGACCTGTTGCTAATACCCTGGTGAATCATAAACTTCAATTTTCTCTATATGTGTTCATTATTAAAGTACCTTAGCCTCTCTTTTATACAGATGCAAATAACATGTTTTTTTAAAAAGGGATAAGTCACCTTAAGCCAGTTGTTGTTTGGATCTAACTGTGATCAAAAGAACTATAAGGACAAAAGCAGAAAGAAACAGATTATGCAAAGCCTGTAACATTAGTCACTAATAGCGTCCTGTGGGAGAGAACCAAATGTGATAAGATGGGTATATAGGATGATGTCAAATTAACCCATCTTTTCAAGGACTATTGTACTAAGAAAAGCAAACTGAAAAAAATGTGCCTACTTGCAAATCCAAAGGTTAAAAGTTTTGACCAAAACTCTTAATTCATGCCATTTCCCCAAATGACCTGAAGTTGAAGTAGCCAGTCCAGTAAATGGGAAAATACTTGGTTAAAACATGTAAAGAAGCACCACTCAACTGTTGAGAAAACACTGTTATGAAAGACCAGCTGGAGAGGAATAATTAGTTAAATGGAGGTTCATCTTGATGAACAAGCACCTGTGAAGTAAAGTCTTAAATAACAGGCATGATGTACAACAAATGATGACCAGAGGTCAGTAAACAAGTGATTGAACTCAAAGTTCCCTTCCAAGGCTAATACTCATCAAATTTATTAATTTTTATCAAAAGCACCATAGATCGTGAGCATTCAATAATTTATCCAACATGGAAAAGAGAATCATGGAGAAATACTTAATTGTGGTACAATATTTTTTCTCAAATGTAGTCTTATTGTCTTAAGATAACTGGAAGACACCATATTGTCACTGTTTGTAATGCCAGGGAATGGGAATTTACAGATTATTCTTTAGGCCATTCTGTAGATTCTATTTGGAGCAAAGAAAAATAATTTCGGAAGTTCATTGTCAATTTCAGTTTGTCATCTTTCTATATCAAAGACAGATGGGATTAGATGCAAACATATGGGAAGATCTTTTTTCTCAGTTTTGTTCTAAGCCTAAAATGTCTTGTATATTTGTATATTTTCTCATTATTATATGGGGTTGGGCTGTCACTTGGCTGTCGCTTTAAGTACTTTCACCTGGAACATAAACACTGTCCAGCCCCAGGTTAATGGAGAATATAGGAAACAGCTTTACTTAGCCCACTGAGTTTTGTTCTCAACCCTTCATAAAAACTACTTTTGACCACTGTGCTAACAGCAGTTCCAGCTACATTATGATTCCTCTTTCTCAGCAAACTTCAGACTTTGCATGAGGCTTGCAGGATTTTCCACGGCACAACTGCTTGCGAAATTGATCTCTGTGCTATGTTTCCTTTTGTATATTCATACTCACCTGTTATTTCTGAAATTGAACCAGAGTCTTTATTTGTTGTATATTCTCTCCAGTCAGCTTTTGAACTTTGAACTTTGTTTGCCATGAAACATTTCCTGCCATTAAACAGGCCGCCAAGAGTCTCCCTTACCCAGCTCCTTCCACTGCCCACCAATGAATCTTATAACATGGGACATTTTCTTGAAGACTTGGCAGGACTGGGTTGTTTTTCCCACCTTCAGTGGTAGTAGATTAAATTTGTTTTCTCTGTTCCTTGGCACCCACATCCCTGAATCACTCCTTCTCCAGTTTGAGATAAGAAGTCAAACAGTGTATCATTCCAGCTTTTAAAAATTAAAGTGACACCATGAAAGATCAAGAAGAAAATATGAAAGTATATTCATCCTTTCTCAGAATGGACCAGGCTTTTGTAAGCACAAGAACAAATAAGAAACCATAAAATAAGAGGTATAGACCTAAGAATTAAAAAATAATCAATCTTCTGTATTTTGAAACAAAACTAAACTGTAAACAAGAAGCTGGAAAAATTTGTTTGCCAAACAAATATGACACATACAATAAAAAGGGGGGTTGTATGTTTACTATACAAAGAAATGCTACAAATCAGTAACAGACAAGCATTCTAATAGATCAATAGACAAAGGACTCTGGACTGTTAATCGTCCAACTCGGCAAGCATTCCCCACCCCGTTGTCCTTCTCCTGAATAACAGGCACCTAGGGGTATTCATGTGACACAATCTTGCCAGCAAGCATCTGCTGGAGGAGACAGGCATTTCTAGGAAAAATCATATTTTCTTAATTCAAGTACAGAGGGCACACATATTCCTTACCTCATTTTTCCTGCCTTGGACTAGGATGGGGTAGCTGAAGCTTGGGCAGTCATCTTGCAAATGTGATATCACTGAGCTGCTGACCCAATACCACCAGCAGCTGGTTACTTCCAGACTCCTGTTTGTGTGAAGAAAAAATGAACCCTTATTAGTTTAAGCCACTGTTAATGAGGGTTTCAGATACTTTGAGCCAAAATCATTCCTCACGGATGCTCCTCATATGATTAAGCAATTCATACACAAAAAGTAAGATACAGATAGACAATAGGCATAAATGTTGCTTCACCTTGCAAATACCTTAAGAATAAAATCACAATACTATTATGCTAAGTGAAATAAGCCGGCCATAAAGACTCTTACTTTATGATTCCACTTACATGAAATACATAGAATCCTCAAATTCATAGAGACAAAAAATAAAATGGTGGTTTCCAGGGGCTGGGGCAAAGGGAGGGGAAAATGGGGAATTAGTCTTTAATATTAGAGTTTCAGATGGAGAAGATGAAAAAGTTCTGGAGCTGGATGTTGGTGATGGCTGCCCAACATTGTGAATGTACTTAAGGCCACTGAACCATACACTTAAGAATTACTAAAATGGTAAATTGTATGTTGTATATATTTTTACCACAATAAAAATATGATACCAATCAGAAAAAAATAGCAACACAATATTAATTTTCAATGTTTAAACTGACGTTTAAAATTCTTTTAAATTTTGTCAATGATGGTACACAGTGTTTCTAAGTGTGGGGAAACAAGGGCTGTCACATGCTTCTGGTGGGAGTCTGAACTGGCCCAGCCACTTTAGAGGAACTGTGGTAAACTGTACCCCAAGATCTTATAAATATTCATATCCTTTGTGATCGTACTTCTAGGAATACAGCCACTAAAATAATCAGAAATATAAGGTTCTATGTCCAAAGATGTTCATAACATCATTGTTTATAATAACAATTTGAAACAGAAAGGGGTTTGTTTAAATGCATTGCCATCTATCCCTTTTGTGGATACTGGCATGATGAACAATGGCTCAAGGGCTCTTAAACTTTGCTGTATATTTGACTTGTCTGGGATTTTATCATTCCCAATGTCACAATACCTCATATCCATTCAATCAGGACTTCTGAATGTGGGACCCAGACATTAGAGCTTTATAAAGTTCCCTCTACCCCCACGACCCTATGATTCCAATGTGCAGCCAAGCTTAAGAACCACTAATATAGATTTCTATTTATTGACATGGAAACAACATAAATATTCACTAGAATTTGATGATAAAACTAGATTATAGAACAGTCTGTATAGCGTGAGCTCATTTAAAAATATAAATGTGTGGGATTTCTGAGTAAAGATGATGGATTAAACACCCACATTTGCTTTTACTTCTTCCTGAAACTCCACAAAAACAATAATAAAAAGATTTTTTAAAAGTACAAACTGACAAGGAAAAAAAACAATAGAAGAGAAAACAGCAATACAATTTTGAAAGCTAGAAAGCATTTGAGTGGTGACTTAGTAGAAACCAGAAAGCCAAATCTTGAACTAATAGTATGGAAAACCGAGAAATAACCCAATTTCCAATGCAGAGCCCCCAACCCTGATGACAGCTTAATTAGTGGAAGCAGGTACTTCTGGAAGGAAGAAAAGGTCACTTGAAAGTTGACTTAGGATGTATTTGGAACTCCATATCTCTTCCCTAAGCCAGCTGGATCTAAAGGCTTATTTTCTGGAGAGGCTAAAACAGAAGGTCACTAGACAAGAGGGCATCAGACAAATTGGTGGGCCGAGGGTACTGTCCCTGAAAGCAGACAGAGTGGGTACATGCTGAAATCTCTAGCTCTTTCTCCCTACTCAGTTCTCAGAGCTGTGGTGGTGGCCAGGTTTATGCCTTCCAGGCACAAGTTTGGAAGAAATCTGATCATCACAAGAAAAGAAATCTAAAGGGACTTGTTATGGGCTAAATTTCGTGCCCCATGAAATCTGTATGTTCACGTCTTACATATGAATGTGAGTATATTTGGTGACAAGGTCTTAAAGAGGTAAATAAGTTAAAATGAGGTCATTAGGGTGGACCCTAAACAAATATGATTGATATTCATACAAAAAGAGTAAACTTGCACACAGACACATACAGAAGGACACATACATATACATATGTGACAACAGGGAGAAGAGGGCCATCTATAAGCCAAGGAGAAAAGCCACAAAAGAAGCCAATTCTGCTGACCGTCTTAAACTTCTAGTCTTGGGAATTGGTGAACAATAAATTTCTTGTGTGTAAGCCACACAGTCTGTGGTACTGTTACAGCAGCCATAGCAAACTAGTATAGGACTATCTCAAATTGCCCTCAAAATGGCCCAGTTTATCACCCTGCAGTGAAACTCTACATTGACAAGGTCTACCCACAACCTCCAAATGACTGCTTCCAAATGACTTTTGTTCTCCCACTCAAGCATTTTAGCATACATCCAAGGATTATCAGACATCTATGGAATGCTTCCAACATGAAAGATAGAACCCAAACCAAGACAACAAGAAACAAAGAAAAAAAAATTCCAAGAAAGCAGGGACTATTCATGAAGGAAAAAGAAAACACTCCTAAAGTATTAATCTAGGCTACAACATGGATAAACTTGAAAATAGTACGCCAAGTGAAAGAAGCCAGACACAAAAGGCCATGTAGTATAAGGATACATTTATATGAAATGTCCAGGATGGGCAAATTCATAGAGACAGAAAGTAGGTTAGTGGTTGCCAGGGGACAGGATGGGGAGGAAACAGGGAGAAACTGCTAATGGGTACAAGGTTTTAGCAGGGAGTGATGAAAAGTGTCTGCAATTAGATAATAATAATCATGGTTACACAACTCTGAATATACATTAAAAAACACTGAATTTATACTTTGAAAGATTGAATTGTATTGTATGTGAATTATGTCTCAGTAATCTGCTATAAAATGTATATAATAATATCCTCAGAGATATCTGAAAAGATAGTGTATATAGCTATATATAAACAGAATGCTATAAACAAGGAATATTTAAAAAAACAAAAACAAAAAAGAGCTCCTAGAAATATATTATGGTAAAAAGAATTTAATTCAATAGAAGGATTGGAATATAAAATTGAGAAAATCTCCCAGAAAGTAGAGCAAAAAGGTGAAGAAACAAAATATTAGAATTTTAAAAAGGTAAGAAAGTTAGAGGACCAGTCTAAGATACAACTTGCAAATAATGGCAATGCAATAGAGAGAACAGAGAGAAAACAGGGAAATGTATTAGTTATCTATTGCTACATAACAGGTTCCTCAAACATTCGGTGGCTTAAACAACAATAATCACTATCTCCTGCGATTTCAGTGGGGACTGTTTATCTGTGCTCCACCATGTCTGGATCTCAGCTAGAAGGCTCCAGGACTAGCGACTGGAATCATCTGAGGGCTCATTCATATATCTAGTAGTTGGTGTTGGCTGTTGACTGAAGGTCTAGCTGAGGCTGTCAACTGGTATACCCATGTGGCATAGGATTTCTCACAATGTAGTGGCTAGATTCCAATAATAAGTGTTGGGAGAAATAGAGAGAGGGAAAGTGAGGTCCAGGCATAAATCATGTTTCCTTTTATGATCTACCCTTGGAAGAAGAGCAATGTTACTTCTCCCATATTCTATTGGTTGAGGTAGTTACAAAGGTCCACCCATGTTCAAAAGGAGAGAATACAGACACTACCATTCCTTGGAGGAATGTCAAGGTCACATTGTAAGACGAGTATATGAGACGGGAGACATATTGGGATGGTCATCTTTGGAAAATGCAATCTTCCATAGAAGAAAAACTTCAAAGCAATATCAGAATATAAGAAAACTTTCCAGAACTGAAGGATATGAGTTTCCAACTTGAAAGGCACCATCACATGCCCAATATAATGAAAGACAATGGAAACATACTAAGTCATCTCATTGAGAAATGTTAGAACATTGAGGTCGAAGGGAAGATCCTAGAAGCTTCTGTTAGTTTTCTCACTGCCCTACACCTTTTCTTTTCTCTTTTTTTTTCTTTTGACTTTAAACTTGTTATTCTGTATTGGAATATAGCCGATTAACAATATTGTCATAATTTCAGGTGAATAGTGAAGGGACTCAGCCATACATATCCATTCTCTCCCAAACTCCCCTCCATCCACACTGCCACATAACATCCAGCAGAGCTCCATCTTTTCTTTTTGGAACCTTCCACTGCCCCACTGTGGAGACAATCCATCACCACTCAGTACTTCTTCCCCTACTCAGGAGAGGGTGCCTCCTCCAGGTCAACCGAGGTGTCTGGTTGGTTCAGGAATGAATACATTTAATAAATAAAGCCAAGCCCGGCTCTTTTTCAGGGACTGATACAGATATTGGTTATGAAAGAATCTCTTCTGAGATTGTAAGCACCAGGGACACTATAAGCCTAGAGCTGCCAGGGGCTGTCTTTGCAGCCAAGTGTGAGAGGCCCACTTGAGAATGAAGCCAACACGAAGGGAAGTAAAGCCAAGAGATGGAAAGAGAAAGAGAGAATTGAAACTATATTGTTTGAATGCCTGGAACTAGATCTACCCTTGACCATCCAAGGTTATGTAAGCCAACCAATCCCCGTTTTTTTGTATAAGCTCATTTGAGATAAATTTCTGTCACCTAAAACCAAGAGTATTGACTAATTCAACAATTCACTGCATTGGTATTTCAGAGGAGAATAACCATATGAGAGAGTAATCACCAGAATATGCTAACTTTGTCAGTTTCCTAAGGGTAGATTCCAATAGTAGCAAGCATTCCTAGGACACTCAAAAACACGAAATTATTGGCTTCTGTCTCCATTTCTTAGATAAAAAGAAAGGTATTTTAGAGCACAATTTTCTGATGGCAGATTTTTGGCTTTGCTTTATCTATTAAACAACTAGGATTTTTTAGGGAATAGAAAGACTAAGAATAAATTATCACATCACTTTGATATCTTTGGAATTGACTTTCAAAAAAGATTTTCTCTCTTACAGGAACTGGACAGTCGTTTTGTCTCAGACACAGAAATGATATATATCTTAAATGTGAGCTCTAAGATATATGGTACGGCTGAAGACATGACAAAAATTTATAATTCTGATCTGCTAAATTTCACAAATCTGCTTAAGTATTTCACATATTTTATCACATTTGATTGTCACAAAATCCTGGGTGGTGAGTACTATTATTGTTTGCATTTGAGAAAGGATGAAAGAGAAGCACTGAGTTATTAAGTAACTTGCCAGAGGCCTGACAGCTAGTAAGCAGAGGAATCAGGATTTGAACCTCCAGCACTACAGTCTCACAGTCTTAACCACCACTCTCCAGTTCCTACAACTAGAACTAGTTTTAAAATGCCCCCCAGAAGTAGCTAATCAGTCTTAAAAAACCTTAGTTTGTCTTGTTTAACAGAAAACCACATAATATAAAAGTTGGAAATACCAGCCACATAATAAAATAAAATATCTTTCTATTTGATAAATATCTATTCAGATTAAATCATTATTAACAATAAAAAATACAGAGAAATTTCATTGTTATAAATATCCAATTCATGAGAATAAGAAAACATCTGAATCTAATTAATCATGATAAACTTTGTATTTTCATATTCAAAAAGCAATCAAATTTACTCTGTCCAAAATCAGCTAAGAGTGAATTATGTTAATTTATGCATATTAGCGTATTGCAACGCAAAACAGCAAACATCTTTCCCTGTCTTTATTTTTATTTTATAAAAGCAATGAATGCAAACAGTAATGCACCAACAAAAAATCCAAAGACAAGAGACCACAGACCCTCTCCCATCTCACTGTTTCCCAACAGGAAACCCACCTCTCAAAAGCAATCCCTTTCTGCTATTTCTCTCTTTAGCTCTTTGGAAGTATGAATGATATGCTTAGACATCTATTTCCTGATTTGTATCTGCTGACGTCCTGATAGCCCTGATATGAAAGAAGCACTTAATTTACAACATCCTTCTGGTCCTCTCTCATCTTCCTGATTGTTGATCTTTGTTATTTTTAGTCCTCTCTCTGGTTACCTTGGTAACTTTAAATATTGTACTTAAAGCTCTATTTCTAGTTCTATCAACTTTTGATAGTATCTCTTGGACAGAATGCAAATATAAATAACATAGACAGTATAGGAGGTGGAATGTGGACAGGGCCAGCCTCTTTGGCATGCAACCTGTGCAATCTACACAGAGCCTCGCACCAAGAAGAACTAACCACTTGGTTTAATACTCTGCTGTCATTGTCTTGAAATTCTTAAGATATTAAAGAAAATCCTCAAAATGGAAAAAGATGCCTTGTTCATGGTCAAGTGATCCATAATTCAGTGTAATTCCAACTCAAATTCCAACAAATTTTTTAAAGGAACTCAACAGGTACATTCTAAAATGTACATGCTCAAGAATATCCAAGGTTTGCCTTTGCTACATCAGATGTCAAAATTTACTATAAAGCAAAATTAATATAATATTGGCATAGCTCTAAAGAACTGAAAATGAAATAGAATAGGGTATGGAGAAATAAACCCATAAATATATAAAAATGATATGTGCTAGAAATGGTACTATAGAAATAAGATAGATTATTCAACCAACGGTGCTGCAACAACTGGATGTCTGGCCATAGGCCATACTCAAAAACCAGTTGCTAGTGGATTAAAACTTTAATATGAAAACACAAAATTAAAACAAATTTAATACAATATAATAGGATATTTTTATAAACTCAAAGTAAGGAGATATTTCTTAAATAAGACACATAAAACAATGACAAAGAAAATATGGATAAATTTGGCCCCAGGAAAACTATTAACTTGTTTGTCAAAAAAGAAAGTAAAAAGTAATAAACAGGGAGAAGATATCTGCAACAAATATACTTAACAAAATATTAATATCTGGAATGCATAAAGAATTTTTACAAATCAAAAAGAAAGGACAAACAACCAATTAGAAACTGGACAAAGACTTGAACTGACATTTTATAGAAAAGAAAAATGAATGGCACATAGCCATGTAAAAAGATGTTCAAACATATTAATAATCAGAGAAATATAAATTACACCATGACTAGACATCATTTAATATCCACTAGGTTGCCAAAAATTAACAAGTCTGGTAATACTAAATGGTTGTCAGGACACACATCACTGGGGACTTCTGGTGGGAGTATATACAGGTATAAACATTTTGGAAAATAATTTGCATTATGTTATAAAGTTTAACATTCATATATTCTGTAAGACAGCAATTTCACTCCTAGAAATATAGCCTACATATACATGCATAAACATATATATGCCTACATGTTTATGTTCTTACATATGTTCACCATGATAATACACAATTCATAACAGCAAACAATAAAAATGGAAAAAAACTCTAGCAACAGGTGAATAAAGACAAATGGTTGTAAATTTAGACAATGGAATGTTATGCAGCAGAGAAAATAAATTCACTATAACTACAGGCAACATGAATAAATCTTATAAACACAATAGTGCATTTTTTTAAAAAAAGCAAGTCACAAGACTATTTTAGTATTTCATTTTCATAAAGCTCAAAAACAAGCAGGCATTTGTGTTGACTCAGATAATCACGACCCAGATAATCATGATGCTGTGATCACTCACCTAGAGTCAGACAAACTGGAATGTGAAGTCAAGTGGGCCTTAGAAAGCATCACTACGAACAAAGCTAGTGGAGGTGATGGAATTCCAGCTGAGCTACTTCAAATTCTGAAAGATGATGCTGTGAAAGTGCTGCACTCAATATGCCAGCAAATCTGGAAAACTCAGCAGTGGCCACAGGACTGGAAAAGGTCAGTTTTCATTCCAATCCCAAAGAAAGGCAATGCCAAAGAATGCTCAAACTACTGCACAATTGCACTCCTCTCACATGCTAGTAAAGTAATACTCAAAATTCCCCAAGCCAGGCTTCAGCAATACATGAACCATGAACTTCCAGATGTTCAAGCTGGTTTTAGAAAAGGCAGAGGAACCACAGATCAAATTGCCAATATCTGGTGGATCATCAAAAAAGCAAGAGAGTTCCAGAAGAACATCTGTTTCTGCTTTATTGACTACACCAAAGCCTTTGACTGTGTGGATCACAATAAACTGTGGAAAATTCTGAAAGAGATGGGAATACCAGACCATCTGACCTGTCTCTTGAGAAACCTGTATGCATGTCAGGAAGCAACAGTTAGAACTGGACATGGAACAATAGACTGGTTCCAAATAGGAAAAGGAGTACATCAAGGGTGTATATTGTCACCCTGCTTATTTAACTTACATGCAGAGTACATCATGAGAAACGCTGGGTTGGAAGAAACACAAGCTGGGATCAAGATTGCTGGGAGAAATATCAATAACCTCAGGTATGCAGATGATACCACCCTTATGGCAGAAAGCGAAGAAGAACTAAAGAGCCTCTTGATGAAGGTGAAAGAGGAGAGTGAAAAAGTTGGCTTAAAGCTCAACATTCAGAAAACTAAGATCATGACATCTGGTCCCATCACCTCATGGGAAATAGATGGGGAAACAGTGCAAACAGTGTCAGACTTAATTTTTTGGGGCTCCAAAATCACTGCAGATGGTGATTGCAGCCATGAAATTAAAAGACGCTTCCTCCTTGGAAGGAAAGTTATGGCCAACCTAGATAGCATATTGAAAAGCAGAGACATTACTTTGCCAACAAATGTCCGTCTAGTCAAGGCTATGGTTTTTCCAGTAGTCATGTATGGATGTGAGAGTTGGTTGGTGAAGAAAGCTGAGCACTGAAGAATTGATGCTTTTGAACTGTGGTGTTGGAGAAGACTCTTGAGAGTCCCTTGGACTGCAAGGAGATCCAATCAATCCATCCGAAAGCTCAGTCCTGGGTGTTCATTGGAAGGACTGATGTTGAAGCTGAAGATCCAATACTTTGGCCACCTCATGTGAAGGGTTGACTCATTGGAAAAGACCCTAATGCTGGGTAGGACTGGGGGCGGGAGGAGAAGGGGACGACGGAGGATGAGATGGTTGGATGGAATCACTGACTCGATGGACTTGGGTTTGGGTAGACTCCAGGAGTTGGTGATGGACAGGGATGCCTGATGTGCTGCGATTCATGGGGTCGCAAAGAGTCGCACACGACTGAGCGACTGAACTGAACTGATTTGTGTTGACACAAACACATATTTAAAAATGAAGATTTTTAGGGCATGAATTTTACTCTGAGAATATATATTTTGATACATAATGCACATTGTTTTCTAAATAGTTTTCAATTTTTTCTTTGATCCAAAGATTATTTGGAAATCTGAGAGGTTTTTGATATCTAAATAGATGAGTCTTTATATTATTTACTTCAAATGTTATTTAAATTTTATCACTGAGTATAATCTATAGAGGAACTACTTTTAAAATTCTGCTTCACATCTGTTTTTGGACCAAGTCATGATTGGCAGTGTATATATCCCCTTATTCCCCCTGCCCTTTGCCCTCACAAAATAGTATACTTATCAATACACATATAGCTACTAACTTAAGTTTATTAATTATATTATTCAGGTCCACTATGTATCAGACCAGAATTATGTTCAGCTGCTAGAAAGAGGATCAGTAAGACAGTAGCTTAAACAAGGTACTGGTTTTCTCTCTGCCTCTCTCTCTTTCACACGCGCGCACACACACACACACACACACACACACACACACACACACACACAGTAAATTTCAGCTCAGGGCTGATATGGCATCTCTATGATGTTATTAATGTTCTGGGTTTCTTTTCTCCTTCTACGTTGCAATTTTTAGTGCCACAATTCATCCTCAAATTTGCTTCATGGCCAAAAGAGGACTGGTAGTTTCAACCATCACATCCAATATTCCAGGCAGAAGGAAGGAAAGGAAGGGGTAAAAAAGATGTTATAATTGTCAGCCTTCCTGAAAGAGCTTTCCTCGAACCCCCATCCAGTGATTCCTGTTTATGGTCAGTGACCAACCCTACTTTATGTATTTAGTTGCTATGTTGTTTCCTGCATATAGCTCTATGTTTATGTTTATTATAGCCTTGTCCTTTATAATTACATAATGTCCTTTGTCCTCTTTGGTGCTCTTAATTTTAAATTCCTCTTATGTTCTTTTTATTTGTGTTTGCCTAATATTTTTTGCTCATACACTTAATTTCAATCATTATCATTTTATGCGTGTTTTCAATCTACTGGACAGTCTCCATATTTTAAAGAGATAAAAAGTCCATTCAAATATAACATAAAGTCTGATGCGCCTAATTCTATGCTTTGCATCAGCATCTAGCTTTATATTTATTATTTACTTTATATTGCTGTTTGCTATTTTTCTTTCTAATACACATATTTATTTACTATTTAAAATAAGATATCAACTGTTGTCTCCATCAAAATGCTGCATTTCCTCCCCCATCTTCCCCCATTCCAGGAAGGTAAAGCATTAGAATACTATCACTCTACCCTCTTCTGCCTATCCTCATAAAGGCCTCTATTTCCTCTCACCTCCCATCTTTCAATGTAACCCCTACATTTTATGCTGGAACAATTCAATATCCATTTGAACAGAAAGTTGAAGTTCAACTCATATCTCCCACCTTACACAAAAGTTAAATTGAATTAGATGATAAAGCTAAACCTAAAAGCTGAAAGTATAAAAATTCTAGAAGATAATACAGGAAAAAAGTTTTGCCATCTTGGTGTAAGCAAAAATTGTTTTTTAGGTAGGAAACACAAAGCACAATCTATAAAGAATAAATAAATTGGACTTGATCACAAATAAAAATGACTGCTCTTCAAAAGACGTATTAAAAGAGTGAAAAGATCAGCTGCACATCTAGCAAAGGACATGTATCCAGGATAATGTGAGAAGTAAACAACCTATTTTTAAAACAGGGAAAAGAATTTAGAGCAGTTTACACACATAAAAAAGATACACAAGTGAATAATAAACATATGAACTTAACTACTTATCAGGGAAATACAAATTAAAACCCAAATGTGATATCACTACACACCTATTAGGATGTCTGTTTTTTTAAGAAACAATACCAGATGCTGGCAAAAATGGCTGAGCAACATGCATTGCTGATACAGATGCAAAATAGCACAGCCATTTTTGAAAATAGGTTGGCAATTTCTTATAAAGCACACACTTACCTTATGATCTAACAATCCCACTCCTTGGTATTTACTTCAGAGAAATAAAAAACTGTATTCATACAAATATCTCCATTCAAATGTTTATATCATGTTTACTCACAATCTCCCAAAACAGGAAACAATTTAAATGGCCTCCAAAAAAAGTGAATGGATAAACAAACTGATACATATGCATATGGGACTTCCCTGGTGGCTCAGTGGTAAGGAATTTGCCTGTCAATGCAGGAGATGCAGGTTTGATCCCTGGGTAAGGCATGGAGAAGGAAATAACAACCCACTCCAGTATTTTTCCCTGGAAAATCCCATGGACAGAGGAGCCTGGTGGGCTACACTCCATAGGATTGCACAGAGTCAGACAACAACATGTGCATATGCGTGTAATGTAATATTACTCATCAATACAAAGTTATGGACTAGTACCAACACATGCAATTTCAAATGCATTTTGCTAAGTGCAAAAATTCAGACTCTAAAGGCTACATACATATTGTATGATTCCATTAACATGACACTCTGGAAAGGGAAAAACTATAGGGAAAGAAAACATATCAGAGTGGTTACCAGGGGCTGGGTGTGAGAGGCAGAGGTTATGGTTATACAACTGTAACCATTTGTCAAAATTCATAAAAAGAACCATACACTAAAAAGAGCAAATTGTATTTTATGTAAAGTACATTCAAAAATAAAAACAATCCAAAGAAAGAAAATAACCCAATTCTGCACTCTATGATTGCCTCATAATCAACACAGTGATGAAGCACAAAGTTTATTCCTTCCAAGTGATCCAATGAATACAACCCATAAGAGACTCAAGTATGGGATGCGGTTTTGCCAAAACCATAGCAAGCCAACTAGGGATTGAAATTCTACTAAAACTTGGGTGGGACCAGGGCCAGTAATGCATTATTCGGCAATTTAACTGCTTGAGATTAACTCTTTTCTAGTGGCCTGTAATACCAGCAGTTCTCATTTTGCATGTCCAATGAGCACCTGCTGTCAGCAGCAAACTGACTTTGGGGGCAGCGCTCAGTCAAACTTGCCTCCCTAGAGTTCAGTTTTCTGAATAGTGTTTTCCTAGAATTCTACATCTTCCCTGTGACCATGCTCAGTCTCTTCTCTGAGCTCTGAAACTGAGGAGCAGCTTCTCTTCCACCAGGTCTTATAGGACTTCCTTTGTCTTTCTGATTCATGACATCTTTCACCTTGGCTGGCTCTGGCTGTGCAAGCAGTAGGAGCCCATTGTGACCTGGCAGGGTGGGAAAGTGGGAGTTCTCTGACCTCCTGTGGGATTTCCTCCTCCTACTCTCCCCTCCCATGTGCCCATTGCTAGAACTACTATGGCACCAAGAACACAATAGATTTCCATCCTGTCCATGTAACACCGCCCCCAACTTTTACAATGTGTGCTTCCCCAGGTTCTATTAAAGGAATAGTCCAAATTCTCTACCCACCAGCTCAGATACCTCAGCCTCAAGTCAAGATGTTGAAACATTCGAAGAGGAAGAAAACAAAAGAAAAGGAAACAAACTATTTTCGAAGAGGAAGAAAACAAAAGAAAAGGAAACAAACTATTCTTTTCCCA
Organism: Okapia johnstoni; assembly: GCA_024291935.2. Classification (NCBI taxonomy): domain Eukaryota; kingdom Metazoa; phylum Chordata; class Mammalia; order Artiodactyla; family Giraffidae; genus Okapia; species Okapia johnstoni. Next base: position 110,880,414 of record CM044305.1, read on the forward strand.
AGACGCAACCTTAGACAGGAACTATTTAATAAGAACTATCTAGGTTTATCTACAACAACCACCTCCTTCCTCCCAGTGTCAGTTGCATACGGCTCCAGCAGGACCATCTTCTTCCTTAAATAAAGTCATGTCTGAAGTAAAATAAAGTGCTTCGTTTTAAAAGGTTATACTTATTTTAATCATTTAGGTAAATTGTCTGAAAGCCATTTCAGTTCAGTATGCTTAGAGAGCACAGATCATCGTGTAAATGCTGAAACTTACGGATCAATTGTTCAGGTCTATTAAAAGTCCAAACACTGTCTCATCTACTTGCCCAAAATTCATGCATACACTCATTTGTCTTTGAAGAAAAATGTCAGAAACTGTTTTTTGTACTATTAGCCAATGGAAGCTTTATGTCTTATTCAGATGTACATATTTGGGCAGGGGGTGGAGAGTCACATTCCATGAAGAAAATCATTTCTGAATTCTTGTCTTCTGACCATCGATTAAAAACAAAAGAATTCACTCACATAAATCACAGAGCTCAAAGATTCCAACTGCCTTTAAAGAATTCTTTCAAAGAATTACTTCTAACAAAATTTCTTTTTAACTTGAAGCTCATTTCCTCCTTAGACGCTTTTGCAGGGAAAGTCAATAAAAGCAAAAATTTTAAAGCTCTATTGATATTACTATTATCCCTTCCTATATTTAAAACTTCAGATATTGACTTAAATCCCCTTGTTTCAAAATCTCTGTACTTTGCACCATTTCTGCAAGATTTGGCTCCATGAAAGTTAAAGCTTTATCATCTCTGCTGTCACCACTTTCTACTTTTTTTTTAATTAGTTTATTTTCTATTTTTTAACTTTACAATATTGTATTTGTTTTGCCATACATTGACATGAATCCACCATGGGTGTACATGTTTCTACTTCTAAGAGCCCTGGTCGCTATCAAACCCTGCCTGAAAAGTCAGCTTAACTGTTCATTTGTTAGGGTCTCAAGGTGGTCCTCGAGACATCCTTCATTTCGTATAGGAATCGGGGCATCTACCTGAGATACTTGTTCAGGCGTCTGCCTGAACATCAAGCTTTCCTCCCCTTCAGGGTTCCAACTCTCTTTTTGCTGTTAACAGAAATAAAATCAACCAAAACAAACAAACAAAAAAAGAGGGCAGCAATGTAATTTACTATCCTGTTCCCAGAACAGGAGAGAATTCGAATTATTTGGTAAACAGCACTAATAGTTACCACAGTACAGGAGCTGATGCAGCCTAAATTGCCCTTGCATTTCCCTGGCCTCTATGTTCCATGTGTGGGCGCAGTTTCCAGTGGCACTTTCCATGCAGGCAGTGTTCCCCAATCAGGAAAGTAGCTGGCTAGTTTCTCCACCACTGCCCTTCTAGTCTCAAACTCACGTCACCTTCTGGACAACTTGTATAATCTGCTTTCCTTTAAGGAAATGTTGATAAACAATGAGCTCTTGTGGGTCTTTACTGGGGTTTGGTACCTGTCAGGGGCACAGTCAGTGCCATGGTGTCCCCGGCCAATACTTCTTCCTCCAGCTTTCTGGTGTCCTGGACAGCCTATCTCCCCTTGGTGACTCTTCCCATCACCCACTTGGGAGTTTGGTGACCTCCTTCAATCTATGGATTCTGGTCACCCTCTCATTTCTTTTCTGTGGACTCTCCTCCATCTGTTCCTTTATCTCCTCCTAGAACTTCTGTTAATTTGCACATTAAATCTCCTAAATCTCTCTTCCAACTCTGTCCTTCTTTTCTCTCATGATTTCCATCATCACTCTCTATTTTTGTGTGTTTCGAGTTGATGTTCCAGGTCACAAATTTGGATCTCAACAGGGACTGTTCTCTCCTGTGATTCACTGGCTGTATGATATAGTCGGGAAATCAACTTGCAGAGCTTCAGACTTCTTTTTAATCTACTCTTGAGTCGCCTCAAATGCTCTAGTTATTTTCTATTCGAGTTGTCCTGTGTCCTTCCATCAGGGTGCTGACTGGGATGCATCCTTATGGATCTTCCTCTCTGGCTGCTAGGCTCCTGGGCTGGTAGTTATTTTACCGTTGTTGTCCCCTCTTTGAGGCTCGGTTTTGGATTTTAGGGAGCATAAAATTGAATCAGTCCTCCTGGTAAAGGCAGGTGAAAAAGACTCAGTCCCCAGGTCAAGAATTCGGAAGCGGACAGATTGCCAGTGCCCTGCGAGCAGCCACTGAAGAGTCTGCCTTTGGCTCGGATCACCAGCTTCCCCCAGGATGGAGAGTGTCCTCCCACTCAGATCATGGCTCTTGCATGCTGGTCCCCAGGCATTTCTACAGCCCATGGAGAAGAAAGTCCCATACCAGTTCTCTCCACTGGAGCTTCCACAGAGTCCAAAGCTTCATTTGCACCCAATAGCTAGAGATCTCAGCATCTGTTTGCCTCAAGAGAAGCAGAGAGACATATGATACAGCAATCCCACTCCTGGGCATATATTGAGAGAAAACCATAATTTGAAAAGATACATGCCCCTCAATATTCATTGAAGTGATGTTTATAATAGCCAAGACATGGAAGCAACCTAAATGTTCATAGACAGAGGAATGGATAAAGAAGACATGGTACATATATACAATGGAATACTACTCAGCCATTAAAAAGAATGAAAAAGAAAAAAAAATGAAATAGTGCCATTTGCAACAACATGGATGGACCTAGAAATTATTATGCTAAGTGAAGTAAGTCAGACAGAGAAAGATAGATATCATATGATATCACTTATATGTAGAATCTTAAAAATTATACAAATGAACTTATTTACAAAACAGAAACAGACTCACAGATTTAGAAAACAAACTGATGGTCACTGAAGGGGAAAAGGGGGCAGGGAGGGGTGAATTACGTATTTGGGATTAACATAGTCACACTACTACACATAAAAGAGATAATCAACAAGGACCAGTAACTGTACAGCACAGGTAACTCTAAAAACAGTCTGTAATTACCTACATGAGAAAAGTATCTGAAAAAGAATGGATATATCAATATGCATACGCATAACTGAATCACTTTGCTATACACCTGAAACTAACACAATGTTATAAATCAACTATGTGTGTGTGTTAGTCATGTCCAACTCTTTGCAACCCCATTGATTGTATACTGCCAGGCTCCTCTGTCCATGAAATTCTCCAGGCAAGAACACTAGAGTGGGTTGCCATTCCCTTCTCCAGGGGATCTTCCAACCCAGGGATCGAACTCAGGTCTCCTGCATTGTAAGTGGATTCCTTACTGACTGAGCCACCAGGGAAGCCCATAAATCAACTATACTTCAATATAAAATAAAAATTAAATTTAAAAAAGAGAAGTAGAAAGATTGGAATTAGGACCTGTATGTCCAAAGGCTCTCTCTCCACTCCCAGGCCTTTGTAACTCCACTAATATTAGGGAATGTATTATTTTAAGCTGCAAATTGACTTTACATTAAAAAACTCTGCCCGATTTTCTACTAGGTTTATTGTAAGCACTACAGAAATTCATGATAAATAAGCCCCTGATTTTCCAAACTACAAGATTTGTAACTTTTGGTTTTCTTCACAGTCTTATCATAAGACCTGTCAGTGATCAGATTTATACCAGCCCCAAACCCTGGTGCTGAAGAATTAATTTCTCCTGAATAATCAATTGGTCAGTTTCCATGAATAATAACAGTGTGCTTAACATGTAGCTTGTTATTTTCTTTCTTACAAGACAAGATCACCATTTATTGGGGAAAGTAACATTTTCAAGGACACATCTTTCAAGCCAAAGTGATTTTCATTTCCTTTTTTATCATATTGTATTTGGTCAGCATCCATAAGTCAGATTTCACATACTAAAAGAACCCAGCAAATAGCAATCAGTTCTAGAGTGTTGTTATTCTATAGTGAGGCCTTACAAATGCATTCTCATATAAACTGTGATTCTCAGGTCACATCAACCAAGGTATCAAAAGAGAGTCCCAGTGTCAGCTGTATATTAGTGTGACTCTGACCATGCTCCTGTACAATTCTGAGAAAATCTTGGCCTTTTCAGCTTCTCAAAAATACTTCTTGTGAGTCCCTGACTGTGCCTCATATGATCTCTTAGAACTAGCCTTCTTGGCTCCTGAGGCATTTTATATTTCTTTCTCCTGTATTTAGATTTCTTATCACGAAAACTATGCTACCACAGCTAACTGGAAACATGACTGCTAATACCTCTGGCCTCCCATTAGGTCACTGATGCTCAGGGCCATCGCTAAAGGTCCTGTGACCAGCAAACTGAAGATGGAACGCCCATCACTGCTAACAGAGCCAGTGTTCCAGTGTTATGTCCATCACTTGAAAAAATCATGGGCTCAATGTAGCTGATATCTTCCATCCTCAGTAGTTCAGCTTTAAGAGCTCTTTCACAGATTCACCTTTTTTTTTTTTTGGTGATATCTTTTTTTTCCATTTATTATGTTTTTATTGGAATATTAGGGGTTTCCCTGGTGGCTCAGATGGTAAAGAATCTGCCTGTAAAACAGGAGACCCACATTCAACCTCTGGGTGGGGAAGATCCCCTGAAGAACGAAATGGCAACCCACTCCAGTATTCTTGCCTGGAGAATTCCATGGACAGCAGCCTGGCAGGCTACAGTCCATGGGTTCACAAAGAGCTGGACATGACTGAAGAACTAACATCTTCACTTTTTACTTTCTTATTGGAGTATAATTGCTTTACAATGTTGTATTAGTTTCTGATGTACAAAAATGTGAAACAGTTGTAAGTGTGCATATATCCCCTCCCTCTTGATCCTCCCTCCTACCACCAACCCACCCCTCTAAGTCAGCACAGAGCACCAAGCTGAGCTCCCTGTGCTATATAGCAGCTTTCCACTAGCTATCTATTTTACACACAGCAGTGTATATATGTCAGTGCTACTCTCTCAATTTGTCCCATCCTCTCCTTCCCTCTCTGTGTCCACATGTCCATTCTCTATGTCTGTGTCTCTATTCCTGACCTGCAAATAGGTTCATCAGTACCATTTTTCTAAATTCCATACTATATCTTATATCTAGAATTCTATCATGATGCTAGGGGTTCTAGAACCAGGAAACAATCTGAATGACTAATACCACACTAACAATCAGTCCTGTCCCATGGTGGCCTCAGTCCTTGGACCACATCTGCTTGATCTCTCTACTCCAAATCTAAGTTTTTCCTAACAGGCTTTGCATCTCTCATGAAAAACAGACTCACGGTGGCCTTCCTCCCATCCGTTTTCTGGACATGCATCAATTCTAGCTGTGAAAAATACCTTAGGCTCATTCCGGTACATCTGGATCCCACTCATTCTAACTACAGTGGCTACTAAGGAAGTGTAAATACTTAATTTGTCATGTAACAACTTTTTTCCTCCAACATTCCCTTAATTTTTCAATGTATTTTTAATATTGAGATAATTTTCAATTCACACAACAGTTACAAAGGTAATCTAGAGTTCCCATACATTCAGTTTCCCCTAAAGGTTAACACATCACACTACCTTGAATTTGTCACAACTAAGAAGCCAATTTCTGCATGTTACTATTAACTAAACTACCAACTTTATTCTGATTTCACTAGCTTTCCCACTACCTTCCTTTTTCTCTCCCAGGAGCCAATCCAGAATACCACATTGCATTTTGTCAGCATATCTTTTTCATCTCCTTTTGTCTGTTAACATCCCTCAGTCTTTCCTTGTACCCTGAATTTTTAAATAGTTGAAATATTTTTATGTCAGTTCTACGAGAAGAGTCTGAGCCCTGCTCTGTCTAGATACAAAAGGGTATGGAAAATATTTCTTCTTGTTAATTCTGAAAAGGCAGGTTTGTCATTAAAGAGAGGAGTGAGAAAGCTCTAGAGTGTTGCTTTATAATATAACAATCCCAGATTCTATTTCTGAGGTTGGACTTTCCTCTACTCCTTCAAATTAGGCAACGTTTTCATGGAGGCCGAGAACAATCATCTCCACACTTTTTTACCCATATCCTCTACTCTGTCAACTAGCTTGCAACTGTGAACCAGGGTTACCCCAGCTATTACGGTTCTACAGTTGACACTGCAGATGCAGAGTGCAGCACTAGCGGCTAGCTGCATACTCAACACCACTCACAATTTTCTCTTCCAAAAGCAGCCCAGTTTTGTTTAGCACAGTAATGTGTCTGGCTAAAAAATGTCAAGCTTCAAGCTTGCTTTCAGCTCTGCATGGCCAGGTAACATCATGCTGGCCAATGAGATGGAGGCAGAAGTCTACAAGGGCTTCTCAGAAAGTTATTATTTTTCTGATTTGAAAACTAGGGAGTGGGGAAACGAGCAGTTGGCATATGCCTTATGCACTCTATTCTTCCATCTTTTTCCTGCATAGAATGTAAGCTCAAGACCTGGAGGAGAAGCAGTCAACCTACAAGCATGGTAACATCAAGGACAGTGAGTGCGACGTAGAAGGAGCTCCCATAGCCGCTCCACCCAACCTGTCTCCAGATTTTTATTACATGTGATAATGAAATAAAAATAAAATCTTTTAGTTAGGTCAATATTTGTTAGGTTTAAGTGATAGGTAATCAAATGTAATCATACTGATAAACAGAGTCACACTTGCAACATGCACTGACTCAGTACTGCAGTACATTAATGGTCAGTAACCGCTTTAAATCTTCTCTAAGAAATGAAGAGGATGAGAAAAATGCCAGGATACTGGAGATAGACAATATTCCCCATTTCAAAAAGGACACACGGACCTCCAAACTCAGTCAATTCCCAGCAGAACTCTAAATGTGATTGTAACTAAACAAATTCACACTTCTGAAGGACTTTGTTTACTGCCTTTCAGGTGAAAGTTCACTTAACTTTGGCAAGTCATCAAGTTCCAATGAATGATCAAACCAAGGTCCATCATAGGTTAGAAATACTTCTCTGCTCTGATAAGAAGAGCCATTCTTGGAGTACTCTGTTGATGTCAGGAGAACAAGCCATCAGGTGTGCTGCTCTGCAGAGCGAGGCAGAGTTTGTAAGTTTGTGGCTGGTGATGGCAAAGCAAGGAGAGGACTACATCCACAACCCAGTCCTAACACAGTTGATACAGCCCTTATTGTTTGTAGACACTGGTTAAGCTCTTCACATAGATTATCTCCTTTGATGCTCACAGTGCTCCCAATGAGCTCCATTCTATTTATTATACCTATTTAACAGATAAGGGCTTCCCTGGTAGCTCAGCTGGTCAAGAATCCACCTGCAATGCAGGAGACTCGCGTTCAATTCCTGGGTCGGTAAGATCCCCTGGAGAAGGACTAGGCTCCCCACTCCAGTATTCCGGCCTGGAGAATTCCATGGACTGTATAGTCCATGGGGTCACAAAGAGTCAGACATGACTGAGCAACTTTCACTTTCACTACAGATAAGGAAACTGAACACAGATCAAATAACTTGTCCAAGAAGACTGGCAAATTCAGAAAACTTTAGCAATCTATCCTTAGATTGGTTCCCTCTGTGCAGTGCTGGGATACTGCTACAAGCCCCACCTCCAAGAAAACTGCCTTTTTCTCATGCTTGGTCACTGGTACTCTGAACTTCACAGAATCAATATTCCTTCCACATCTCATGTAACATGTGTAGATAACAAATGGCAGTCAAAGCTCTAGCCCTCATTATTTCAACATTAAGACTAATCTTTCCTTTCATTTTTTGAATAGAGTAGGTGTCAGCATCACTTGTTCATTGTAACCAAACTTACTGCTGCTTTTCCTCATGTTTATCTATTAGACTGATTTCTTGGTTTTGCAACTCTGATTCCAGCTAGGTTAGGTGCTCCATCAGTTAGAAGTGCATATGGCTGCAGGTTATAGAAAAGCTATCTTTGGAAAGCTTAATCAAGTAGGGGTTTATTTTTCTCGTATAAGAAGTCTGGTGGTAGGTGGTTGCTGGTGACAGTCCAGTGATATCACTGTGATTCTCTTGTCTCCCCTCTCATGGTTTTCCTAGCTTTAGGCACCTTATCCACTGCCAAGGTAGGCATTACAGAGGAAGAGGCAACATCAGCCAAATTTGTCCCCTTTTCTCAAAAAAAGCAAAAGCTTACCCAGAAACTTCCCAGTAACTTATGTTTACATCTTCAGGTCAGTTCAGTTGCTCAGTCATGTCCGACTCGTTGCGATCCCATGGACTGCAGCATGCCAGGCCTCCCTGTTCATCACTAACTCCCAGAGCTTGCTCAAACTCCTGTCCATGTTTACATCTTAATTGCAAAGAAATATGTCATGTGGCCATTCTAGCTGGGGGGTGGGGGGTGGAAATCTGCATATTTAGATTCTGCAGCCTCTAGGGTAGAGGCAAGCAGGAGAGAATGAGGCTGGGAATGGAAGAGGAGTTACCCAACCCAGTGTCTGCCACAGATCACATGCTTATTTGTTCTTAAAGCAAAAAGAGAAAATAATGTGATTATCTCTTTATGAAGTAGCTACTGAACTGAACTTGAGCATTAATACTTCCACCTGTGCAGGCTTATTGGTGATGTTTGGACTATGAACATGAATCCTGACACTCAAACCCCAAGTACAAAAGAAATTCCAACCCAAATGTTTAATATCAAGCTCTGAAGTATAGAGCTTCGAAATTGAAGTGTAGAGTAAGAGCTTAGAAATTGTCACTCCAAGCCTTAAAACAAGGAAGACATTGAGGCAACAGAAAAGCAATGACTTTTCTTAGATCTAGAGAACTGACATCACCAGGCAAATGGCTTGCCCCTGATGTGGAGAGACAGGTGAATACAGATAATCACAACAGAGATCAGGTTACCTGAGGCAGAAGCCACTGGAGCCAATTATTGGTAGAAATACTTAAATGCTGGCTTTGATGAATTGCTTGGGGCTGAGTGGGACTAGCTTGAGAGCTGAAAACTCCTGGGGGAATCAATCTTGGGATAAGTCCTCTATTTTCATGGCTTTTTCCTCTGGGAACCAGCCTGCTCCCCCCCCCCCATCCCGCCCCCACTCCAGGTTCTCAGAGTGAAGTTCAGAGAAAAACTCCCTCCAGTTTCCCCATGCTGCCGCTGCTGCTAAGTCGCTTCAGTCATGTCCGACTCTGTGCGACCCCATAGACGGCAGCCCACCAGACTCCTTCATCTCTGGGATTCTCCAGGCAAGAATATTGGAGTGGGTTGCCATTTCCTTCTCCAGTGCATGAAAGTGAAAAGTGAAAGTGAAGTCGCTCAGTCGTGTCTGACTCTTCACGACCCCATGGCTGCAGCCTACCAGGCTCCTCCGTCCATGGGGTTTCCCAGGCAAGAGTACTGGAGTGGGGTGCCATTGCCTTCTCCTAGTTTCCCCATAGGAGGATGGAAAACACAACCATTTTAAGATACACTCAATGTTCTTTGTAACAAATGCCTGCTCTCTAAAGAAAATTACCGTACTCAAGCACTTCCTAACCTGGGAGAGGGGCTATTAGCCAGTGCCAGTCCCCTCTAACCTTTCTGTATCACCTAAAGGGAGGGAAAAAAAAAAGCTAAGACATGCTTTTGACGATCATAGCCCAGGGACTCAGGCCCACTAAAAATCTGGGAGTTAATCATAAGATGACAGAATGCATCCCCTCCCTAACACCTTGCCACCACATCAACAGGGCTCCAGTATAACAGTTGATTAGAACTAAAAGAGCTGAAAAACACACTATGTAAGGAGGAGTTCTTAGGGAAACTCAAAGGTAACAAAAGAGACAAACATAAGGTTACTAGAAGAAACTGAAATTGAAACAGCTGTAGCTACCATTAAACACAGCTCAGCCCCTAGTCAGATTAACATAAGACCTCAGGTTCACATGGAACATTCGCCAAGAATGGCCCATAACACATACCATAACGAATCTGAAATAGTAGAAATCACACAGGGTCTTTTCTCAGACCACAATGAAGTTAAACTAGAAATCAATGACAGAAAGATAACTGGGAAATCTCCAAATATTTGGAGATTAAACAACACACTTCTAAATAACATATGGGTAAAAGAAGTTTCAAGAGAAACTTTAAATATTTTGAACTAATGAAAAAAATACAGCTTATCAAAATTTATGGGATATAGCACGGAGAAAGCAATGGCACCCCACTCCAGTACTCTTGCCTGGAAAATCCCATGGACGGAGGAGCCTGGTAGGCTGCAGTCCATGGGGTCGTGAAGAGTCGGACACGACTAAGCGACTTCACTTTCACTTTTCACTTTTGTGCATTGGAGAAGGAAATGGCACCCCACTCCATTGTTCTTGCCTGGAGAATCCCAGGGACGGGGGAGCCTGTGGGCTGCCGTCTATGGGGTCGCACAGAGTCGGACACGACTGAAGCGACTTAGCAGTTAGCATGGGATATAGCAAAAGCAGTGGTTAAAGGGAGATTCACATATTAGCAATGAACAATTGGAATTTGAAATTAAAAATACAATATCACATCAGCACCAAAAAAAATGAGATACTAAGGCATAAATCTTACAAAATATGTACAGTATCTATATAAGGATCACTACAAATCCTTGATGAAAGAAATCAAAGAAGATCTAAATGCAAAGACATTCCACATTCATGGATAGTAAGATTCATTACTGATAAATTGTCACTTCTTCCCAACTTGTTCTATAGATTCAAGTGTGATCTCAATTATAATTTAGCTAGGTAAACTACAAACTTCTAGAAGGTGACAAAGGCGAAGATCTAAGTGAACTTAAGTTTGTTAATGACCTTTTGGATACAATACCAAAAGCATGATCCACGAGAGAAAAAACTGATTAAGTTGGAGTTTTCAATGAAAAACCTCTACTCTGTGAAAGACAGGTGAAAGAAAAGACAAGCCATAACTGGGAAAAATATTTGGAAAACACGATCTGATAAAGAGCTGGTATCAAAAACATACAAAGGACTATTAATATTCACCAATAAGAAAACAACTCAATTTAAAAATGAGCAAAAGATCTGAGCTCTGGGACAACCCAGAGGGATAGGGTGGGGAGGCAGGTGGGAGGGGGGCTTCAGGATGGGGGGAACACATGTATACCTGTGGCCGATTCATGTTGATGTATGGCAAAAACCATCACAATATCATAAAATAATTGTCCTCCAATTAAAATTAATTAATTAAAAATTAAAAATGAGCAAAAGATCTGAATAGAGACCTTCTCAAAGAAGATATACATATAACAATAAGCGTACAAAAAGATGCTGAACATCGTAAGTCATTGTGAAAGTCGCTCAGTCATGTCTGACTCTTTGCGACCTGAATTCTCCAGGCCAGAATACTGGAGTGGGTAGCCTTTCCCATCTCCAGGGGATTTTCCCAACCCAGGGATTGAACCCAGGTCTCCCACATTGCAGGGCGGATTCTTTATCAGCTGAGCCACAAGGGAAGCCCAAGAATACTGGAATGGGTAGCCTATCTCTTCTCCAGGGGATCTTCCCAACCCAGGAATCAAACCGGGGTCTCCTGCATTGCAGGCGGATTCTTTACCAACTGAGCTATCAGGGAAGCCCCTATTAGGGAATTGCAAATTAAAACAAAATGAGATTCCACTGCACACCTCTTAGAATGGCCGAAATCCAGAACACTGACAGCACTAAAAGTTAGGTTGAGGATGTGGAGCAACAGGAATACTCATTCATTGCTGGTGGGAATGCAAAATGGTACAGCCACTTAGGAAGACAGTTTGGTGGTTTCTCCAAAACTAAACATCCTCTTACCATGGGATCCAGCAATCACACTCCTAGGTACTGCATTTACCCATATGAGTTGAACACATATCTATACAAAAAATGCACACATGGATGCTTATAGCACTCTACTCCTAAGTGTCAAAACTTGAAAACAATCAGGATGTCTTTCAATAGGTGAATGTATAAACAAGCTGTGATACATACAGACAACAGAATATTATTCAACCCTAACAAGAAATGAGCTATCAAATCATACAAAGACATGGAGGAACCTTAAATGCTATCGCTAAGTGAAAGAAGCCAATGTGGAAAAGCTCCAAACTGTATGATTCCCACTCTACGACATACCGGAAACAGCAAGTGTATGGAGACAGTAGAAAATTCAGTGGTTGCCTAGAGTAGGGGTTTGAGCTGATGAATACGTAGGTGAAGCACAGGTAATTTTTAGGATGGTGGAACTATGCTCAGTGATACTATAATGGGGGATACATGACATCATTCATTTGTCAAAACCCATACACTATACAACTGATGTACATGTGTGTGTTAGTTGCTCAGTCGTGTCTGGCTCTTTGCAACCCCGTGGACTGTAGCCTGCCAGGCTTCTCTGTCCATGTGATTCTCCAGGCAAGAATACTGGAGTGGACTGCTTTTCCCTTCTCCAGAGGATCTTCCCGCCCCAGGGATCACATCCTGGTCTCCTGCATCGCAGGCAGATTCTTTACCATTTGAGCTACAGGAAGTCCATTTAAACTAATGTATGGACTTTGGTTTATTAACCAAAGTTATGAATCAATTTTGGCTCATTGGTGATAACAAATGTACCACAGTAATGCAATATGTGAATAATAGAGGAAACTGGGAGGGAGGTATCAGGGAAGCAATATGGGAACTCTCTACTATCTGCTCAACGTTTCTGTACATCTTAAACTGTTCTAAAACATAAGGACTATGATTTAATTTTTTTCCTAATGTCTAGCTCAAAGAAGATGTCAAAGTGAAGTGAATGAAGATGAATGTGTCAACAAATGTGTCAGGAAAAAAGTGAGGCTTTAGGTGGGTCCAAGAGAGTACAAAGGATTTCTAGAGTTGGAAAGGGCAAAGGGTATTTCAGTTGGGACTGAGGCAGGAAAAACATTCAAAGGGTTCAAATTTCAAAGCAGCAGGAAATACCACAGAATAAATCAATAGAAAGACAACAGGTAACAATTTAATGGAAGCTAGGGGCACAATTGCACTCATCTCACATGCTAGTAAAGTAATACTCAAAATTCTCCAAGCCAGGCTTCAGCAATACGTGAACCTTGAACTTCCAGATGTTCAAGCTGGTTTTAGAAAAGGCAGAGGAACCAGAGATCAAATTGCCAATATCCACTGGATCATCGAAAAAGCAAGAGAGTTCCAGAAAAACATCTATTTCTGCTTTATTGACTATGCCAAAGCCTTTGACTGTGTGGATCACAATAAACTGTGGAAAATTCTGAAAGAGATGGGAATACCAGACCATCTGACCTGTCTCTTGAGAAACCTGTATGCAGGTCAGGAAGCAACAGTTAGAACTGGACATGGAACAACAGACTGGTTCCAAATAGGAAAAGGAGTACGTCAAGGCTGTATATTGTCACCCTGCTTATTTAACTTATATGCAGAGTACTTCACGAGAAACGCTGGGCTAGAAGAAACACAAGCTGGAATCAAGATTGCTGGGAGAAATATCAATAGCCTCAGATATGCGGATGACACCACCCTTATGGCAGAAAGTGAAGAAGAACTAAAGAGCCTCTTGATGAAAGTGAAAGAGGAGAGTGAAAAAGTTGGCTTAAAGCTCAACGTTCAGAAAACTAAGATCATGGCATCTGGTCCCATCACTTCATGGGAAATAGATGGGGAAACAGTGGAAACAGTGTCAGACTTTATTTTTTTGGGCTCCAGAATCACTGCTGATGGTGATTGCAGCCATGAAATTAAAAGACGCTTACTCCTTGGAAGGAAGGTTATGGCCAACCTAGATAGCATATTTAAAAGCAGAGACATTACTTTGCCAACAAAAGTCCATCTAGTCAAGGCTATGGTTTTTCCAGTGGTCATGTATGGATGTGAGAGTTGGACGGTGAAGAAAGCTGAGCGCCAAAGAATTGATGCTTTTGAACTGTGGTGTTGGAGAAGACTCTTGAGAGTCCCTTGGATTGCAAGGAGATCCAACCAGTCCATCCTAAAGGAGATCAGTTCTAGGTGTTCATTGGAAGGACTGATGTTGAGGCTGAAACTCCAATACTTTGGCCACCTCATGTGAAGGGTTGAGTCATTGGAAAAGACCCTAATGCTGGGTAGGACTGGGGGCGGGAGGAGAAGGGGACGACGGAGGATGAGATGGTTGGATGGAATCACCGACTCGATGGACATGGGTTTGGGTAGACTCCGGGAGTTGGTGATGGACAGAGAGGCCTGGCGCGCTGCAATTCATGGGGTCGCAAAGAGTCGGACACGACTTAGCGACTGAACTGAACTGAACTGAGGGGCCAAGGCAAGCCTAGAGGTGCTGAAGCATCATTCTCATATTGGGTAAATGTAAGTATGGTAGCAGATTTGACCCAAGCTACATCCACAACACGGATTCACTCATTTCATAAATATTTAGTAGGTACGTGCTATGTTCCAAACGCTGTGGTAGGCACTGGGAAACAACAGTAAATAAAAAGAAAAGTCTCTGTTCTCACTGAGCTTACATTTTAGTGATAGAAGACAGAACTTACCTGATGTTTTCAAGAGACAGCAAAGAAGCCAGTATGGCTGGAATGGAGATAAAGAAGATAAAAGGTGAGAGACAGAGGAGATAAGTGAGTCCAGTGACTGAAGGGCACTGAGACCAGAATGAATAAGGATTTTGTCCTTATGCTGAGGCATTTAGGGTACAATTGGAAGGTTTTGACTAACCGAGTGACTTGATTGACACCTGAATAGGGTCAATGTCTGTGTTGAGAACAGACAGAGGCTAAGAGTGACTGCAGGGAGACCAGGGAAATTATTAAAATAATCCAGGTAAAAGAGGACTTGAACCATGGTTTTAGCAGCACAAGTGATGAGAAGTAGGTTTTGGACTCTGAAAAGATTTGCTGATGGATTCAATGCGTGAGAGAAAGAGATGGTCAGAATGACTGTTTTAGGTCTGCACAATCACCTGGAAGAACCGGTTGCTAGTGACAGGGAGAAAGAATATGGGAGCAACAAGTTCATGAGTGGGACTGAGCCCATGTCTGAATTCAGCTGAGCTGTCTTAAAAGTGGGCATTTCAAGGTCCTAGAGATTAGAGCAAAGCTGAGACTTAGAGTTAACTGGGAAAGACCAAGTCATAGTACATAGAGGTAATAAGGATAGGCATGAATTCAT
Source organism: Okapia johnstoni (assembly GCA_024291935.2). Taxonomy (NCBI): domain Eukaryota; kingdom Metazoa; phylum Chordata; class Mammalia; order Artiodactyla; family Giraffidae; genus Okapia; species Okapia johnstoni. Next base: position 110,895,505 of record CM044305.1, read on the forward strand.
TCATTCAAGATTTCCTAAAATGAACCACTCTGAATGTGCCAGGGACGTAAAGATACCTAACACATCTCTCCTGTGCATAAGGCACTCATAGTCCTACTAAAGAAGGAATTCATGGGGCCTGGACTCCATCTTAGGCCTGTTCATGCTGATCATGTTCGGCCACCTCTCTAATGGACTCTGAACTCAGTGCTTAGTGCCTGCGGAAATGACAATAGAAGGATAAGACCCCCTCCGGACAGGCGAATCTTGAAGACTGTATGCAGGTTACTCATCACCTAAGAGAAAACATACACTAATCCCCCTACCTCCGGACAGGTCATAAGTTTTTTCTGTCACCTTGGGCTTATTGATAATTGATTGTTTGAACACAGAACACATGAATGATGGGGTTATTGTGATTGTATTTACCTTTCCTTTGTTTATGTAAGTCACAAGGAAATTGGGGTGGTGGGTTCAGACACGTACACATGGGGTATAAAAGATTTTCACAAATGCTGGTCGGGGTCCTTGGCTAAGAGGAGACTCTTCCTTGGGCCAGCCGGTGTAATAAACTGCACTTCACTATCTGCATCGTCCTTCTGAGTGAGCTTGTTTCCCGGAGCGCGTGGCTATAACACAACAAAGAAAACAGAAATGTAAATAAGTGATGATAGTACCTTAAGCATCTTAGGTGAGGTATTCAACATCGACTGAGTCCCTTCTATATGCTGAGTAGTGCAGTGAGAAACAGAAGGCATGTACAAAGTATCTAAGAGCACAAAAGAAGTTCTTGCAAAGGTTCGTAAAGACACTCACAAGGATTTTCACCACAGTGTGACATAAGGGAGTTGGCAGTAACCTAGATGCCCATCACTAGGGAAATTGCAATAATGTGGATATAGCTCAAGTACATCGTAGCATTGAGTGAAAACAGTGGGTAATAAGAGATTTACAGTCCAGGACCATCTTCATAAAGGTAAAAGTCATACACAAAACCCCATGTCTTAAATGATCAAGGATCCATACCAAACATATTGCAGTTTGTGTCTAGAAGAAGAATCAGAGTGGGTATTGAGAAAGACAAGGACAAATAATTTAACCAAAGTAAAACAATATAAATAAGGGCCTTGCAGGGACTCATGATGACAACGTGCTGAGAATTGTGGAGCCGAGTTAACTCTCTGCACCGGAGATACAAATAACAAGCTAATGAGAATCCAGCCGATAACCCTAATGAGAAGATATCTGGCGGTCAAGACGCAATGGGAGACATGAAGGCATGTAAGTGCATCAGAGCTTCAGGGAACAGCACTAGGTTTAGTGTTGCTTGCAGTGGTTATGAAGAGCTGATAATATTTGAATGCCTGGAGTAAACTGAACAACATCCTACACATGAAAGTTATAATCATCCGTATCAATCTGTCCCCCTTAACTATATTGGGGTTAAGGCTTATGCTCTGCTCTGCTTCCATCCAGTCAACTGTGAGAGTCTCTTTTAGCCACACTGTAATCTTCGCATCTTGCGATGACTCCAGAAACCCTAGTTCAACAACTCACTCCTGTTTATGTGGCCTCAAGGAATGTGGCCTTGATCTGAAGCTTTCATGCTGGAGTTCCACCAGAGGCAAGGCAGCTGCTCTGGCCAGGAGTGGGCTGGGAAGGGAACTGGAGGCCCAAGGATGCCTTGCATTCTGGGGCACCTGCCTGGGGCAGTTCAACCGCCTCCACCAACTCAGTGCTGCCAGTTAACTCTCACTGGTCACATTCCAGGTGGAGTCGTTTCCCAGCTGTGACCACCCTTCCTCCACCCCACACTGGGTCCTGCACCACCTTCACAGGTGTACCTGTCCTTCAGAGCCCTTTTCACAGCTGCCACTCCCAAGTTTCTTTTCTGATAATTTATGTTCATCTAGGTTCCAAGTTCAATGAAGGTGGTCTTTACTTTTTTTCATTTTTTTTCTTTCACCAATGTTTCACTAGCACTCAGCAAGCCATCTGGCACATAGCTGTTGTTTAGTCGCTAAGCGGTGTCTGCCTCTTTGCGACCCCATGGGCTGCAGCCTGCCAGGCTCCCCTATCTGTGGGATTTCCCAGGCAAGAATACTGGAGCAGGTTGCCATTTCTTCTCCACTGGCATAGGGTAGAGGCTCAATAAACTTCTCAGTGGAATACAAGCCTTCAAAAGGAAACCGAGATCAAGGTGGATACAAGCATGGTGCAGAAGGAAAAATGTGAAAGATTTTCGGTTTGTTCTCCTGTGAGGGGTAAGAGGGGAGAGCTGCAAAGAGGTGCACTGGTCCCTGTACCGCTGTTGCCACAGTTACTAGTTTAAAGTCTTCATCAATCTAATTTTTCACCTCTATTCTTGTTTCCCACTCCGGGGGCTCTGCCCCACTTAAAAACACAAAACAAAAACCACCTCCAACCCGGCGTCCAGACCGGTCACATGACGCAGTTTCAGTGTTTACACGCGGAGCGGCCGGATCCTTCGCGGCTCAGTCAGGCGCTCGGCACCGTTTCGGTTTCACTTCCGGTGAGGGGGGCCGCCTCAGAGCGGGCGACGAGCCGACGGCGAGCGCAGGCGGTAGCGCAGGCGACGACTGCGGCGCTGCTGCCGGGGGGGCGTGCGGTAGCGCGGCGGCGGCAGCGGCGGCTGGGCCTCGAGCGCCCGCAGCCCACCTCTCGAGGGCGGGCTTCTGAAGAGAGCAGGGCGAACGAGAAGATGGAGGAGCTAGTGGTGGAAGTGCGGGGCTCCAATGGCGCTTTCTACAAGGTACTTGACTCCAGGGCAGGCCCCATCTTCGCCCTGCTTTCCCTCCCTTTTCTTCTTAGCCTCGGCCGGAGGCAGGCCTGGAGCCCTCTTCCCGAGGGCCGTGCCCGGGGGCCGGGACGCACTCGGCGGGATGTTTTTGGGGAGGGAGGGAAGGACCGGACTTCGGGCCTTTGGGAAACCCCTCGAGCCCCATTGCCTCTCCGGTGTGAGGCCCCGGCGCCTGTCGGAATGACAAGCGAGCAAGGAAAAGAGGGTGCCCTTTCGGGAGCCGAGCCCCGACAGGGAGCGCTGCGGGTGGGCGAGGGCCGACGGCAGGTAAGAGATCCGGGCGGGAACCACCAGTATCCGCGCGAAGTGACGGTGAAGGCTTATTTCTGTTTTCCTCAATGTCCTTTTCCAGTGGGATCCGGGCCTGACGTGTGGGTAGTTGCCGAGGAGCGGGGGGCGCTTCCGTCAAGCCGCCTTCTGCCTTGCAAAGAGGGTTTGCGTTCTCCTTTGGCTTCTCTTTTCCGGTCCAGCGTTGGGACTTCGGAGAGCTCCACTGTTCTGGGCGAGCGGTGTGAAGAAAGAGTAGTAAGAAGCTGTAGTCGGTACCAAGTCACAATGGCAACTGATTATTAGGGACTTCTCTTTGTGGATTTCAAAAGAGATTTTAGATTCAAAAGTTTCAGGAAGACCCTTACATATCTGAGTAATGGATTAAAGAAGTTGGTGATCTTTAATATTTGCGCCCCCCCCCCCCCGTTATAAATCTGGGAAATTCTGGAATACAGATGCTTCAGCGTCTAGAAACATTGGCAACTCTGCTACTTAAGAAAAAAAAAAAGTACCCCTCCAAAGGCCTGGATATATGCCATGAAACTTTAGAAAATTTACTAAGCGTATATCATTCCTATGGAATTTTTTTAAGTGAGTGGATATGATTGTTTTGTGCTTCAAGCGCTTGACTTAGCTTCTCTGAACGTGTAATGTTGCAGTTAACTATATTGTTGCGGTTTTAAGTAGGCATGTATGGTTTTGCTACCGCATCCTTTTAAGTTACAACATTGCACATCTCAATACTATGTTACATTTTCAAAAAGAGGATTAATAACATTTTCATATGTCAAATAGTGCCTCTGTTGGTTCACACTTGTTGTAGATCTAGTAATCTATAAGTCCTCGTGTCCTCTTGAATGTCTCTGTAACTTCTGTGGGTGATGTCCCACCTTACCTAGAGTATTTTGGCAACAGAAGGTGCATATGGAAGAAAGTGTGGAAATTAAATATTGCCATTGTCCAAGTGCCATTCTTAAATCTACATAGGAAAACATAAATGTTTCAAATGAGGTATAGGCAAATAAATGTTGACTTAAGTATATATATGTTTATCTATTTCATGGAGAAATTTGGAGATCATTATATTTCATAAGTGAGTAAAGTATGTAAACTGTTCCATGCTTTTAGCAAAATGATAAAATCTTTTGCTGTAAAAGGAGGAAAAATTTAACCCAGCATTTCTGTTCCTAACAGTCTCACCTACATAAAATTCTTTCAGTTAACTCTGCAGTCAAAATTCTGGTTGCGTTTATTTCAATGATCCATAATTATTGCTGGTTAGTTTGTGTAAAACCCTTCTGTTTCCTAGATTGGTAGTTTTGCTCACTAGATTTGGGACGCTAAATATAATAAATATGAGTGGGGCTAAAGGTGGAGCGGTAGTCTAATAAATCTGTGATATTAGATCGGCTGTCACTCTTACTGTCTTTTAGTGGAGTTTGCTTGCTATAGCGGGCAAGGACATCCCAGTCTTGAAGGATTTATTGTTCTCTTCCAGCAGCCTATGATTTGCTTTGTGATTTTATTTGCAAACTGATTGGAACATAAGAAACTCCCTCTATCTCTCCTCTTTATTTCCTCCTCTTTTTTTTTTTTTAACGAAAGTTGCTTAATATGAAGGTGAATAGAAGGAATGTGTTGTCCCTTAGTTCCTTGAGAGGAGATGTTAAGTGGTGAACAAACATATGCAGAAAAATTGCTGAGATGCTTATTTAATTAAGGTTTTGTTTTTAAGAAAACCTCAAATGGTCTGTGTTGGTAGAAAAATAGTTTCTATAATGAAAAAGGTTTAAATTCTTATAGGACTCAATACTGATTTGAGTTATAAAAGTAAAGCAAAAGTAAACCAAGTTACTTGTCCAGTGGGATGGGCAGAAAAGATGGGAAATCAAGACAAAAAAATGAACTATTACAGAGAAATGTTAGGAAAAATTAGAAACCTAGGTTCACCAGATTGATTGAAATGGCTTAAGGAGCTAAACAACTCAAACGACTTCAGTATAATTGAATTCAGACTTTGATTTGCCTACCAGAACCACCATACTGGAAGGTGCAGTTCTCTGTCTTCTGAGCACGTGGTCCAAATTTGCAGTATAAACTGGATAGAGTGTATGCTGGGAACAGGTGGGTTTTTTCCTCTAAAAAATTAACTTATATTTCAGATTCAAAATTAACGGAACCATGAGATCTAAACCCTAAGATCATAATAGCTCATTTCTATTTTTCCCTCTGGTGTTTACTCTTAAAAACTTGAAAGTTAAATATAGTAACTGTCAGAGCCACTATTTTTATGCTTAGGTATTTCTTTGACTTTGGAAAAATCATGAGTACACCATATAGAGCCTAGGTTACTTAAGACATGAGAACACTTGAATTATACCTTACAAAATTTTTTACAAGACATCTCCTAAACAAAGAATGTTGAAAAAGGTCTTTATCGTCAGGACATCTGCCTAAAAATATATGATCAAGAGGAAAATTTTTAAATGAATATTTTCTTCATATTTTCTCTGAGGTCTACTGTACTTCAAGGAAGTACAACTTTAGGTCAATTGCATTTTTTTTCTTCCCAGTCTAAACACCCTTTTTAATGTTTTGGAAGCAGCATTATTACACTTTTGAATTGAGCATTTTCCAACTTCATACTCATGCACTCTGAAAATCTCCACAGATTATTAATTAAATGTAAAATTCAGTGTTATAATAGTTGGATTTCTGATTCCTGCCCACTGTGAGAATGTGGTTCCTGATGTGGCTATGAGCATAACTGTTAACAGATACTGAGAACTTTCTAGGTGCCAGGCACTGTTCGAGGTGCTTTACTGTCTTTTAAATTTGTTTAATCACCTCCCAGGTAATAGATGAGGACATAGATGTACAAAGAGATGAGGTAGGTGACTTATTACTAAGAGTCAGAGCTAGTAAGGGTCAGATTGGGGCTTTGAGATGAGGTACTCTGACTTCCTGAAGCAATGAAATTTAACTTGAATGAATTGGATTTCCTGGTAGCTCAGATGGTAAAGAATCAGGCTGCAATGCAAGAGACCCAGGTTTGATCCCTGGGTTGGGAAGATCCCCTGGAGAAGGACATGGCAACCTACTCCAGTATTTTTGCCTGGAGAATTCCATGGACAGAGGAGCCTAGCAGGCTACAGTCCATGGGAGTCCCAAAGAGTCAGATGTGACTGAGTGACTAATACTTTCACTTTCACTTTCAAAATTTCGTTGTACTTTTTTTTATTATAATTCTTCCTATAACACTGTCTTAACACTATTCTGGGCTTCACAGGTGGCGCTAGTGGTGAAGAACCTGAATGCCAATGCAGGAGGCGTAAGATATGCGGGTTCAGCATTATTCTATAAGTTCATACAATGACATCATGAAATACTCCGTTTATGTGTAGGCTTTCTTTTTAGTAACTCTCGCACACAGTAATTCTTCATGTGAATGCCTGTTAAGTTTGAAATCTTTGATTTTCCTATAATATTTGCTTTTGTTACATTAGGAGCAGGTAAGAACTGATGTATTCAAAAGTTAGAATACATAGGCACAGGAAAATTAATAATTCATTTCATACTATTCTATGTGTACCTTTGTGTTGTCTTTGGATCAAGGTGAACCAGAAAGAATGCATTTTTCTCAGAATTTGTGGTAAATGCCCCAATGAAGTCAAATATTCCTAGTCATGCACTGTGGTTGGAAGAATTGTTGAAGAGTTTTATTGTACTTTGCCCTCTCCATTGTTCATTCTCCTATGTTTTTAGCGCCCACATTCAAAGGGTGGCAAAGCAGTAACTCACTTTGTATGTGAAGCCTTGGCTTTGAATCATATTTTATCAGATTTCATATGTCCTTGTCATCTTATCTCCTATAGATTTTCTTGAGGAGGGATATTTTGCAATGCTTTTAAGTTTTCTCTAATGAGAATCATCATTGCACTACATGAGCTGTCTTCAGTGATAATGTAATAGCTGTTCATTGCTGGTCAGTGGCTTACACTGAAATTTCTCTACCCAGTCACCTCTCTCATGTTTGTGAGAAGAGTTTGCCAAGGTGTGAGGTGTAGTGGTAGTGTAAAAGTTCACCGAAATGGGGATGGACTTTCTTTTGGTTTCATCAGTCTGGGTGATGTGATGTTGAAATTAGATAACTCTAGTCATGACACACTTTGGCTAGTATGATGTTATGATTGCCTCTTTGGCCCAGTAAGGTGGAGGGATCCCATAATGATTTTTTTTTGATTTTGTGTTTATTCCCCCTGATAAGAAGTCTGTGTCTTTTTTTGTTTTTGTTTTTAGAGTATAGTTGCTTTAGGTGTCTGTGTTTAACTGCGCTTTTAGCAGTTTCTCAAACCCCAAAGGTTTTTGTGACTTTTTTTTTCTTGTAAAAGTCTAAATGACCTGTTAGTATCTTTAAGGAAATACTCTTTCCTTTTTCTGTCCTAAGTTGTAACATCATTTTTTAAAGTATCATTTTTTGAGATGTAACTTTCTCAAATGCAACAGTGTTTATGGCTCTGTCTTTAATAAAATACACCCCTCTCTGCTTTACCTGTAACTTAGTTAGTGCCAACTATGTGTTAGGCCTCATGCTAGGCGCTAGACGTGTGATTTCTTTATTCAGGACAGCAGAAAGCAAGTCCAGTTCTGTATCATTTCCTTACTTACGTAGACAAGGCATACAAGGCCCAGAGACCACTTCTTGGAGAGTCCCACAGCTATTATGTCATAGAACCAAGATTTTGAACCTAGCTCTCATTCACAGCAAAACTCGTTTTTTGTTTTGTTTTTCCTCAAAGACTCTTTTCTTTGTTGTTGTTGTTTGTGTTTATTTTTTTTGGCCATAGAGGAATGTGGGATCTTAGTTCTCCATCCAGGGCTTGAATGTGGGCCACCTGCTGTAGAAGTGTGGATTCTTAACCCCTGGACCTCCAGGAAAGTCCCCACAGCAGAACACTTACTTAACCACTAAGTTTACTGACTCTTGTAGGAGCCCTAGTTCTCATCCAGTTCCATGCAACTCCCTTCCTGTATTCATTCACACCCATTCAGTTGCCTTCTTTGGTAACCAACCCCACAGAAATCCCCTCAACCTATCTTCTCATCAACTTTGATGTGTGGATAGATAGAGAGTGCAATCAAGGTTAGTTTTCCACGTTGGTGGCTGGGGTGATAGTGCTCTGGGGGCGGCCAGGGAAGGAAAGGACATGATTATTGGGATAAGGGAGGAGCAGGGCCAAGAAGGAGAGTTATTGGAGAAAGTATGATGAGAAACATGACAGTTGGGACCTTTGTTGGAATTTTAGCAAAAGGCCTCCGAAGTCACAGGAGGGCTTTGTGCTTGGCGAGTGCATGAACCAGACGTAACCTATGAATTTCTTTTATTCTGCTAAAAATGACTGGTTATGAGACAATCATGCAAACATCCATGTACAGGTAAGCCTCATTAACTCAAAGGCAGTGGCCCTGGTAGGCTATGCTGCTGCTGCTGCTAAGTCGTTTTAGTAGTGTCCGACTCAGTGCGACCCCATAGACGGCAGCCCACCAGGCACCCCCATCCCTGGGATTCTCCAGGCAAGAACACTGGAGTGGGTTGCCGTTTCCTTCTCCAGTGCATGAAAGTGAAAAGTGAAGGTGAAGTCGCTCAGTCGTGTCGGACTCTACATGACCCCATGGACTGCAGCCCACCAGGCCTCTCGTCCATGGGATTTTCCAGGCAAGAGTGCTGGAGTGGGGTGCCATTGCCTTCTCCAGGAGGCTGTGATGATTGCTTAAACCATTTTTGACACTGTACATCCAGAATTGCTGTTAAAGTCTTGAGAGCTGTTTTTGTTTTTTTAAATAGTCACAACCGTTGCAGATCTTTCTCCTTTGAAGGAATGTTTAATTTTAGGGAATAGGCAAATGCGGTGAATGAGTGTGATTAAACTGTACAAAAACTTTTTGGCAAATAGAAAAAAAAAATTCAAATATAGCTGTCAAGTAATGAGACGAACCTTTAGAGTGCTTTCAACGTGCATTTGAAATCATTACCCCAAATTTCTAAGTGTTGAAATCAGTGCTGTCTACAGATCTGTCCATCTGTGATGATGCAATGCTCTCTGCCTATGCTGTCCTCTGCAGTAGGTATTAAGCCATGTGTGGCTTTTGAGCACTTGAAATGTGGCAGGTATAACTCAGAGACTGATTTTTAATTTTATTTACTTGTAATTTATTAAATAGAAATATTTACGTATGACCAGCAGCTTCTGTGGTGAACAGCACAGTTTTAGACAAGGCAGTAGTATTGGAAAGATACCTGATTTAGTGAGAACAGATCTTCACCCAGCTGTAACAAGGATCTCTTAGCTGACTAAAGGACTTAACATTTTCAGCATTTAATATACAGTGCGTGCATGCTCGGTCACTTCAATTATGTCTGACTCTTTGCAACACTATGAACTGTAGCCCACCAGGCTCCTCTGTCCATGGAATTCTCCAGGCAAGAATACTGAAGTGGGTTGCTATACCCTCCTCCAGGGGATCTTCCCAACCCAGGGATGGAACTTGCGTCTCCTGCATTGGCAGGCAGGTTCTTTACCACTAGCGCCACCTGGAAGGCCCCATAATATAAAGTGAGGAAGTAATTTTTGTTACTGCCATGACATGCAAACATAAAACTTTAGACAAGGATGAAGACAGAGGCCATGACATTTTCTGGTAAATAAGGGATTAGCTCCTAGTAGAAGTCTCACCTGCAAAAAGCAAATTGTTAATTTGGTATTAGCCATCATTGTCAAGACAGGGGAGAAATTGAGGGCAGTGGGGCCCTGTTCTCCCTTTCTTTGTAATCTGTGGAAAACTAATTACTAAAACTAAAAAGCTAATTTTACTTTAGAAAACTAAATGTCCAGTTCCTCCAACTTTACTCAAAATCATGCCTTTCTGTTGCTATAGTGATAGTGAGGCAAACCCCTTAGAGCAGTGGGGGCATGAGCCCTTACGAAATCTCTAGTATATTCTAAGATATCATGGTTAGTATTTAACTAGAGTTCTCAACACTCTGTTGAAAATGTGTGTGATTTAAATATAGCTGAGGGAAAATAAGCAATATCAAAATGATAGGAAGAAAATGTGAATTCCCCCCACCTCAAACAAACAACTATAAAGATAGAGGCGTATGTTTAATTTAGAAATAATTCTTTAGGCATCTTGGATATAGCAGAACACCTAGATTCCATTACAGTCCACCTTGATCTTACAAGGAAACTTTCTTTTAGCATAGCTTTGCTTTTATTCTTCACAGCATAATGACAGGAGTTTGGTGTCTCTGTTTAGGTTCAATGTACAGTCAACCCTTGAACACTGGGACTTGGATACCAAAAGCAGTTGATAAATGACTCACCCAAAGGCAGAAAGGTGAAACAGCTTGTACAGAATCCAGACACAAACCCAGGTTCTTTTAATTCCGCATATTGTGACCTATAATTGAATACAAATTGCCCCCCTGCCCCCGCTTTGGATAATTTAAATGTCTATAAAGTGAAAATATGGGTACTATACTTACTGGGAAAAGTCCGTGTGTAAGTGGATCCTCACAGTTCAAACCTGTGTTGTTCAAGGGTCAACTGTAAATGGTTTCCAGAGCCCTGTCTTAACTTGCCATTGTTTTTCTTAGGAGCAGCTATTTAATAGAGAAGGAGCATCCCGCTCCTGTATTCTTGCCTGGAGAATCCCATGGACAGAGGAGCCTAGTGGGCTACAGTCCATGGGGTCGCATAGAGTCAGACACGACTGAAGTGACTTCACACAGCTATTTAATACTTGACTGATATGTTTTAATTTGATATTTTGGGAAGTTTCAGTTTTTAAACAATGCTTTAATTTCTGGCCTTTGATGCTGTATTTGTTTACCAAGATATTTGTATTGAATCGTTTGTTTAACACATCTATTGGACACCTACTGTATACCAGAAATTGTGCGAATTACTGAGGATACATAGAGAATTTAAAGAAGGGTCTTACTCCAAGCTAGTTATCTTCCCAATATCTGAAGTCAGGGGGATGTACTACTATATTTTCTTCTAAGAGTTGTATAGTTCTAGCTCTAACCTTTAAGTCTTTGATAGTTTTTAGTTGATTTTTGTATATGGTATAAAGTTAGGCCAAATTTTATTCTTTTGCAAGAGGATAATCTGGTTGTCCCAGCACCATTTGTTGAAAGCACTGTTCTTTTCCCCTCATTGAATTGTCTTGACTTCCTTTCCACAGTGGATTTATTTCTACCACACCCCTAGCTGTTTCTCCAGGTCTGAGCCTTTGTTCCCACTGCCCATTAGGCCTGCTGGATAAGAACCTCACCCTTTTCTATTTGTCTTCCGTGATCAGCATCCCCACCCCCACCCCTTCCACCCTCCACCCCCACCCAGCCACACCCCCTGAACCACACAAATACCTTTCCTTCTCCAGGCTAGGATAAGAACCCCTTAGACAGTGATCCGTGATAATAGCTATTCATTGAACCCTTAATAGGCACTCTGAAGTTCAACAGTAAATAAAAGACACCCTCAGGAAGCTTACCTTTGGTACGGAAATGGGCAAAATACTCTAGTAGGGTAGTTTATAGTGGAGGATACTCATAAGATGCTCTAAGAAGGTAGAAGGTGAAATTGAGCTTAGTCTTCTGGGTTTTCCCATAGGAGATAACATATGAACTGAAATCTAAAACCCATAGGAGTTAGCTCAGTGAAAAGAGGGAAGGACAGCAGGCAGGCAGGAAGAGAGGCCCAAGTAGTTTAGCACTGCTGGGTTACAGCCTCCAAAAATGTTCACCTCGGGTCACCACGGGCCTTCAACAGCCAGAGGAGTTTGACCGTAATCCTGTAGACAGGGAGAAACCATGAAAGCACAGAGACATACCCAGAACACACTGGAGTAAGAAGCTTAAATCTCTAAAACCATTTTAAAATGAATTAAGATATAAAGCCCCTTGGATTTCTTTATGTTTTATCCTACTCCTCTAATTGTCAAAACAAAAAACAAAGCCTCCTTTCCTGCACCTATTAAAAACTTAATTTTATAGAATTAAAGACAGCATGCTGATTAAAGAATTCTTGATAATTAGTTAGCTATTACTTTTGTTATGTCATTTTATAGAATTACAGACAGCATGCTGATTAAAGAATTCTTGATAATTAGCTATTACTTTTGTTATGTGTTTTTGCAGATGATTAGCAATTGCGTCATCAGATTTAAAAGATTTAAGCTTCTGTACTTTATATTACTATTTTTTCCACCAAGTGCCTGTGAGATTGAGAATTTAATTAAACTCTGGTAATTGGACTTTTTAGTGGTATTAGCAGCATATTGTTAAAGAGAACTTAGTGTACTCGTGTACACAGAGATTTGAGGTTATATTTAGTTATTTACTATTGTATTCTCCTAAAATTGTGTTAAGGAGAAAAAGATAGGTTACAACAGATATATACTGACTGGTATATAGCTCTGGAACAAGTTTCTTAGTTTCTAATACTTTTAATCTAAAGTATACCTTCAGCTTTGCATTGTAATTTTCAGTTTACTTATCTGTCTTTCTCCTATTAGATACTGAACTCTAGAATAATTCTTTTTGCTCTGTTTTACATAATCAGTATTCATAGGGCCTAGCACGTTGTAGGTATGTAAATATAGATGTGGTTCATGAATGAGTGAGCCTCGCAAACTAACAAACTTTTACTTGAAGCTTCATTCTGTTGTTAAACATAAAATATTCGTGTCGCTGTAAAGTGTAACTAAAAACAAAATGATATTTAAACTTAGAAGTTAATTTAACTGTGTTTTTTTAATAGGCATTTGTAAAAGATGTTCATGAAGATTCAATAACAGTGACATTTGAAAACAAGTAAGTGTCTTGATATAATTTTAATATTTATGTTCTTTAATATTTTATGCTAATTTTTCCTTTTACTCCTCATAATTCAAGTCTAGTTTGAGTGTTTTTCAGGAATGGATCTTCATGTTACTGACCAGGAAGTTCCTGAACAACTCAATATTAAGCCAGTGGAATGACTATTCTTGCTAATGACCTCGGAGATCCCTTTTGTATAATCTTGACCCTTACATCTCAGTTCCTTTGAATGTGAAGAAAGAAACCAGATTCTTCTGTGCTAGTAACTGAGACTTTGAATAGAAATATTTGTGAATATTAAAAGATGAAAGTGAATGGATTCATGGGTATTGGGAAAGTCGATGTGAATTTTGTAATGTTAAATCTAAAACTGATAGTTTTAGTCCTTTGGTATATTTTATTGGAAATAATTATGTTTATTAACATTTTTTATCTATTTCATATATTTAAAATCATCACTAGCAGTAACTCATATTTTCTTTTTACTGCTAGATGAGTGCATAAAAATACTTAGAGGCCTGGGCACATTAGCTGTATGTACAAAGGCATCAATAGTAGAGATGTTAACATTTTACTGGGGAAACAGGTCTCTTGACTAAATTTTTTGAATGTTGTTAATAACAATTTTCAGAGTAGCCATTCAAGCTTCTAAAGTACGTATAAACTCCTTTGCCAAGCCCATAGATGTGATCCTGATCTTAGGAGTTTATCTAACTCTCAAGGATGGATGGTCAGCAGTTATAATGTTTGGTTTTTATTTACCAAGGGAAATTAATTGTTGTTGTTCAGTTGCTTAGTCATGTCCGACTCTTTGTGAACCCATGGACTAGCAGCATGCTAAGTTTCCCTGTCCTTCACTCTCTCCCAGAGTTTGCTCAGACTCATATCCATGGAATCGAAGATGCCATCCAACCATCTCATCCTCTGTCACTCCCTTCTCCTCCTGCCCTCAGTTTTTCCCAGCATCAGGGTCTTTTCCAATGAGTTGGCTCTTCACATCAGGTGGCCACAGTATTGGAGTTTCAGCTTCAGCATCATCCTTCCAATGAATATTCAGGACTGATTTCCTTTAGGATTGACTGGTTTGATCTTTCAGTCCAAGGGACTCTCAAGAGTCTTCTCCAGCACCACAGTTCAAAAGCATCAATTCTCTGGTGTTTAGAGAAATTAGTAGTGTATCAAAAACAGATTACAAATCTACAGAGAAAATAAATAGTGGTTGCTTAGGGCTGGTGGGAGTGGAGAGCCATAGCTAAAGAGTATGGGATTTCTTTTTGAAGTGATGAAAATGTTCTAAAATTGACTGGTAATGGTGGTGGTTTAGTTGCTAAGTCGTGTCTGACTCTTTGCAACTCCATGGACTGTAGCCTGCCAGGCTCCTTTGTCCATGGGATTTTCCAGGCAAGAATACTAGAGTGAGTGAACCATCTCCTTCTCCAGGGGATCTTCCCCAACCAGGAATCGAACCTGGGTCTCCTCTAACTACAGGTATATTCTTTACCAACTGAGCTACCAGGAAAGTCCCTGGTAATGGTGGCACATATCTGTGAATCTACTTAAAGTCATCGACTTGTATGTACACTTCAGTGGATGGCTTATAGGGTTATGAGAATTATATCTCATTATTATCTGTTAAAATACAGTATCTGACCAAGACATGGTGTGACGAAAATGTTAGCAGGATCTTTTCGCTACCAACAGGACAAAGTACAGTTGACCCTTGACCAAGGGTCATGAGTTTGAACTGTGTAGGACCACTTGTATGTGGATTTTTTTCAGTAGTAAATACTACAGTAGTACATGAATCAGTCATTTGAATCCATGTTACAAACCACAAATTCAGAGGAACTCTGGATATGGAAAGTTGACTAAGTTATCCATGGATATTTGACTGCACAGAGAGTGAGTTAGTGGCCCTAACCTCTGAGTTATTGAAGAGTCAACTGTAGTAGTCTCGGATGCCTAAAATTTAAGGTGACAGAGGTAAAAGGATTTAGAATATCCAACCATATTCTCAGTTCTAGACAAATGGTCTTGGTCCAAAATACAAGTTTGGGTAATAGAATACCTTTCTTTGAATACATAGAGCCAAAAGTTTCAGAATCTGCTTTGTTACATGATTATGCATGCATTATAGAGTGGATAGCAGCATCATGCCTCTAACAGAGGAATCTTTAATAACTTGGAGAGGAATTTTTTTCTTGTGTATATACTCTCTATCTGCTTGCTTCCATCATGAAGTAAACACTTTTCCATAAACGGAGATTTTTCTTTATTTGCTATTCTTTTACGGTATTAAGCAAATACTTACTTCCTCTATGTGTTTAAGAATGTATCTGGCTTCTAGTTTTTACAGTGATCAGTTCTAGTATGTTTTCAATCAGATTTCTACTATAAACTTAAAATTATTTTTCTTTGGACCTTCTAGTTCTCTCCTGTACCATAGTTGTGTACAAGTTTCTCTTGTTACTGTCATGCTGGGAGTTTGAAACGGATCAACTTTTTCCTTGTGTTTGTGTACTATGTATGCGATTCAACACTGGGTTTGAGCATGTCACCAGGATTTGATAGGTCCCTACCAAAGTAGTGTCTTTGCACTCCCTTGCGTTTCCTTTTTGTTTTCTGATTTTTTAAAAGCAAGCATACAAAAAACCGCTGATGTTTTATAAAACTTCAGCTTATATCCTTTCCTTTCAATCATAAACTCCTATAATACCACATTATTTTAGATGCTTTTTTTGTCTTCCATGTTTCACATTTTTAAAAAAGAATTTGAATTTTTATCTCTGTATCCTTAAAATAATTCTTCTTTCTTTGGAATGAAGAAAATTATGTATTACTACATGCTTCACCAATTTAGCAATGAATCTGATATATATGTTTATCAGTAACATTGGTCACTAATTTCAGTCACTATATTAAAAAAAGTTTTTCTGCAGTAAAGACACTTTTTTGTTGTTGCTTTTGGCCACACTGCACAGCTTGTGGGATCTTAGTTCCTCAACCAGAGATCAAACCTAGGGTCCCAGCAGTGAGAGACACGAGTGCTAACCACTGTACCGCCAGAGAATTCCCTGAAGATATTTTTTTTAAGTTGTAGAGATTTCAAGGGTATATAATAATGCAGAAGAGAGGTTCAGTGTAACATAGAATCAGATTTCCATAAATTCTGACTTCCTTACCTTGCTATCTTATATAATAGAATATAAAAAAAAAACCCAAAAAGCACATTTCTCAATAGGATTTTACTAAGAAAGCCCTTTAACAGAAAACCCAGAAATGACTGCTCTAGCAGTTGAATCCTCCAGTGTTTTGCAAAGTTTATCTTTTAATATTTCATATCATCGTGATATAAAAGAATAATTTGGTGTTTTCAAAATTGTTTCATATAAAAATGAAAAAACATAGACAACTTACTAAACTCCTGTAGGCTGTCTCCATTGGGTTTCTGTGGTTTAGGAAACCCCACCCGTCCAGTGCATGCTGGTACATCATACTGATCAGCAGCCAGCTATCCATGGCAAGAGTTGACCACCTCGCGGGATCTAAAATTTAAAGGGGGAAAAGTGAGTTGTGAATTGCTAATGTGCTGACTGCCCCGTTTTGCTTGGAAATTAGAGCGCATTAGGACCAGTTTCTGTGGTTGTTGGAATGTGGTTAAAATTCCTTTGCAAGTAGAAATATGGTGATGACATTACTAACACATACTGATACTAATGTATTTAAGCACCAAGGGAAATTGCTGTCGTTGCCTGAATTTTAGAACCCTTAGAGGTTGAAATTATTGGAAGAAAGACTTGTTAAGTTGTAATGTTGATCTATTGTGTTTAGAGAAATACTCCAAATAGAACTACAAGGCTGCTGTGTTGCATGCGGACTTTGTTGAAATGTCTCTATATTGCCATTATGCCCCCACTCAGCGAAACACTGACAGTTTTAAAGCATTTGCTTCTTTAAACTAGAAAAACGAAGGGTCACACTTAACCAAAGGTTGATGGCATTATAGTCATCCCTTCCACTAAACCAAAAAACGTGTTAAATAATTGTTTGCTTATTTGCAGCTGGCAGCCAGACAGGCAGATTCCATTCCATGATGTGAGATTCCCACCACCTGTGGGTTATAATAAAGATATAAATGAAAGCGATGAAGTAGAGGTAAGTTATTGAGAACTGGGAACATCTAACTTTTTTGTGCCTTTTGTATCCCTTGTCTTTAATGCTTTTCAGTTTACCTTGAGAATTATAGCTCTGATGCTACTAGGATGACTGCACCATCCTAGTAATAATTTGACATAATGCAATATTGATGCTTAAATGTGGCTGCCTGAACAGCATTCAAGGCACACCTTGGAAAGTCACCACTGATTTCCTTTGTCTACTAGGATTTCTTTTCCCCATTTCCTCAATTTCTGAATCTTCTTTGAATAATATATTGTTAGTTTACAACCATGTCCCCATTTTAAGCAAAATGGGTTAGGAAAAAAACCATGCCTTTCAATAGAGCAGCATCATAGGATTTCTTTAAAGTAGCAATAAAGCCTTCTGGGATATTTTTAAAAACTCATCTACAAGTTTTAGTATATACACCTATAGGTAAAATATCTTCACAGGAGATGCTGTGAACCAACTGCTTATGTGCCAGTGATGTCTTTGACCAAAAGGTGCTATGGAGATGTAATACATTGACAAAAAGATTGTGTTTGTGATTTCTCTAGCCACTGAAAATTTTTGTGAGACTTCAGGCACTTGGAGTCGGCTTTATGTTGTAGTTGGTCTGTATAGTATCCTCCTCTTCATCCTCCTGCACATACTCCATTTTAAGTTGCTTCTCTTCTCCACAATGCCTTATTAATGGTAGCAGTTTTATTTGCAGTATGATGGAAGCAGCTAAGAATCCATTTGTGCAGGTCAGGTGAGGTGTACTAGGTCCTTGAATTCTTATTTTCTGTGCTGGGTACAGATGGTGCAGTGAAACAGAAGAGGCTCCAGCCTTTGACAAGTTCCCGTTCTAGTGAGGAGAGTTAATATTAGGGCCATTGTGAATAAGGCCAAAAAAGAAAACCAAGGATAGAAGGTGATGCAGGGGCAAGAGTGCCGTTTTAGGGAGTGCTCAAGGAAGGTCTCGATGTGCAGCCTGTGTTCTTTTCTCAAGTGCTATTTATTTACCCAAGATGTAGTCAGTACTTAAACTAGGTGAAAGGAACTGGGCTTGGTTTTGTCAGGACTCCACTAGAGAGTACAAACACTGTCTATACTTGAGGACCTTTAGTTGTTCACTTCCCCAGGAGACTACATGCTTCCTGAAGTCAAGGACCAGGACTTTTGGTCTGTCTGTTTCAGAAGGCCTCATAGTAGTGTTTGGGTTGATAAAAGGGACTGTTATTTCTTTATTTCTCAACTGAGTCACATGACAGGTAACCAATGAGATCCTGTTGCCATAATGACCTCACTAACAGTGATACATAACTGAGGTTATCACTAGCTAGAGCAGAGATGAAAGGAATTGATGGTTACAAGAAAATGTGGGTTAAATCAAGTTGTATTTAGTCACTGTATTGTATAACCATTAACTTAGGTCTTTTGGTCTGTCTACATCAGGAAGGCTCATAATAGTAATGGATAGAGGGGGCTTATTTCCCACGTTAGTCACATGACCAGTGGGAACCAATTAAACACTTGTCAGGATGATGTAACAGTTAACAAACAACTGACATTATTTCTCTGACTAGAGCAGAGGTGAAAAGAAGTAATGGGGGCAAGAGGGAAAGGTAGGTTGAGTTAAGTTGTGTTTCATCACTGTGTTTTGTCACTATGAACTTCAGTAGTAAAAGGGGGACCAGAGTTGGAACGCTGAGTTGTCTGTCTTCTCTCCTGTCCTTTCCTCCCCTTCCCCTTGTCTTCTCTGTGTCTTCTTTCTACTTCTGAGTATTTCTGTCACTTACCATGTCTCTTTTCCTATTAACCTTGATTTGCTAGTGTCTTCACAAAAGGTTCCATGCTGCACATCATAAGTGAACTTTGAAGTGGTCACCAAAGAGATCAGTTTAGAAGAACTGATCCACAGTGTGTGAGAGGAGAAAGGTGATATCCAGAGGATTGCCAGCGTGGAGTTGTCCATTTTAGTGGAGAGAGGACAGGAGAGCAAAGAGTGACCAGGTTTCTGTCCGTTTCGTCCCAGGAGACATGAACACCAGGTGGTATCCTTAGTGGGCTGAAAAGTCAGTGGCCTTACCCATTTAGTGACCATGAGCCAGGCAGTAGGCCAGGGTCACTAACTTCCAACTTGTTATTTGCTTGTTAAAGTTAAAACAAAAACACTTTCATCTTTACATGTTTAGGTGCATTTTCATAGCTCACAAAGTACCCGAAGAAAGCATGCCCAGGTTTATAGTGGTCAGCTTTTCTTGAGCTTTCATATTCAGAATACTGATGATTACTGAGGCAGCACAGAGAAACAGGAAAGCATATTTCACAGTACTCTTCCTGGTAACCAGGTAGTTTCTGAATGTCTGTGTCTAGAAGCAGGGATGCAGTCTGGTTAAAAGTCTACAACTTAACGGATTTGCAAGATACCTAAGGTCGTTTCAAGAAATTTTCCTTGATGTCTGATAATTTACAGGTTTCTGAATGATTTTAATCATGAAATATTCTATGTTGTAATTTTTGTGTAGGTTTATTCCAGAGCAAATGAAAAAGAGCCTTGCTGTTGGTGGTTAGCTAAAGTGAGGATGATAAAGGGTGAGGTAGGAAAATGCCTATTTCGATTGTTTTTCTTACGCTTTTCCCCTTTTCTAAATCCAGGTATATACATTTCTGTTTAGATTTCTATTTGAAAGTAATAGCTAACTTGATTATTTTATTTACATGTTTATATGTTCAGTATGTTTTGTGTGTTTCAGTTAGTTGATCAAATAGCTTTTTTTCCCTTTAAAGAATTGTAAAAGAACTGAATTGGTATAGCTTCTTGTTCTTAATTTAAACACTATGATCAGGAATGACTTTCATTTATTTCTCACAGTTTTACGTGATAGAATATGCAGCTTGTGATGCTACATACAATGAAATCGTCACAATTGAACGTTTGCGGTCAGTTAACCCCAACAAACCTGCCACAAAAGAGACTTTTCATAAAATCAAATTGGATGTGCCAGAAGACTTAAGACAAATGTGAGTTGATTTGCAAGAAAGGCTGAGAACTTAGAGGTGCTGTGCAATTAATTTAAAAGAATAATACATTTTTCAAATAATAGGAATCAATTTTTAACCTCAGTGAACTTTGACATAAATGGTTTGCAAAAGCAGTGGGAAAAAAAAATTAGCTTTTTCCAGTTATGTAGTCAAGCCAAGGCAGGAGGAGAAGGGAACGACAGAGGATGAGATGGTTGGATGGCATCACTGACTCAATGGACATGAGTTTGAGCAAGCTCTGGGAGTTGGTGATGGACAGGGAGGCCTGGCATGCTGCAGTCCATGGGGTCACATAGAGTTGGACACAGCTGAATGACTGAACTGAACTGAATCAAGCCAACATTCCACTTGTTTAAACTTACTTGGCCACATAGATAGCTAATGTACATTTTTTTTTCTAAAATAAACATTCATCATAGAATTTTAAGATTTTTTAAACTGATTAATACAGTTCTGTCATAAGTTACAAACCAATTTCTGGGCAATGTTGATTTCTCCAGGTTTTTTTCCCCTTTTAGCTAGTATTCTGAGATAAATATGTAACAAGTAGAGCTTAAAGAAGCTTCCAAAGGTCATCTCTCTTATCATCCTTGATATGAAGTAATGCTTAAATAAGACTCTTTAGAGAAGAAAGGGCATATATTAAATTTGATTTAGACATGTCACACTTTAGATAAACATTAACTTTTATTTATAGTTCAAAATGCATAGAAATCCTACTTCTTTTTTTGCATATATATGTTTGTGCCTTCTGATTCATACATGTTTTCTTCTCACCCTAAAATTGATCAGCACTTTTTCTTTAGAAAGGAAACAGCAGAACAAAATTGGATACCCAATAGCTATCCCAAAATGTTTTTAACAGTTGACTCAAGAAAATTAGTGACCCATCATATGTAACTAGGGCTTCCCAGGTGGCTCAGTGGTAAAATAATTTCCCTGCCAATACAGGAGACACAGGAGATGAGAGTTGGATCTCTGGGTCAGGAAGAACCTCTGGAGGAGGAAATGGGAACTCACTACAGTATTCTTGCCTGGAAAATCCCATGAACAGAGAAGCCTGGTGGGCTGTAGTCCTCGGGTCACAAAGAGTCAGACATGACTGACCATACATGCATCATATATAACTGAAATCAGGAAGCCTGCAGAGAGTGGTGGTCAGTCTCTCAGTTGTGTCCAAACTCTTTGCGAACCCATGGACTGTAGCCTGCCAGGCTCCTCTATCCATGGGATTTTCTAAGCAAGAATACTGGAGTGGGTTGTCATTTCTTCCTCCAGGGGGTCTTTCCAACCCAGGGATCAAACTCTGGTCTCCTGCATCTCTTGCATTGCAGGCACATTCTTTACTGCTGAGCCACCATGGAAGTAGTTCCCCTAAAGATGTCATCTTTGATAATCTAGGACCACCATTAATTTCCTAAGAGTATAACTGATTTTTTCCTTTCTCTATAATGTCAAATGCTTGATTGGCCTGAGTATATCAGAGATGCCTAGCAAAGAAACTGAACTTACAAATGGACTGAACTTACAAAATAGCATATTTTGCGTAAATCAAGTTTAATATGAATCTACAACTCTACTAAGTGCAGATGTCTCTGCATATATTTATACCAGTAGTTGGTAATCATGCATCTTAACTTCACAATGGTTATTCTTTTTATTTCTAGGTGTGCCAAGGAATCTGCACATAAAGACTTTAAAAAGGCAGTTGGTGCCTTTTCTGTAACTTACGATCCAGAAAATTATCAGCTCGTCGTTTTGGTGAGTGTTTCTGAGTTGTCTATTTTGGTGTGTTTCATTTAGGGCATTTGCTTTGATTGTAATTTTTTTTTTAATATCCTTCAGTCCATCAGTGAAGTCACCTCAAAGCGAGCACACATGCTGATTGACATGCACTTTCGGAGTCTGCGCACTAAGCTGTCTCTGATACTGAGAAATGAAGAAGCCAGTAAGCAGCTGGAGGTATGTGGCTTTCCCTAGCGATGCTTTTGAGGCTATCTAGAAATGATAACTGTGTGGTTACGAATTACAAAACGTGACTATGGCAGCTTGTGCTTTGTTTATTGTTCTTAGCAATTCTTGTATTCTATATTTTGAAATATTAAATTGTACAATGCATAATCGTACTAAAATTTTTATGCCTGAGGTTTCAGAATTAAGCAGCAGATTATATGTATGTTAAAGAACTTCTGGCCAACTCACTTTTTGCTAGAAGTTCATCAAAGCTGCTAATAAAGTGAAGCAATGCTTCTCCCATATAACATGTTATCATTAAAGTACTAGAGAGTATTTAAATATCTAATCATATTCCTTTCATTATCTATGTTTATCTCTGTTTAAAAGGGTATAGAACTTCTTCATTCTAATTGGTTGTCACTCTTTAAAACTCCTGTCTTCAGATTCCTGCCAGAGGCTCTTTCCCTAACTTACTATTTCGTCTCTTAAGGTGCATTTTATCTACTTTTATTAATCTTCCAATAATTTTCATCACCATACATTTATTTTCATTGATAACTATTTAGTACTTCCATCCATTACCATAGAAACTAAATGGATTTTAGTTTAATGTGCCAACTCCAGTATATAATTGTCAGGTTCCAGAGTTCCTCATCATTATTCATTTCATTAGAGGGAAAACACCATGCAGTTGAAATAGCAAATAAAAAAAGGACTTCCAGACTGCATTTGAAGAGAAAAGGTGACCACTACTAAAGGCTGTATTCTTGTAAAAGTCTGTGAAACTTGCCACCTTCCAACTTAATTGAGATTGCTGAACACCTAGCAGGAGAGGAGACATTCATATCTCCTTTTGCTCCTTTGTTTTCTTTTTGGCCATGGAGGTCTATTTAATTACTTTTTACTCTCATTCTTTCTTGATGTCCCTGTGTTCACAAGCTTGTGGTTTCCTTAGTGATTCTCTCATAGCTTTTAGGCCAGAACAGCCTCCTTACTTTTCATTGTGAGTAATATGGAAATATACTCATTTACCTCTTCTTAAACATCTAATTCTTCTTAAATGATGTGTTGTCATACCTTTGGGTTATCATTTATCAGTGAAAAGAATGAACCAGGTGAATGCATCAGGACTCAAAAAACATGACCTCTTGAAAAGTCTAGGAATATTTGATTCATTTTTTTACTCTAATCTACAAAAAGTATTTTATACTTTTAAAATTGTTTATAGTAGTTAACATTCATTGAGATTATCAGGTATATTTGAATAATGAGAAACTAGTGTGCATGCCTATCTTTCCTCACTACTAATATTAAAGAGATCCACATATTCAGATAAGAAATTTCCATTTTTCAACATGAGCCACTAATATGTTTGGTTTTCATTAATGGCATGCTAGAACTAAACATTAAATTTTGGTAATACTGATGATACTATCTAAAGAGAGTGATTATCCACAAGTTTTGGGGTATCAGTATAATCTAGTTCAGTCATCACTGAATATAAAGAATTCATCATACTTGTGGATCCAGATCACAAGGTCTTACAGACTCTGATCTTGTTTTAGGTTGCAGGCACATATGTAAGATAAGTTGTAAATCTCTGACACTTTGTAATCATTTAGTTTAATGTACCAACAATTTTTATGATTCCTTTACTCAGATTTGGGGGTGGTGGTGGGAGGATGTCCCTTTAATGTTCATCAGAGGGGTATCTAAACTCACAGTATCTAGTGATGTTACATAAATGGCACCGTTTCTGGAAAAATATACACACCAATATCCTTTAATAAAATGAAATGAATACAGTGCTCTGTGAAGATGGTATTTAATTTTTTTTTTTTACTTAATATTGAGTCTGTCAGACCCAGTGAGCTGGTTTTTATTTGGCAACAGTTGATCTGCTTCTTAATTATTACATTGATGTCACTGGTTAACTAAGGCAGCCTTGCAAATAGGTTTTCAAAGGTTACCTTGGAAAATTGTCAACAAGCCCTTTCCTATTAGCAAATGTATCCAATGACATAGACCTTTAGGAACCTAAAAAGTACTTAAGCTGTGCAAAGTATTTTCTTAAACCTGTTAGTTTCCAATAGAAACTGATACACAGGGTCAAGATAATTTACATGGCTGACCTAAATACAGTTGTCTTAATAGTTGATAAAGCATACTAATCAGATGTGCATTTCTCTTCAGAGTTCAAGGCAACTTGCCTCAAGGTTTCATGAACAGTTTATCGTACGAGAAGATCTAATGGGTCTAGCTATTGGTACTCATGGTGCTAATATTCAGCAAGCTAGAAAGGTACCTGGGGTCACTGCTATTGATCTAGATGAAGATACCTGCACATTTCATATTTATGGGGAGGTAAATATTTTACTAAATAGTTTTTTCTAAAGTAAAATAGTATTTCAGATGGCTCATGTTTTGATGATTTAAACCTTTTCCCCATTTTGATTAGGATCAGGATGCAGTGAAAAAGGCTCGGAGCTTTCTCGAATTTGCTGAAGATGTCATACAAGTTCCAAGGAACTTAGTAGGTGAGTCACAAATTGCTTTTGACACACACTACAAAAACAAGTTAGGTAAATAACTTATTTATGCTCATAGAATTCCATTTTCACTCATTGTGGAGTCATTTAGCTGAAGCTTAGTCTTTGAAATAGTCTATTGCTGCAGTATACAAAAAATATTTGGTAAATAACCTCAAAGATTACATTTTCAGAAGGCATACAAAAGATACTGCTTTGCTAGTTCAAACCTACTGGTTCCTGGAAGGATAAGTTTTGCACAGCCTTTTCGCTGTATATATTTATATGTTAAATAATGTTTTTTCAAAACGAATGACATTTGGGGCCTTTTTATAATTTGGAGTAGACTGGTGTTTGATCTCTCTAATGGGGCTATAAAATAACAGTTATCTCAGCGTTGAAGATCTGAATGTAGGTTATTTAAATCTAATGAATTCCAAAGCTAGAAGTAATTCTGAATGTCTCTTGGGCTTTCTGCAACATCAGCTGTAATTCTTCATTTTGACTTGAGTTGTTTCATGACCATCACAATCATGTGTACCAGCAGATAACACAGGACCTCTCCACCAGTGCTCTTGAATGGTGCAGTTATCTTTAGTAAAATCTATCAGCAAAGTGCAGTTTTATCAGAATACTACAGATGTTTTAAATTTATAAATAGGGACATAACTACATTTAAAAATATTTTTAACTTTGGCTAATTACAAAAAGTAATGCATGCCCTTTGGAAGGTGTAAAGGAGAAAATAAGGGCTCTGTGCATTTTCTTCACATGCTTTCACTTCTACTTAGCTTGCTGCTTTTGTCAGCATAGGATTGTAAACATCTTCCTATGCCATTATAAAAACACTTAGAATAGTGTTTTTCACCCAAAGAAAACCAGTTTGAAGATAAAGTGTAAATACTAGTGAAACAATGCAGAATTGTTTTCTCAACTATATACTGCATACAGTCAACTAAAGAGCATGACGATGTAATGGTACTGAGGTAACTTGTGCTCCAGTTGTGCGTATGGGAAGTGTATGGTTAGCACTCTCCTGATTACTTCAGAAGTGGGGTTGTGAATGGTATTTTTTCCTCTTATTTACAGTTTGTCAAGCAGTTGCATACATTTTATAGTTAGAATGAAAGTAAGTGAACGTGTTAGTCACTCAGTCGTGTCCTACTCTTTGTGACCCCATGGACTAGCCCGCCAGGCTCCTCTGTCCATGGGATTTTCCAGGCAAGAACACTGGGGTAGATTGCCATTTCCTTCTCCAGGGGATCTTCCCAACCCAGGGATCGAACCCAGGTTTCCTGCATTGCAGGCAGTCTTTACCATCTGAGCCACCAGGGAAGCCTTGCGGTCACAGAGTCAGAAAAGACTGAGTAACTAACACAACAATAACAATGGAACTGAAGTTAATTATATTTTGCTCCTTTTATTCAGTGAAGTGTTTGCTAAAAACCTATCACTTAAAGTGCTAAAAGATCAGATTTCAAACATGATATCTCTTATTTCCCACAAACTGTTTGGTATGTACGCTTATCTTTTCTGAAAATTGCTTGTTCTTCACCCACTTTGAATTTGTTTAATTGTTTAATCAGTCGTAGTTAATACTCAGTGTGTGTGTGTGTGTGTGTGTGTGTGTGTATATAATAGTATATATCATATATACATATATATAGGATTGTTAAGATATTAGTAGAAACGTGTGCTAGATTCTCCTTTTTCTTTTTGCTAACTCATTTAAAAGACCTTTATTAAATCAGCATCAGTTCATGAAAATGTGTTACAGATTTAAAGAAAAAAATATGGGAAGACTCCATGTAACTTCTATCCTTCTCCGATCCCTTTTCATTTGAAGGGAAGAACAACAGAAATAATTGCAGAAACACCTAGGTCAGGAGTCCTGATTTAGTATGTCAGTTCTTTTCCCTGACTACTGACCAGTCAGAAGAGGTTGTGGGGATAAGTGAGACTGGCACACACAGCAGGAATACCAAGGCTATTCTGATTTGAAGAACCACAAGGTCTTGCTTTGAGAAGGCTTTCCCTGCATTCTTATCTAGGATTGGCTCAGGAAATTTTCATTCCTGTTTTTTTTTTCCTTTATTGTTGTTGTTCAGTCACTAAGTTGAGTCTAACTCTTTGTGACCCCATGGACTGCAGCACGCCATGTTTCCCTGTCCTTCCACAATGGACATGAGTTTGAGCAAGCTCCGGAAGATGGTGAAGGACAGGGAACCCTGGCGTGCTGCAGTCCATGGGCTTTGAAAGAGTCGGACACGATTGAACAACATGTCCACTGAGTCAGTGAAGCCTTCCAACCATCTCATCCTCTGTCTCCCTCTTCTCCTCTTGCCCTTGATCTTTCCCAGAATCAGGATTTCTTCCAGTGAGTAGGTTCTTTGCATCAGGTGGCCAAAGTATTGGAGCTTCAGCATCAGTCCTTCCAGTGAATATTCAGGGTTGATTTCCTTTAGGACTTCATTTAGAAATTCTTTAGGATCCCCATCCCTACTTTAGATGAAATGGTGGGGCAAGCCCATTTATGGGCCTGGCCAGCTCAGCTTGCTTTAAGTACCTCAGGAGCGCCGTTGGAATTTGATGTAATTCGGATGTAGATTTCTACAATCAGTCCTTAATATTTGGAATGTCTTGTTTTGATGGCTCTGAAAGCAGTCATTTCCCAGCTATGTGATCAAATTTTTTAAAGCGAGAGAGAGAGAGAGATTTGAGTGCCTCTCCATTGCTGCTATTTGAAGTCTTCAAAGTTTTAACAGATGATATGATAAAACTTAATCTTGAACTGGTTTTAAACTTTTTCATTGTGGTTTTAAACTAAAGTGTCATTTCGTAATCTTTTATTCTGTGACTAATCACTTCACCTTCTAACATACTAGTTTAATTTGTGAGTCACACACAAGAGTAGTAGTCCACTAACACACTGGCCTGAAGAATGTGTATTTTTAGATGTATGTATAGCTGCATATGGGCTTCCCTGGTGGCTCAGATGGTAAAGAATCTGCCTGCAATGCAGGACACCAGGGTTCGATCCCTGGGTTGGGAAGATCCCCTGGAGGAGGGATGGCTACCCTCTCCAGTACTCTTACCTGGAGAATCCCATGAACAGAGGAGCCTGGCGGGCTACAGTCCATGGGGTGACACAGAGTCAGACACAGCTGAGCAACTAAGCAGCAGCAGCACCAGCATAGCTGCTTATGCCGCTTTTAGAGTGTCTTATAAATGTGCCATATAAAATTCCAAAAATATTTGCCATGGGCAAAGAAGCAGGTGTAAATCATATACAGATAGGATTGAAATTGTCAAATAAGCAATTGTATTTTCTATTATTTATCCTTTTCGTTAATTCTTTTTATAGAGCTTTGCAGAAAGAAGGATACACACCACTATACCTGAACATTTAAAATGTGCCTTTGTATGCCAAATAAGAGCCTATCTTTGAACTGCCTTAAAAATGTGAACGTATCCTGTCAGTTCACAAGTTATTACTCAACTCATACCCGACCAAAGGAGTTTGAACTGTGATGACTTCATAGAATGAAAAGCCAGTTTCACTGTTGTTTGTTTTTTTTTTGGAAAAAAGTCTCTGTTTTGGTTTTGAGATAGAAAGAATTCAAATTATATGAAATTTTATACATATATAAAATGTTATAGTTTACAGTAGGGTGTGCTTACTGGTTTGAGGTGTGTGATTTTAAAACCAAACCTGAATTATTCATTTTTTAACTTAGGCAAAGTAATAGGAAAAAATGGAAAACTGATTCAAGAGATTGTGGACAAGTCAGGAGTTGTGAGGGTGAGAATTGAGGCTGAAAATGAGAAAAATGTTCCACAAGAAGAGGTATGTTTCTAGTGCGTACGTTTCTGGTTTGTCTAATAAAGTCTTTTATTGTTTTATTTGACACAGTAACTTAGAGGCCTCTAATATGCACATAATGTGAATGTAAAACCTCTGTCAGGCATGCCAGTTAATTGCAGTTGTAGGTGACAGCCTCTTTCTAGTCTCTGATGCTGTGATTGTGTATTAGTCCCTTTAACTCCTTAAGTGTTATTTCTAGATCTTTAGCATGGGCCATCACAAATGTAAAACAAAAAATCTGAAGCACACTTCAATTATCACTTAATGTTATTGGCAGAGACAAAATTGGGACACTAGTTAGGTTTTTGGCTTTCATCTTTTGGCTTTTTTAGTTTGTATGTTTGTGTTTGTGTGCCTTACATTTTTTGAAGTATTTGGGATGGAGGAGGTGAGGGCGTGGTCTTCTGTATAATGGTACTGTTTAAAATAAAATCCTTCCAAATTGCCATAATTTTCATATGTTGTCTAGTCTTTGCTTTTGTGAAAGGTTCTTTTAACTGAAGTTGAATCTGTGTGCATTTTTATTGCACAATTTTTGCATTCTGTGAGTTTGTTTACTGAAACTCTCTATAATAGTTTCTGTTCTTAGAAAAAGATGATCATTGATACAATAATGGTGCTAAGTAAAATCTTAAAAATGAATCCTTTTTTTCTCTTTTATGTTTTGTTTTTTTCACCAAGGAAATGATGCCACCAAATTCCCTACCTTCCAGTAACTCAAGGGTTGGACCTACTCCCTCAGAAGAAAAAAAACACACAGATATAAAGGAAAATAGCACTCACTCTTCACAACCTAACAGCACAAAAGTCCAGAGGGTAAGAAATAATTGTCACTTTGAATTATGCTGTAAGTAATTTCTTTGCCCCAAATGTCACAGCTGTTGTTTTGGGTATTTTCTCTGGTTAGGCTTACCAGCTACTCATGCTGTATCTGTTTCAGATCTTATTGCCAGCTTATGAGATATTACATACCAATGCGATAACTACTTTTCAGTTTATTCACAGTGACAAATCTTATGCTATAAACATAAAATACGGGGTTGCATTTAGTGGTCACCATTTAGTGGTCATTTTTCTTTTGAGGGTGGACTTTTATTTTTTCATGCTATAGCTCTTGAAATTTTGCAGGTTGTAATATATCCAAATGTACCTTCTGTTAGATGCATAAATTATTACTTAAAGCCATATTTTTTAAACTGACTTTCAATATGTGAACTAACCGAATTGTTTAGAAACGGATTTAGAAGTCCTGCAGTGAAAGTCCTGCGTTCAGGCTTCTGTGTATCATTTGCTATAGTTAATGACATCACTTGCATTCCTTATACTGCTTTAGGTGTTAGTGGTTTCATCCATTGTAGCAGGGGAATCCCAGAAACCTGAACTCAAGGCTTGGCAGGTAGGAAACCATTCCTTGAAAAATACATTTTAATTTTATATTTTAATGTTTATTCCCCTTGTTAAGAAAGACTTCAACTGATCATCAGAGTTGGGGCATGGTGGAGGTGTGTCTGTGGGCTTTTTGGCTCCATTGCCCTGGGGAGAAAGCTCATACTCCTTCCTGTTGCTTACAAGGCCTTTCTTTCATAGCCACCTGACCAATATCGTCTCTTACCACTCCTCTTCCTTGCACTGGAGAGAGACTTGAGCCATACTTAGAGTTGTCCAAACAATGCTCTACTCCTTGTTGCTTCTAGACATAGGCATATGTTTCCTCTGCCAGAAGCCCTCTGTTTTCTCCAGCTTGCCACCTTGCTGTGGGCTTACTCCATGTGGCTCTTTCCTTGTGTACTTGCCATCGGGTCCCTCCCCCTGACGAGCTCAAGAGCCTTTTTCCCCTTTGATGCTCTGATGTGATCATCTCTGTTTGTAGCACTTACCACATAGATGTTTACTTGTTATCTCCTCACATTGTTAGTTTCTTGAGGGCAAGCCTCCCCTATCTGACCTGTAAGAACTGTTGATGGGGGAAAATGTTACGAGTAACAAGAGATTAAAAGTGAAAATGCCATTTTATAAAGATAAATGTAACTGCAAGTGAATTGGACATTCCTCTCTGTGAGGGAGTCCAGTTCTCATCCCAGATCGGAGAATCACTTTTTCCTGGTATCTACATTGAAGGTCACTGTTCTGCTCTTGCCTTTCTTTGTCTTAACTATTCTGGTCAACTAGTGATGTGCTTAATAGAGTGGCACTTAGGTACATCATCAGTTTGGAAATGTTGAAAGATAATTTTGTTTTTCAGTATTTGCTTCAAAGTTGATCAGCTAAATCTGTGGCATTAAATCTTATTTTGATAGTATGTGATCCAGGGAGAAGGGGGCATAGCATTTCATCATAGGGCATTTTGGAAAATAATATGGTTAACTGCTTTGTAAGAAAGTCAGTTGGGGGAAAAAATTCAGCAGTCAAAAATCTTTTTGAGGAAAAGATCTGGGTCATAGGCCTGATTAATTCCATAGTTCATTCAGTCAAAAAAAAAAATATGAAGCCAATGCGTTTTCAGTGGCACCTGATTCTTTAGGTGGTCCTTGTTACTAGGAAGCAATGCCTTGCTACCAGATGGATGCCGGTTTGCAAGCAGTATTTCCTAATTATTCAGTGTTGTACCCTATCAACAGCCAGGTTCACGTGGAAGGAAAAAGAAAAAGCTTATTTCAACCCCACATACGTTTAAGATGCTATATACTGAGTGCAAGCAAACAAAAGCAGCCTAGCAGTACCAAAATCTATCAAACGAATGCTCTTTTTAAAAGAATGATACTTGCTAAGTTTCTTGGCTTCTCACACCTAGAAACTTCGCCTAGAATATTCTAATACATCTACATCAAAACTACTGTGTGCTTTTCTTTAGTCACTTGTGACTATCAGTAACCATTAGAATTTCATGAGTAGTGGAATACTGAATTATTCTCAGCTTTGAAGATCATAATTGCCAGCTGTTAGTTTACAGAACTGGCCTAGGCTTCCCTATAACTTGTGACAAGAAATATTTTTTTTCCTCATTTCTACTGATGAGCTAGAAGTACACATTTTTAGTATACTTGTTTTTCAAAAAAAATCTATCCTTAAAGTTGTGTCATAGGGAGATCAAAGTTTCCTAATGATTCAATCCTTTACCATGTTCACAGTACATTATTGAAATATATTGAAATGTTAAATTTTATGTTCATGAGTATGCCCAGTTTTCCCCCCCTCACAGAATAATTACTAAGTGCACATTAATTTATCCTAACTCTTTTTGTTTGTATCTTGTTTGTACTCTGTTGACTTGGTTAGCAAAGTTGATTTAGTTTTTACTTTTGTGCCATAGTATCTAATTTTAATATTTTAAAGAATTTTATCTAGATAAAACTTGTAGTAAATTAATAAGAGTATTTTAAAGTACTCATTTTGTTTATGTCTCTCATGTTAAAGCTTGTATAATTTTGAGTTACATAATTTATAAGCTTGCCAAAATTTAATAGTGTTTAAATCATAGTAACCCTGATGCATTTAATGGTTGCTATGTTGATCTGTCCTTATACACAGGAGATGTGTAAAATATACTTACTCTTGTTTTTATGTATTTCATATTTTCAACAAACTTTTCTGTACCTACTGTTTGTCAGATCCTGTGCTAGGGATTTAGTCGTTATTTGCATATTTCAGATTGTAATTCATCATTAATTTTATAACATTACTGTTGTCATTTCTTTTTCAGGGTATGGTACCGTTTGTTTTTGTGGGAACAAAAGACAGCATTGCTAATGCCACTGTTCTTTTGGATTATCACCTGAACTATTTAAAGGTGAGAAAGGAAGAACTTTAACTTTGAATCTTTTTGCACTAAAATAGAAAAACTCCATAGTAAATCTTAACACAATTAAGATTTGTTCTAGCCTGTACATGATAATGAAAGACCTATAAAAGATAATAGAAAAAAAATCATTTTGTTTAGCTTATTGTATTCTTTCTGAAAACACAAGTCAGTTTTCCATCATTTTAAATTTAAGAATCAGTATCCCCATTCTGAAGGAATTCCCCTATTTCCCATCATTCTTGTGGTAAACTCTCATACCCACTTTAGACAATCCTGTCTAAAATCCTTTTCATCCCATTGATCCTTTCTAGCCCTTGAGAGTTTTTTCCAGGCCAAATTTTATGTCTGTAACACTTGCTTTGTTGTCCCCTTTATGTCATTTATCAGGGAAAGCCCAGAGTTTCATGAAGTCCTCTGTTTAAATGTGTACCCTTCATAATTTTCTCCATACTCCGTTTTACAAACTAGAAGCAATTTGTCTTCTTGTAGAAATGCTCATTTTAGTTGGTATTTGTACCACTGTGCCTACTCCAGCTTAGAATCTGGAAAGCAAGAACCAGGAGGCTGCAGGGCATAGCAGAAAAAGCAGTGGATTGGCAGTCCAGCACTTGCCTGTAGTCTTCTGCCATGACCAGCTCTGTGTCTGTAGGCAAATCACCTCCCTAGACTAGGTGCTTTTTAAAATTTATTTTGGCCAAATGTTCTGTAATTCGACAAAATAGAATTTTACCAAAGTCACTTTTATAATTCCATCTTTGTATCCACATGTATCAAAAACATACTATAACTGGTACTAAATACTGTTTTTAAAGTAATCCAACTTTCTATTGTATTTATGAGGCTATCCTATTAAGAATTTTTCTGCTGACTTCTTAAATAAAATGAAGCAATTTATAGTTACATGTAAATAAGGAAGAAAAACATAATAGCTAGGCACTTCTTATCCTTCTTATGGTGGTCAATTAATAATTGAAAATGGAGAGGTTTCATCCAGCAAGGTTTGCATGGGTAGGATACCCCACTGATTTGCTTATTCACTTTTATTTTAAAGTGTGTCTTATGTGTAATCTGTTGTATGTGTTTTTCTTCCTATTCTTAGCTTAAATAATGTTGAAGAGCTGGAAATTTAGGGTTGCATTGTATCAGTCCCTTGTTCTTTTAACCAATGTTCTTCTTTAGATCTTTTGATTTATTCTTCACAATTGAATATCTTTTTGGGTTGTTAGCAGCTATCCTGTTGCCATGCTTCCCATCACCAGATCTTCCCTTGAGTGGGCTTGGCATCTCTTACCGAGTGGTGACTGCTTTGCCCCCATGGGATAACCTGGACTACCATTCTGTTTTCCTAGATCCACCCGTTCCATGAGCTATGACTGTACTTCTGGAGTAAGCCACTCACTTGGCAGCAGTCTCTCCTTTAATTAAGTCCTTGTAAAACAGTGTCTGGTTCAGAGCACAGATGACACTCATCTAGATCCTTACCTGCCCTTTTCCTGAAGGTGCTGTAACTAAGATTTTAAGAACTTAGCTTTACAGGGGCTTCCCCAGTGACTGTTCATGTGGACAGTCCCTATGATTGCCTCTACTCTAGTTGTGGATCTAGTTCCCTGCAGCTGGTAAATCGATGTTTATGAATAGATTGGAAGGAGAAGGGTTAGAACTGAGACATCATCTGGTTTTGACAGAACCTAGCATATTGGCAGCATTGTGTGTGAGGGTCTGTTAGTGGACCCCAGGTGTATATTTTGATCAATTGACTTTATACTGTTCGTCATACTTGTTTTAGCAGAGTTGTAGTCTTTAAGAGGTTTTCAAGGCATGATATCCAACTTTTTGGGTTAACTATTAGATAGTTCCTGTTCTTTGAAAGTAGAAGATGGCCCAAGTTCAGTGTTTCGTTAATTAAGATTTTAACTGGCAAATCTATTTCAGTTAATAAGATTATTTACAATGTGTGATTTTTAAGCTTAGCTGGTTAAGCCTTAAATGTCATTTATCTGTATTCATACGTTTTAGAGTTGTTTTATTCAATAACCTATTATCAAGAAGTCCCAAAACTACCATAATTGTGCCTTAGCAGATCTATTGGATAATATTGCCAAATTAAATAACTTAAAATTCTGTCAGTATAATTTTAATGCTGAGTATTTTTGTTATATCTCTTAATTCTGGACATCAATAATATGTTACCTATAGTAATTTTCTTTTTAAGGAGACCATTCAATTTCCTGATAATTCTGTGTAACAGTGTTTACTATGAACTTAGAGCTGAAATTGAAATATTTCCAGTATACTTTTTATCTGATGAAAAGGAGAAAGGTATTATTAAGTAAAATGTCAAATTATTTTTACTGTTATCTTGTATATTTTAAATAGGAAGTAGACCAGTTGCGTTTGGAGAGATTACAAATTGATGAGCAATTGCGACAGATTGGAGCTAGTTCTAGACCACCACCAAATCGTACAGATAAGGAAAAAGGCTATGTGACTGATGATGGTCAAGGACTGGGTCGAGGTAGTAGACCTTACAGAAATAGGGGGCACGGCAGACGCGGTCCTGGATATACTTCAGGTACAAACTAAGCATTTTACTCAGTAACTTTATCTGTTCCTAGACTTAATAGCTGCTGATCTCTAATATTCATTAGAACCCCATTACAACAATTTCTCACTATGTGGTTTCCAATTCACAGTGGGTCAAATTGTGTTGCAAGACACATAGAGTGAAAAACCTGATAATAACCCATAGAGTTCACAGGGCAGGTGTGAGTTCTGTCCACAGTCTGACTGGGGATAAATCTGCTTAAGCCCTTGTATGCTGATGCCTTTCCTAAGGCCTGTCCTGATTTTATTACTGTATAGCCAAAACTTTTTTCATTTGTGTACTGTGACTCATGTTTTGTCAGGCATGTGCTGGTCATACTTGCTGGATGGACTGTGTAAATCAGGGGTCTGCATCCTGTGGCTCATAAGGTGATTTTGAGTGGCATGGCCAAAGTCAGCCCTAGGCACAGTCAAGAAGTAGGCGAAGTTTCTCTTTGCCTCCCCAGCTCTTCTCTCAGTGCTTCTTTCTTCTCTCCCAGTACCTTTCACTGAACGCTGCCCCACTACCCGTGCCCTACTGTCTTGCTCAACTGTATATCTACTATGTAACTTGCTAATGATGGTATAAGGTATAATCCATCTCACAAATATTTGCATTTCAAAAAGGAACTCTGTAAGATGGAAAAGCCTTCAAGATCCACAGGAGTGAAGCTATAATGGTGAAGCTATAATTGCTCACTAGCTCCAACAGAGGAAGAGAGAGGTAGTAGAGTTGCTGTTCTGAAGTGGGGGAGAGAGCTACCTACTCCTAAGGCCAGCCTTGAACCTGAGCCCTCATCCCTTTCCCAACAGTCTGTTCTTGATGCTGTGGAAGGTCCCCCCTCACCAGGAAGTTCTTTTCCCATCTCCCATCCCCTGTGTCATTAACCCACCCCCTCAGGTATAATAAGTTCACTACAGTAAATCCTTTCTAATGATCAGTTATTCCTACGGGAGTGGGAGGGAAGGTTGTGGACCAAGCATCAGGCAAGCATATCCCCATTCAGCGAGGTCCAGTCCGTGATCCCATAAGAGACCATTCCCTGGGATAGTAGCCACAATGACCACCTTTGCCACCCTCTCTAAGATGACCAAAATGTGTGCATTCCCCTCTGTCCCTGGGCCAAACCTTGTTAAAAGGAACTCTCTCTCTAGAAGTTTTGTTTATTAAGGTATTGCATTTAACTGTTGTAGGCAACTTTTCCTCCAGAGAGCACAGATGTTTAAAGGAGCACAGCTGTTTAATGATGTGGCATACTCAGGTTTGAATTTAGATGGCTAATAGAATTCCTTTACTTTTTTATGAGAACGAAAAATGTGTGAAACAAAAATTACCTCAGATATTGTGAAAACCTTCATTTTGAACTTAAGATAATTTGTTTTACAAAATGGAAGGTGATAATATACTCTTCGGTGGGCTTATAAATTGGGAAGTGTAATGGATTACCCCCAGAAACGTCTCTGGAAGCTTCTGTTAACCTAACATTTTTTTTAAGTCAGACAATGGTATATAACTTTTAACTCTCGATAGGAACTAATTCTGAAGCATCCAATGCTTCTGAAACAGAATCTGACCACAGAGATGAACTCAGTGATTGGTCATTAGCTCCAACAGAGGAAGAGAGGGAGAACTTCCTGCGCAGAGGAGACGGGCGGCGGCGTGGCGGTGGAGGAAGAGGACAAGGAGGAAGAGGACGTGGAGGTGGCTTCAAAGGTACAGAGGGTTTTTCGTTTAAGAAATGAAGCTGAATTGTAACAACTGTCTGAAGTTCTATGAAAAAGCTAGGTGATTCAGGGACATACTATCAAGTCCCCATTTCTCGAACCATTTTGTACTGGTCACCAATAAGAAAGGCTCATGTAATTAGCAATATCAGACAGGCTTTCTTATAGTTTACGTAGAATAAAATATGAATAACCCCTGATAGCTAGTTCAGCTTCTTTGGGTACTCTAAACATCACATCTGATCATTAGTTCAGGTTGACATATCACACAGTTGATGTAGAACTGTGATGGTTTAGGAATGTTTTCTGTAACATGTGCTGCTGTGCACTAAGCCGCTCTAGTCATGTCCAACTCTTTGCAGCCCTGTGGACTGTAGCCCGCCAGGCTCCTCTGTCCATGGGATTCTCCAGGCAAGAGTACTAGAGTGGGTAGCCATTTCCTTCTCCAGGGGATCTTCGCGACACAGGGATCGAACTCAGGTCTCTTATGTCTCCTGCATTGGCAGGCAGGTTCTTTGCCACTAGTGCCACCTGGATGCTAGATTATTAGACAGTGTGTAACTGAAATTGCTAGGTTGTTGAATATATTTTAGATTCTGTGGTTGATCTAAATACATTGAGGATGTGGAAACAAAGAACTCGCCAATAGGCATGTCAGAATCAGTGACCATTGAACCTTTTGAAAATGTCCCTATAGGAAACGACGATCACTCCCGAACAGATAATCGTCCACGTAATCCAAGAGAGGCTAAAGGAAGAACAGCAGATGGATCCCTCCAGGTAAACCTGTGTGCCTCTTTTCATCTAAATTGTCCCGGTTACAGAAGTTTGAGATTTATGTGAATTTGCTATACTATATAGGTATTTGTGAAATACTTTCCTTTCAACATTACATTTGTGGTCAATTTTAGTCTTTTGTGACAAGTATACAAAGAAGATTTCTCTAGAGAATGTGCAGTCTCAGTATTTGTAAAGATTTCAACAACCACATTATGACTTCAGTACCACATAGGTGGTTCCCCCTACCCCCGTTCTCCAAGGAAAGAAACAGGAATGTACTGAGACTTGTGTAAGCCCTGTGGAACCCGCATCCCTCCTCACTGGAGTTGCAAGGATAGGGTGTCCTCTTTGACTGGAGAGTAAGAAAAAGAAGGTGTCTAGCTCACAATAGACAGGGCTGATGGCACTCAGCTAGTACATGCTGAATCAGTCAGATGCTTATTTAGAGCCAGCCTCTACCCTGAGAACCCATCTCATGTGGCCAGCACCTGTGCTGAACACACTGTTAACGTAATTTTAAAATGACCCCCCAAGCACGGCCAGGTACCTTGGCTGGGTGTATTGTATCTCGCTTAATGTTTCAGCAGTACCCTGAGGTAAGAAGTTTTACTATTCTGTTTTATAGGTGAGTAAACTGAAGTTTAGAAAGATTGAGTCACATAGTTAGCATACACTAGAGTGATATTTGAACCCTGGTACCTCATTCCCAGAACGCATGATCTCTTTGGCTGCGTCTTTAACTCTGAAGACTTAATCCAAATAGTTGGGGGTCCCTTCATGACTATGGATTGGTTTGGGACCAGTACCTAAAATTAGTGAGACATAAATTTTAAGAGCAGAAACTTCATGACAGAATATTCCTTAGAATTCATAGCATTTGTAAGTAGGTGTTAACTATTAGCTGGTGCTTAAGGATCATCACAGAAAAGATCTTAGACCTAGAGATTGATGAAATTATGTACACATGTATTTTGTACCAGTTTTATAATTCCCCTCTTGACAACCAAACAGTTAAAACACTCACCCAGGACCAACAATTAAACACA
This sequence comes from Okapia johnstoni, assembly GCA_024291935.2. Classification (NCBI taxonomy): domain Eukaryota; kingdom Metazoa; phylum Chordata; class Mammalia; order Artiodactyla; family Giraffidae; genus Okapia; species Okapia johnstoni. Next base: position 110,933,931 of record CM044305.1, read on the forward strand.
CTTTGAAATTCAAGTGCACCATTTTGGGACTATAGGTAGTCCCATTTGTACTTGAAGCATATCAATACTTTTATTAATTGTTGTAGGCCTGTGTGTCAACGTTATCTTTCTTTTGTACAACATCTACAATTGCATTAGCAGTGTTTAAGTGTTCAGTGCTGGCATTTAAAAATTTTATATAAATCTAAGAATATTATTTTTTAAATCGTATTCATCTCTATCCTCTTCCTGGGATTCCAGTTCTCCCACACATTGGTGTCTTCAAATTTCCCTGTACTATTTTTATTCTTGAGAGTTTAAGTTGTATGATCCTCTGACTTGCCTTACTGTAATACAAGCTATTAGAAACCAGTGCTCATGAGTATATATGAGTATATATATAGTGTGTGTGTGTATGTGTGTGTGTGTATGAGTATATACAATTTATGTGTATATATACACACACACACACATACTGTAAGACAGAGGGAGCCCTCAGTGTAGACAAAGTTAATCATACTTACGATAGAAATGAAGATGTCAACTAAAGGCTAGTTAATAAGTGAGTTAAGTTATTGCTCTGGTAACATCAGAATAGGAAGACAATAATTTGTCTCTTTCCTCCTGGGTTTCATATCTTTGAAGAATAAACCATTTTTTTGAACTCTAGTATTACATGTATATTTTGCATATATATTTTGCAATCAGTAATAGGAGTTCATTTTAACTATTTGTTTCTCATTGTTTTGTTCTACGTAGAAGAAGACACAGTAGGATTGTGAGTTTTTATCTAACTTTGGATGCAGTGAGATGACCAAGGTGTTCCAGTTACAGAAGAAGAGTGTTTTAGAATCATAAGCCAAATAAACCTCCTACCTGACCTTAATTTCTCACACTTCTTCTATTCAAATCCCTTTTAACATGTGGAATTTACACTTTGGGCTTAAATTTCTTGTCAGGCCAATTACAGATTACAACAGAATATGGTCTTTGTATATAACAACTATAACTTGTTTTAGATCAGAGTTGACTGCAATAATGAAAGGAGTGTCCACACTAAAACATTACAGAATACCTCCAGTGAAGGTAATCGGCTGCGCATGGGTAAAGATCGTAACCAGAAGAAGGAAAAGCCAGACACCGTGGATGGCCAGCAACCACTTGTCAATGGAGTACCCTAAACTGCATAATTCTGGAGTGATATCCCCTATACCATTTCTGTAATTCTTATTCCATATTAGAAAACTTTGTTAGGCCAAAGACAAATAGTAGGCAAGGTGGCACAGGGCATGAAATGAACAATTCCGTTAAGAATTTTGCTTTTTTCACATTGGCCATAAGCAGCAATTTTCAAATTTGCACAAAATGAGGTCTTAAAATTTTTGAAACATTACTTTTAAATAATTAAGTATACTTAGCACTTCATGACAGTATTTTCATTTGTTTTTTTTTTAAATACCAAGCAGTGATATTCTTTGTTAATTTGGACCGTTACCCTGCATTGGGTGATAACTCCCTGGTACATTTCAGTTTTTCTGAATAATAGCATTTATGGTAATCATATTAGACTTCTGTTTTCAATCTCATATAGAAGTCCATAAAATACTATGGCATTTCATGTCCTGTGTCAGTTTATGTTTTGGTCCACTTTTCCAGTATTTTAGTGGACCCTGAGATGTGTGTGATGTGACATTTGTCATTTTCATTAGCAAAAAAAAAAAAGTTGTATGATCTGTGCCTTTTTTATATCTTGGCAGGTAGGAATATTATATTTGGATGCAGAGTTCAGGGAAGATAAGTTGGAAACACTAAATGTTAAAAGATGTAGCAAACCCTGTCAAACATTAGTACTTTATAGAAGGATGCATGCTTTCCATATTTTTTTTCTTACATAAACATCAGGTTAGGCAGTATAAAGAATAAGACTTGTTTTTGTTTTTGTTCTGTTGCACTGAAGTTTGACAAATAGTGTTATTGAGAGGGATGTGTAATTTTTCTGTATAGACCGGAGAAGAAGTAAGGGTCTTTTCATTTGCGAGAGGCTCAAATGTTTTCAGCTAGGAACAAATCTTCCTGGTCGAAAGTTAGTAGGATATGCCTGCTCTTTGGCCTGATGACCAGTTTTAACTTAGAGCTGTTTTTTCTTTTGTCCTTCCGGAGTTTTGTGAAGTTTCTCATTTTCATTTCAAGCTTATTTGGGGGAGGTAGAAAGGTCATTTCCATGTGTGCATAATAATCCTGTGAAGTACAGGTACTTTGAGAAACATTGGAAGCAGGTTAAATGTTTTGTAAACTTTGAAATGTTAGGTCTAATGTATAAGCAGACTTGGAAAGCAGACTAGGAATGGTTAACACATGAGACTTTTTTCTTTAGTTTTTCTACCTTTTTTTTTTTTGACTTGTTGGGTTTTGGTTTTTTGTTTTTTTATGAAATTTACTGAGGAAAATATGTGAAGGACCTTCACTCTAAGATGTTATATTTTTCTTAAAAAATAACTCCAAGTAGGGGTACCACTGAATCTGTACAGTGCCGTACAAACCGAAGTTCTGCCTCTGATGTCTCTTGTGAGTTTGTTTCTTTGACTTTTCATTTTATGGTTACTTTTCCTTGCATACAAATAAGCATATAAAAATGGCAACAAACTGCACATGATTTCAAGAATATTAAAAAGTCTTTTAAAAGTATTGCCAAACATTAATGTTGATTTCTAGTTATTTATTCTGGGAATGTATAGTATTTGAAAACAGAAATTGGTACCTTGCACACATCATCTGTAAGCTGTTCAGTTTAAAATACTGTAGATAATTAACCAAGGTAGAATGACCTTGTAATGTAACTGCTCTTGGGCAATATTCTCTGTACATATTAGCGACAACAGATTGGATTTTATGTTGACATTTGTTTGGTTATAGTGCAATATATTTTGTATGCAAGCAGTTTCAATAAAGTTTGATCTTCCTCTGCTACACTGATGTTGATGCAATCCTTACAAATGATTGCTTTCAAAATTTTAAGCTAGGAAAAGTCTATAGAAAGTGTTCTGTTACAAAATGTATCTGTTACCATTGGAAATTTCACATGTCATAGGAAGTTAGCCGATACCTACCAACTTTCAAGAACTTGATCTTGTTTAATAAGGTGAAAAGAGCAACAAAATGGTACAAAAGCACATTGTGCCATTACAATATGCACTAAGTCTCTTTTTTACCATGGCTGAATTCAGCAAGGCGCTAACTTGCTTAAATGTGAATTGCTAACTTCTAAAACTGTAATTTGAGTCACATGTTTTCATGTGGAGTTGGAATTGATTCATATTACAATTTGTGTGCTAAACATGTATGTTTTTCAGTTCAAAGTCATGTTTTTAAAATCTTATTAAAGTTTCAAAAATCTGAAGATTGTTTATCTAGATGTAAATTTTTATTAAAAAGTTGCACTTATGAAAAAGCAAAAATTTAGTCTGACAGATGTTTGCTCCTGGTCTTAAATTTCTAAATGTAACAAAACTTAAAGATGTGGGGAGGTATTAATCATGCAAAGCATATATTATGCCTTGCAAATAATCTTTTATGGCCCCTAAAAGGCAGAAATGTAGATAATTGAAAATAATTCTATATATTCCCAGTTAGAGGATTTGAACACATTAATTACATAGGATGCTACTAAACCATGTTAAAGACATGCTCCTGTCTGTGCACACATAAACATACTTGCCATTTGGAAACTATTAAATATGTCTATGAATCTTTTAAAAAAATGTTGATGTCAGTAATAGAGAACATGACAGTTTGTAGGTAGAATATGTCTGAATTGATTATTGTGATAACTTGGTGGAAACTGTGGCACAGCCTAGAAAAGTAGATAGAAATAGAGAGATGACTGTGTCAAAATTCTTCCCAGTGTTAGAATCCAAAACGATCCAGTGATAAGCAAGACAGTCTCTCTATATATAAATGGTGTATTTTTTTTCTGGACAAAAATCCATCTTTATTTTCTGGCTTTCTAGTTTTTCATTGGTACCTTTTCTGAATTTCTGTTACCTGTTCAGCCTAGTCCTGTACTCTTGCACAATCCATTAGAGGTGGTAAGTAGCAACCATCCTCAAGTAACTTTGTTGGGTTTTCGTGGTTTCACGTTTCAGTGCTTGCTACGTGTGAGTACCCTATTGGTGGCAGCAGGCTTGAGACTCAAGCCTGTCTTGTCTCAGTTGGCTCACTTGGAGGCATTTCTCTCATCTGACCATGAACTTCTGGTTCCTGGTGGTTAGGAGTATAGTGCCTTTTAGAGTCAATATACTGATTAGATCATTTTTGACCAATTTTCTTCATGGCCATAAATAGCATCTTTGCATCATGACCCTTTGAGCCTCTGATAAGCAGTTATTCTGAAATAGCCATTACAGGATGCTAGTCTTGATTGCTCAGAAGGCTTAATGGGTACCAGTATTTAAATTTTGATCATCTTTCCCTCTGTTTATCTGAAACTGTTTGAAGGTTTTTTTTTTTGGGGGGGTGCTATTTAAAAATTTTCTTTCCATTTCTCTCAGAAGTTTCCTTGAAGAAACAGGGAAATATGTTTTATGCTAATGAGTTTCATGTTAATGGGAGATACATTAAAAGTCTTTGCAAGTTGCACTTGCTAAGTGATTCAAGAGTAAGCTTCAAACTAAGTGCCTAAAGGTTTTCCCACCAATTTCTATATACCATACACTTAATTACAGGGGTAGATCAAAATTAGAAAATTGTCAACAGAAAACAGTTACATGGAATCCTGAGAACTAGAGTGTATTATTCAGTATCAAAGAGAACATACATGGCTTATGGTAAGAGAAGAAAAGAATTCCAGTATTTTTGGTAAACAGTAAGGCATCTTTGTCAGATTTCCCTGGAGATCGAAGCCTGTAAGGTATTGCATCAAAGAAGACTAGTGCTCAAGGAATAAATACCATTAAAAGTTGCAAGTGCAGCCTGGATATTACATGATAAAAAGGAACCTAAGGAGTTAGGCTGTGACGAGGGAGGAATCAGGAGGTAGATTCTACACTTGACCTGGGTGCACACTAGCTCTCTGCTTCCTGGAAGAGTCATTTCACCTCTTCATGTTCCAGTTTCTTCATGGGTTAAATAAGTGGTTGCTAAGATATCATAGGGGCTTCCCTGGTGGCTCAGTGGCAAAGAACCTGCCTCCAATGCAAGAGACGCAGGTTTGATCCCTGGGTTGGGAAGATCCCCCGGAGGAGGGCATGGCAGCCCAGTCCAGTATTCTTGCCTGGAGAATCCCATGGACAGGAACCTAGCAGGCCACAGTCCGTGGAGGCGCAAAAGTGTCGGATGCGACTTAGCGACTAAACAACAGCAACATGTTTTACATGGAGAAAGCAAGTAATTGTTAATGAGCCACCCACCTGATTTCATCTAGTTCTCACTAAATATTCAGTGAACATTCACTGTATATCAGGCACTTCACAGGCGGCTTGGGGATATGGAGATAATGTTTCAGACCTTCAAGAAGCTCAGTGTCAAGTGGGTGAACTCGGTAAGTCAGCGGGCAGTTCAAACACATGGTACAGTCAGTGCTCAGATGCACAGGGTGAGGTGTGCGCACACAGAAAACAACCCAAATCAGGGTGGTATGGAGTCAGTAAAGGGCTTCTCGGTGAAATGAAATTTACCAAAATCGGAGGACAGGTTGGAAAGTTGAGCCAGGGGAAAAGGGGCCAGGGCCATTGATCTGGGCATGAAAAAGTCAATTGGGGGAGCTTCCTGAAGCTTCATTGTGGCTGGAACAGAGAATTTGAGGCAGAGAAAGGTGAGACAAGCAATATGGCCAAGGCAGACCTACGGTGCTGTGTTAGAGGTTTGACTTGCAGGAGCCCCTGAAGGGTTTTAAATGAGATCAGATTTCCGCTTGAAGTGTGGAGGGACAGACAAGATTGCCCATAACTAAAGGAGCCTCTGTCAAGTTGCCTGGTAACCAACGAGCAGGAGGGACTGGGCCTACATCCAACTTTGCGGAGGCTCGGCTGCCCTTGGTCCTAATCCGGCTTCCCACAAGGTCACAGGTGGTAGCAGCCTGTGTTCCCAGACAGCTTCCCTGACAGCTGGCATTTAAACCCTGGTTTGAACTTCTGCCTGCAAGGCCACCAGCATCAATACTGCCCTGCTAAAGGGTAACTCCAAGGGAAGACCCTTCCCTGGAGCCCAGCCCCAAGGATGCAGGCTGCAGGGCCCCAGCCTTTGTGGCTCTGCTGGGAGCCCAGGCGTCCTTGAGCCTCTTCTTCCTGAGCCTTGCTGGTAAGTTTCCCTCATTAAAACCTTTCCCTTTTGCATGCTGGCATGCTGTTTCCCTTTGCCCACTGAGGCACAGATCGTGTCCCACAGGAAGCAAGCTCCACTTCTTCCAGCTCTGGCATTTGGGAAACCGCAAAAGGGCTCAACTAAGCCATACGAGAGCTGTGTGACACCCCTCCTAGGTAGGGCTGGTGGTGGGAGACCTGGCTGAGCTGAAATCACTGGTGACATGCGATTTCAGGGCTTGTCTGGGTCCACGCCAGTTGCTACAAAGACCATGGAAAGCCCTCCATGGAGGACAAACTGAGACCGATTCTTTGGCACTCCCTACAAGTCAGCCAGCCCTGTGAGCCCTAAGGAAAAAGAAGTTGAGAGAAAAGAGCCCTTGGTCTGAAGTGCCGTTGGAGCAGTAGATGCAACCTCTCCTCGGATTTGAGACCTGTTGTCCAGGAGCTTGCGGAGAGGGTCGAGGGTTGAGGTCCAGACAGAGAGGCTTCATCGCACAGGGAATTGAACTCCCTGAGGCTTGAACTACTTACATGATGAAGCTACACCCAGGAGGTAAGTGGCAATGGATGGCCAGCATTGGAGCCTTACCACCAGATTCCCTTTTGCCAAGTGAATTGGCTGGTTCAGCCAAGCACATTTGCCTGCGCTGGGCTTAGAATCAGATGCTCACAGGGAAGTCAGATTCACATACCATAAAGAGGAGACTTCCCTACTGAGGTTGCAGGTGCTTCAAGGCACCTGGGCCTTATAGATGGACTGTATGAGAATCCTGGGCCTCAGGGTTAACTCGTGAGCAAAGGACCTTAATTCAGAGAAGGCTGAAGAAGCGGATGGGATCTTATACAAGGAGGATGTCCCTCTAATTTTGCTCCTTCTACCAGGAGTAAGGGATGGGATGATCCCTTGCTGCTGATTTAGGCCCCACCCAAAAGAGTAAGAGGAAATAAGGGGGCTGTAAATTGTCCCAGGTCTCAGCAAAAGTGAAAAGGCCCAGACCAACACTGAAGGCTTACTTCAGTGTTCTTAGGGTGCCGGGAGCCAGCTCACGAGATCCCACCCATGACAGAGTCATGAGGAGAAGACCTGACGAGCAGAGCACCTCAGGCCTCAGGGATTCTAGGAAGGCTGCCTCAGCGCTCACCTTAAAGATGATATCTGTCTTTCTGATGCTTGCTATAATAAACCTCTTCTTATTTTCTGTGACTTAGGCAAAAGGCCTTTCCTGATCTCTTCCCAAATAGATCAATTTAAAACCTTAATCGACAAGGCCCCTGAACGGTAATTCCCTATAAGATTATCTAGGATATAGAGTATTTTAATTTAAACTTCTCTTACTAGTATATTAGTTTGCTTGATAAAAATACCTGTGCCTTTTTGAGCTAATGTGCATGACTTCTCCTTAACAATAAACAGCATTGAGAGCCTCCGCACAGAAAGCCCCAATGGGCACAGAACCCTTCGTAGGAAAGAAGGCTTATTAGGAAATATAAGAAATATTGTGTATGAAACTGTTACTTAGTCTATATTTACTCACTATGTTTTTGCTCTTAACGTATTTAGCCTATATAATGAAAGCATAATAGTTAGAGATTGATATAAATAGAAGTTTAGCTTTAATACAAATAATAAGACAATTGTTAATTTAGCTGGTGATTTTTTTGCTAATAACTGACCTTTGCGCTACATTGTTTCAGCTTGCTGTACCATGACCTTATGGGACCACATTCTTTTTCCTTGGGCTCGGGCTGTGGGATGGATTACCGAAGACAGGTTTTGCCTTGAGGCTTTCTGTTGATAAATTTTTTCCTGCTGTGCCTGATTCAGGAGTGTTCTGGCTGGTCGACCCCTGTCAATGGAGAGTCGCGGGGTGTTGGCAGGCCCCCTAGGCCAGAAGATGATGTAAACAAAATGAAACTTTTTGTAACTAAGATATGCAAACGGTTTCGATAATGGTCAAAACTGCTGGCCCATTAAGCTGCATTGGTATGCCTCTATACATTTATTTCTACATACCACTAAAAATATAAAAGCTGTCTTGAAAACAATAAAGTCAGGAGACACTTGGAGACGCTAAGATTCGCTGTGTCTTCTCATTTCGCATCGGTGACGCCGTACTTCCTGAAGGAACCCCTGGACCAGCTGGAGCTGGACTCTGGCATTAGGGCTCTGGTCCTCAAAGGGATCCTTAAGGAAGGAGGTGGATGGGGAAAGCCAAGAGCGGAGATCCTCATAACCCAAATCACTCTAAAGAGAATGTAGAGAGAAGATAGGGGTGTAGGAAACAAAAAGAACTGATAATCGAGCGGGCATTAAGGTGAGCCTTGCGGAGAGCTGACACAAGGAGGTGGTGGATGTTGGAGGCCACGAATGTTTCCCACTGCCTGGCCAGGAAGTCTCCATAGCCTGTTGTGTACTTGGAGAAGGGTGCAGAGGAGGAAGCTGAGTACTTAGCCACATATTCATGCTGCCAGAATGAGACTCCTCAGGCCCACAGGCCTCTGCGTGATCCAGGAGACTTGATTTTTCTGGCCCGACTGCTAGAGGGCCGTTCAGTCCAGATTTGAGTCCCTTCCAAAGCAAACTTGGCCCTGGGCCCAGTCGTCTGCCCTCTTCAGAGGGATGGCTGACTTTTGCCCTTGTCCATGTGGCCTGGAACATAGGTGCGGGGAGAATTTTGCAGATCTACCGGGCACTGGTGCCCCAGGAATTGTCATTCTTGGACCTGATGGGTCCACAGTAAGTTTCCCTGGAGGATTTGGGACTGGTTTTACTTACACCCAAGACACTTGGCACCATTGCTGCAGAGACCTTTGGCCCCTTTGAAGGGACCATGCTTGGGGTCGCTTCAACTGACTGCAGGACTGGTACAGACATGCCGGGTTCCCTCAGCCCATCAGAGTACACTCATCTGCTGGGTGGGTGTGGGAACCGCCATCCCTCCTGGTGACTTCAGGGCCTCTTGAATTTCCAAAGCCTGCCAGGATTGTGGCATTGAAACAAGTATCAAGTACCAGTTGGTGACAAAACCGAAAAGGCTTATTCCATTGCCAGGAGTGAGTGGTAGTGCATACTATATGCCAGCTCCCAGCCTGGGTAGGCAGTCAGTTAAATCCAGTGTCTGATTGCAGACCGTTGTGGCTTTAATAGTGGCCACCCGGTCACTCAAAGCACCTGATATGCCAGCAGGTGACTCAACTGACTGCCTCCATCACTGGTGCTCGGTGTGTGGTGGGCAGCTGCACTGTCCAGGCCCTCAGCCACCAGCCACATGTGGCTGCTGACCACTCAAAGGCTGCTCTGAACTGAGATGTGCAATTCTCAGTATAGAATGCACAACGCATTTTGAAGACTTAGTTTGAAAAAAGAATGAAAAATACCTGTTTTTTTATATTTAAATGCTGGAATGTTACTATTTTGGATCTATTTTGGGTTAACTGAACCATGTTACTAAAATGAGTTAGACCTCTTTTTACCTTTTTTTTTTCTTAATATATAGTGACTACTACGAAATGTAAAATTACATGTGGGGCTCACATTGTATGACTCTTGAACAGAATTGCCCTAGACATTGCTCATGCTCCCTGCTCTCTATTTCTCCAGGAATTAAAAATTATTTTCACTTGGCAGAGCATGAACCTCACCTTAAAAACTATCCTCCCTCAAGCATGTTGACCTTCCCTAGCAATACTTAATAACTACAATAATCCATTGTTTATTAATGGAATATGAAGATCAATAATCCATAGGGAAAACTCATTGTCTTCCACTGATGGCAGCTTTGACAGCAGCCCCCAGAGAAAAGTTTTCTCCCTAATGCAAGCTCTCTAAGCGCAGCTGTCCACGGGTGGCAGGGCCTTGAATGAGGATAGAGGTCAGAGTGAGACCACTGGAGTACGTATCTTTGGGGCTATCTGAGCAGCAGCCCAAAGAGTTATTCCAGAACCTCATAAGGAAAGCAGTGAGGAACTTCCCTGGTAGGCCAGTGGTTAAGACTCCGCACTTCCAATGCAAGGGGCCCAGGTTTGATCCCTAGTCAGGCACTAAGATCCCACATGCCTCGGGGAGCTGCTAAAAAGGAGGGGGGGAGAGGAAAAACTGCGACCTTACAGACACTACACAGAAGGAACCATCTTTGGGTATTAGAGGCAGCACTTCCTGCACATAGGAATGCTATTCAGGAATATATAAGTCACCAGTTGTTGTGTAGTCACTAAACTGTGTCTGACTCTTTTGCAACCCCATGAACTGTAACCTGCCATGGGATTTCCTAGGCAAGAATACTGGAGTGGGTTGCCATTCCCTTCTCCAGGGGATCTTCCCAACCCAGGGATCAAACCCGGGTCTCCTGCATGGGCAGGTGATTCTTTACCACAGAGTCACCTGGGAAACAGCTAAATTCGACCATGGGCCGCAGCAGTAAGAAGCCACAGAAGCAATACCTGCCTCTCCCAAGCCTCAGCTCATTCTGATCCCATGGAGTTTTCATTATCTATGACAAGCCTCACATCTGATGTCTCTGACAACAAGACTCTGCCAATATTTGGGGTGGGTCATCTCACTGCTACTGAATGGTGCAGGCACTTTGAATGACAATGATTGGCCCTGGCGAACGGGAAAAATGTGACTCTCAGATCCAACATTCCCGTCCTACAGTGGGTTGTTGCCGAACTGAATTCCATCACATGGGTGGATCCCTGATGGTCCAGTCGGGAAAACAGAAATCACACCCCAGTGATTTTAACAGAATTTAATGTAGAGATTGGTTAATCCAATCTTAAAGGACTGAAAATGCAAAGCTGGAGCATTAAGATGTCAGAGTTGAGTTCTGCAAGAAACATTGACCATCTGAGGCCTGGACGAACAATGAGAGGAGACTGGGTTGATGAGCAGCTAAAAGCTCAAAAGCAAGACCCGCAGAGTTAAATATCTAGACCTCTAGGAAAGGAGCACTACTGGTCAGTAGTGATACCCTGGTAACATGCGGGAAATTAGACCACTGAGGACAGGGTGCCAGCCAACACTCTGGTGCTGGTGTGTCTGAGGAGACATGATGATGCTGGTTGCTGGTTTTGAGAGGGGTGGGGAGTCAGAGGGTGAAACCTGGAAATTGGATTCAGCAGCTTCTACTGGACCCAACTATTTCTGCCAGAATGAAGAACCGCGGTCTTCCAGTCTCCCTCTAGGGCCTCTTATCAGCAGAATCTAACAGGCAGCACTGGCAAAGGAGAAATGGGGTGTGCAGAATGCCAGCCTCAGCCTCACAGAGCAAAGTGTAGAAGGATGGTTTGGAACTGATATAAATAATTGACAAAGTGCAGCAAGCTGGAAAAATTGCAAAACAGAAACGGTACATCCAAATCGTCAACCCAACTGCAAGAATAGGTGACTACCCACGCAGTAGGTACTGAGATGGCCCTGTTGCCTGCCTTGCCTTAGCTACTGGCTTAATGTGGGCCTCAACTTTGAGACTTGGTACCAAACACAGAAGCCTGTTTTACTGATGGGTTAGTAATTTTCAGTGGGATACTGCTAAGCCATTTGTTATATGATGATAAATGCTGACAACCCCTGGCATTGACTAATCTGCACAATGGGTGGAAGTGCAGTGCTTTTTGGGTAATAAAGCATTGAAATATCCCTTTACATAGACTCATAGGCTGCTGCCTCACTCTTTAGTCAGGAGTCAGGTCACTGAGTCACCCAAAACTATTAAAGTTATACCCTGTAGAAACAAATACAACTCACTCACAAGCCCAGTTAATAAGTCACATATATATTTGTCTCCTAGAAAAGACCACATCCTGAGAAAAGCAAAGCACCTGCAATGAGAAAATCAACTGGACCTCTGAGCCATCTTATCCATAGTGCTTACTGGATCTATATCCCACTGTGCTCGGTTATTGACTGGAAATAGTCTACAGGAAATATGACCTTGGCACAGACTCAGTGGAGGATTGTAAAGACAGTGCCTGGGACTGTAAGGCAGTCATGCTATAGACAACAGATTGAAGTGGCATGCTTGTGTGGCTGCCACACTGCACAGTAATCATTTCCCTCCTTTTTTGGACCCACACTGACCATGGCAAGTAGATGGAAAGATTTTACCTCATGGATCACACAAATGTGGATGAACACAAATGTGGAATGGCTTCTTGTGTCCTTTCCCACTGGGCAGAAAACTCTGATGTTGGGTTAGCCACTCACTTCCTCTGAAAGTTGGGGGATACTTCTGTTAAAACAAAGTCACCTTTGTCCTGAAGCTGTCTTCCTTAATCTGAAGAGATTGCTTTGGGTAAAAGAATTGTTAACCCTGGGTCTCTGTGCAGTTTTTCATTCCAGGATGTAAAATTAGGTCTGGTTAATTCTTGCCTGGAGAATTCCACAGACAGAGGAGCCTGGCTGGCTATAGTCCATAGGGTCACAAAGAGTCATACACGAATGAAGTGACTTAGTACGCATGCATGATGGACTATAGCCCACCAGGCTCCTTTGTCCATGGGATTCTACAGGAAAGAATACTGGAGTGGGTTGCCATGCCCTCCTCCAGAGGATCTTCCCAACCCAGGAATCAAACTCACACCTCTTATGTCTCATGCATTGGCAGGTGGGTTCTTTCCCTCTAGCGCCACCTGGGAAGCCCTACAGCCTACAGTCCATGGGGTTGAAACTATATATATATATATATATATATATATATATATATATATATATATATATATATATGTTTGACTGTACCTTGTCTTAGTTGTGGCATGTGGGGTCTTTGTTGTATCATGCAGGATCTTTCATTGTGGCACATGGACTCTCTAGTTGTGGCATACCAACTCAGGAGTTGTGGCGCACGGCCTTAGTTGCCCCATGGTACGTGGGATCTTAGTTTCTCAACCAGGAACTGAACCGCGTCCCCTGCATTGTAAGGTGGATTCTTAAATGCTGGGCCACTAGGGAAGTCGAGTTCATTCTTGAGGGTAGCTCAAGGACCCCACATGGACAGATTCAAATCTGTGAAGCCAGTAGAGCACTAAAGAGGACATAACCTCTCCGTTTTCCTAATCCAGTTATGGACAGACTGTACCAGTCTGGGGCAGTGACCATAGTACCAACTATCACAAAGCCAGATCTGTCACCCCCAATTTCATTTGTCTATAAGGGCTCTTACCAGCATTCCGCTATCAGACAATGCCTCAGGTGTCACTTCTCCCAGGCAGTGGCCTCAGCCACTGTTTTCCTTCACCTTCCACACTCATGCATCCACACCCCATGATGTCCATGCTAAATAGATGCAGGTCACCTTGGAACCAACTCAAAGCAACATTATGTGCTTCTCACCCACTTCCAGGACTAGATTTTCTGGGTGCTAAGACAACCTCCCTTGCCTCCACTGCCTTTCACTTGGAGACAAGGTGACCCACTTCGTGCGGGTAGCACACAATTCAATTCAGTCTCTCAGTCGTATCCAACTCTGTGACCTCATGGCTGCAGCATGGCAGGCTTCCCTGTCCATCACTAACTCCCGGAGCTTGCTCAAACTCATGACCATCAAGTCGGTGATACCATCCAACCATCTCATTCTCTGTTGTCCCGTTATCCTCCTGCCTTCAGTCTTGCCCAGTATCACGGTCTTTTCCGGTGAGTCACTTCTTCACATCAGGTGGCCAAAGTAGCACACAACTCTTCAGTAACCAAAGATCCAGTGGGCATAGGCTATATATGCTGAGTCTTTGGTGCCATCAGCAGGCCGGCCTTGGGGGCAATAGAGACGCAGTGCATCACCATTTTACATGCATTTCCCTCCATCAAGAGGTGTTTCTAAGGCTCATCTGGGAGATTACCAAAGAGATAGCTGAGAGTTACACTAGCAAAGATACTCTTGACTCCCTACCTCTGATTGTCTTGGATATCTGTATAGCTTTGGGTTAGTACTGACTAGGCAGTGTGTATTGTGGTCAGCTTCTGGCCCAATCGCTCACTGCAAGCTATAGGAGCTAGCTACGTGACTCTAAACCACTCCCCATCTCAGCCCTGGGATTTTTTTTTTCATGACTTGGCTTGGAGTCTGTGACTAGAGGTTTTGGAAAATTCTACAGTTGAACTTTGTACTCTTTGTACAGATGAACTTTATACTCTTATTTAGAACCCTCCTTGTTTTACAACATCTTCTCTGCCATCCTCACCAACTCCAGAAACCATACTGAAAAATCCAATCAATTTCTGTCACCAGAGGGAAGGTAGGTCTCACTGTGGGATGCTGACAGAATACGAGACAACGTATGTCATCTTGCTAACACTTGGGCTTTTAAGTTATCTCCATGAAACCTATTATTGTGCCCATTCTCCATAACATAGTGGTGTTTTCTGTAACTCACCTTCCAAAGATGGATTACAGGGGGCAGGACTAGAGGCAGGGAGCCTAGGGTGTTGGAATAATGAGCCAGTGCAATGGCAGTGAGAATGAAGAAGGGTGGGATTGCTATGATATTTAGGGCATAGAATTAGTGGGACTTAGTGCTTATTACTTATAGGGAAAAGGATAGGGAAGAAACTAATGTTATGATTCACAAATTTGTGCCTTGAGTTATAGTTTTCTTTTAGAGGAAAGAAGATATATTAATTCAACTAATCTTTATTGAACATATATCGTGAGTCAGGCAGTGAATTTGACGCTAGAGATACAGAAGAAAAAGACATTGGCACATAGAAAAATTAGCATAAAAGGTAATTACAGGTACAAATAGATAGGTACTTCTTCATATGAAGCACTGAGAAAGGCAGAGCACAGTTCGTTAGTGTTCCAGCTAAGAAACTTAATAAACTGAATCTAACCATGTGGAAGCATCACACATGCTAACAAAAATGGACATTTTACAAAATAAATGGCTTGTGTTCTTCATACCTATCAAGGTTGTGAAAGACAATACTGAGGAACTGTTTCTGGTCAAATGATACAAGGAAGATACGATAGTTAAATGCAATATATGATCAGGGATTTGCCTCTTGGACCAGAAAATCTTGTTGTCTTTTGTTATAAGGGACATTACTGGGAAATTTGGCTATAAATAAAGTAGATTACCTGGTGGCTCAGATGGTAAAGCGTCTTCCTGCAATGTGGGAGACCCGGGTTCAATCCCTGGGTCAGGAAGACCCCTTGGAGAAGGAAATGGCAACCCACTCCAGTACTATTTCTTGGAAAATCCCATGGACAGATGAACCCGGTAAGCTATGGTCCATGGGGTCACAAAGATTCGGACACTATTGAGTGATTTGCTTTCACTTTCAAGTAGATTACATAGTAAGAAAATGATAATTTCCCAGTTTTGAGAATCATACCATGATTATGTGAGAGAATTTTCTTTAAAAAAATAGATGAAGCAAAGGGCTCAGATATGAGCTGGAGGAAGTTTTGAGCAATAGCATTGTGGCTAAGCAGGCTTAGACTTTGGGCTTAGACTCCCTGAGTTCTAATAATAATCTCAGCACAGCTGTGCACTACGTATGAGACTTTGGGTAAGTTATTTAAACATTCTATACATTAAATTTCCTCATCAGTTTTAAAAAAAAGAGAGATGATGTTAATAATAGTACCTGGGGCTTCCCAGGTGGTGCAGTGGTAAAGAATCTGCCAGTAACGTAGGAAACACAAGAGATGTGTGCTTGATCCCTGGGTTGGGAAGATTCCCTGGAGAAGGAAATGGCAACCCACTCAAGTATTCTTGCCTGGAAAATTCCATGGACCAAGGAGCCTGGTGGGTTACAGTACATGGGGTCGGAAAGAGTTAGACACGACTGAGCAACTGAGTGCACACACACATACACACACAATAATAGTGCTTACCTTATAGAAATGATATGAGAGCAAAATTAGTTAGCATATGTAAAGCCCTTAGACCCGTGTCTGGCATGTATGTATAACTAATGTTGGCTGTATTTAAGCTATTCTGCTTATTCCCTGTAAATACAGAGAGAAATGGGATGTGGTTCCCTTGTTCTAGTTGCCACAGTCCAGTGGAAGAAATTAGAAGGTTAACAGATAATATTAATAAATTCATGTGATGAGTGTCCTGCTAAGGATTTGAACTGAGTGCAACTGAGGCTGGGGCAATAAATTCTGCAGGAGGAAGTCAGAAGTTTCATAGAGGACTTCCCTGGTGGTTCAGTGGCTAAGACGCTCCCAGTGCAGAGGGCACGAATCCCTAAGAGTTCGAATGCCACAGCTAAAGATCCTACATGCCACAGCTAAGACCTGGCACAGCCAAATAAAGAAACAAATAATTTTTAAAAAAGAAGAAGTTTCACAGAAAGATCTGGTTAGAACTGGGTCACAAGGAGTGAACAGGAGTTTGACAAAATACACTTTTGCCAGGACAGGAACATCAGAAGTGTCAAGGCACAGGGTTCTGGAAAGGGCATCGAGTACTATGGTGTAGTATAGGTGATGCAGTCTGATTGGCAGACTCACCTCCCAGGTGTGTGTGGGCAGAGGGGCAGCTTAAATATCACCTGTAGCCTCAAAAAGGTCACATAATCTCTCTGAATCTCTGTTTTCCCTAAAAGTGGAGATATTAACACTGACCTCAGGTCTGTAAGGAGGATGAATGAAATGTGCTTAGCAGAATGTCCAGCACACGACTCCTCCTCAGTAAAGGGCAGCTGTTAGCAATGATGCTGGTGTTAAATGTTTCTAGGGCTCACCCAACTCCCTGGATCCCATTTCCTTCCGAGCATGTGTCTCCCTCAAGTGATGTGTGGCCCTATAACTTCCTTCGGCCAATGAGGTGGAAAGAGAAAGGCTATATGTCCTTCCTGAGCGCTCACTTTCCTGACATGGCAATTTGGAAGCTCAAGTGGAGATGGTGGCATCACAAAGTAAGCCAGGTCTCAGTGATGACAATCAGCAGAATGCCCTTGTCAATCTGTGCTGGGCAGGTAGTGTGAACAAGCACTCAACCTTTGTTGTTTTAAGACACCAAGGTTGGCAGTTTATTCTCTTTAGCTACCTCATAAACCCTGAAGGGTTTGGGACTTTTCTAGACACTTTGGTGTCCCATGCCAATTCCAGAAAGGAGAGAACAAATTCTCCACTCTTCCACCTTTGTTGATGGGGTGGTAACATTGGATGGAGGGTTTGGAAGCATGTGTGCTTAACAGATGAAATTCAACTCAATGTAAACAAAGAAAGCTACCAAGAACATGTATGGCTACTTCAGTCCATTCTGTCCTGCAAGAGCTCCCAAACAGGGAATGCAGAAGGCAGTAAACATGGAGCAGATCTTTCTCTGAATTAACTGTGAATTCTGTTCTTCCCATTCGATCACCAGAGGATTAGTGATGTTATAACCTAACCTCATAGGAAACTACAAAAAGGGGATCTAAGCTGGTCTGAGGGTTAGAATAGTTCTCCTGAAGAAGTATGGACAAAGATGATGTCACACACACACACACACACACACACACACACACACACACACACTGGAATGTTATTCAGCCATAAGGAAAAAGAAAATCTGCCATTTGTGATAACATGAATGGAACTTGAGGGCATTATGCTGCTGCTGCTGCTAAGTCGCTTCAGTTGTGTCCAACTCTGTGCAACCCCATAGACAGCAGCCTACCAGGCTCTTCTGTCCATGGGATTCTCCAGGCAAGAATACGGGAGTGGGTTGCCATTTCCTTCTCCAATGCATGCATGCATGCTAAGTCTCTTCAGCTGTGTCAGACTCTGTGCGACACTGTGGACAGCAGCCCACCAGGCACCTCTGTCCATGGGATTCTCTAGGCAAGAATACTGGAGTGGGTTGCCATTTCCTTCTCCTGAGGACATTATACTAAGTTAAATAAGGCAAATACTGTGTGGTATCACTTATATGTGGAATCGCAAAAAAAAAAGTGAAACTCCGAAACAGAGAGTAGGGGGCTGGTGGGCTGGTGGGCAGGGGAAGCCAGGAGAGGTTGGTAAAGGGTACAAACTTTCACTCGTAAGATGGGTAAGATCTGAGGATCTAACATATAGCATAGTGACTACGGTCACTAACATTATGTTGTGTAATTGAAATGTCATAAGAGTAGAACTTAAAGTTTCTCACCCCCCCAAAAAAAAGAGAGATATGTGAGGTGATAGATGTGTTAATTAACTCGATGGTAGGAATCTGTTCAAAATATATGTGTATATCAAATCATCACGTGTACACTTTAAGTATCTTACAATTTTATTTGTCAATTATAGCACACACACACAAAAAAAAACTGGGGAAAAAAGTTGACTTACTAGAACAATGAAATCACCTATTGAAAAACTAGTTATGATAACACCTCCGAGAAAGCATGCTGTGAGTCTGGGGTGCTGTCTGGCAGGTTGTGTGGTGCATTCTTAACCAGGGACAGTAACCAGCACGAAGCACTGTGTTCCCCAGACTCAGAATACACGGGAGTAAGGACTAAGGGATGGTGAGAATGATGCCTAATGACACGCTAGTACAAATGTTTGCACTTCGCTTCTCATTCTCTGATTTCTGCTATTATTGAAGCTTATTATTCAAGAGAGATATATCTCTTTCAGGGAACACAACAATGGTTCCACGGAATTAGAAGCTGAAACTGCCACCTTATGCCACTAGGCAGATCCACCCAAAAAATAAATAAATAAATCAAAAGAATTACTGTGTCAGCTAAGGTGATTGATCCTGATCATCATTAATTACTACCTATTAATACACTGCAGAAACAAGCAATTTGTTTCCACTTCCCTGCATCACAAGGCAAGCCAGGTCTCAGTGATCCTTTATGTTGTTTTCATCATAACAGTGAATGACAAGAGAGATACCTAAAAGTGGAACTTCTGTGTCACAGACCACGTGAATATTTAACCTTTCCAGATGCTGTCAAATTACTGTCTTAAGTGGGTGTACCCTTTTGCACCTTCACCAGCAATGATTGAGTTCACATGTCTGTACATTCTTGTGAATATTTATTAATTTTAGCCAATCTGATGAGCATAAATTATCTCATTGTTGATTAATTTGCATTCCCCTGATTACTTGTCTATAGTGATATTTTTAAAAGTGTCAATTCTCAATTTTCCACAAGAATGATAGTTACATTCTGAGCAGTGGTATGTACCATCTCATGAAGCACTTCTTGTATTCATGCCCATGCAACAGATTTTTCTCCTTAATTACATCTGGGTTGACTACTATCAAATTTTGTTCTTGTTGAGTCACCCAGTCGTCTCCAACTCTTTGCAACCCCATGGACTACAGCATGCCAGGCCTCCCTGTCCCTCACCATCTCCCAGAGTTTGTCCAAGTTCACATCCATTCCATCAGTGATGCCATCCAGGCATCTCATCCTCTGATGCCCTCTTCTCCTTCTGCTCTCAATCTTTCCCAGCATCAGGGTCTTTTCCAGTGAGTCAGCTGTTTGAATCACTTGACCAAAATACTGGAGCTTCAACTTAAGCATCAGTTCTTCCAATGAATATTCAGGGTTGATTTCCTTTAAGATTGACTGGTTTGATCTCCTTGCTGTCCAAGGAACTCTCACGAGTCTTCTCCAGCACCACAATTCTAAGGCATCAGTTCTTTGGCATTCTGCTTTCTTTATGGTCTAGCTCTCACAACCGTACGTGACCACTGGGAAGACCATAACCTTGACTATTCGGACTTTTGTTGGCAGAGTGAAGTCTCTGATTTTCAACACACTGACTAGATTTGTCATAGCTTTCCTGCCAAGAAGCAATTATGTTCTGATTTCATGGTTGCAGTCACCATCCACAGTGGTTTTAGAGCCCAGGAAGAAAAACTATCAAATTTAGTTCCCTTAAAAATACAGGATGAAAGAGGAAACCCAGTGCAGGATTTAAATCTTCATCTGATAGTCTACAAGGTGGATACTTCATATGGCTTTTAGTGCCCCCCCCCGAATCTTGAATTAGTTTTTTGTAAAACAGGAAGTGCCTAGGCTCATTCTTAGAAATTTCATCCTCCTGTGTTTTTGTTAATAATGCCGATTTCTAGCAGCATAATGTCAATTGCTCACGAGTATTGCGCTGGTACAGAACTGCCATGCCTTGCCTGTTGACAGCAACATCAAATGCTGCAATCAAGTACAAGTCACAGTGAGCCAGAGCCGAAAGACTCTTCACAACCAGGATGTCCACAGCCAATAATTTGCACAAAGGAAAACTAAAGCTCAGAGAGCACAACCCGTGATGTGGCAGACAGCTGAGTTCCTAATCGTGTGCTCTAGCTTAGTCCATGAGAGATCAGGGTGGCTGTGTGCACCTGGTCACAGGCTCATTTTCCATGGATTCTATGACACAAACGAGGTTGCTGTTGGAAGACAATTGTTCATGAGTCTCTCGAGTGTCTGCATGTCTTGGTGAGGTTTTGTCCTTTGTCCTTAACCCAGTTGTCTTGTATCTTCTGCCAGCATTTATGAGACTATGGCAGTCAGCCTTGTTACTCAGAAGTACAGTAAAATCTCAGACACTTTTCTCAGACACTTCAACTCACAGTTGAAGACAGTAATTTCAAAAGCTGTTAATACAGTTGTCCTCTGGTCAAATTAGTTTTGGAAAAGTTGGGCCAATAAAAAGAGAGAGGGAGAGATTAAAAAAAGATAAAAGGGAAGGAAAGCAGCGCCTTTTTCTGTCAGCTCCTTTAATAAACTACAGAGCATTATGAATTGCTCCTAGATGTGGGAGTGAGGTGGAGTATGCTACATTTCAAGAATTATTTATGTAGGAAAAATCCCTTCCTCCTCCCCACTATAGAATGCTTATTAACATTGGAAAGAACAACAAGAACAATAGAATACAATTAGTAGAAAACCATTTGGAAAGTCAGAGTAAAATTTAGTAAGAAAAAAGATGGAAATGCAGTTGAAGGGGGTCATTTTCACATCACTTGAAAACTAGACCGAGGTAGTTGAACAAGTGCTCCAGCATCACCTACAAGATGCTTTTCCAGATGTGCCCAAACCAAGCGAGTTAATGGGATTTTGCCCAAGAGTCAGATTTTAGAACCAGAACGGGACTTTCAGACAATGTTAACTCTCTCATGTTACACATGCAGCACTGAGGCACAGGAGAAGGCAGGCACTTAGGACTACTTAATTCATTAGTGACAAATTATGGGAATCAAACTGAAGGGTTCTGAGTCTCTTTTTTTGTGTGTTCCTCACACACTTTGTGGAGAAGGCAATGGCAACCCACTCCAGTACTCTTGCCTGGAACATCCCATGGATGGAGGAGCCTGGTAGGCTACAGTCCACGGGGTCGCTAGCAGTCGGAAACGACTGAGTGACTTCACTTTCACTTTCATGCATCGGAGAAGGAAATGGCAACCCACTCCAGTATTCTTGCCTGGAGAATCCCAGGGACGGGGGAGCCTGGTGGGCTGCCGTCTACAGGGTCGCACAGAGTCGGACACGACTGAAGCGACTTAGCAGCAGCAGCACACACTTTGTATTATCATATTGTTCCACCATTTCACTTACTCATAAAAACCTTAAGGTCTCTAAAGGCAAATACCATGTTGTTCCACTTAAAAGCTCCTACTGCAGGGTAGCAAACACTTGACTATCTATTATAGTCCCGACGGTCACTCTTCTCATCCAGCGCTGGCCATAACGACTTTCTGCCATGACAGAGATGCTCGTATTTTTCTCCTGTCTGATATGGTCACCAGAGCCGTGTGTGGCTACCAAACACTTGGTACGGGGCTACGGGGACTGAGGAAGCAATTTCTTAATTCCGTTTAATTTTAATTAATGAAAATTTACATTTAAAAAGCCACATTTATCTGGCGGTGCTGCAATGACTAACTGTGGTGACCACAGAGGTGTCCAAGGATTGACTCTGAAGTGGAATTAAGAGCCAAGGCTGATGTACGAATTCCAGAGAGGCTTTTTTGTTGGTGCGTGATGCCGCTCAGCTGCTGGCACAGGCTTCTGGGGCCCACTCATTTATTAGACAACGTTTACCACGCCCTAGAAGGGCCGGGCCTGGCGTGGGCGCATGGGCACAAACAACCAGACACGCTACGCCGTCACGAATGGGTGTGGCCTAGGCACGGCAAGAGCGCGGCACGTGCCGCAGGGGTTGGGGAGGGAGTGTCACGTAAGCGTCACTGCCCAGAGGTCTTCTGGGTCTTGGGCAGCCATTGGAGAGGGAGCACCTCAGCGTGGCGGCCACCCCAAGTTATGCCTAATCACAGGAAGTCAACCCGGGGGAAGATCCGTTCGAGGACCCGGGCAAAGACCCGAGCATTGCGGCGGGCGCGCTCCAAGATGGCCAATTTGAAAGGGAAGAGCAGTGCGGAGAACGCAGCGACGGGGTCGCACCCTGGGGGTAGCATGGCGTCCGCGCCGCAGTCTAGCGGGCAGGCATCTGTGCATGGCGTCCGGGGTGAGACATGCCAATCTATAGTAAAGGTGTGCTTCAGCCAGCGCTTCATGCTGTTCCTGCTAAGTTTCTGCTTCCTCCTGCTGCTGTGCTTCTACGTGAATGCTGGTGAGTGCTTCCCGGAGAACATTGGGCAGGGGTCTCTCAGAAGAACTGGAGGGTGAGAGTGAGGGGAGGATGCCAAAGGGGGCAATCTCTGCGTGCGGCGGTGCGAAGGCCATCCATGCCTCCCTCAGTGTCGGCCCTCTTATTGATAGACAAATGGCTTCCTTCGTTCTCTCCCTTCAGAAGCACCTTCCATCCCTTCCGTCAGCTCAGAAAGCCCTTCCCTGCCCACCTGCCTGCACAAAGCCCTATCCCCGCTCACCACCCGCCATTTTAAAAAACAAAATGGAGGTGAAATTCTCGGAACATAAAATAAACTGGTCATGAACAGTGTGGTGGTATTTAGATACTGAAACGTTGAGCAGCCACCACCTCTCTAGTTCCAAAATATTTTCCTCACCCCGAACTCAAACCTAGACCCACTAAGACTGCAGTTACTCCTCATTTTCCAGGCCCTGTCCCTATGGATTTGTTCTGGACTTTTACTATCAATGGGAATGTGTAATATTTGTCCTTCCTTGTATATGGCTTGTTCTATTTGGTGTAGTGGTTTCGAGATTTTGGAATGTTGTAACATATGTATCAGTACTTCATCCCTTTTTTATGGCTGAATACTATTCTGTGGTATTAATATACTTCATTTTGTTTGTCCATTTATCAAATTGCTGGGCTTTGGGGTTTTTTCCCAAGGTTTTTATTTTTCCAGTTGCTGGCTGTTTTGAATAATACTGTTATGAATGTGCTTAGTCACTCAGTCATGCCTGACTCTACAACCCCATGGATTGTAGTCCACCAGGCTCCTCTGTGCATAGGGATTTTCCAGGCAGGAATACTGGAGTGGGTTTCCATGCTCTTCTTCAGGGGATCTTCCCAACCTAGGCATCAAACCCAGGTCTCCCACATTGCAGGTGGATTCTTTACCATCTGAACCACCAGGGAAGCCCAAGAATACTGGAGTGGAGTGCCATTCCCTTCTCCAGGGGATCTTGCCAACCTAAGAATTGAACCAGGGTTTCCTGCATTGCCGGTGGGTTCTTACCAGCTGAGCTACCAGGGAAGCCCCGTTGTTATGAATATTCCTGTGCAAACTTTTGTATATGTTTTCAGTTCTTTTGGGCATGTAGCTAGGAGTGGAATTGCTAGGTCAAATGGGAATTCCATGTTGAACTGTTTGAGGAAGTCCCAAATTTTTTCCAAAGTGGTTGAGCCATTTATAGTGCCACTGACAGTGTATGTGTGCTGTGTGCTGAGTCACTTCAGTAATGTCTGACTCTTTGCTACCCTATGGACTGTAGCACGCCAGGTTCATCTGTCCATGGGATTCTCCAGGCAAGATTACTGGAGTGGGTTGCCATACCCTTCTCCAGGGCATCTTCCCGACCAGTGATGAAACCCGTCTCTCTTACATCTGCTGCATTGGCAGGCAGGTTCCCAGGTGGCGCTAATGGTAAAGAACCCACCTGCCAATTCAGGAGACTTAAGAGACACCAGTTCAGTCCCTAGGTGGGGTAGATCCCCTGGAGAAGGAAATGGAAACCCACTCCAGTATTCTTTCCTGGACAATCCCATGGACAGAGGAGCCTGACAGGCAATAGCCCATAGAATTGCAAAGAGTCAGACATGACTGAAGCGACTTAGCACATAGCACAGCACAGCACTCCCTGGGAAGCCCATGACCGTGTATGAGGGTTCTCATTTAACCAGGATTTTTTACCATCTCCCTTATTTATGAGCGCCATCCTAGTGCAAGTGAAATGGTATTTTATTGTGGTTTTCATTAGTATTTCCCTAATGACTAATGATATTGAGTAGTTTTTCGTGTGCTTTTGGATATTTGTATATGCTCTTTGCAGAAATATCTATTCAAATCATTTGACCATTTAAAAGTGGATTGTTTGTGGTTTTGTCACTGAGTTGTAAGAGTTCTTCATATATTCAGAATATGTGATTTTTAAATATTTTCTCTCATTCTGTAGGTTTTCTTTTCATTTTCTTTTCATTTCTTTTTTTAAAAAAGTTATGTATTTTTAATTGAAGGATACTTTCCTTATAGTATTGTGTTGGTTTCTGCCATATATCAACATGAATCAGCCATAGGTATACATATGTCCCCTCTCTCTTGATCCTCCTTCCCTCCTCCCACCCCATCCCACCCCTCTAGATTGAGTTCCCTGAGTCATACAGCAAATTCCCATTGGCTATATATTTTACATATGGTAAAATGTAACATATGTGTATGTTTCCATCATACTCTCTCCATTTGTCCCACCCTCTCCTTCCTGCTCCCGCCCCCATATTGATAAGTCTCTTCTCTATGTTTGAGTCTCCAATGTTGCCCTGCAAATAGATTCATCAGTACCATCTTTCTAGATTCCAGATATATGCATTAGTGTATGATATTTGTTTTTCTCTTTCTGACTTCATTCTGTATGATAGGCACTAGGTTCATCCACCTCATTAGAACTGACTCAAAACATGTTCCTTTTTATGGCTGAGTAATATATTCCATTGTATGTATGCATCACAGCTTCTTTATCCATTCATCTGTTTTATTTTAATAGTTTTGTGGTTTTAGTCCTTATATTTAGGTTGTTGACCCAGTTTGTATTAATTTTTGTTTGTGGTGTATGTTAGGGGTCTAACATTCTTTTGCATGTGAATATCCAGTTATTTCAGTGCCATTTGTTGAAGAGACTATTCATTCCCTTTTGAATAGTCTTGGCACCCTTGTTGAAAATTAGTTGACCATAGACCTATGGGCTTATTGATGGACTCTTAAGTTCTGTTCTGTTGGTCTATGTGTCTGTTCCTATGGCAGTACCATACTCTCTCGATAACTATAGGTTTGTAGCAAGTTGAGAAATTTGGACATGTGATTCCTTCAGTTTTGTTCTTATATTGCTTTGAGTATTCAAGGCCTCTTATAATTCCATATAAATATGAGGACTAGCTTTTTAACATGGCATGTCTTTCCTATGTTATCTTGTACCCTACAACTTGGCTGAATTTTATGAGCTCTAGTAAGTTTTGTTGTGAACTTTAAAAAATATTCTGCCTATAAATTATTTTATCTGTGAATAGAGATAGTTGTTTTTCCTTTACAATGCCTTTTATTTCATTTTATATTCTACTTGCCATCTGCTCCTGGACTTTTATTTATAGGGAGGTTTTGATGAGTGTTCAGTGCCTTTACTTATAATAGGTTTTCTCTGAAAGGTCTTTTTCCCTAGCTTTCTTTCGCAAGTTGCTAAATTCCCTCACCAACTTGCACAAATGCCCTTCTTTCCTCATGAATGACTTCTGTCCCTCATTTCTCCTAAGAACTTTTCATTATCTCCTATCACATAATATCATTACTAATCTCCCTCACCTCACTGTTCAAAGTGCTAACCTCCACACCTCCTCTCTTAAAGCTCTTCCACCTCTAACCTCACCTTACTAACCCTCCTTACCTAACCTATCAAATTCCTTTCTACATCACCTCCTTTCTCAAAGACCTTTCCTCGCTTACTTCCTCTCACAAAAGTGGAAGTGAACATGTTAGTAGCTCAGTCGTGTCTGACTCTGCGACCCCATGGACTACAGCCCACCAGTCCATAGGACTGTAGCTCCTCTGTTCATAGGATTCTCCAGTCAAGAATACTGGAGTCGGTTGCCATGTCCTTCTCCAGGGGATCTTCCCAACCCAGGGATTGAACCCGAGTCTCCTGGATTGCAGGCAGATTCTTTATCACTGAGCCACCAGGGAAGCCCTTCCCTTTTTTTCATGGTTGCCATCCCTGCCTCCTCTAACCTCACAAATGACTTACCTTCTTCCCCTGTAAGGCCTCTTTCCCTACAGTCCTTTCACAAAGTAGGAACTTCCCTCTCTCCACATAGTACTAAACTCCCTCATCTTTCTTAAAGAACTTTTCTCCTCTACATATGCTCACAAAGACCCTCCCGCTGTCACCTCAGTCACTTTCCCCTCTTATCACCACTCCAGAAGTTCTTCTTAACCTTTAGTCAAGGTCCTTTCATTCTTCACCTCCCCATAATGACTTTTCTTGGCTCACCATACAAGCCTTCTCTCTCCTCATTCAAAAACCTTTCTTCCTTATTTCACAAAGCCCTTTACTCCCCTCACTCAAGGTCTTCATTCTCTCACCTCCCTTTTAAAATGCCTTCATTGTTCTTCTCACTCTAACCTACCTTCACAAAGGGTTCCTCAGTCAAAATCCTTTCCTTCTCTTCTTATTTACCCTCCTCGAGACCTTTGCTCAACCCCTCCCCCAGATGCTTGTTTTGGCCCTCCAAAGGCCCCGTAATCTCCCCACTCACAGGTTTTTCTTCCATCACCACCCACAGGTACTCTCCTTCCTCAGAAGTCTTCTTTTCCTCCTCCTACTCAGTGCTCTTGCGGCCTCACTTTCCTCATTCAAAGTCTTTCCTACCTCCTCCTCCAGATCTTTCTTGCTACCCCCCCAAATCCAGTACTTTTCCTTTCCCAACAGCCTCCTCTCTTAGCTCAAAGATACCCTGTCAAGAAAGGGCCTTCTCTGCCTTACCTCCTTCAGCCTGCCCTCCATCCAAACCCCCTCACTATGGTATTCTGTCTCCTCCTGTGCATAAAGGACTTGGGTTTCCCACAGTATTATTCCCTCCCTCTCTCCCTCAAGCTCCACCTTCAAACCCAAAGACCTTCCATGATCCCCACCTCTAATCTCAGTGACTTCTCTCTCCCTGCCCTCCCCAGAGTCCTTCCATCTCTTCAACTAAGGTCCTCCACAGTCAAAAGGAGGAGGCAAAAATTGGATAGAGGCATTGTAAGTAAATGGAGAAGGCAATGGCACCCCACTCCAGTACTCTTGCCTGGAAAATCCCATGGACGGAGGAGCCTGGTAGGCTGCAGTCCATGGGGTCTCAAAGAGTCTGACATGACTGAGTGACTTCACTTTCACTTTGCACTTTCATTCATTGGAGAAGGAAATGGCAACCCACTCCATTGTTCTTGCCTGGAGAATCCCAGGGACAGTGGAACCTAGTGGGCTGCCGTCTATGGGGTCGCACAGAGTCGGACACGACTGATGCGACTTAGCAGCAGCAGCATTGTAAGTAAAAGGAGCGGAGACCACTACATACTGTGTCATGGCTGCTTGGGGATAAAATTTAGTGTTAAATAAAGTATACGTTATGCATTCTTTTATCAACTGTTTTAAATAAGGTAGAAAAATATGATTCCTGCGCTTTGAAAAATATTTTAAGATGCATTTTAAATGATCATTTGCAAATCATATTACTTCAGATTATTCATATGTATTTTTCCTACTATTCATCTAAAATACAAAGTATTTCTGAATTACTTTTAATGTATTTGTAGATGTTAGTTACAAGTAAAACTGAGAACCTTACAAACTGAGAACTTTTTCATTCTCTGAAAAAGTAGTTTAGAAAATACAGCTATATATTGTACATTTTTATTTTCTTAGTTCATGAGTTCTTCATTTTCTACTTCTGTTTTGAGTAGAACTCTTTGAAAAAGAGAATACTGTTATTCAGTGTTATTTCTTTATTTCCATGGGGACTTTTTCCAATATAGGTTTAACATGTTTTCTCTTAAAATAATCCATGATTCATTCTTTATGTTGTCAAATTTCCCAGATCCTCAAAAGGTAATATATGACTGGATGGGTTAAGTATCATTTTGCATTTAAAATGATTTAACTCAGTTATGTGATAGGTTGATGTCTATCTCTCCCCTCCCTGCATCAAAGAAATGCTGTAGTACATTTTTTGTACTAGTACCTCAGGATGTGACCTGATTTGGAGATAAGGTCTCAGTAGAGGTAATCAAGTTAAAGTGAAGTGGGCCCTAATCCAGTATGAATGGTTTCATTATAAAAAGGAGAGATTTGAACACAGAGATAGGCATTGATAGTAGAAAGACTATATGAATAGACACAGGGAGTAGACAGCCATCTATAAGCCAAGGAGAGGGGCTTTCTCTCTCAGTTGTCAGAATCAACCCTGTTGACATCTTAATTTTGGACTTCTGGCCACTGGAATTGCTGAAACAATAAATTTCTGTTGTTTCAAGCCACCAAGTTTATGGTGCTTTCTTACAATGACCCTAGCGAACTAAAACACACTGTTGTTGTTCATTCAGTTGCTAAGTCATGTCCGACTCTTAGCGACCCCATGGACTGCAGCATGCCAGGATTCCCTGTCCTTCACTATATTCTGGAGTTTGCTCAAATTCATGTCCATTTAGTCAGTGATGTTGTCTAACCATTTCATCCCCTTCTGCCCTCTTCTCTTTTGCCTTCAGTTTTTCCCAGCATCAGGGTCTTTTCCAATGAATTGGCTCTTTGCATCAGGTGGCCAGAGTATATTCAAGGTAAAATAAATAATTTGACCATGCCCTTGGAGTATTGCAGTGAAAGCAGGGTACGTGGTCCCAGAGCTAAAATTTCCCTTCTTCCTAGATAGAACCTTCTGAGTTCTCTTAGATTTAATGCCACCAGGGAGAATTGAGGTTCAGGGATCTGAAGTAACTGCTGGGATAGCTCCAGGTTGTATTGTCATTTTGACTTTGCTTTTCAGGTTGTTTTTATGCACAAGGCATATAAACTAGTGAGATACAGGATGAAGAGACAAGTAGATCAGGACTGGGAATTTGATCCCATTTCCTCCACCAATTCTCTTAACTTATTGGGTTAGTCCTTATTGCATGTCCTTTTTGCGGGGGGATTATAAAAGAGAAATAACGATTGACCAGTAGGTAACATATTCAGAATGTTTTAGCTCCATGGGAGGCGGGGAACCTCTTGACTAGTTTTTGTATTATTAAACTTCATTTTTCTGTTATGCTTGGTGAGTGAAGGAGGCAGTGCACCTCGATAGAAGGTCTAATTGACTGCCTTGTACCACACTAAGCACCAACTTTGGTCTTGCTTTAACCATTTGTGTATGTGGTGTAGTTGGAGGAGCCCTGAACTAGGAGTTAGGAGACCTCAGTCATCGTGATTCTGCCACTGACTTGCTATGTGACTTTTGATGAATTGTTTTACCTGTTTAGGTTTCAGTTATCTTGTCTAAAAATTGAGATTTCACTAGACAGGTGTTTCTCCTGCCTCAGTCATTTGTATAACACCTTCATAATTTGTTATCTTAATGCTACCAGTTATACATATTTTCTTTAAGTTGCCTCAGTTTTTAAAATAAATGCATTTGTTTTATTTTTTAATTTTAATTTATTTCTAATCTAATTTATTTATTTTAGTTGGGGGCTAATTACTTTACAATATTATAGTGGTTTTTGCCATACATTGACATGAATCAGCCATGGGTTTGCATGTGTTCCCCATCCTGAACCCCCCTCCCACCTCCCTCCCCATCCCATCCCTCTGGGTCATCCCATTGCCCCAGCCCTGAGCATTTGTCTCATGCATCGAACCTGGAATGGTGTTCTGTTTCACATATGATGATATACATGTTTCAATGCTATTCTCTCAGAACATCCTACCCTCACCTTCTCCCTCAGAGTCCATAAGACTGTTCTATGCATCTGTGTCTCTTATTCTGTCTCGTGTATAGGGTTATCATTACCATATTTCAAATTCCATATATATGCATTAGTATACTGTATTGGTGTTTTTCTTTCTGGCTTACTTCAGTCTATAATGGGCTCCAGTTTTATCCATCTCAATAGAACTGATTCAAATGTATTCTTTTTAATGGCTGAGTAATATTCCATTGTGTATATGTACCACTGCTTTCTTATCCATTCGTCTGATGATGGACATCTAGGTTGCTTCCATGTCCTGGCTATTACAGACAGTGCTGCGATGAACATTGGGGTACACGTGTCTCTTTCAGTTCTGGTTTCCTCAGTGTGTAGGCCCAGCAGTGGGATTGCTGGATCATATGGCAGTTCTAGTCCCAGTTTTTTAAGGAATCTCCACACTGTTCTTCATAGTGGCTGTACTAGTTGGCAATCCCACCAACAGTGTAAGAGGGTTCCCTTTTATCCACACCCTCTCCAGCATTTATTGCTTGTAGACTTTTGGATAGCAGCCATTCTGACTGGCGTAAGATGGTACCTCATTGTGGTTTTGATTTGCGTTTCTCTGATAATGAGTGATGTTGAGCATCTTTTCATGTGTTTGTTAGCCATCTGTGTGTCTTCTTTGGAGGAATGTCTGTTTAGTTCTTTGGCCCATTTTTTGATTGGTTCGTTTATTTTTCTGGAATTGAGCTGCAGGAGTTGCTTGTATATTTTTGAGATTAATTGTTTGTCTGTTGCTTCGTTTGGTATTATTTTCTCCCATTCTGAAGGCTGTCTTCTCACCTTGCTGATAGTTTCCTTTGTTGTGCAAAAGCTTTTAAGTTTAATTAGGTCCCATTTGTTTATTTTTGCTTTTATTTCCAATATTCTGGGAGGTGGTTCATGGAGGATACTGCCGTGATTTATGTCGGAGAGTGTTTTGCCTGTTTTCCTGTAGGAGTTTTATACTTTCTGGTCTTACATCTAGATCTTTAATCCATTTTGAGTTTATTTTTGTGTATGGTGTTAGAAAGTGTTCTAGTTTCATTCTTTTACAAGTGGTTGACCAGTTTTCCCAGCAGCACTTGTTAAAGAGATTGTCTTTTCTCCATTGTATATTCTTGCCTCCTTTGTCAAAGATAAGGTGTCCATAGGTGCATGGATTTATCTCTGGGCTTTCTGTTTTGTTCCATTGATCTATATTTCTGTCTTTGTGCCAGTACCATACTGTCTTGATGACTGTGGCTTTGCGGTAGAGCCTGAAGTCAGGCAGGTTGATTCCTCCAGTTCCATTCTTCTTTCTCAAGATTGCTTTGGCTATTCGACGTTTTTTATATTTCTATACAAATTGTGAAATGATTTGTTCTAGTTCTCTGAAAATACCGTTGGTAGCTTGATAGGTAATGCATTGAATCTATAGATTGCTTTGGGTAGTATACTCATTTTCACTATATTAATTCTTCCAATCCATGAACACGGTATATTTCTCCATCTGTTTGTGTCCTCTTTGATTTATTTCATCAGTGTTTTATAGTCTTCTATATATAAGTGTTTTGTTTCTTTAGGTAGATATATTCCTGAGTATTTTATTCTTTTCATTGCAGGGGTTAATGGTATTGTTTCCTTATTTCTCTTTCTGTTTTCTCATTGTTAGTGTATAGGAATGCAAGGGATTTCTCTGTGTTAATTTTATATCCTGCAACTTTTCTATATTCATTGATTAGCTCTAGTAATTTTCTGGTAGAATCTTTAGGGTTTTCTATGTAGAGGATCATGTCATCTGCAAACAGTGCGAGTTTTACTTCTTCTTTTCCTATCTGGATTCCTTTTATTTATTTTTCTGCTCTGATTGCTGTGGCCAAAACTTCCAAAATTATGTTGAATAGCAGTGGTGAGAGTGGGCACCCTTGCCTTGTTCCTGACTTTAGGGGAAATGCTTTCAATTTTTCACCATTGAGGATAATGTTTGCTGTGAGTTTGTCATATATAGCTTTTATTATGTTGAGGTATGTTCCTTCTATTTGTGCTTTCTGGAGGGTTTTCATCATAAATGGATGTTGAATTTTGTCAAAGGCTTTTTCTGCATCGATTGAGATAATCATATGGTTTTTATCTTTCAATTTGTTAATGTGATGTATTACGTTGATTGATTTGCAGATATTAAAAAAACCTTGCATCCCTGGGATAAAGCCCACTTGGTTATGATGTATGATCTTTTTTAGTATGTTGTTGGATTCTGTTTGCTAGAATTTTGTTAAGGATTTTTGCATCTATGTTCATCAGTGATATTGGCCTGTAGTTTTCTTTTATTGTGGCATCTTTGTCTGGTTTTGCAATTAGGGTGATGGTGGCCTCATAGAATGAGTTTGGAAGTTTACCTTCTTCTGCAATCTTCTGAGAGAGTTTGAGTAGGATAGCTGTTAGCTCTTCTCTAAATTTTTGGTAGAATTCAGCTGTGAAGCCGTCTGTTCCTGGGCTTTTGTTTGCTGGAAGATTTCTCATTACAGTTTCGATTTCCATGCTTGTGATGGGTCTGTTAAGATGTTCTATTTCTTCCTGGTTCAGTTTTGGGAAGTTATACTTTTCTAAAAATTTGACCATTTCTTCCAAGTTGTCCATTTTATTGGCATATAGCTGTTGGTAGTAGTCTCTTATGATCCTTTGTATTTCTGTGTAGTCTGTTGTGATCTCTCCATTTTCATTTCTAATTTTGTTGATCTGATTCTTCTCCCTTTGTTTCTTGATGAGTCTGGCTAATGGTTTGTCAGTTTTGTTTATCTTCTTGAAAAACCAGCTTTTAGTTTTGTTGATTTTTGATATGGTCTCTTTTGTTTCTTTTGCATTTATTTATGCCCTAATTTTTAAGATTGTTTTCCTTCTACTAACCCTGGGGTTCTTCATTTTTTCCTTCTCTAGTTGCTTTAGGTGTAGAGTTAGGTTATTTATTTGATTTTTTCTTGTTTCTTGAGTTACGCCTGTATTCCTATGAACCTTCCCCTTAGCACTGCTTTTACCGTGTCCCATAGGTTTTGGGTTGTTGTGTTTTCATTTTCATTCGTTTCTATGCATATTTTGATTTCTTGTTTGATTTCTTCTGTGATTTGTTGGTTATTCAGAAGTGTGTTGTTTAGCCTCCATATGTTGCAATTTTTAATAGTTCTTTTTCCTGTAATTGAGGTCTAATCTTACTGCATTGTGGTCATAGAAGATGGCTGGGATGATTTCAATTTTTTTTGAATTTACCAAGGCTAGATTTATGGCCCAGGATGTGATCTATCTTGGAGAAGGTTCCGTGTGCACTTGAGAAAAAGGTGAAATTGATTGTTTTGGGGTGAAATGTCCTGTAAATATCAATTAAATCTAGCTGGTCTATTGTATCATTTAAAGTTTGTGTTTCCTTGTTAATTTTCTGTTTAGTTGATCTATCCATATGTGTGAGTGGAGTATTAAAATCTCCCACTATTATTGTGTTATTGTTAATTTCCCCTTTCATACTTGTTAGTATTTGCCTTATATATTGTGGTGGTCCTATGTTGGGTGCATATATATTTATAATTGTTACATCTTCTTCTTGGATTAATCCTTTGAGCATTATGTAATGTCCTTCTTTATCTCTTTTCACAGCCTTTATTTTAAAGTCTATTTTATCTGAAATGAGTATTATGACTCCTGCTTTCTTTTGGTCTCAGTTTGCATGAAATATCTTTTTCCAGCCCTTCACTTTCAGTCTGTATGTGTCCCTAGTTTTGAGGTGGGTCTATTGTAGACAACACATATAGGGGTCTTGTTTTTGTATCCATTCAGCCAGTCTTTGTCTTTTGGTTGGGGAATTCAACCCATTTACATTTAAGGTAATTGTTGATAAGTATGGTCCCATTGCCATTTACTTTGTTGTTTTGAGTTCGTGTTTAAACATCTTTTCTGTGTTTCCTGTCTAGAGAAGATCCTTTAGCATTTGTTGGAGAGCTGGTTTGGTGGTGCTGAATTCTCTCAGTTTTTCTTGTCTGTAAAGCTTTTGAATTCTCCTTCATATCTGAATGAGATCCTTGCTGGGTACAGTAATCTGGGTTGTAGGTTATTCTCTTTCATTACTTTAAGTATGTCCTGCTATTCTCTTCTACCCTGAAGAGTTTCTATTTGAAGACCAGCTGTTATCCTTATGGGAATCCCCTTGTTGGTTATTTGTTGTTTTTCCCTTGCTGCTTTTAATATTTGTTCTTTGTCTTTGATCTTTGTTAATTTGATTAACATGTGTCTTGAGGTGTTTCGCCTTGGCGTTATCCTGTTTGGGACTCTCTGGGTTTCTTGGACTTGTGTGACTATTCCCTTCCTCATTTTAGGGAAATTTTCAACTATTATCTCCTCGAGTATCTTTTCATGACCTTTCCTTTTATCTTCTTCTTCTGGGACTCCTATGATTCGAATGTTGGGGCGTTTCATATTGTCACAGAGGCCCCTGAGGTTGTCCTCATTTCTTTTGATTCTTTTTTCTTTTTTCCTCTCTGCTTCATTTATTTCCACCATTCTATCTTTTACCTCACTTAGCCTATCTTCTGCCTCTGTTATTCTACTGTTGGTTCCCTCCAGAGTGTTTTTGATCTCATTTATTTCATTATTCATTATATATTGACTCTTTTTTGTTTCTTCTTGGTCCTTGTTAAACATTTCTTGCATCTTCTCAGTCCTTGTCTCCAGTCTATTTATCTGTAACTCCATTTTGTTTTCAAGATTTTGGATCATTTTTATTATCATTATTCTAAATTCTATTTCAGATAGATTCCCTATCTCCTCCTCTTTGGTTTGGTGAGCATTTATCATTTTCTTTTACTTGCTGAGTATTTCTTTGCCTTTTCATCTTGTTTAGATTGCTGTGTTTGTGGTAGCCTTTCTGTATTCTGGTATTTTGAAGTTCCTCTTTATGGTGGAGGTTCCTTGCTGTGGGTGGGGTTGGATGGGTGGCTTGTCAAGGTTTCCTGGTTGGGGAAGCTTGTGTCGGTGTTCTGGTGGGTGGAGCTGAATTTCTTCTCTCTGGAGTGCAGTGGAGTGTCCAGTAGTGAGTTTTGAGATGTCTGTAGGTTTGCTGTGACTCTTGGCAGCCTGTATATTAATGCTCAGGCCTGTGTTCCTGCATTGCTGGAGAATTTGTGTGGTATGTCTTGCTCTGGAACTTATTGGCTCTTGGGTGGAGCTTGGTTTCAGTGTATGTATGCTGGGTTTTGGATGATCTCTTATTAATTAATGTTTCCTGGAGTCAGGAGTTCTCTGGTGTTCTCAGATTTTGTGCTAACGCCTCCTGCCTCTGGTTTTCAGTCTTATTCTTGCAGTAGCCTCAAGACTTCTCCATCCATACAGCACTGATAATAAAACTTCTAGGTTAATGGTGAAAAGATTCTCCACAGTGAGGGATACTCAGAGAGGTTCACCGAGTTACATGGAGAGGTGACACGGGAGGAGGGAGATAGAGATGACCAGGAGGAGAAGATGGGGACTCAAACGTGGAGAGAGTAGTCTAGCCAGTAAGCACTTGCATATGTGCTCTCCACAGTCTGGAACCCTCAGAGAGGTTCACGGAGTTACATAGAGAGGAGGGAGGAAGGAGATAGAGGTGAGCATGAGTAGAAAGCGGGAAATCAAGAGTAGAGAGAGAGATCTGGGCAGTACTGTGTTCCCTAAGTGTTCGCCGGTGTCCAGAACACCCACAGATCACAGAATTGGGTTGAGGATGGAAGGAAGAGGAGGGGAGATAGAGGTGCCCTGGGGGAGAATACAAAGCGGTTCCCTCTGTTTATTTGACTTCTGTTTATAGGTCTCTTCAGTGTCTGATTTCCGCCCTGACACAAGGGGGTGGAGGTGGTCTCTTTAGGTTCACTTGTTCAGTCGTGCCGTGGGGAGGGAGGAACACTGCAAACCAATATCACTGGCATGTGTGTGGAGAACTCGCAGTGTCTTGGCCGCACTGGGTTTGCCCCCGCTCACGGCATGTGTGCTTTCCCAGTCTGCCCTGCTCAGGCTTCAGGTTACTCTGCCAGGGAGCGGGCCCTGAGATGCATGCACTTCCCAGGTCTAAGCCACTCAGGTTCAGGTTCTCGGGTACTCCACAAAGGCGCAGACTCGGTTGGGCCCACGGTTTGTGCCGTTCCCTGGTCAGAGCAGCTCAGGCAGCCAGTTTGGTGAGAGCACCCTCCACTGTTGGGGCGGTGTGACTTGTCACCTCCCTGGTCCCAGCCTCGGTTTCTGGGTGTGCCAGGCTCTGGTGTGCCTTGTGTCAGTTCTGGGTAGCTGGCCTCTGTCTTTGACCCTTCTGGCAGATGTCAACCATCCGGAATGTCAAGAAGTCTTTGCTCTCTGGGGCTGAGTTTGCCCCTTTCTGGCTCTGGCTGGCCCCGCCTGCCCGCTGTGTCCGGCAGGGGGGATGGAGCAGTCCGCAGCAGGCTAGCTCTTTTCTGGTATTGCTCAGTCCTTTGTTCTTTGAGCGGGCCGGCAGTGCCTTAGATTTGGGCTTTTCACAGGATAGTTCTCTCTCTTTCTGGCCATCCCACAGTTTAGGTTGCTATCTCACATTAGCTCTCTCAGATTGCCCTCTGGGCATTCAGGCCCGGTCCTTACCCTAAGCGGTGCCGCCCGCTCCTCTCCATTCAGCCCCCACTTGCTGGTGGCGGATACGAGCGTCTGGGGTACTTTGCTGGGAGTTGCCTTTAGGCACGTAATCTGTGGGTTTTATTTATTTATTTTTCCTCCTGGTTATGTTGCCCTCCGACATTCGAAAACTTCCCC
Source organism: Okapia johnstoni (assembly GCA_024291935.2). Classification (NCBI taxonomy): domain Eukaryota; kingdom Metazoa; phylum Chordata; class Mammalia; order Artiodactyla; family Giraffidae; genus Okapia; species Okapia johnstoni. The sequence continues at coordinate 110,971,013 of CM044305.1, forward strand.
AAAACCCGCCGTTAAGAGGGTTTCCTGGTGTTTGGAAACTTCTCCTCTTTTACGACTTCCTCCCTGGGATGGGTCTCTGTCACTAACTCTTTTGTCTCTCTTTTTATCTTTTATATTTTGTCCTACCTCCTTTAAAAATGGGCTCTTTTTCTGGATGCCTGATGTCCTCTGCCAGCATTCAGAAGTTGTTTTGTGAAGTTTGCTCAGCTTTCAGATGTTCTTTCGATGAATTTGTGGGGGAGAGAGTGGTCTCCCCATCCTATTCCTCTGCCATCTTAGCCCTGGCTCCAAATGCATTTGTTTTAAAAGGAAACTGTAGCACTGTTATAAATGGAAAATGGTCATATTTGTGATTAAGAGAATTATTTATAAAAATAAATATCCTGAAAACAAAGTAGTGTTATTAAAGTTAGAAACAATTTAAAAAGTGAAATACATATGATGAAATATTTATGGTTTTACATTGTACTAAGCATTTCGTGTATGACTTCATTTAGTACTTAGAAGTCTTCAAAGTAAATTCTGTTCACATTTTGCAGATGAGTAAACTGAGGCAAAGAGAAGTTGACTAATTTGCCCAAGTTCACTAGCTAGTACCTGGCAGAGTCAGAATGCAAATACAGGTCTATTTGAGGCTGAGGCCCAGAAAAGACTGCAGCATAGGTAGACCCTCAAATAAAGCCTTAGCAAAATCCTCTTCAAGCTGATACCATTAACTACTGTTCGCTTTCTGTCTCTTCACCCTTTAATCCAGTTCCTCGTCTGAGATTCTTCACTACAGAGCAGGGCTGGCAGCGTGATTTTCAAAATGAAAATGTAGGAGGGGGGCTCCCTTGTTCAAAATGTATTTTGAACTTCAAGATGATAGCAGAACATTAAACCAAGTGTAGGACTGTTTTAAGAGCCACATTCTGTAGATTGCACAGGTCACATGCCCATGCCCACAGCTTTGAGTCTGTTTTTATTTTTTGCCTTTGAAATGTAGTTAGATTTTCAGACTTTTTTTTTTTTTGGTAACAGGGAAATTAAAAAATAAAAATTCTTTGTGACAGGGAAACATAATTGGTTCTTTACCATTTCTTGTTGCCATTTAGGGATGCTGGTTCCTAATCTTTTATTTGCTGAGCTTAATGAGTGTACAGATGCAAATTAGAAGCGTAGAGGATGGCATTATTCTGCATATGAAAAACAATGGAGGAGGGAAAAGAGTCTGGAGCCTAATAAGGTGAGAAGGAAGCTCTGAAAAGACCTGGGAACTGGCTGATGGGAGATTCTGGAGAGAGAAAAGGACAGCTGCTTCTGAGAATGAAAGAACAGGGATATCAAAGGGGATTTTTATAAAGGTTTGCCATATGGTGAGTGATGTCAAACCTTGTTTGGTGTCATGGTAGTTTTTCTATACTAGTCATGTATATTTTTTTCTACACTTTCATAATAAGTACCTAAATAGTGAAAATTAAATACACCCATAAATACTCAGCTGTGTTCCACCTAAAATCAAATCATGTAATGCTGATGATACTTATACATACTTTGGGAAATAGTGCTCATGTTAATTTAAAAATATTGTCTTTCAGAGTAGGGAAGAGAGCAGTGGTAGGGAGCAGATTAAGCATGCTGGAGGCTTTTGGTTCAGGCTGCTGCTGATGGGTGCTTATCTGAGTAAATGTTTAATTGCCTCTTCCTTTTGTACCCATTGAAGTGACGAAAAGATCTGTAATAGTTAAAAACTCAGAGAGCCGAGAAGGGTGCTATCTTTATTTATATGCCAGAAATTTGGAGGGATTTCTGAAAGATAGCCAAGCCAAACACTACTGGAGAAGTTTCAGCAGACCTGTACTTCACTTCAGCTAAAGCCAAGCCTGTCTGGCAGGGTTTGGAGCTAGAGTAACCTGAGTTGAAGATCAATATGCATCCTGCAAAAAGACTCCACAGAGAGTACACTCCCTGCAGAAGATAACCTAGTATGGAGATTCAGGTCACTTTATGCTACTGCCAGCTGGTACTTCCTTCAGATGGCGTGTTGACAAGGGTAGTCAAGGTCACTGAGTGAACAAATGGCAGTACAGAACACAAAGGTCCTGACAAGGCTCCTTCCAACTGTAGCTCCTTTCCTGTATGATGCAGCGCAATGAGCCCTCTAATCTGGCAAAGTATGGCTGGCAATATTAATCTAATTTTTTGTTCCCTGGGCTTCCAAGTCCCTTGTATGGCCAATTTCTCCTGATCTTTTTTTTAAGCTGAAATATCATCTCAGAGAGGTCAGTTCCTGTTTAAAGTAGATCCTCTACCCTATATTGTATTGATATCCACTTTGCTCATAGCACACATTGCAATTTATAGGTATTTAATTTGTTAGTTTCCCTTAGAAGAAACGGAGGAACCATCATGGTCAAGAAAAGAGTCTGAAATGCAGTACTTGGATGCAGTCTCAAAAACGACAGAATGATCTCTGTTCATTTCCAAGGCAAACCACCCAATATCACAGTAATCCAAGTCTATGCCCCAACCAGTAATGCTGAAGAAGCTGAAATTGAACAGTTCTATGAAGACCTACAAGACCTTTTATAACTAACACCCAAAAAAGATGTCATTTTCATTATAGGGGACTGGAATGCAAAAGTAGGAAGTCAGGAAACACCTGGTGTAACAGGCAAATTTGGCCTTGGAGTACAGAATGAAGCAGGGCAAAGGTTAATAGGGTTTTGCCAAGAGAATGCACTGGTCATAGCAAATACCCTCTTCCAACAACACAAGATAAGACTCTACACATGGACATCACCAGATGGTCAACACCGAAATCAGGAGATCAGGAGGAGAAGGGGACAACAGAGGATGAGATGGTTGGATGGCATCTCCGACTTGATGGACATGAGTTTGGGTAAACTCTGGGAGTTGGTGATGGACAGGGAGGCCTGGCGTGCTGCGATTCATGGGGTCACAAAGAGTCGGACACGACTGAGCGACTGAACTGAACTGACCTGAATTTGTTAGTTTACTTTTTTGTTGTTGTTTTCTCTTTTTTTTTTCCTGGTTCAAGTTAATGATTTATTTTCACCTGTAACACTAGCAGAGAAGTGAAAAACAGACTGACAGACATGGATAAAGTTTATAAATGGAACAAAGAAAGATCTGAACTATGTACACTGAGAGAGGGAAAGGGATTTTTCCACAACAACTTCTCCTATTTTGCAATTTCTGAATAGTAGAAACTAAACATTTCCCCCCAGTTTAGTATGAAGGAACACAACTTTTATTATCAACCATTTGTCTTCAAGCATAAAGCGTACAAGAAATTGCCTGTATGGTTGTCCTGGCTCCTGAAGTCTGGGTATTGTTAGAACATTAAAAAAAAGTGTTTTATGAAGCCCAGAAGGAACTCAAAGGGCAGACAGTGCCCATCACACTGACGAGAACTGATGTCCTGCCTTCTTCGAATGTAAGGAGAAAATAGTACTTTGGCTCACTTCCAGTTAGTTTGATAAACAGTTATAAAGTCAGAATGAATCGTGAATTTTCATTTCATAGAGGAGGGACACTCCTTCGACCCTGTTTAAAGTGAATTCTGTGCTGAGTCCTTGCTCCTCCAGAAGGAAAAACTGAAGGTCAGTTATTGCTAGCAACGCCAGAGGAGGCCCCCTTCCACCTTGAAGATGTCTCACACGGAAGGCTGTGAGTTTGGCTTGAAGCCCTCTGAGGAAGGAGGGTGTGGAGGTGGAGGTGGCAGGCTCTGCAGGCCTTCTCCCCCGGGAGCCATCCCTGGGCCACCATGCCACCTCCTTGAGGACCAGAGGCTCTCACACCTGGAGTTGAGCACAAGGGTGTTATCTGGGCCCCTGGGGAGGAGGGGCCACAGTACTTTGCCACCAAAGTCTAAGGAGCAATCGAAGCCCAAAGGATCAAGGCCCAAGTGCCAAAAGAGCAGCTTCTGAAATGAATATCAGTTGCGGGGGTGGTGGTACTCAGCTTGAGTCGGGAGAGCCGAGCTCTGAATCACAAGTGGCTGTTACTTGGGCAACAGGATGGATATGGGCAGCTGATAAGGCCACAATCACTGCCACCGCCACCTGGGTCTATGCTTGAGTAGACGTTAGGCAGTGGGAACTGAGGACCAGAGGGCCTGTGGTAAACGGATGATTTTATCGAAAAAGAGGACACCCAACCACGTGCCTGCCCCACTGTGACTCCTGTGCCAGGTGAGCTTGGACGCGGGTCTAGTTCCTAAGAACAGGTGGTGAGCAGGACAGGGTGACACAGGCCTCCCAAGTACACTGAGAGTGCTACATCTCCTGGGCTGCCGAAAAGGAGGCAAAGAGCGGGCTTTATTGCACATTTAGTTCTTAGAAAACTAGAGATTGCCCTGCCCAGGCCTTGGTCATCTGCAGGAACCTCTGACATTGATGTAGGCGGAATCATGGGTGGCCTCTGAGTCACAGGATGGAAAACAAAGTCCAGTGGTTGGTCTTTCCGGGGCCACGCCTGCATCTGGGATCCTCAGACTGGATGGACCGTGTGTAGCTTGTCATTGCAGTGGGCAGACGTCTGGGACAAGGTAAGAAAGGAGAACAGTAAGGACCTGCGTGCTGCACTGGTGCTCCAGAACCTAGCAGGGAAAACTTCTTGGCTATGTGCTCCACTTGTCTGTCCTGAAGCAGCAACTCATCTCCAGCTCCACTTCATATATCTAAATGGGGTGGTTTACATATTGTTTTCTGAAATGGTCTTTTTGATCTCAAGAAACTGGAGCAGATAAGCCCCATAAGGCTGCACAGAGAACCTAGCTGCAATGTCCTGGGCAAGTGTTAGCTCATCTTTTTCCTCAATTTGGGCAAGTGTTAATTCACAGGGGAGGCACTGGCTACAGAAGACGTGGCCACACTCTGTAGAAACAATGAGACATCCATTCTGCACAATCTCCGAGTACCCATCCATGCAGATGGGGCAGCTGACGGTGCCCGAGGGCCTGAGGCCTGCAGCTGCCTCCTCCCTCCAGAGTGTGTGGGTGGACACGTACACATCCTTGTCCCAGGCCAGCTCCTCCTCATCGCTGCTCACCACACAGCTATCCATGTGGTCCTGGCGCAGCCACCTGCTGTTCCTCCTCGGCCACCTCCTCTCTTCAGCAATCACAACGGAGTCATTGTGAGTCAGGTTGACGACAACAGGCTCTAAAGATTCACAGGTGAGGTCCACTATTTTGTCTCCAGCGCTTTCCATGAGCTTTATAGGTTCTCCCTCCAAGGCCATCTCAGGTGGGGAGGTGGTTTCCCGAGTTCGCTTCTGGGCTTGTCTAGAATTTACTGTCCCACCACGATGCTTTCTCATACTCATGGTGCTCCTTGGTGCCAACCTACAGAGAAACACGCAATCTAGACCAGGCCTGGCCTCAGCCTCTCATGCCTGCTGGTTACTCATCTTCTGACTAGCACAGGGATCTGCACCCCAGCAGATTTATGGAATCTTCAAGCCCTGGCGCTGGGGAGGCTCAGCGGGCACGACAGTCGATGCACTCAAGCGAGGGAAGCACCTTTGCGAGCTGCTTCAGAGAAGACCTGCCTGTTTTCTCTACTCTATGGTAATCTTCATGAGGGTAGGGATATTATCTGATTTGTTCACTGATGTATTCCCAAAACCTCAAATATAATAGGCATTAGCTGAGCCAGAAGGGAAGCCCAGGAATACTGGAGTGGGTAGCCTATCCTTTCTCCAGCAATCTTCCCAACCCAGGAGTCGAACTGGGGTCTCCTGCATTGCAGGCGGTTTCTTTACCAACTGAGCTATCAGGGAAGCCCATAATTATTTAATTTGTTAGTTTACTTTTTTTGTTTTCTCCACTATATAGTGAGCTTCATGAGGGTAGGGATCTTACCTGATTTATTCACTGATATATTTCCAAAACCTCAAATATAATAGACATTAAATACATATTTATTGAATGAGTAGGGGTTAGGATAAAACAAACAGAACAAAATGGGTTATTTTTAACATCCTCAAGGTACTGTAGTACACAGTGAAGATAAACCTATAATGAATGAACATTTATGCATAATGCTAAAATATATAAAACAAATTATCTTAGAAATTCAAGTGGTAATGGACAAATCTACAGTTGTAGTGGCAGACTATGATACACATATTTTAGTCCTTGACAGAAATAAATAAAAATATTGACCATTTGAATAATACAATTAGATTGATTTAACATGTATAACAAAGTTCATATTCATATAATAAAGTTCATATTGTAATAAAGTACCCTACAGGCTGAGAATATACATTCAGGTACATGTGTATGGAAGCTGGTCTCATTAAAATGAGGAAGAATATTTTCATTGATATAAAGGAGATTTAAAAATTGCAAATGAATATTCTTATGATTCCATCTTGATAATTACTTTATAAGCAAATGATTTCCTAGGAAAATTAAACTCATGAGCATGAAGAAATAGAAAGTTATTTTCTATAGAATGGAACTGTCTAGAAAGGAAACATCCCCCTTCAAAACTAACAGACTCAAACTATTTATGGATGAGTTTTTCCAAACTTTTAATGGATCAAATATTTCATATTCTGTTTAAACTGTTTAAGTATAGAAAAAAAGATGAGAAGCTTCGCAGATTATTTTAGGAAGCAGATATAGCCATCATGCCAAAACCTATAGAGATAGCAAACAACAGAAAGCTGCAGGCACACTTGACTTAGAAATGTTGATCCACAAATTCTGTATACAGCATTAACACTTTGGGCTTTATTTCAGGAATGCAAGAATATTTTAATATTGGAAAATATGTTAATGTTCAGCAATTAAGAGGCAGAGGAAAATATGATATGGTAGTAAATATTAAAAGCATTTGATAAAAATCCCACTTCCATTCTTGCTTAAAAATAAAACAAAATAACAGAAAATTTATAGTAAACTAGGACTAGGGGAGTACATTCTTAATTTAGTAAAAAATGTCTTCCTTAAGCCGGAAATTTCTGTCTTCATCTGTATTTAGTGGTATTGTGGTTGTATAGATCTGAAATGAAACTGAAGACCAATGAATGCTAAGGAGAATAAATAAAGTAGTAAGTTAGAAAATAAACTCCTTAGCTTTCTTACATACCAGCAGTAATCAGCTAGAAAATGTGGTGAAATAGATCATATTCATATAAAAACAAAATACACTTGACATATGGAAATAAGTGTAATAAGAATGGTATAGGACTTATATGAATGTAATATAAACCCTACTCAGGGAGATAAAAAAGAGACTTAAATGAGTGAGATTCTTGGGTGAGGTAATTTTGTACTGTTATCCATTCTTTCTCAATGAGTTTACATTTAAGAAAATTCAAACCTAGTATACAGGGTACATAATAAATATTTTTGAATGAATGTTAAATAAGGAACATAATTACCATAAAAATACTTTTAGGATTTTTTGATTTGACAGAATGATTCTAAGTTTCATCTAAAAAATTCTTGAGAGTTGAGAATAAAACTTTGATAATGAGGAGAATAAAATTTTGATAATGAGGATTAGTGAAAAGTTTGCCAGATCAGTTATTAAAGCATGTGACGATACAAGATAAATTATAACAGTGGTATTGGTGCATGAACGGATAGTTTAATGGAACAAAATAGGAAATCAAGAAACAAATCTATGACTGAGGACTTAGAATATGATGGTGATATCATAAGTAGGAAAGGATGGATTTAATAAATGGTATTAAGAAAACTGGAAAAAATGTATCCCTACTTCATAACATATGTCAAAATATTTTCTAGGTGCATTAAAGATTTACATTTAAAAAGTGAAACTAAAAGTGTTAGAAGGAACTATTAGAGTTTAGAATGCTGTCAACTGAAAAAAATGCACAACCAAAAATTTAAGAATTATGTTTTATTTGGCAGACTTTCTGAGGACTTAAACCTGGAAACAGCCTCTGAGATAGCTCTGAAGGACTGTTCCAAAAGAAGTAGGGGAGGGGCCAGGATATATAGGAGTTTTGGCAAAAACAAAATGAAAACAAAAAAACACCCAAGTAGTCGAATATCAAAAGATTACTGCTAATTAAAGAAAAACAGACATCTCAAGTTAATGAATTTAGTGCTTCTCTATGTATTGGAAGATGTAAGAGTCTGGGCTTACTGAAATCATCCCCTTGATATACATCTTAACTATCTAGGACCAGTGTCCTGCTTTTCTCCATCCTGAACCCCCCTCAGGGTGCACTGTCTGTGGCAGCTGCAATGGCTAAGAACTTAATGCATGTGCCCGGCAATATTCTTTGTAATTGCAGGTGACAATTACAGTACAATTACAGCAGGTGACATTCTTTTTCCACAGTGCCTCTTAAAACATGACCTGAAATGCAAAAATATTAAGTAGGAGACTGATACCTTTGATTACATAAAGCTTTGTAAACTTTTTTTTTTTTTAACTTTGGCTGCACTGAGTCAGTCGTTGAGGCGCACAAGCTATGGAGCGTGCAGGCTCATCAGCTGGCATGTGGGCTCTCTAATTATGGCACCTGGGCTCTCTAGTTGGTGGTGCATGGGCTTAGTTGCCCTGCTTGTGGCATGTGGATCTCAGATCCCCCACCAGGAATGAAACCCACGTCCCCTACATTGGAAAGAGGATTCTCAACTACTGGACCACCCAGGGAAGTCCGAAAACATTTTACACTTTTGAATTTCCCAAAACATCATAAAAAATGTAAATGTAACTGACTGCTTTGAAGAATATTTCCAACATATGTGGCAGATTAAGAGTTAAGTTCTCTACTATACAACAAATATATGAAAGAGATCAGCTAACTGATGACTAAAGGTGCAGATTAAAACAAGAAATACCATTAGTTTGGCCATCAAACTGACAAACAGCAACAAAAAGGTGAAGGTCCAAGAATGTTGGCACTTGCCTGCACTGCTGGTAGATGTATACTTTGCAGCAGTCTTACTGGAAGGTAGTGTGGCCAAGGTCAAGAGCCATTCCTTAAGAATTTATCCTAAGGAATTTTTTATAAATATCTGCAAATATGTAGCTCCAATGATAATCATTACATTGCAGTTCTTTATTTTTTTCTTTTTCTTTTTTTTATCAAAGTAAGATTGCTGGGAGAAATATCAATAACCTCAGATATGCGGATGACACCACCCTTATAGCAGAAAGTGAAGAAGAACTAAAGAGCCTCTTGATGAAGGTGAAAGAGGAGAGTGAAAAAGTTGGCTTAAAGCTCAACGTTCAGAAAACTAAGATCATGGCATCTGGTCCCATCACTTCATGGGAAGTAGATGGGGAAACAGTGGAAACAGTGTCAGACTTTATTTTTTTGGGCTCCAAAATCACTGCAGATGGTGATTGCAGCCATGAAATTAAAAGACGCTTACTCCTTGGAAGGAAGATTATGACCAACCTAGATAGCATATTTTAAAAGCAGAGACATTACTTTGCCAACAAAAGTCCATCTAGTCAAGGCTATGGTTTTTCCAGTGGTCATGTATGGATGTGAGAGTTGGATGGTGAAGAAAGCTGAGCGCCGTAGAATTGATGCTTTTGAACTGTGGTGTTGGAGAAGACTCTTGCGAGTCCCTTGGACTGCAAGTAGATCCAATCAATCCATCCTAAAAGAGATCAATCCTGGGTGTTCATTGGAAGGAGTGATGTTGAAGCTGAAACTCCAATACTTTGGCCCCCTCATGCGAAGAGTTGACTCATTGGAAAAGACCCTAATGCTGGGTAGAATTGGGGGCGGGAGGAGAAGGGGACGACAGAGGATGAGATGGTTGGATGGCATCACCGACTTGATGCACATGGGTTTGGGTGGACTCCGGGAGTTGGTGATGGACAGAGAGGCCTGGCGTGCTGCAATTCATGGGGTCACAAAGAGTCGGACACAACTGAGTGACTGAACTGAACTGAACATTATATTAGTTTCAGGTGTACAGCATAATGATTTCAGTTTTTGTATATAGTGAAATCACCACAGTAAGTCTAGTTTAAACATCTGTTACCATACACAGTTACAATTTTTTTTTTCTTTTGATGAGAACTTTTAAGATTTACTCTCTTGGCAACTTTCAGATATGCAGTACATTATCTCAGGACTTATTTACTTGACAACTGGAAGTTTGTACTTTTTGACCCACTTTACCCAATTCTCCCACCCCACCCCATCTGTAGCCACCAGTCTATTCTCTGTATCTATTCTCTGTATCTATTAGGCAGTGTTCTCTCAGTTCAGTTGCTCAGCCATGTCCGACTCTTTGCGACCCCATGGACTGCAGCATGCCAGGCCTCCCTGTCCATCACCAACTCCTGGAGTTTACCCAAACTCATGTCCATTGAGTCAGTGATGCCATCCAACCATCTCATCCTCTGTCGTCCCTTTCTCTTCCTGCCTTCAATCTTTCCCAGCATCAGGGTCTTCTCCAATGAGTCATCTCTTCGCATGAGGTGGCCAAAGTATTGGAGTTTCAGCTTCAACATCAGTCCTTCCAATGAACACCCAGGACTGATCTCCTTTAGGATGGACTGGTTGGATCTCCTTGCAGTCCAAGGGACTCGCAAGAGTCTTCTCCAACACCACAGTTCAAAAGCATCAATTCTTTGGCGCTCAGCTTTCTTTATAGTCCAGCTCTCACATCCATACATGACTACTGGAAAAACCGTAGCCTTGGCTAGACAGACCTTTGTTGGTAAAGTAATGCCTCTGCTTTTTAATATGCTGTCTAGGTTGGTCATAACTTTCCTTCCAAGGAGTAAGCGTCTTTTAATTTCATGGCTGCAGTCACCATCTGCAGTGATTTGGGAGCTCCCCAAAAATAAAGTCTACCACTGTTTCCACTGTTTCCCCATTTATTTGCCATGAAGTGATGGGACCAGAGGCCATGATCTTAGTTTTCTGAATGTTGAGCTTTTATGCCAACTTTTTCACTCCCCTCTTTCACTTTCATCAAGAGGCTCTTTAGTTCTTCTTCACTTTCTGCCATAAGGGTGGTGTCATCTGCATATCTGAGGTTTTTGATATTTCTCCTGGCAGTCTTGATTTCAGCTTGTGCTTCCTCCAGCCCAACATTTCTCATGATTTACTCTGCATATAAGTTAAATAAGCAGGGTGACAATATACAGCATTGATGTACTCCTTTTGACCAGTCTGCTGTTCCATGTCTAGTTCTAAACTGTTGCTTCCTGACCTGCATACAGCAGGCATGTCAGGTGGTCTGGTATTCCCATCGCTTTCAGAATTTTCCACATCCAAACAGTCAAAGGCTTTGGTTGCTCTCCCAAAGTAGCTTGATATTTCTGAATTTGAGCACTCTTGCTTTTTTGAAGAAGATGCATGATTCTGGATGTTCCAATCACTCCCCTCTTTCACTTTTCATCAAGAGGCTCTTTAGTTCTTCTTTCACTTTCTGCCATCTCATCTGGTGTTGAGCGTTTTTGATATTTCTCTGGCTGATTTCTGTGCTTCCTTCCAGCCCAAATTTCTCACTGCATATGCTTGACTAGCATACAGATTTCTGAAAGTGTGATACAGTGAGAGAATGAGAGAAAAAGACACAAGAATTCAGTGAAAAGTGAGGATCAGGGGACCAACACCGTTCCAAGGTGAAGGTGCTGAAACTGAATCTAAGCCAGCTTTATTATACTTTCAGCCATTAATGAAAGAATATGCAGGGAGTTAAGCTATAACTCATGTGGCCTTCAGGGCCAAAGAACAAAATGGTCATTAACCGTTGAGTAACTAAGAAACAGTACTCAATAACAAATCATTAACTAAGACTAATATTCTTATGTATATGATTTTCCATCAGATACATAAAACATGTGACTCTGAGACACCAGTTGAGAAACAGTCTGGGGTCGTTTTTCCGACCCCAGGATCATGTCTTGTGTTCAAGACTATGAACTCTTCCCTCTGGACTTGTTCCAAGAGTCTCATGCCTTATAGCAAGTCTCATGCCTTATAGCAAGTCTCATGCCTTATAGCATCCAGTTTATCAGTAATTATAAATTTCTTTTGGGGCCCTTACTAGGACATGCTTTTCTTTTATTCTTCCTGTCTCCTACATCTCCCCCATTTTGATTTTGCACGTGATGAGAAATGGTGAGAAATGCTAGTTGCTGTTGTTGACTTCATTGTCTCGTGATCCTTCTTCAGACTGTACAGAAACACAAACACATAATTATTAGCACTCCCATAACCAGAGCAATTCTGTATCCAAATGTTTTGATCTGTTTTAAGGAATTAAGAGAAGAAAGATTATCAGCAACAGTATCAAGAGAATCTGATCCAGAAATTACATCAAAATGTTTATTGAAAGCTTTTAATATATCTTGTTGTAGATCTTGCATATCTACAGAAATATTACCTTGGTTCAGTAGGTGTTGTTTAACGTTATCCCAATTGAATTGTGTCTTCTTATATTTGAAAGCCATTACACAAAAGGAAGTATAGTTCCAATCACATCTTAGTCTCACCTGTTTTTGTAAACTGACTAGTTGATTTCCTAATAAAATTACAGATTGTTGAAGGTCGGCCTCTTGGGAGGCCAACTTTCCATCAATTTTTTCTTGAGTGGTCCAAAGGATGTTGGCATCTTTATGCCATTCTTGTATAAAATGAATTACCTGTATAGATTTATGAAGAGCCATTCTGGCTATGGATGCCATAGTGGGTATAGCTATAATGCCTAAGATGGCAGCAATTAGCAATCCCAGGAAACATTTAACGCGTTTAAGATTTTTCAATATTTCTTCAATAACGTATAGGGCTTTCTTGCCAAGGTTGTTGTAAATCAATTGGAACCCATATGCCAGTTCTGGTTTTAAGAATGTAAATGCTCTGTCAACTTTCATTGAAGGGAATGGTATTATTTATACATGTATAAAAATGAACAGTTAAGACATGTTACTAATCCCAAATTGAGATCATATTTTGCTGGTCTGATCATAAAAATAAAAGGACTTATTACACAAGTCTGGATAGTGTGGGTAGAGTTTTTTTTGTAAAATTAAAGGTAGCTTTTGGGTCATTTAAAATACATTCAGTATATCATCCCTTCTGAGCAATTAGTTCTTTTAATGCCATGGGTATTTTACATATTTCATCATGAATAGGATAATGAGCTAAACGAGGCACAAGGGGAGCTAATCCTACCCATCATATGAGGGGTTGACTACCATAAGTACTAATTGTCTTATCATTATATACCCATGGGGAAGGCACTTTAGATTCTATAAGTTTAGGGGTTCTTCGGGGTCCCCAATTGATAATTGAGCCTTCTGTAACCTTTAATAATAAGTGACCTTCTGATCCTTTACATAATTTCCATCATAACCAATTTTCAATACCATGGCTATTTTCAGCAGCACAATCAGGAAGGTTAGGTGCATTCATCATACTGGAAGTTTCCGCTTTTTCTAAAAAAGTAAAAGCAGTTAACAGAAAGAGGGAAGTCTTATCATCATTTGATTCTTTGACAACTGATAGCCATTTTTGATATCCTGTTTTAAGACATACACTTCCAAAACCAATACAAATAGGAGTGGCATCAGAGCCAATAGTATAATTTATCAACTGACTACCTTCTTCTTCCTTTACAGTCTGTTTTAATGTGTCCTAATTTTCCACATTGGTGACATCTCATATCTGTCTTTTTATTAGCTTTAGTCAATATTTGAGCCAGAAGTTGAATTTTATATGGTTCTGACCCAAGGTCCTGGCAGACTTCTTCTAGAGGGGCACCCTGTGCTTTGAGAGGCTGAATCACCTTTTTATATTCTGAGTTAGCATTGTCATAAGCAGGAACTTGCATCAGCAAATCTCTCAAACCAGGTTGTGAGAGTGTTTTATTTAAATTTTGACGTAGCCTGGCAATAAAATCTACATAAGTTTCCCCATTTGATTGTTTAATTTGGGTAAATGAAACCGAGGCTTGTCTGAGTGGATTTATTCTCTCCCAGACTTTCAAACATATCATTCTAATTTGAGTGAGTAATTGATCATCAAATTGTAACTGAGCTTGAATGCCAAAATGTGTCCTGCTACCCATTAATTGATCAAGTGTTATATCAACTGGTGCGTTGGCTGTCACATTTCTGCGAGCTTGTTGATTTGCCTCATCTTGTCACCAGGTCCTAAATTGTAAAAATTCTGAGGTGGATAGGCAAGTTCTGGCTATCATTTCCCAGTCATAAGAAATTAACCGTTCAGCTTGTGCAAGTCCCTCAATTAGTCCCATGTTATAAGGAGAATTAGTTCCATATTGGGTACATGCCTGTTTTATCTCCTTTATAGTTTAAAATGGTATGGCATTATAATCATAATGCATTCCTCCTTGTGGGAATTGAGGATCTGGTGGGATTTGAGTTACAGCCACAGGGAGAACTAAAGTGTCTTCATCCCCCTGCAGTTGTGCTATACGAACTCCCTTTTGTAAAGGCTTCGTTTTATTAGGCACAGTTATCTGTGGTTTAAAAGCAAATGCATCATCCCAAGGGGTTTCAGAATTGAAAGGAGGGGGCTTGACCAAAGGTGCAGTTGGTCGAGCGAGAAAGATCTATTCTTGACTTCTATTATTATTTTGACTCTTTCATTTTTATTGATTTTTTCTCGTCCTCATCACCTATGTTATATAAATTCATTTCCTCTGTTTATTCTTGTATTTGTTCTACAGAATCCTCTGAATCCGACGTTTTGGATTGCAGCGGTCCTAAAGCTGTGCTAATAAGATTCCCCACTGACCATACAGACAAAGGAATCTTTTTGCCGTGTTGGTAGGCACGATGCAGGCAGCATCTTGCCATTCCTCATGCCTCAAAGTCCCTTTATCTGGATCTAGCCAGTAGCAATATTTTTCAGTGGCAGAAAACAATTCTTTAAAAGAAGGGTGAGATATCTCACCCCCCGAACTTTTTAACAAAGTTTTTAACACTTGCATATAGTCACTATGCTTAGAAGGATTTTGTCCCATTGTTACCCTGATTGACAAATCCGCAGGGGTGTACTTAGCAAGTACTTTCCTCATCCGCCAAGCTGGCCTTTCTTCCCTGTGTTCGCCGCTGCTAGGAGCAAGCCTCGCAGGCTGGATTCACTTTTGGGTCCTTGTTTGGGCGCCACTTGTCAAGACCGGCTCAACAAGCAGGGTTTCCAAAAGTGGGATACGGCAAGAGAATGAGAAACAAGACACAAGAATTCAGTGAAAAGCGAGGATCAGGGGACCAACACTGCTCCAAGGTTAAGGTGCCGAAACTGAATCCAAGCCAGCTTTATCTTACTTTCAGCTGTGAGTGAAAGAATATGCGGGGAGTTAAACTATAACTCATGTGGCCTTCAGGGCCAAAGAACAAAATGATCATTAACCATTGAGTAAGAAACATTAATCAATAACAAATCAGTAACTAAGACTAATATTTTTATGTATAGATTTTCCACCAGATACGTAAAACATATGACTCTGAGACACCAGTTGAGAAACAGTCTGGGGTCATTTTTCCGACCCCAGGATCATATCTTGATCCAAGAGTCTCATGCCTTATAGCATCCAGTTTATCAATAATTATAAATTTCTTTAACGGCCCTTACCAGGGCATGCATTTCTTTTATTCTACCTGTCTCCTACAGTCTGGTTCTTCTGCCTTTCTAAAACCAGCCTGAACATCTGGAAGTTCACAGTTCAAGTATTGTTGATGCCTGGCTTGGAGAATTTTGAGCATTACTTTAATAGCATGTGAGATGAGTGCAACTGTGCAATAGTTTGAACATTCTTTGGCGTTGCCATTCTTTGGGATTGGAATGAAAACTGACCTTTTCCAGTCCTGTGGTCACTGCTGCATTTTCCAAATGTGCTGGCATTGAGTGCAGCACTTTCACAGCATCATCTTTTAGGATTTGAAATAGCTCAACTGGAATTCCATCACCTCCACTAGCTTTGTTCATAGTGATGCTTCCTAAGGCCCACTTGACTTCGCATTCCAGGATCTCTGGCTCTAGGTGAGTGATCACAGCATCGTGATTATCTGGGCCATGAAGATCTTTTTTGTACAGTTCTTCTGTGTATTCTTGCAATCTTTTCTTAATATCTTCTGCTTCTATTAGGTCCGTACCATTTCTGTCCTTTATTGGGTGCATCTTTGCATGAAATGTTCCCTTGGTATCTCTAATTTTCTTGAAGAGATCTCCAATCTTTCCCATTCTGTTATTTTCCTCTATTTCTTTGCACGGATCGCTGAGGAAGGGTTTCTTAACTCTTTGCTATTCTTTGGAACTCTGCATTCAAATGGGAACATCTTTCCTTTTCTCCTTTGTTTTTCGCTTCTCTTCTTTTCACAGTGATTTGTAAGGCCTCCTCAGAGAGCCATTTTGCTTTTTTGCATTTCTTTTTCTTGTGGATGGTTTTGATCCCTGTCTCCTGTACAGTGTCACAAACCTCCGTCAATAGTTCATCAGGCACTCTATCAGATCTAGTCCCTTAAATATATTTCCCACCTCCACTGTATAATTGTAAGGGATTCATTTAGGTCATCCCTGAATGGGCTAGTGGTTTTCCCTACTTTCTTCAATTTAAGTCTGAATTTGGCAATAAGGAGTTCATGATGTGAGCCATAGTCAGCTCCAGGTCTTGTTTTTGCTGACTGTATAGAGCTTCTCCATCTTTGGCTGCAAAGTATATAATCAATCTGATTTCGGTGTTGACCATCTGGTGATGTCCATGTATAGAGTCTTCTCTTATGTTGTTGGAAGAGGGAGTTTGCCATGACCAGTGCGTTCTCTTGGCAAAACTCTATTGGCCTTTGCCCTGCTTCATTCTGTACTCCAAGGCCAAATTTGCCTGTTACGCCAGGTGTTTCTTGACTTCCTACTTTTGCATTCCAGTCCCCTATAATGAAAAGGACACATTTTTTGGGTATTAGTTCTAGAAGGTCTTGTAGGTCTTCATAGAACTGTTCAACTTCAGCTTCTTCAGCATTACTGGTTGGGGCATAGACTTGGCTTACCATGATATTGAGTGGTTTGCCTTGGAAACAAACAGAGATCATTCTGTCGTTTTTGAGATTGCATCCAAATGCTGCATTTTGGACTCTTTTGTTGACTATGATGGCTACTCCATTTCTCCTAAGGGATTCTTGCCCACAGTAGTAGATAAAATGGTCACCTGAGTTAAATTCACCCATTCCAGTCCATTTTAGTTTGCCGATTCCTAAAGTGTCAACGTTCACTCTTGCCATCTCCTGTTTGACCAGTTCCAATTTGCCTTGATTCATGGACCTAATGTTCCAGGTTCCTATGCAATATTGCTCTTTACAGCATCAGACCTTGCTTCCCTCACCAGTCACATTCACAACTGGGTGTTGTTTTTCCTTTGGCTCCATCTCTTCATTGTTTCTGCAGTTATTTCTCCACTGATCTTCAGTAGCATACTGGGCATCTATCAACCTGGGGAGTTCATCTTTCAGTGTCCTATCTTTTTGCCTTTTCATACTGTTCATGGGGTTCTCAAGGTAAGAATACTGAAGTGGCTTGCTATTCCCTTCTCCAGTGTTCTTTTTAATATCAATAAATTGTAAAAAAAAAACCCTAAATGTCTTTGTATGGGAGAGATTATCAACTCATTTATAATAGAGTTGTATAATGGAATGCTGTTAAGTTATTAAAGATAGTGTTGGAAAATACTTAATGATATGGACAAATCCTTATTATGGGAATGAGGATGGATATCCTCTCCCCTTATATAGGAGGGGATCATGCAAGTAAAACTAAAACCAGATTGTTCTGAAGTGGTGAGGAAGGAGATAATGTTCACAGTGTCTAAAACCTTGATTTTTTTTAAACAGTAAATAAAGAAGCCAACATATTTGTCAGGAGTTTCTGTGATGGGGTCTAATTTAATTGGAATGCATACTGTTTCCAAGTTGTTAATTGATTGGGCCTCTGAATGTCAAGGACTTCCCTGAAAGCTCAACTGGTAAAGAATCCGCCTGCAATGCAGGAGACTGCGGTTCGATTCCTGGGTCTAAAAGATCCTCCACAAGTGGAGGCTACCCACTTCAGTACTCTTGGGCTTCCCTTCTGGCTCAGATGGTAAAGAATGCACCTGCAGTGCAGAAGACCTGGGTTGGATCCCTGGGTTGGGAGGATCCCCTGGAGAAGGGAACAGCTACCCACTCCAGTATTCTTGCCTGGAGAATTCCACGGACAGAGGAGCCTGGCAGGCTACAGTCCATGCGGTCGCAAAGAGTAGGACATGACTGAGCGACTTTCACACCAAATGTCAAGACTACCAGAGGCAAATTCACTATTGTAGTTTACAGTTCAACAATGGCATGTTCCGGCCTATAGTTTAAACATTTTAAAATCTTTTTTTAAATTAATTTATTTAAACTTAATACTCAGTTTTTTAGTTTCACAGCAAAAACGTATTCTGATTACAAATTGTACCTAGCTGCTATGAGTTTTAAATACAATGTCGGTTAGTTCTTAGACTTTCCATATTTAATTTAAGCAAAGGTAATTGCTTTTAAAGGGTCAAGGAAGGTGATGACTTTATGTTGGGGTTAATAATTTCACTTTTCTTAAGGATTTATGCATTCTGTATCTGCGAATAACTATATCCTGTGGAGCAGTGAAAATTCTGATGGACAATCTCTGAGTGAAATTTCTGCCTCTGGATCTCTGATAAGATTTTTCTTTCCAACAAGTAAGTTCCTGTTTTATTTTATTCCTCCCAGCATCCTTGTTTTGAAAACAGTAGTTAAATGTTTAGGAGACAGTGTGGTCTATTGGTATTGGAGTGAGATACACCTGAGTTTTAATCCTGACTCTGCCCTTTGCCTTAGGCAAGATAACCTCTGAACCTCAATGTCTTCATCTTTAAAATGAAAATGCTTATCAGAAATAATTGTGAAGATAAATTGAGACAGTATTTTAAGGCATTCCATAAATGCTTGTTACTCTTTATATAATACTTTTCCTTTACAAGTTTCTAAACCTCAATTTACCTTAATGGCATTGCTTGAAATTTAGT
The DNA here is from genome assembly GCA_024291935.2 of Okapia johnstoni. Classification (NCBI taxonomy): domain Eukaryota; kingdom Metazoa; phylum Chordata; class Mammalia; order Artiodactyla; family Giraffidae; genus Okapia; species Okapia johnstoni. The sequence continues at coordinate 110,990,028 of CM044305.1, forward strand.
CACTGATCCAGTTTTGTGAAAGCAGTGTCTTCTGTGGCATTAATCAGGGTACTGTGTAGCTCTAATATTATGGAATATACCAGATGTTTCCCCATCTGTTTTAATGATAAAAAGTTCAGGCTTCAAGTCACATTATCTTTGTCTTTTTGTGGTTCTGTATATAATGTGTTTATCAAGCACATGATGGCTCCTGAGATTAACCACAAATAAACACATTTCATTTTGTACAGCATGTGGTGCCCTTTCAAGGAGAAAGTTCAAATAAATTGACTTATGTGAATTCCAAAGATGAAGCTTTTATTAAAAATCATGCAGAGTTTATTCTAACAAAATTTGATATACAAATATAAGCATGAAATTGTATCTGTTGTTTAATTCCAGACTCTACCACTGAATTCTTCTGTGACTTTGCATAAATCTCTTCATGTTTCTCTGTAGAGATTTCAAGTTCAAAACAAGCATTATAACACCTACTACTATTAAGAATAGCAAAATAAACAAACTCAAATAATTTGTTTAAAAATACTTCTATGGTTAAATTGATTGGAGAAAGAGAAGTCTGATAAGGTGGTGTGTTTTGTAGCTAAGAGAATAGCTTAATGAGTGTTGAAGTTGGTTATAAACAACAAATGATGATTCATGCTTTAGAGCTCAAGGAGATAGCAGATGTAAACTCTCCAAGGCTACCTATAATAAGTACATTATACAAACACTGAAGCCACCTTTAAAAATAGTCTAAATAAGATATCTGCATTTATGAAATACTCCTCCAACCTAGTGCAGTAAGTTGAGTGAAAACCAATTTATGAATTGATGTTTTTGCCCAGTAAAATCAAACTGTCCCATTTTAAGAGAAATATCTTACCTAAGTTGATTCAGGGCTTCCCTGCTGGCTAAGACAGTAAAAAATCCACCTTCAATATGGGAGACCTGGGTTTGATCCCTGGGTTGGAAAGATCCCCTGGAGGAGAGCATGTCAACCCACTCTAGTATTCTTGCCTGGAGAAATCCATGGACAGAGGAGCCTGGCAGGCTATGGTCCATGGGGTTGCAAAGAATCAGACACAAATGAGAGACAAGCACAGCACAGGTTGATTCACATCTTTCAACAGTGATTAAATATTAATACTTATAAAATGTACATAGATTATTCTCAAAAAAGAAAAACTATAAGTTCATAAAATATGAAGTACTTTTAGCCAATTTATTTCTTCCCCTATGTACTTAAAAATGAATATCCGTCCCACTTAAGCACTAGCAAGAAGACTGTCATCTCATTGTCAGACTGTTTTTAGTAGGCATAGCAACCCACTCCACCTGCAATATGGGAGACCTGGGTTTGATCCCTGGGTTGGAAAGATCCCCTGGAGGAGAGCATGTCAACCCACTCTAGTATTCTTGCCTGGAGGATCCCATGGACAAAGGAGCCTGGCAGGCTATAGTCCATGGGGTCACAAAGAGTCAGACACGACAGAAGCAACTTAGCATGCACGCATAGTAATAGATACATCTCTTGCAGATTTAAATGATACTGTTGAGACAGGGAACCTTGAGAGGTTCCACAATCCTTCTCCCTTTGGACAAAATCATATACTTAAAGCTGATAAAAATTGTTCTACCTTTTTATTATTCAAAATTAGTGATTTGAATCTTAAAGCTAATTTTACTATCTGGCATAAACTCCAGATACCAATTTAGATATAAAATAACAGAATCCCAGCATTAGAAGGGACCTTACAGATAATCTAGCCCAGTCTCTTCTATGATTTAAAATCTTTTCTTGTATGATTTTCATTCCCGGAAAGTGGTCTTTGAACAATACCAGTAGTGAGGAACTCAGCACACAGGAAATTCATCAGCTCTCTGACCAGACCCTGACAGTTGTCACTCTTTCTTGAGTGTGTGATGTCCATGACTGAACATGGTATTCCAGATGTAGTCCATCCTGGGGAGGACGGCCTGGCAAGATTGAAGAACAACTTGCTTAGAGTATAACAGCAAAGTATGCTAATCTCTCACATGTCTAAAATGTTTGGGAAATGAGTATCCAGGCCAACCGATAATGTATTAAATTTGTGACCTTGCACAAGTTACTCCGATTCTTTATTTCTTAATTTGAAAACTGGAGGTTGTAAAACCAATTTTGAGAGTTTGTTGTGAAGATTAGAAATAATGTGTGTAAAGCAAGATACCTGGCCAAAATAGGTGACTAATGAATGGTAGCTGTTGTTATTTTTACCTGAGCTTCAGAAATTGTCAGTCTTTAAAGAAGAGGAATATAATAAGAATATACCAGGAGGTAATAATATAACCATTATGTTGTTTTTTGCTGATGATGAAGTGCTTTACAGTGATTGTAAAACATCGCTTAACTACTTTTCTAAGTCTGTAGTTGTTGATAATATTGGAGATTGAACTGATTCTATGCTGACCTTAAGCCATACTGCAGAGGTTTTTTTTTGAATAAAAATCTGATATCTGCCTGTTTAGTTGTCATTTGTTTCTCATATAAAGCAGGATGTTTAAAAAAATCAGCTATTTGAGCTTGTGAATCTCACAGATTCAGTTATATATGAACTTATTGTAGTTGCATGAATCTTGGTATTCATGCCATAAGTTATTGCCTATTCAGAATTAGAGTTGTAACTTAAGGCCAAAAGGAAAAATCTTAAAACATATTGCAGTGCCAATATGATTAAGTGTTGACAGAAAGTAGGTCAATGCCAATAATATTACTTTATTTTCTAGCAGTGAATGGTGTGAATTTGGAGTTCATCTGGAATTGGAAATGTGATGTTAAGTAACTTTGTGATAACTTTTAGTTTAACTTTTATTTTTTCAGCATTCATTACTATTTGTACATTTCATTCAATCTTTTCTTTAAATGTACAAGCTTGTTTGTTTTTCTTTGTTTTTGTCTTGTATAATTATTTAATTTAGGGGAAGTGATTATTAACCATGCTTAATTCTCTTTCTTGCATTTTGTTTCTAAAAGCATGCATTCCAGTGGAGGGTCAGGTGCTAAAGCCTTGCAAGCAGGGGAGAGATCTTAACAAGGATGCATGTTTGAAATACAAATGCTGTTACTCTTCCCTCAAGACCGCTACAGTTAGCTGTTTTGCCCCGCTGAGAGACAGTAAGTTAATCCTTTTACATTTATTATATTCCTGTTTTTAAAAATTGAATAAACAGTTCACAGTGGCATATGTTTACAGTTGGATCTCGTATGTTAACCCTTAAAGGAGGCTCCCAGCCCTAGAGCAATCCTACCACCTGTAGAAAGGCCTGGAGACCTCTATTCATGAGCTGTTTCTGCTTAGTCCTTAGGTGTGACTATGGCGGGTTTTTGTTGTTGTTTTATTTTAATTTTTTGGCCAAGTGGCACGTGGGATCTTAGTTCCCAACCAGGGATCAAATCCACACGCCCTGCGTTGGAAGCGTGGAGTCCTAACCACTGGTGCCTGCATGCTCAGTTGCTCAGTCAGTCGTGTCTGACTTGAGATCCCATGGACTGGATCCCACCAAGGATCCTCTGTCCATGGGATTTTCCCGGCAAGAATACTGGAGTGGGTAGCCATTTCCTCCTCCAGGGATCTTCCCTACCCAGGATCCAACTCGCATCTCCTGCCTTAAAGGTGGATTCTCGACTGCTTATCCAACGGGGAAGCCCCTTAATCACTGGACCACCAGGGAAGTCCCAGTGGTTGCAGTTTGAAATGGTTTTAGTCACTATCTTCTCCCATAGATTCCAGGCATTACAAGATGTAACCATCGATGTGCCTGGGAGACAATACCAGTCAGGCATGCCTTAGCTTACTTTATCTTCCCACCTTCTCTTCCTGAGTAGAATTCTCATTTATCTTTTTCTTCAGCATCTCAGTATGTAACAGTGAATTGAATGTTTCTTGTTAAGTCTGTTTATCAGTTTTTTCTTCGTTATTTTGTTTTTGAATTAGGTTCTTCTCTTAAGATTTTTTTTCTTTACAATGTTTTCAGCACCAAACCATCTGCTTTTGCTCCGTCATTTGGATAGTGGGGGCATACTACCAGTTGGTCCCTTGATGGACATATTTGATTGATATGATTAAGCACTAACAAATGGTACTAAAAGGATGCATGCAAAACAGTGCCTTAGGTTAATATAGGCCCCATTCAATTGCTGAGCATCTAGTATTAATGATGGAAACCTAAACCTGATCGTGAATATAGTATTACAGTTTTAACAGTGTCACATGGTGTTATAATTCATTCATTGATTTAGTCTTTATATTATGTGTGAAGAAACATTTGATTCTTGTAGAGGGAAAAATTGAACCATGACTTACAATCCCCCAATCATATTAGAATGCATTTCCAAATGAATATAAGAATAAAATATACTTAATCACCTGCAAATTCTTGATTTTTCATTTAATATAATGTTTTATATTTAGAAATAAACATTTAAGAAACTACTCCTTTCTCAAGTTAGCTATTCATAGATTGATTCACTCCCTGAGTATTCTACAATGTGTAACATTTGGCCAAGGAAAAAACATGCTTAGGTCACAGGAAGAAATATATATAGTCTGAATAGTAATAATCTAGTATATTAACAGAAACAGGATTGTTTTGCTAAGGCTTCCTTTGGGGTTGTTGTTCAGTTGCTAAGTCATGTCCATTGGAGAAAATACACAAACTGTAACCTTTAGTTGTATTTCTAGAACATTTCATAAACTCCTGCTGCTTATAGAGTACCAATGATATTTACCTGCCATGTAAGACTATCTCCTTATTTTACTTATAGTTTTTTTTATGAAAGACCTCATGTTTGCTTCTCTTGCTTAAGTCATAAAAGTAACAGGATATAATTCAACCACCAGAGCCTACACAGATGTTCCGGATATTTGGGTTTTGTGTGATGATCATGATCTTCCTGGGATGTCTGCCCATTTATTGCTGCTCTCTTTCCTGGAGGAGGTAGGCAAACAACTTTTATTTGCCAGTTGCTGATACTTGAGTATTCTTGTGTAGACACATTCATTCATAGCTTCAAAAGTACAGGGATTACGTTTCGGTCCCTTTTGCTTAACAGAAGGTAGCTTGGGAAAAAGTTAAATTACCAGAATATTTCTTCATGCATACTATGTTTATTTTTCCACCCATTTAAGACATCCTCTTGCATGTCCTAGTTTGTACATTTCCTCATCAAACCAAATAAAATCCCAATGGAAAGGAAAAATAAATCAGCGACCTGAGGGTATGTGGAGTAGAGGTGGTTAACTGCAAATCAGAAGGAGTCCCAGAAGCACTAGTCTCTATCTAGTAGATCGTCATCTACTATTGGGTTTGAAAGCCTTGATCTGACTTCAAGCCAATTCGTATCAGATTTCTTATCAAAATCCCAGTGCGCTGTTGGCATGATGCTTGTAAGTTTTTTTTTAAAATAGCTTCCCACCTACTGAGACAGAGTGTGTGTAGAGAGCAGGGCCAGGACTAAGATGGAGTGAGTGAGGCACTCACTGTCAGGTTTGTGCAAGTGCAGGGTTGCCACTAGCTCAACCCTGAGAACAAGTACCTGTTAAATTTTCTGATAAAGTGCCTGTTGAAGATTAAGTGTCTTTTATGTTTTTATTCAAGTTAGATTTCACTGGAAGATTTAGACTATACATGTTACCTTATCTTATCTGCATAAAGATTGTGTCTTTTTTCTTTTCTGTACCTTTTTCTTGAGTCTGGTGAATCTGTTATATTCTTCATTGTATTTTCAATTTATAGCAAAGTACCTCAGATACAGTGGATGCTTAATATATTTTTGTTGAATAAACGAGTACTTGAACAAATAAAAGAATACAGTGGATGGAGATGGCTAGCCTGGAAGGCAGTTCTATATTGATTTAAACGTTCTCATTGCTTTCATCACTTTCTCAGACCACTTTGAAGACACTGTTGGATCACAGCCTTTCTTTCAGTTTTTCCAGTTTGCATATGACTGTCAATTCTTTTCTCAGTTTTTACTTAGTTTCCTATACTGAGTGAGTTATCTCTATTCCTAGGCTTATTTCTTGTGTTTCTTTTCACAGGTGAATGGGGATAGGAATAGAATTTTTGACCCTTTCATCTTCCCTTCAAAGCTTGAGTTCATGTAAAAGAATACCCATGAGTAAAACTGAAATATTATTTCTTAGAAATAGGTGATAGATTCAGTTCAGTTCGGTTCAGTCACTCAGTCGTGTCTGACTCTTTACGACCCCGTAGACTGCAGCCTCCCTGTCCATCACCAACTCCTGGAGTTTACCTAAACTCGTGTCCATTGAGTCGGTGACGCCATCCAACCATCTCATCCTCTGTCGTCCCCTTCTTCTCCCGCCTTCAATCTTTCCCAGCATCAGGGTCTTTTCAGATGAGTCAGTTCATCACATCAGGTGGCCAAAGTATTGGAGTTTCACCTTCAACATCAGTACTTCCAATGAACACTCAGGACCGATCTTCTTTAGGATGGACCGCTTGGATCTCCTTGCAGTCCAAAGGACTCTCGAGAGTCTTCTAAAACACCACAGTTCAAAACCATCAATTCTTCCGTGTTCAGCTTTCTTCATGGTCCAACACTTACATCCATACATGACTACTGGAAAAACCACAGCCTTGACTAGACGGACCTTTGTTGCAAAGTAATGTCTCTGCTTTTAATATGCTGTCTAAGTTGATCATAAATTTTCTTCCAAGTAGTAAGTGTCTTTTAATTTCATGGCTGCAGTCACCATCTGCAGTGATTTGGGAGCCCAAAAAAATAAAGTCTATCGCTGATTCCACTGTTTCCCCATCTGTTTGCCATCAAGTGATGGGACTGGATGCCATGATCTTAGTTTTCTGAATGTTGAGCTTTAAGCCAACTTTTTCACTCTCCTATTTCACTTTCATCAAGAGGCTCTTTAGTTCTTCTTCACTTTCTGCCGTAAGGGTGGTGTCACCTGCATATCTGAGGTTATTGATATTTTTCCCGCAAACTTGATTCCAGCTTCTGCTTCCTCCAGCCCAGCGTTTCTCACGATGTACTCTGCATATAAGTTAAATAAGCAGGGTGACAATATACAGCCTTGACGTACTCCTTTTCCTATTTGGAACCAGTGTGTTGTTCCATGTCCAGTTCTAACTGTTGCTTCCTGACCTGCATACAGATTTCTCAAGAGGCAGGTCAGATGATGGTATTCCCATCGCTTTCAGAATTTTCCAGTTTATTGTGATCCACACAGTCAAAGGCTTTGGCATAGTCAATAAAGCAGAAATAGATGTTTTGGTGGAACTCTCTTGCTTTTTCAGTGATCCAACGGATGTTGGCAATTTGATCTCCAGTTCCTCTGTCTTTTCTAAAACCAGTCTGAACATCTGAAATTTCATGGTTCACGTATTGTTGAAGCCCTGCTTGGAGAAGTTTGAGCATTACTTTACTAGCGTGTGAGATGAGTGCAATTGTGCAATAGTTTGAACATTGTTTGGCATTGCCTTTCTTTGGGATTGGAATGAAAACTGACCTTTTCCAGTCCTGTGGCCACTGTTGCATTTTCCAAATTTGCTGGCATATTGAGTGCAGCACTTCCACAGCAACATCTGTTAGGATGTGAAATAGCTCAACTGGAATTCCATCACCTCCACTATCTTTGTTCGTAGTGATGCTTCCTAAGGCCCACTTGACTTCACATTCCAGGATGTCTGACTCTAGGTGAGTGATCACACCATTGTGATTATCTGGGTTGTGAAGATCTTTTTTTTTTGTATAGTTCTTCTGTGTATTCTTGCCACCTCTTCTTAATATCTTCTGCTTCTGTTATATCCGTACCATTTCTGTCCTTTATTGAGCCCATCTTTCCATGAAATGTTCCCTTGATATCTCTTAATTTTCTTGAAGAGATCTCTAGTCTTTCCCATTCTATTGTTTTCCTCTGTTTCTTTGCACGGATCCCTGAGGATGGCTCTCTTACCTCTCCTTGCTCTTCTTTGGATCTCTGCATTCAAATGGGTATATCTTTCCTTTTCTCCTTTGCTGTTTGCTTCTCTTCTTTTCACAGCAATTTGTAAGGCCTCCTCAGTGAGTAATTTTGCTTTTTTGCATTTATTTTTCTTGTGGATGGTCTTGATCCCTGTCTCCTGGACAATGTCATGAACCTCCGTCCATAGTTCATCAGGCTCTGTCTATCAGATCTAGTCCCTTAATTCTATTTCTCACTTCCATTGTATAATCGTAAGGGATTTGATTTAGGTCATCCCTGAATGGTCTAGCGGTTTTCCCTACTTTCTTCAGTTTAAGTCTGAATTTGGCAATAAGGAGTACATGATCTGGGCCACAGTCAGCTCCAGGTCTTGTTTTTGTGGACTGTATAGAGCTTCTCCATCTTTGGCTGCAAAGAATATAGTCAGTCTGATTCCGGTATTGACCATCTGGTGATGTCCATGTATAGAGTCTTCTCTTGTGTTGTTGGAAGAGGGTATTTGCTATGACCAGTGCATTCTCTTGGCAAAACCCTATTAACCTTTGTCCTGCTTCATTCTGTACTCCAAGGCCAAATTTACCTGTTACGCCAGGTGTTTCTTGACTTCCTACTTTTGCATTCCAGTCCCCTATAATGAAAATGACATCTTTTTTGGGTATTAGTTCTAAAAGGTCTTGTAGGTCTTCATAGAACTGTTCGCTTTCAGCTTCTTCAGCATTGCTGGTTGGGGCATAGACTTGGATTACCGTGATATTGAGTTGTTTGCCTTGGAAATGAACAGAGATCATTCTGTCGTTTTTGAGATTGCATCCAAGTACTGCATTTCGGACTCTTTTGTTGACTGTGATGGCTACTTCATTTCTCCTAAGGGATTCTTGCCCACAGTAGTAGATATAATGGTCATCTGAGTTAAATTCACCCATTCCAGTCCACTGTAGTTCGCGGATACATACAATGTCGACGTTCACTCTTGCCATCTCCTGTTTGACCAGTTCCAAACTGCCTTGATTCATGGACCTAACATTCCAGGTTTCTATGCAATATTGCTCTTACAGCATCAGACCTAGGATTATGCCAAGCAATTTCGAGTATCTGATATATTCTGCCTTGTATAATACCTCTGTTATGGCCCCTCCTAGTGTGCCTCTGCCACGGTATGGGAATGTTAAAGTTCACTGAATTTTTCTCTAAAATGAATTCCAGAGGATTATCCCTTGATAGGAATATATTTTCTTCTTTTTACATAATAAACAAACTGCTTGAGAGACTTAAACAATGTGAATAATATATATATATTGAACACCATAAACTTTGGTTTACTATGATTTATTTATTTACTTACTTATTTTACTATTTTGTGTAATAATAGTAGGTACCTTCAGTCATCCTGAGCTGTTCATTGCAGCCTCAGAGCAGGTGTCAATTTCAGCTTGTTGCTTAGCTGAAGTTTCAGGAACAATGGATGGCTGAGGGTGGATGGGGCACTGGCAGCTTTTCCTGGTAAGCTGATCTTAGAGGCAAGGGCAATCATTGTGTTAGACTAAAGATCCTATCCTTGACACCAAACAAGGAGTTTAAATGAAGGCCAAACCCTGATAAATCCTCCTTTTGGGGGGCAAGGTGTCTTTTTTAGAGCTATCCCATTAACTCACTTTCTGTTTTCTATTTCAAAGAATAAGGATTTAGATAAACTATTGCAGTAGGTAAGAGAAGTGATCCCATAAAAGGGAAATAGATGCAGCAGTAAAATCAATGTATAGTGGTTTAGAAAAAGAAAATAAAGAAACCAAGCACAGCTGTTTGTCTAAATCAGAGGGGCCCACAGCCAGTCAAATGTATATCTACAGTAACATGATTTTGGCCTTTTTGTTGGAAGAACTTTTGAGGCATTGGAAGATACTCTTAAGCTCCTCCTCCTGCTGAGTCCTTTCCTATACATTAAATATACATTCCTTCTGGAAAAAGCTGTTGTAGCTCTCCATTTTTGGCCTTCAGTCAAAAGCCAAAACATGATGTTTTGACATTCCTCAACCCTTGTAGTTTGGACAGTACCTTTTATTTACAGGTGGCTCAGTGGTAAAGAATCCTTGCCTGCCAGTGCAGGAGATGGCGGGTTTGATCCCTCGGTGGGGAAGATTCCCCCTGGAGAAGGGAATGGCTACCCACTCCAGTATTCTTGCCTGGAGAATCCCAAGGACAGAGAAGCCTGGCAGGCTACAGTCCATAGCGTCTCAAAGAGTCAGACATGACTTTGCAACTAAACAACCACCAGCAACCTAAGGAGAGCTACATTGTACTTAGTAGCTCAGTTGTGTCCAACTCTTTGTGACCCCATGGACTGTAGCCAGCCAGGCTCCTCTGTCCATGGAGACTCTCCAGGCAAGAATACTGGAGTGGGCTGCCATGCTCTCCTCCACGTTATCTTCCCAACCCAGGGATTGAACCTAGGTGTCCTGCATTGCAGGCGGATTCTTTACCATCTAGGCCACCAGGGAAGCCCCAACCTAAGGAGCTAACAACCTGCAAGAGTTGGAGGGATGAAAAATGAGAAGTAGTATGAGGAGAGGGGAGAGATGAAGGCAGTTTATGTAAAGAGGATAGTCACTTTCCAAAGACAAATGCATTTCATTTTTAATGCCTACTTCATGCTTTCTACAATTGACCATATTCAGTCACTGCTTATGCTAGATATTAGGATACAGAAATGTCTTAAGAGATGGATTTTCATTTTGAGGAACTTAAATATACCTTAAGATAAATCTCAAGCATGACATACTAAGAACAATATAAGGTGGAATATAACTAAGGATTAAAATGAGTGGTGACAATGACTTGTAAAAGTTCTGAGGCATTGGGGATCAGGTTGAATGGAAGAGAGCAGGTGGGCTCCATGGTGGAGATGCTATTTGAGCTAAATTTCTGAAGGGAGAACAAAATTTGGGTTAGGTGGGAAGGGGGCTCTCCCAAAGAATTCATTACTTTCAGATATAGTCTCCCTAATAATATAGACCCCTTAAATGCCTGTCATTTCTTAGCAAGAGTGGCTGAACTTTGCCTCTTTAATAATCTATAACTGAATCTATAGTTTACTTATTTTGTGTGTGTAGTTTACTTCTACTTGACTTGAATTCAAATGTAAACAGAGAAGCTAGTTTGAACTGGTTCACATATACAATAGGGAGCAGAGAATATTAGTGAAAAGCTTTCTAAGAATTTGCTAGCAATAGCCTTATTGAACTTATATATAAGATGCATTTTGAAATTCATTATGTCCTCAAGGTTATGTAAGACCTGTTTTTATTCTCATTAATACGGATCAGAAGCCTCATTAAGTTTAAGTGTCGCTGGTAGACTTAAGACTTACATAGAGATGAAAAGCAAAAATATCAGGTGGATTGGGACAAAAGGAAGCAGGTGGGGGCTCTAGGGTGAGAGAGAAGGTGAGTGGCTGAATTATTCCTGTTACAGTTGTAGAGTGCCAAGAATAGTAGTTTCAAGTGCAAATTTAGCTTCTAATATTTACCTGTTTGTATATAAAGTTTAATCTGTATATATATGCCAGTTAAACATCTGTGTATTATGTAGGGATATGATACTTGAGTGTATACGTAGCTTTGACACGGGGGAAGATTCAAACACTGTAATGCAATGCCTGTTCAAATCAGATGAAGTGTATTTTCATGTTCTTTTTCTTCCTATCAGATTGAATTTGTAACTTCAAATTAAGAAAGTTCAGAACTCAGTGTGAAAATGACAAGACTATGTTTCTTTCAACTAATAAAATCATGTTTTTTTTTAAGATTGTAGATCATCTGATACACAGATGATGTAAATAGCACATCCCCCATACACTTTCAATGTTGCTGCTTGCCAGATGGCTGCTACTGAAAATTTCTACATTTAGACAAATCCTGCTGAGTGATTCTCTGTATTATAATGTGGTTTTCATTATGTAGACAGTCTTAATACCACTTACTTTCATAGAATGGGAGGTAAAGAATTGGGAATAAATATGCCAAAAATTGCCTAAAAATCATGACCCATTGAATTTTAAAAATGAGCATTTATATTTTCAAATCCCCATGTTTGTTTGTCTCATTATACTGTACAATATAATTAGTAATGTTATTTTGAAAAGGTTTATGCAGTAATTAGCCAACTGCTGAAAGGTTTGAAGTTCCTAGGATTATAGACATATGAATTCAAAGAAAGGAAATAGAGTCTATAAAAGTATTGCTGGGCTCTAAGAACTTTGATAAAATATGATCAGATGAGAATGTGAGCAACTGGAACCCTCCTCGAACATGAATCACTATAGATTTGAAATTCACATAACATCAATTATTCTTGGACCCTATTCAAGGTAATTTAGTTATTGAAATAATAAGAGAACTCATTATGTGCGGATTATATGTCTGAGGTGTTCCTATTGCAAGGACTCCAAGGGCAGCATTTTAGAAAATTCTGGGATATTAGGTACTATTAAAAGGAAGAATTTGTTGCCAAGTAACTAATAACCTCATTGCAAAATGCAGTGGCCTTTTCTGAATTTCCATCTGACCTGACATTTTTATCACATAAGTACACTGTTGACTGCTCCCTTTTTGAAACTTTCCTTCCTTGGATTTCATTGTTCCCCTTCCCATTCTGATCCACCTCAGTTTGGTTTTCTTTGTTTTCCCAACTGTGGCTGTTTCCCAAAGCCTTATTCTCATCTATCAGAAAATATTACAAATATGTAGTAGAAAGAGTATTTAAAAAAATCTTTGTTCTAGTTCTGCCTTTACTACCAGTTTTGTAGTGAGCTTAACTTCTTTTGATGTTGATTTTCTCATAATATTAGAGTAGAAAATTGAGTTAATTTCTGAAATCCTTTCTGAACATAGTGTTCTGGGTTTCTCTGGATAAATGACTCATACATCCTGAAATCACCTCTAGCTGTTTTGTATTTGTAACTGCATTTAAATGCAATGTGTGCAAAACTAGACTTCTTTTTCTCCCAAATCATCTCCCCTTGACACCTGTTCATTTCTATCAGTGATTTCTTTAGTCTCTCAGGCTAGAATCGTTGGAATCATCGGTGACTATTTACTTTCCTTTATCTTTAATATGTAATTCTATTCTTCAGACTCCCTGTCATTTTTTTTATGGTTTCCTTTGTGATGGATTGGGGATTCACCTCGTCTCATATTTTATAGTCACAGCTTAGTCCAGGCCTAGTCCTGTTGTCAACTGCTGTCCTAATAAGTAAGTGGTTTCCCGAGGTGCAAAAGAAGGGCAAAATGTATTAGTCTTCCAGTGCTGTCAAAGCAAAATACCACAGTTGCCTTAAACAATAGGCATTTATTTTCTCATGGTTCTGTAGGCTAGAAGTCAATGATCAAGATGCCAGCTGATTTGGTTTCTGGTGAGGGCTCTCCTCCTGGCTTCTAGATGGCCACCTTCTCTTTGTGTGCTCACATGGCCTTTCCATGATGTGTGTGGGAGTAAGACGAGCAGGCACTCTGGCTTTTAGTAAAACAAAAATTTATTATTTTTATAATGACATTAATTTTACTGTTCAGCACCCCACCTTTATGACCTGACTGAGCCTTAATTATTCCCTAGAGGTATTGTCTTCAAATGCAACCATACTGGGAGCTAGGGCTTCAACATGAATTTTAGGAACACAAGCATTCAGTCTATAACAGGAGGCTAGCTGGCATTCAAATACAAATGCAGAATTGGAAACTGAGGAGAACATTGAGACGATGCATCCTATCCAAAGAATTTATACAAGAGAGACAATAACTGGGATGGGGCTGCAAGTGGAGTTTGGAACATGGCTAGGAGTTAGGTCCTGGAGAACTTTTCTGGCACTTCAATAGGAACATATGGCTGTACCTTTCACATGGAGGGAGGAAGTAAGGATGCTTGGCAAGCTAATTTGGATATATACATGGATTCCTCATCTACTCTCCTTCTAATTCACCCTGTTACATCCAGCCAGGCTTATCTCCCTAAAACAGCATTATTTCATATCATTATCTCATTCAAGAACTTAGAATTTGGGCAATACCCGAAGAGGAAGATGGCAACCACCTTAGTGGCTGCTGGGGAGCTGGGCCGGCACCATCCTGAAGCCTGAAGCCATTGCCTCCGACTGTGAAAACCGGGAAGTTTCCACAGGGACCACTGTCATGGCCGTGCAGTTTGCTGGGGGTGTGGTTCTAGGAACTGACTCCAGAACAACCACTGGGTGGTACATCGCCAATCGAGTGACTGACAAGCTGACCCCTATTTGTGACCGTGTTTTCTAACCCCTATTCATGATGGTATTTTCTGCTCCCACTCAGGCTCAGCAGCTGATACCCAGGAAGTAGCTGATGCAGTCACTTATCAGCTTGGTTTCCACAGCATTGAGCTGAATGAGCCTCTGCTGGTGCACACGGCAGCCAGCCTCTTTAAAAAAATGTGTTACTGACACCAAGAAGACCTGATTGCAGAAATCACCATTGCCGGCTGGGACCCCCCCAAGAAGGGGGGCAGGTGTACTCAGTGCCCATGGGGAGTATGATGGTACAGCAGTCCTTTGCATTTGGGGGCTTCAGGAGCTCCTATATCTATGGCTGTGTCAATGCTACCTACTAGGAAGGCATGACCAAGGAAAAAATGCCTGCAGTTCATTGCCAATGCTCTCACTTCAGACATGGAGCAGGATGGCTCCAGCGGAGGGGTGATGCACCTGGCAGCCATTGAGGAATCAGAGGTAGAGTGGCAGGTACTTCTGGGAACCAGATTCCCAAATTCACCAATGCCACTTTACCACCTCTCTGAATCCTGAGATTGTAAGATACAATAAGAGACACCCCATTCTGCTGCAAAATTCAATAAACAGTTTGTCAGTGAGGAAAAAAGAAAGAACTTAAAATTCATTCAAGAATATCTTGATTCCAGGCCTTCTGTTGGGTACTATGAAGGGCAAAAAGGTGAATCAGATCATGGTGTGTGCTTTCAAGGGACACATAGTCTAAAAACATATAAAAGTATCCAAGATAGAAAGTCACACTCCATAATAAAGGTGCAGTTCAGTTCAGTCGCTCAGTCGTGTCCAACTCTTTGTGACCCCATGGACTGCAGCACGCCAGGCCTCCCTGTCCATCACCAGTCCCCGAGTTTACTCAGACTCATGTCCATTGAGATGGCGATGCCATCCAATCATCTCATCCTTTGTTGTCACCTTCTCCCCCCACCTTCAATCTTTCCCAGCATCAGAGTCTTTTCAAATGAGTCAGTTTTTCACATCGGGTGGCCAAAATACTGGAGTTTCAGCTTCAGTATCAGTCCTTCCAATGAACACTCTGGACTGATTTCGTTTAGGATAAACTGCTTGGATCTCCTTGCTGTCGAAGGAGCCTTCTCCAATACCACAGTTCAAAAGCATCAATTGTTCGGCACTCAAATTTCTATATAATCCAAGTCTCACATCCATACATGACTACTGGAAAAACCATAACTAGACAGACCTTTGTTGGCAAAGTAATGTCTCTGCTCTTTAATATTCTGTCTAGGTTGGTCATAACTTTTCTTCCAAGGAGCAAGTGTCTTTTATTTTCATGACTGCAGTCACCATCTGCAGTGATTTGGGAGCCCCCCAAAATAAAGTTTGTCACTGTTTCCACTGTTTCACCATCTGTTTGCCATGAAGTGATGGGACCAGATGCCATGATCTTAGTTTTCTAAATGTTGAGCTTTAAGCCAACTTTTTCACTCTCCTCTTTTTCTTTCATCGAGAGGCTCTTTAGTCCTTCTTCACTTTCTGCCATGAGAGTGGTGTCATCTGCATATCTGAGGTTATTGATATTTCTCCCCGCAGTGTTGATTCCAGCTTGGGCTTCATCCATCCCAGCATTTTTCATGATTTACTCTGGATATAAGTTAAATAAACAGGGTGACAATATACAGCCTTGATGTACTACTCCTTTTCCTATTTGGAACCAGTCTGCTGTTCCATGTCTAGTTCTAACTGTTGCTTCCTGACCTGCATACAGATTTCTTAAGAAGCAAGTCAGGGGGTCTAGTATTCCCATGTGTTTCAGAATTTTCCATTTTATTATGATCCACACAGTCAAAGGCTTTGGCATAGTCAATGAAGCAGAAGTAGATGTTTTTCTGGAACTCTCTTGCTTTTTACATGATCCAATAGATATTGGCAATTTGATCTCTGGTTCCTCTGCCTTTTCTAAATCCAGCTTGTACATCTGGAAGTTCATGGTTCACATATTGCTGAAGCCTGGCTTGGAGAATTTTGAGCATTACTTTACTAGTGTGTGAGATGAGTTCAACTGTGCGCTAGTTTGAGCATTCTTTGGCATTGGCTTTCTTTGGGATTGAAATGAAAACTGACCTTTTCCAATCCTGTGGTCACTGCTGAGTTTTCCAAATTTGCTGGCGTATTGAGTGCAGCACTTTCACAGCATCATCTTTTAGGATTTGAAATAGCTCAACTGGAATTCCATCACGTCCACTAGCTTTGTTGTAGTGATGCTTCCTAAGGCCCACTTGACTTCTCATTCCAGGATGTCTGGCTCTAGGTAAGTGATCACAGCATCGTGATTATCTGGGTCATGAAGATCTTTTTTTGTATAGTTCTTCTGTGTATTCTTGCAACCTCTTTTTAATATCTTCTGCTTCTGTTAAGTCCCTTCCATTTGTGCCCTTTATTGAGTCCATCTTTCAATGAAATATTCCCTTAGTATATCTAATTTTCTCGAAGAGATCTCTAGTCTTTCCCATTCTATTGTTTTCCTCTATTTCCTTGCACAAATCACTGAGGATGGCTTTCTTATCTCTCCTTGCTATTCTTTGGAACTCTGCATTCAAATGGGTATGTCTTTCCTTTTCTCCTTTGCTTTATGCTTCTCTTCTTTTCACAACGATTTGTCAGGCCCCCTCAAAGAGCCATTTTGCTTTTTTACATTTCTTTTTCTTGTGGATGGTCTTGATTCCTGTCTCGTGGACAGTGTCATGAACCTCCATCCATAGTTCATCAGGCACTCTGTCTATCAGATCTAGTCCCTTAAATCTATTTCTCACTTCCATTGTATAATTGTAAGGGATTTGATTTAGGTCATACCGGAATAGTCCAGTGGTTTTCCCTACTTTCTTCAATTTAAGTCTGAATTTGGCAATAAGGAGTTCATG
The DNA here is from genome assembly GCA_024291935.2 of Okapia johnstoni. NCBI lineage: Eukaryota > Metazoa > Chordata > Mammalia > Artiodactyla > Giraffidae > Okapia > Okapia johnstoni. The sequence goes on from CM044305.1 coordinate 111,007,178, forward strand.
ATCTGAGCCACAGTCTGCTCCTGGTTTTGTTTTTGCTGACTGTATAGAGGTTCTCCAACTTTGGCTGCAAAGAATATAATCAGTCTGATTTCGATGTTGGCCATCTGGTGATGTCCACATGTAGAGTCTTCACTTGTGTTGTTGGAAGAGGATGTTTGCTATGACCAGTGCGTTCTCTTGGCCAAACTCTTATTAGCCTTAGCCCTGCTTCATTCTGTACTCCAAGGACAAATTTGCCTGTTACTCCAGGTGTCTCTTAACTTCCTACTTCTGCATTCCAGTCCCCTATAACAAAAATGACATCTTTTTTGGGTGTTAGTTCTAAAAAGTCTTGTAGGTCTTCATAGAATCGTTAAGCTTCTTCAGCATTAGTGGTCAGGTCATAGACTTGGATTACTGTGATATGGAATAGTTTGCCTTGGAAACAGAGAGCATTCTGTTGTTTTTGAGATTGCATCCAAGTACTGCATTTTGGACTCTCTTATTGACTATGATGGCTACGCCATTTCTCCTAAGGGATTCTTGCCCACAGTAGTAGATATAATGGTCATCTGAGTTAAATTCACCCATTCCAGTCCATTTTAGTTCGCCAATTCCTAAAATGTCGACGTTCACTCTTGCCGTCTCCTGTTTGAATAGTTCCAATTTACCTTGATCCATGGACCCAACATTCCAGGTTCCTAGGCAATATTGCTCCTTACAGCATTGGACCTTGCTTCCATCACCAGTCACATCCACAACTGGGTGTTGTTTTTTCTTTGGCTCCATCTCTTCATTCTTTCTGGAATTATTTCTCCAGTAGCATATTGGACACCTACCAAACTGGGGAGTTTATGTTTCAGTGTCCTATCTTTTTGCCTTTTCATACTGTTCATGGGGTTCTCAAGGTATGATTACTAAAGTGGTTTGCCATTCCCTTCTCCAGTGGACCACAGTTTGTCAGAACTCTCCACCATGACCCGTCTGTCTTGGGTGGCCCTTCTCAGCATGGCTCATAGTTTCATAGAGTTAGACAAGGCTGTGGTCCATGTGATTAGATTGGTTAGTTTTCTGTAGTTGTGGTTTTCATTCTGTCTGCCCTCTGATAGAGAAGGATAAGAGGCTTATGGAAGCTTCCTGATGGGAGAGACTGAGGGGGAAATTTGGTCTTGTTCTGATGGGCGGGGCCATGTTCAGTAAATCTTTAATCCAATTTTCTGTTGATGGGTGGGGCTGTGTTCCCTCCCTATTAGTTGACCTGAGGCCAAACTATGGTAGTGGTAATGAAGATAACGGTGACCTCCTTCAAAAGGTCCCACGCACACACTGCTATACTCAGTGCCACCACCACTGCAGCAGGCCACTGCCGACCCACACCTCTGCCGGAGACTCCTGGACACTCACGGGCAAGCCTGGGTCAGTCTCTTGTGGGGTCTCTGCTCCTTGCTCCTAGGTTCTGGTATGCACAGGGTTCTGTTTGTGCCCTCCAAGAGTCTGTTTCCCAGGTCTACTGCAGCCAGAGCCCCTGTCCCTGCAGCAGCCCGCTGCTGACCCGTACCTCTTCAGTAGACACTCAACACAGTTCTGTCTCAGTCTCTTTGGGGTCTCTGGGTCCCGATTTCGCCCCTCCTTCTGTCTTGCTAGGGCTTCTCTGCCCTTGGACATGGGGTGTCTCCTCATAGTAAAGGGTTATGTTACAAATAGCCTTTTCCTTATATCCCACCATTGTTATTTATTATTTTATCACTGTTGAGAAATAAAGTTTCACTTTGAACTTTTAATATTACAGCAGTTGGGCTGGTCTTTTACGAAGAAGATTCAACAGAGCTTTAAAGCGTTTGAAGAAATGCAGAAAGAAGTCAAAGAGGAATACTGAAATGTTGGAGACAGCAGTGGATGAGGAAGGATATGGTGACATACAGGACCAAGAGACTACAGGTAATGACAAGGATTTAATGTTGAAGTATTTGATATTTGATTGTTGTTATCCTCATCTGGGTTCAATTGATGCTTATTTTTTATCCTGCAAATATTTGGAACACAGGAGTATTAGCTTCTGAAATAATATCACTATTACCATTTGGATGAGAAGAAGGTGGACAAGAAATATTCTAGGTTGTTTGGGTACCATATTATTTGGTATATGTAGTTCAGCCCTTCAGGGAAACAAAGAAATGGAATCTGCTTGCCCTAATTCTGAAGCTCCATAATAGACACCCTTGCTAAGTAATAGTGGCCATGGTCCTCCATGTTTTGTTGACTACATGACATATCCAGGGAAAAGAGCATAGTATCAGGAATCTGACAAATCTCAGATCAAATCATAGATCCTAGCTGATCCTAGTTTCAGCTTCCTGATCCCCAAAGGTACACAATGTAGTATTAGAAAAGGTTCAGAGAGGGGATCCCAGAATCACACACCAGGGACTACCTGGGCCGCACTTCACTTGTGCAGGCTTACAGATCCCCAAGCCTTGGCCTGGATTCCATCCTCCCAAAGTAATTGTGAAGGACCAAGTGAGAATAAAATGGTTTGTGGGAAAAGGAGTATTCTTCAAGGAGTAGAGGACTGGATTCAGAGTCAGGAGACTCAGGCCATTAACTAGTGTTTCCATGGGCAAGTAACCTTTCAGGTCCTTGATACCATTAGCTGAGATATTTGTGTATGTGTGTAGCTGAAGCAATATAACATGTGAAAATGCTTTGAAAATTGCAGTGCATTACTCAAATGTAAGTGTTAATTTCTAGCCTCCGTTATGGAGAAGGGGAAGAGTGGAATACTAGACCATTAAACTGAGTGTCAGGAGATTCTGGCTTTAGTCCCAGTTTTCCTGTTATTTACAATGGGAGCTTGGATAAGTCCCTTAACCTTTGCTCAGTTGATTAAACTGCAAAAAAGAGATTTGGACTATATGAATAAGAAAAGTGACTTACATCAGAAAAAACAAAATAAAATCCTTATACAAGGTATTATATATGTGTGTGTAATTGATATATTATTTATATAAGGTAATACATAAGTATATACAATAATAATAATACATGTATATTATTACACATACCTATATATTACTCTGTATAATTTTAATGCAGTACACACGTGTGTGTGTGTGTGTGTGTGTGTGTGTGTATGCACATACATACGACATTATAAGTAGACTAACAAAACTTGATTTCTGTGGGCAGTTTCTCGAGAGCATGGGATTTAACTCTGTTATTCAGAAATTGTCATTGTAATGGTATTTGTTGTAGTATATAAATATTTTACCTGTATACTTCACTGTAATAAGATGATATATTGGCAAACTGAAAATAAGCTAATCGTAGCATTCAGTATATAGTTTGAGAACTTTGTTGTAGTCAGTTTCTTGTATAACAAAGTATGATGTATGTGTACTAGTTTTGAAGTTCTTTTAACTCTGCTTTACTTTTCTCCTGTAGCGTTATTTTCCTATTGAGAAGAACACGTATCTTTCAGAGCAGAGGAGGCTGTCCCAGTCACCTAAATCTGGTGGAACGTTTCAGGATAAAAACTTTTGTTGTGTTTATTTTCAGATATAAAATAAAGCTGTAGTTTAGTTTGTGTGCATCAAACTGGAATCTGAATTCTTATTAAAAGTAGCTTCTATAGAATTTAAATAACCATATGAAAAGTACTGCTTGCATTTCAGGTTCTGGACAGTGATGGATTTTTGCAACTTGGGTTACGTTATCAACATATATACTTCTGTTGTTGTTAAATAAGGCAGAGATATCACGGTGTTATTCACCTTCAAGCAAAGTTATAAAAAAAATACAGTGATCAAATTTCACTGTATATGACACTTTGTTTTGAGGAAAAGAGGTTAAAGTATTTTATATTAGTGTTTTTTTTGTAGTTTTTTTTTTTAAATAAATTTATTTATTTTAGTTGGGGGCTAATTACTTTACAGTATTGTAGTGGTTTTTGCCATACATTGACATTCATCAGCCATGGGTTTACATGTGTCCCCCATCCTGAAACCCCCTCCAACCTCCCTCCCCATCCCATCCCTCTGGGCCATCCCTTCCACCCTGAAAGTAAGACACACTCATTACAGTTCAGTTCAGTTCAGTCGCTCAGTTGTGTCCGACTCTTTGCGACCCCATGAATTGCAGCACGCCAGGCCTCTCTGTCCATCACCAACTCCTGGAGTCTACCCAAACCCGTGTCCATCGAGTCAGTGATGCCATCCAACCATCTCATCCTCTGTCGTCCCCTTCTCCTCCTGCCCCCAGTCCTGCCCAGGATTAGGGTCTTTTCCAATGAGTCAGCTCTTCGCATGAGGTGGCCAAAGTATTGGAGTTTCAGCTTCAACATCAGTCCTTCCAATGAACACCCAGGACTGATCTCCTTTAGGATGGACTGGTTGGATCCCCTTGCAATCCAAGGGACTCGCAAGAGTCTTCTCCAACACCACAGTTCAAAAGCATCAATTCTGCGGCACTCAGCCTTCTTCACCGTCCAACTCTCACCTCCATACATGACCACTGGAAAAACCATAGCCTTGACTAGATGGACTTTTGTTGGCAAAGTAATGTCTCTGCTTTTAAATATTCTATCTAGGTTGGCCATAACCTTCCTTCCAAAGAGTAAGTGTCTTTTAATTTCATGGCTGCAATCACCATCAGCAGTGATTTTGGAGCCCAAAAAAGTAAAAAGGTTATATAGAAGAAAGAGGGAAAAAAATCAACCATAATCCACCACCCAGAGCTGAACACTGTTACTATATTTTTTTTTCACTTTTTAAATAAAACAGTTATGTCCTGTGACATACATAAAATTGACTTTTTAATAAATTGATACTTTTTTATGATTTACTTTCCTCTTTGAAATGTCTAGGGCCCAAGTTTACCTTGGCTTGTTGCTCATTTGTTCAACAAACATTGCTTTAGCCCCTGCTAGGCTGTGTACTTGGGACATAGTCATGAGCAAGATAGACTTAGCCTTTCATTCGTAGAGCTCACCATCCAGCTGGGGAGGAAGCCACGTAAAGAAGTAATGACACGGCTGTGATAAGAGGAGTACCAAGTTCTATGGGAGCAGATGGCAGGGGAACTAGCCCAGACTTTAGAAAGAGAGATAAAATGAAAGATAAGAGGGCTAGACAGGGTTTGCCATGCAGTCACTGTAGTGGCAGGAATATTTCAGATATGAAGGCCAAAATGCATGGAGTATTTGAAGCACTGCAAACAGTTTAAGGTGGCAGCAACTTTGACTTAGATATTAAATCAGAAGAACTTATAACCCACATTAAAGGGTTGGGTTTTATCCTGTGGACAGAAGGGAAACAATGATGGATTTCAAGCAAAAGAATGGTATGGTTAGATCCAATCCTTAGAAGTCAGTTGGACTATTGTGTGGATAATTGGGAGTGAACAACTTTGGGGTCAAGGGAACCAGTTATGAGGCTGTTGTATTAATGTGGATGAGAAAATGTGTCCTGGGCTGGGGTAGTGGTACTTGTGGATAGAGGTAGATTTGAGAGCTGTTGAGTGTGTAACATCAATAGGAGATGGTGATTAATGTAGGTGTGGGAAGAGTTAGCATGCTGAAAGGAGAGTATGAATTTAAGGTTTCTGAATGATGGGCCAACTGGAAAGATAGTGGTGCTGAGCTGGACCAATGAGAAGGGAAGGTTTGGCAGGGGAAGATGGGTCATTTTTGGATGAGCTCTTTTTAAAATTTTATTTATTTTAATTGGAGGCTAATTACTTTGCATTATTGTGGTGGTTTTTGCCATACATTGACATGAATCAGCCTCGGGCGTGTCTATGGGCCATCCAAGTAGATACGACTAGTAGGCAGTTAGATATATGGTTCTGAAGCACAGGAGAAAGGTCTGGCTGCATATAAAAGTTGAGAGACATCAATATATAGATGATAATTGAAATCACAATGAACGATTGATTCTAAACAGAAGGAATAAGGAAAAAAAGGGGACTGGAATAGAATCCAGAGGAACACCACAAGCATCCCAAGCATTTAAAAAAATTAGTTATTTTAATTGGAGGGTAATTACTTTACAATATTGTGACGGTTTTTGCCATACATCAACATGAAATCGGCCATTGGTATACTTGTGTCCCCGCCCCCCATCCTGAGCCCCTCTCCCACTTTCCTCCCCACCCTATCCCTCAGGCTTGTCTCAGAGCACCAGCTTTGGGTGCCCTGCTTCATGCATTGAACAGGCACTGGTCATCTGTTTTATATATGGTAATGTATATGTTTCAATGCTATACTCTCAAATCATCCCACCCTCACCTTCTCCCACTGAGTCCAAAATTCTCTTTTTTTCGTCTGTGTCTCCTTTGCTGCCCTGCATGTAGGATCATCGTTACTATCTTACTAAATTTTATATATATATATATATATATATATATATATATATATATATATATATATATATGTATGTATGTATGTATGTATATATGTGCGTTAGTACACAGTATTTGTGGAGAAGAAAATAGCAACCTACTCCAATATTCATGCCTAGAGAATTCCATGGACAGAGGAGCTTGGTGAGCTACAGTCCATGGGCTCACCGAGTCGGACACGACTGAAGTGACTTAACACATGTATACAGTATTTGTCTTTCTCTTTCTTTTTTTTTCAATTTATCATTTTATTTATTTTAAGGTGCTTTTATTTTTTTTTTAAATTTATTTATTTTAGTTGGGGGCTAATTACTTTACAGTATTGTAGTGGTTTTTGCCATACGTTGACATGAATCAGCCATGGGTTTACATGTGTTCCCCATCCTGAACCCCCCTCCCACCAGGTTCGATGCATGTCTTTCTCTTTCTTACTGACTTCATTCTGAATAATAGGCTCTAAGTTCATCTACCTCATTAGAACTGACTCAAATGCATTCTGTTTATAGCTGAGTAATGTTCCATTTTGTATATGTACCACAGCTTCCTTATCCGTTCATCTGCCAGTGGACATCTAGGTTGCCTCCATGTCCTAGCTATTATAAATAGTGCTGCAGTGAACATTGGAGTACATGTGTCTCTTTCAATTCTGGTTTCTTGGGGATTTATAGGATCGTCAAAAGTAGTGTGGCTGTCAGTGGAAACTGAAGAGTAGGAGGATAAGTAGGAGAGAACAATATAATGAAATTCAGCAGGATGGCATGTTTAAAGGAAGAAGTACTCAAGAGTATCAAAGTTCAGATTCATTTCCACTGGATTTGATAATGTGGAAGTCGTTGGTGACTTTGGCAATAGCGGTTTCAGGGAAGAGGTAGGAGCAGAAATTAGATGACTTTGAGTTGCAGAGTAACTGGAAAGTGAGAAAGTGAAAGAGTGTAGACCATTTGTTGAAAAACTTTCTGAAAAAAATCAGAGAAATAACGGTGCAATGATCAATAGGTAACAGAGAATGGGGTAGAATAATTTTTTTCAAGATAGAAGAGTAGATGGAACATTGACTATAAAGACTGGGGATGTAGGGACATTTACACCTGCCCTCCTGATCTGTGGGGACCATACCCTGCTCTGTTTCCTCAGCATCTATCATCTGTGAATATATTATGTAATTTAATAATTTTTGTGCTTATTGCCTATTTGCCTTCCTGTGCCAGAATATAAGTTCTTTGAGGGCAGGGATTTTTATGTGTTTTGTTCAGTGATATTTCCTAAGTGCCTCAAACAGTGTCTGGCACATAGTAAGTGCTCAGCAAATACAATACCTATTGAATGATCAGGAAAAAAGATGTTTTGCTGTGTTCTTCATTTTTGCTATGACGATTAGGTACTTCCAAGTGAACTGAAATCTTAGGGAAGAAAAACGGAGTTCAGTAAAACAAATGGTTGCTTTTAAAGCCGTTGCCCAAGAATCTAGTACTGCTTCTCTAAATTTTAAGAACTGCATAGAGTGGCAACCAAATAAATACTGGACCCAAGATGAAAAGTTGAAAACAATTGAAGGTTGATGGTATCAAAGATTAAAAGCCAAAGGGACCCTCACAAGAGTGGGAAGGAAATAAGGTTGTTCAGAGTGCTGGCTCCCAACAACCTTGCCAACAACAACAGTAGTAGTCAGCAGTACTAAAGTCGTGTCTGACAGATGATCAAGTCCAACGAGACAGATGAGTAGATCATACACATGTCACTAGCATTCAAACCTTAACAGTCACAGAGTCATTTCCCTTAAGTCATTACCATATCTGTTCCAAATGGAAAGATACTAGTGAAGTGATAAGTACTATGATGCAGAGCCTGAACTTAAACTGATCATGGTGACTGCTTTAAAATTAGAAGTGATAGACATTCTCCCAAACTCCATGGGCATTGAGACTTTAAATTCAAAATCACCAGCCAAAAGATCTCACATCTGGGTCACTGGCCAACCAGATGTTGGTAAAGAATCTGGATAGAGGGACTTCCCTGGTGGTTCAGTGGTTAAGATTCCACACTGCCAGTGCCACGGGGCACAGGTTTGATCCCTGGTCAGGGAACTAAGATCTTGCATGCTGTGTAGTGCAGCTAAAAAAAAAATATATATATATATATAGCATATATATTTATAGCATATATATATAGCATATATGTATAGCATATATAAATATATATATAAATATATATATTTATAAATATATTTATAGCATATATTTATAGCATATATATAGCATATATATTTATAGCATATAAATATATATATATACCTGGATAGACGTAAAGTTAGGTCACTTGGAAAATGAGGGCAAAATCTTTCTTGAATGTCACTGTCACAGATAATTGAAGCTCTCCATAAAAGAAGGGCTTCTCTTTACTGTCGTAAAGGCCTATTTTATTCGCTATGGCATTTTGTGACTATTTTTTGTCTATTTATGGCCTAAGTGATGCACAACTTGCCCTTAAGAGGACTGGGAAACTGATACACCTACTATGGAATTGCTAGGCTTAATTTAGAGCCTTGGACCAAGCTGTAACATGTGCACCACCCAAGTTACTTGCTGCCTGCCCCAGACCTCAGAGACTTGCTAAGAAAACATAGCTGTGTGTGGGTTATCACTTTAGGGTAGAAGACAGAGCAAAGGGGGGTGATACTCAAATGGGAATATATCCAGGAATAGCAGGACTGGCTGTAGAATCTGTGGGGCTTAGTGCAAAATGAAAATACAGGGCTCCATATTCAGAAGTATTAGGAATTTTAAGATGGTGACAACAGGACATTAAACCAAGTACAGGGCTGTTCAAGGAGCTGGGCCTTATGTGATCGCACAGGTTGCATATCCATGCACACCTTGGGGAATAGTTGTGACATGGCAAACCAAGTTGTATATGGATTCCTCCACCACCTTCACACTTGTCAATGCTAAAAAAGTGATAGGGAGGTTAATGGAACTCAACATCAAACTTAACTAAAAATCTGTTAAAGGTCCTCGGGCAGAGTCAGTATATGAAGGGAAATGTGGGAGATGGCTAGGCCTACAGATGCCAGAATGGTTAGGCTAAAAGGCTTCTAGTTGCACTCTTTATTTTTCCTTCACTGCCCCCCAGATCTGACCCCAATTTCTTGGGTGAATATTTCAAATATTTCAAGAACAGAGACCTCCAGTCTTACACATTTTGTTTCAGAAAGTAGAATAACAGAAAAAGCTGTCCATCACTTTTATGAAGCTAGTGTGTTGTAGATAACACAGCCAGAAGAAGAGTGTGCAAGAAAAGAACATTAGAGGCCAATTTAACTTAAGGACATGGATACAAAAATCCCACAAGTGTGTGTGTGTGTGTGTACTGAATCCAATAATGTATTAAGTAAGCTTTGTTCCAGAAGTGCAAGTATGTTTCAGTGCTAGAATGCAGAGTAATAGAATCACATTAATGGGCTGAAGGATAAAAATGATGCGATTTTCTGAAAACATATGAAGAAAACTAGTTGAGAACTATCAACACTCAATTATGATTTTAAAAAATCTTAGCAAGCTAGGAATAGCAGGGAGCTCCGCTAACTTTATAAAAGTAAACTAAGCATTGGGATGACCCAGGGGGATGGGATGGGGAGGGAGGTGGGAGGAGGGTTCGGGGCAGGGAGCACATGTGAACCCATGGCTGATTCATGTCAATGTATGGCAAAAACTACTACAATATTGTAAAGTAATTAGCCCCCAACTAAAATAAATAAATTTATTAAAAAAATAAAATAAAAACTAAAAAAAAAAAAAAGTAAACTAAACATACTTAATGAAGAGATTCTAGAAACAGTCCCGTTGAGGTCAAGAACAAGGCTATGAAGTCCTGTATCACAGCTGCTATTTAACATAATACTAGAGGGTCTAGTCAAAGAATCATATAATAGAAAAAGATGATTTGTAAAGACTAAAAGACAACCACTGTTATTTGCATACAAATATCATTTACATAGACAATCTAAGAAAATCTACAAATCATTGGGACTAATAAGAGTGTTGGATCTAGCCCCTAGAGTCGTTATCAGTCCTGATATGCCTACAGATACCCATTATTTGTCAGCCTCTTACTCCTCTGGGAAAGTATGGCTACTGTGAAGGTTGCCCAGGACTCAAGGATTTCCCTGGATGCAGAATTTTCCATGCTAAAAATGAGACAGTCACCCTAGTTCTGACTCTGATTTCTTTCTTCTCTCATAACCCCTGGAAATTTCCTTTCAAGCTAGGCTATGTATTTAAATTTGTTTTGTGTTACAGTTTATCCAGCATTTCTAGATATTTTTAGCATAAGGCATGGATCTGCATCAGTTCAATCTTTACTTTTGCCATAATTAAGCCTTTAAGAATAAGGAAACATTTAATGACACGAGCAAATGTTCATGTGTAGAGTGAAAAAAAAGCAGGCTACACATCTCTGTTTTTATTGTAAAGATATGTATTCACATCTTTGAAAATTTTTGAGATAGCTAGCAGAACTTCAGATAGAATTGACTTCAGTCTCTTTCAGAGGAGATGACTATGGATCAATGGAAAAGAAATCTTACAGGATGAGCAGCTGGAAAGGGGGAAGGATGGAGGATAGGAGAGAAAAATGGTGAAGATTGCGAGAGGTAACCAAGGGGGAATGCTTTCATTACAGTGAGACAGTTTGTATTTTAAACACTTACAACCTGTAGCTCTTTCTCTCACATTGTCTGACTACTTTCATCTTGGAGAAAGTGATCAAATGTTATTCATCAGAGCCCTGGATCCAGATTACATTGTCTTAGTGAGCATGCAGCTAGGTCATTGGAGCAGGCATTTTAAACAATCACTTACTAAGGGAATTTTTAAAAAATCTGTGCATTAACTGGGGCAAGAATAGAATAAGTTAACTAAAATACATTTGAATGTTAATTAGTCCTAGAAAGACTCTGATATGGCTCAGTTTTTTTATGTTAATTAAGCAATCCAGTATCTGTAAACCCAGGCTCAAAACAGAGCTTTGTTGAGTTGTTAGAGGTTTCTTAGTCATGAAAATAATGGAGGTCTATTCTTAGAATTTTTAAGTATAAGTGCATCAAAATAGGGAAATCCTGCCTGAAGAAGTATATTCCTTAAATAATTATATAAAATAGGTTTTGTAGGGAGGAGGAGGATGGGTGTAACTATTGATATAAGGAAGGAACACTAGGAAGATCTTTGTGATGATGAAATAGGTCTTATAGACTAGCATCTCCCAGGAAAAGCCAACATGACCCCCAAATATCCTGCCTATTTTGTCTTAGTTGAGTACCAAGGCTGGCAGAAGAGGTTTGGGCTGACTGACACTTGTATGGCTTGCCAAATTATGCCTTAGATGACAGAAAGATAAATACAGACTTAAGAGCCTTATTCATTTTCACTTTTATATAGGCCACAGTGTCTTGCTGCAGTTAGAGAAATGGCCTTCTAAAACATTATTCTACAACTGTTTTATTTAGACATATCAGTCAAATGACCACCAGTTCATTCACTGGAGGATGAAAAAAATCACCTAATGAATTGAATCAGGATGTCAAGTCCTTCACTTAATATAGACAGACATGGGATACACGTTTGTGATAAAATAGCTCACTGAACAGCTTTTAGGCAGTTTGACTTATGATTTTTTAAAGTAGAGGATCATACTTGAAATGAGCATTAAAGTAATTAGTATATTAGGAAATTGACCTTAACTGTTACAGCTAAGTTTAATTATAATAACATCGAGAACTTTAGAAAAGACCAAAAATTATGTCATCCAGTCACCTCATTTTATATATAGGAGAAGTTTATATCTGAGTAAAAGCTAAGATTCTGATATATCTGGGCATCCATTTTCATAGATTTGTCACCTAGGGTATGGGGCCTAGTTTGGTTTGTGTCTAGCTCCTGGGAAACTTTGGCTTATGTTTGACTCTTGGAGGCAGAATTTTGGTGATGAGTGGGTGAACAGAGTGCCTGTTTCTCTAACTGGCCCCATAGACTAGGCTGGAGTCCTACGGAGAGAAGAGCATTTTTTATTTCACCTTAGAACATAGCATTAAAGTGCAGTGAGGACTGAAGGGAAGCTGCAGGTTGAGAGCACTGGAAGACAGCATCCTGAGCATAGAAGTTTCTCAAGGACAAGAGCAGCAGGGGCAGTGACTTTTCTCTGGAAGAACTGGAGCAGATTTGTTTGTTCACTCAGTGTGTTTATTGGGGTTTCCCTGCTTGCTCAGTGGTAAAGAATCCACCTGCCAGTGCAGGAGACACAGAATTCGATCCCGTTCCAGGAGGATCCTGCATGCCACGAAGCAACTAACCCTGTGTGCCACAACTACTGAGCCCTTGTGCCCTAGAGCTTGGTAACTGCAACTACTGAAGCCCATGTGCCCTAGAGCCTGTGCTCTGCAAAAAGAGAAGCTATTGAGATGAGAAGCCTGCACACCATAATTAAGAGAGTAGCCTGCCTCTTGCTCAGAGATGGCAATGGCACTCCACTCCAGTACTCTCACCTGGAAAATCCCATGGATGGAGGAGCCTGGTGGGCTGCAGTCCATGGGGTCGCGAAGAGTCGGACACGACTGAGTGACTTCACTTTCACTTTTCACTTTCATGCTTTGGAGAAGGCAATGGCAACCCACTCCAGTGTTCTTGCCTGGAGAATCCCAGGGATGGGGGAGCCTGGTGGGCTTCCGTCTATGGCGTCGCACAGAGTCAGACATGACTGAAGCGACTTAGCAGCAGCAGCTGCCACTTGCTATAACTAGAGAAAAGCCTACACAGCAACAAAGACCCAGCACATTTTTACATTTACATTTAAAGTTGCTCAGTCATGTCTGACTATTTATGACCCCATGGACTATATATACAAGAATTCTATATATATTCCATGGAATTCTCCAGGCCAGAATCCTGGAGTGGGTAGCCTTTTCCTTCTCCAGCAGCAACAAAGACCCAGCAAAGCCAAAAATAAATAAAGAAAAATTTTAAAAGAAATTGCAAAAAAGTTAATATATATGTTTACTGAGTACCTACTATATTCCAGGCACTGTTGTGAGTGCTTGGACTACATCATGGGGCACAGTAAAGAACCCTGCCATCAAGAAGTTTACATTCTAGTGAGGAGCAGGGTAAGACAGAGAAGAAACAATAGGCATGATAAGTAAATCATGTGATATGTTAGAATGTCATAAACACTGTGGAAAAACAGCAGAAGGAGAGGAGTTCAGAGTGGCATCGAGGGGAGGCACAGGTTGCACTACTGAATAGTCAAGGTAGAATATTTGAGGAAAGATTTGAAGGATGTAAAGGAGTCAACTGAACTAATATCCAAGAAGAAGTACACCCCGCCAGAGGAGACAGTCCGAGCAAAGGCCCCAGTGCAGGAATGTGCTTGGCTTGTTTGAAGAGGAGCTAAGAAGCCTGTGTGACTGATTCGGAGAGCAAGGGGAGGGGATAAGGCGAAGAGATGAGAGTAGTGGTCAGGGCCAGAAGACGGAAGGGGGCTGGTAGGCTATAGCTAGGACTTGCGCTCTCATTCTGGGTGAGATGGGAGCTGGTGCGGGGTTTTGAGCAGAGCAGGGATGGGACCTGACTTGTGTTTTAATGGAATCACTTAGGTTATTGTGTTGATAATAGACTGTAGAATGGCAAGAGGAGAAGCAGAGACACCAGTTATGAACCTGTTGTAGCAGTGTAGGTAGCCCAAACCAACGTGGAAGCAAGGTGAGAAGTGGTGTTAAGAAGATCTGATCCTGGGCGTACTAGGAAGTGTTGATAGGATTTCCTGACCATTTGGATGTGAGGTGTAAGGGAAAGCTAGTAATGCAGGAAAAACTGGAAGAATGGAGTTACTGTCAATACTGATATAGGGAAGGCTGTCGGAGGAGCAAGTTACAGGGGATAATCAAGAACCAACTATGGTGAATTTGGGACGATTATTAGATATTCAAGTGGAGATGTTGAATAGGATGTATGAGTCAGGAATTCAAGGCTAGAAATAAAAACTTGAGAATTGTAGTTACAGCTATAGATCACCACTTACCTGATGGCTCAGTGGTAAAGAATCCACCTACCGATGCAGGAGACACAGGTTCAATACCTGGGTCAGGAAGATCCCCTGGAGAAGGAAATGGCAACCCACTCTATCATTCTTGCCTAGATAATTCCATTGACAGAGGAGCCTGGCGGGCTACAGTCCATGGTGTCGCAAAGAGTCTGACATGACTTAGCGACTAAACAACAACAAACATAGAATGAATAAGATGGTTAAAGGAAAGGACCAAAGACTAATCCCTGGACCATCCAAAATTGATACAGGGAAAAAGGAGAACCAGGAAAGAAAGCTGGGAGTGCCAAGAGAGAAGTGTGATCCATGGTCAAATTCTACTGATAGATCAGTAAAATTAGAGCTTAGACTTGAAGGCTTATCAATATGGGGGTCATTGTGGACCTTGATGAGATCCCTGTGATGAACCTAAAAGGAGTAAAAGCCTACTTGGAAGGAGTTTTAAAAGACTAAAAAGAATTAGAGACAGCAGATATGGGCAACTCTTTTGAGAGATTTTTGCTTCAGAAAACAAATCAAGCGGTAGTTGGCAGTTGGGTTGGGTGGGTGGGTAGTGAGAGCAAGGGAAGTATTTTTTAAGGTAATGTATTTAATAATTGGAAAAAAGAGATCAGTTTTCCATTTGAAGTTTATTGATGAATGCATAATTAATACAGATTGTGCTGAATTAAGACATAGTGTGTCAAATAGATACAGAATTGACCTAAACACATGAGGAGAAGATCAACCTCAGTAACCATTGGCAAATGCAAGTCAAAACCAGAGTGTAATATTGCTTCGTAACTGTGTGCACGGCTGCAAGTCAAAAAGAAAGAAAATAATAAATGTTGGTGAGGATTCGGAGAAATGGGAACATTTATACCGTGCTAGTTTGACTGTTCTTCAACATGTTAAACATAGTAACACCATATGCCCCAGTAATTCCAGGTATATACTCAAAGAGTTATGGAAACGTTTGTTCTTGATCTTTAGGAGGAGTCTCCAGTCTTTCATCATTTATTATGATATTGTTGTTCAATTGCTAAGTCATGTCTGACTCTTTGCTACCCTATGGGCTGCAGCACACCAGGCTTCCCTGTCCTTCATTATCTCCCAGCTTGCTCAAACTCATGTTCATTGAGTCAGTGATGCCATCCAACCATCTCATCCTCTGCTGCCCCCTTCTCCTCTTGCCTTCAATCTTTCCCAGCATCAGGGTCTTTTCCAATGAGTTGGCTCTTCACATCAGGTGGATAGAGTATTGGAGCTTCAGCATTGGTTCTTCCAGTGAATATTCAGGACTGATTTCCTTTAGGATTGACTGGTCTGATCTCCTTGCCATCCAAAGGATGCTCAAGAGTTTTCTCCAGCACCACTGTTCAAAAGCATCAGTTCTTCAGCACTCAGCTTTCTTTATGGTCCAACTCTCACATCCTTACATGACTGCTAGAAAAACCATAGCTTTGACCATACAAACCTTTGTCAGCAAAGGGCTGTCTCTGCCTTGCAGTGTGCTGTGTGGGCATTAGCTGTGTAGTTTTCCTCAATGCCCTTTATCAGGTTGAGGAAGATTGTTTTCATTCCTAGTTTGTTGTTGTTGACAGGGTGTTAGATTTTTGTCATATGCTTTTTCTGTGATTATTGAGATGATCATGTGCTTTCTCCCTTGGTTTTACTGATACAGTATGTTACACTGATTGATTTTCATATGCTGAACCAACCTTTCATTCTTGAGATAAGTCCCACTTGATGATGGTATATAGTCTTATTTATATGTTTCTGGGTTTAGTAGTTTTTTGAAGATTTTTGTGTCTATATTCTTAATTGATATTGGCTTAGCTTCTTTATTATAATGTCTGTGTCTGATTTTGGTATCAGTAATAATGGCCTCAGAATGAGTTGGAAAGTTTCCCTGTTTTTATATTATTTGAAAGAGATTGTAAAGCCCAGTGAGGCCATCTGGACCTGGGCCTCTCTTTGGGAATACTTTTAAAATTACTGATAGAATCTCTACTTTTAAAAGGTCTACTTAGAGTTTTCTATTTCTTCTTGAGTTTAATTTTTTCCTCTCTTGGAATTTATTCCTTTCATCTAAGTTGTCTAAGTTATTGGAATATGATTGTTCATAGTATTGTTTTTATTTCTTAAGTTTGGTAGTGATGTTCTTTCATTTCTTAATCATTTGAGTTCTCTCTTTTTTGCTTGGTCAATGTAGTTAAAAATGTACCATTTTTGCTGATCTGTTCCAAGAACCAACTTATGGTGTCACTAATCTCTATTCTTCAGCTCTATTTTGTTTATTTCTGCTCTAATATGTATTATTTCCTTCCTTTTGACTGCTTTGGGTTTTGTTTGGCTTCCTTTTTTGTTTTTTAAGGTGGAATATTAGGTTATTGATTTGAAATCTTTTTTCTTTTAATATAATTCTTCAAAATTATACATTTGTATTAAACATTGGGTTTTAGCTATATCCTGTGAGTTTTTTATACTGTGTTTTACATTTTCATTCATCTCAAAGTATTTTATTATTTTGTTTGTGATTTCTTCTTTGATCGTATGATTATTAAGAAATGTGCTGTTTTATTTCCACTCTTTTTATATAGTTCTGACTTTTGAACCATGTAAATATTTTATATATTCAAAAGGTATAAAGTCAGAGGGGTTTAAGAAAAACAAACCTTAAGTTGAATACCTACAAAAACAAATGATTTAGAGTGATAACATAATCACAGAGGAAAAAATTAATTCAAGTAAATTTGACTCTGAACAATCTCAGAAGGATATAGATTAAGGATATAAAAATAAGGTGATCATATAGTTGTGGTTTGTTCCTAAACTTTCTGTTTTGCTACACTGATGTGTTCATCCTTCCCCTAATACCACACTGTCTTTTTTTTAAAATAAATTTATTTATTTTAGTTGGGGGCTAATTACTTTACAATATTGTAGTAGTTTTTGCCATACATTAACATGAATCAGCCATGGGTTTACATGTGTTCCCGACACTGTCTTATAGCTATATAATAGATCTTGATATCTGGGTGTGTAGGTCCTCCAGCTTTGTTCTTTAAGGTTGCTTTGGCTATTCTTGGCCTTTTGCATTTCCACGTTTCCACACCAACTTGTCGGTTTTCATCACAAGCCTGCTGCAGTTTTCATTGGAATTTCATTGACTCCGTAAATCAATTCACATATTAACAATATTTAGACTCTAACCTATGGACATAGTATATTCCTACATTGGCATACTTAGGTTTTTCCTCAACAGTGTTTTCTAGTTTTCATTGTGAAGATCTTACACACCTTTTGTTAGATTTATTTCTAGGTATTTTATGACTTTTTGTTGGTAATATAAATTTAAAAAACATCTATTTTCTACTTACTTGTCTTGATCTGTAATCCAACATTGTTAAACCCACTTATCAATTCACATTGTTTGTAGATTCTTTTGGATTTCTTATGTATGCAATCATGTCATCTACAAATGATAGTTTTAATTTCTTCATTTCTAATATTTATGTCTTTTATATCTTTTTCTTGCTCAATTACACTGTCTGGGACCTCCAGTACAGTGTTAAATGGAAGTGTTGCTAGCGAACATCCTTGTCTTATTCCTGACCTCAGGTGAAATTTAAAAAATTATTTAACAATGTGATTTTTTTGGTAGTTACTATTTATTCAGATTAAGGAATTTCCCTTTTCTTCCAAATTTGCTAAGAGTTTTTTTTTAACCACAAGTAGGAATTCAGTCTTATCAAATGCCTTTTCTGCATCTATTGAAGTGATCATGTAATTTTCTACCTTCTCTTCCTGCTAATGTAGTAAATTATACTAATTGATTTTCCCATTAACTCTACTTGTTTGAGAGATACTATCATTGTTAAATATCATTGGATTAGATTAACACACACACTTTTCATCTACACAAATTTTTTATTTCTTTTTTAAAGACGTTTTATTGAGTTATAATTGACATTAAAAAGCTGTGCCTATTTAATGTATAAAACTTGATGAATTTGTGTACCTGAAGGGTTTCCCTAGTGCCTCAGACTGTAAAGAATCTGCCTGGCATGCAGGAGACCTGGGTTCAGTCCTCAGGTCACAAAGAGTTGGACACGACTGAGTGATTAACACTTTCACTTTACATATACCTGGAAACCATCATCACCATAAATATCCTAGACATATCCATCATCTTCCAGAGTTTCTTCCTTCCCCATTACTATGTTATGTAATTTTCATTTCTTAGAATGTACTTTTCAGGTTTTAGTTATGCTGGCTTCATAAAATAAGATGGCAGGTAGTCTTTTTCTTTTTTTCTGATCTCTGGAAGTACTTGTGTAAGAAGTATTTCTTCTTCAAGTGTTTGAAAGAATTTATCATGAAGCCATTTAGGCCTAGAGTTATACTTTGTTGGGAGATTTTTAATAACAGGCTTTATGTCTTTCAGAGATATAGGAGCCTTTCTTCTTCTGTTAGATTTGTTGAATTCTGTTTCTCAAGGAATTTTTCCACTTCCTCTAGAGCTGCTTCTGACCCATTCTCTTTTGCTTTTTTCTTTCTGAGTCTGCCAACTGCACTTGCATCAGACTTTCCTCATACTCGTGCTTAGTTGCTCAGTCATGTCCAACTCTCTGCAACCCCATGGACTGTAACCCACCAGGCTCCTCTGTCTGTGAGATTCTCCAGGCAAGAATACTGGGGTAGGTAGCCATTCCCTTCTGCAGGGGATCTTCTCGACCCAGGGATCAGACTTGAGTCTCCTGCATTGCAGGCAGGTTCTTTACCGTGTAAGCCACCAGGGAAGCCCTACCATATTTCATATGTCTCTTACGTTGTTTTCAGGAATTCTCATCCTTTTTCTCTCCATTCTTTTTTCTAGCTAATATCTACTGACCTCTCTTTTAGTGCACTAATCATGTTTTCAGTTTTGCCCAATCTATGTTGAGTTCTTAATTTTAGCCATTTTATTTTCTGTTCCAGACTTTAAATTTGACTTTTTATTATATTTTCCAGTTCTATGGTGAAAATCTCTCTGTTGCCATATATTTTCTTGAACCTATTCATCACAGTTATTTCAAAGTCTGTGTCTGTTAACAACAATATCACCTATGTTTCTGTTTCTACCCCCTCTCTTTTCCCCTTTTCTTGCATATTTTTATGCCAGTAAATTTTCATTGAATGCTCAACGTTATGTATGAGAAATGGTAGTGACTGTTGATCAAGTTATCTTCCTCCAGAGAGAACTATCCTTTTCCTCTAGCAGGTGGCAGAGGATCTGATCACCTTAATCCAACTAGGGACTTGGCTGTCTCAAGGCTAGTATGCAGTCTTTATTGTCCAGATTTACCTCTGGTTAACCCCCACTTGTAGGGCATAGCCTTCTAGGAGTTCCAACTAAGAATCAAGGTTGGTTGCCAGGGCACCTCCTACCTGGTAGGTCATAAACTCCAGTTTTTCTCTCTTCAGCACTGTGAGCCTGTCACAGACTTGCTCTGCTTTGCCCAGGCTTTCTCCCTGACTTCGTAGCCTCATTCTCTGCACAGTTTAACCTGTTAATTCCTCTAAAGAAATCTGATTCCTAGTGTTGGATTCTATTCCATGACTTCCTAGCTTTCTAGGATCTTGGCCTGTCAACATTCAGCTGCCTTGGCAACCAAACTTCATATTTAGTCTCCCCAGCCCATGAAGCAACCTAAAGCTAATCTGCTGGCTTCTCTGTCTCAAGCTCCATGCCAAAATTATCCTGAGGGAAAAGTAGTATGCGGAAAGTAAGGCTCACCTTAACGAGCTTCCAGACTTCTTTCTAGATCTCATCTTTCAAGTCCTGACTGCTTCAGTAGCTCTCCAGTTCCTTCACAAAAGATATTTTTAATTAATTAATTAATTTTAATTGGAGGATAATTACTTTACAATATTGTGGATTTTGCCATACATCAACATGAATCAACCATGGGTGCACATGTGTCTCCCCCATCCTGAATCCCCCTCCCACTTCCCTCTCCACCCCATCCGCTCTGGGTTGTCCCAGAGCACTGGCTTTGGTGGCCCTGCTTCATGCATCGAACTGGCACTGGTCATCTGTTTTACATATGGTAATGTACATGTTTCAATGCTATTCCTCAAATCATCCTACCCTCTAGTTTTTCTGTTAGTTTATTGGTCTGCTACAAAGCTACTCCATCATAGTTCTGAGCTCATGATTATAACGTGTGTGTGTGTGTGTGTATTTCCCCTGTACACTTTTCTGTATATTGACCAAAAGGATATAGGAGCAATAACTCTCCAATAGCAGTGAGCACATCTAGCACTTGATCTTTGTTTCTATGCATCATTTCTCACTAAAGATGAATCAGATTTCCTAAAGAAATGGCTGGTTTCAAGTAAAGTACAATTACAAGCCTGGGTATGCTGCTGTATGAGAAAGTAAGACAGTGACCAAAGAATTATGGGAACATGTCATAAGGACAGAGGAGCCAACCTGAAGGGACACCCAATGGCTAAGTATGGAACTGTTTGAATATCAAAAAAATAATGATGCTAATGGTTTATAATGCATTTAATGAAGAAAAATTCATAAATCCATGGTGAATATTGAAAAGGAAAGGATGAAGAAAGCTCTGTTTTTATTTTTTACAGAAGAATATCAGCTACTAGAAAGAATAATATACTTACAAATCTG
The DNA here is from genome assembly GCA_024291935.2 of Okapia johnstoni. Lineage (NCBI taxonomy): Eukaryota > Metazoa > Chordata > Mammalia > Artiodactyla > Giraffidae > Okapia > Okapia johnstoni. The sequence goes on from CM044305.1 coordinate 111,028,305, forward strand.
CTGTTTTATAACCTCCAAAGTAATAAATGGTTTGGATAAGGATGATCAGTTGATGCAAATATGACTGGGCAAAATGTTATTGGGAACAAATTTGAAGTTATCACTCCATAGATTACTTTTCATAAAGGAAAAAATATGATCTTACAATTAAAAAGTCTGGTGGTTGTTACCTTAATCAAGTGGTCAAGCTTGGCATTGCCAGTAGTGGTTTGACCTGACACTCAGTGGTTGGTACCTAATGTCATGTATGTGATGTTCTTATTGGAAATGTTTGACCTGAATCTCTTGCAAGGAAATAGACAGTTCTACGGTGTGCAGCATGATAAAGGACAACTGACTTGGATTCTTCAAAGGATTTGATGTCATGAATAACAGAGGGAGTCAGAGGGATTGTTCTCGATTACAGGAAACTAAAGAGACACAGCAGTCAAATGCTTGGAGTAAATCTTGAATGGATCCTGGACTGGAAAACTAGAATTCATAAAGGACATTTTGAGGACAATAAAAGAAATTTAGCATGGGCTGGATGCTTGATATTGAATTTATAGTGAATTTTTTTAGGTGTTCTGATGTTGAAGCTGAAACTCCAACACTTTGGCCCCCTCATGTGAAGAGTTGACTCGTTGGAAAAGACCCTGATGCTGGGAAGGATTGGGAGCAGGAGGAGAAGGGGACAACAGAGGATGAGATGGCTGGATGGCATCACCGACTCATTGGACCTGAGTTTGGGTAAACTCCAGGAGTTGGTGATGGACAGGGAGGCTTGGTGTGCTGTGAATCATGGGGTTACAGAGTCGGACACTACTGAGCGACAGAACTGAACTGACTGATCCTGTAGTTAAACAGGGATCTTACTCTTGGGAAATGTATACTGACATATTTCATGGTGAAGTGTAATGATGAAAGTGTGATTTGAAAAACTGGATGTTTGAGTGTGTAGAGAGATGAAGTGGATGTTGCAAGATTTAAATATTGGCGGACATAGATGAAGGTGTTGAAAATGAGAAGGGGGAGAAAAGCCCTTGCAGCCTTCTGCTGTTTTTCAGCCAAAACCCACAAGATGGCAGTAGAGGAATGCTCTTATGTGCTGCTTTGTAGCCTTTTATAAGGTGACCTTATTTTCTCATCTGAAAAGCAGGATGCAAGATCCAACAAAGGATTGCTTTTGCTCTGTGAATACATTTATATAAAAAGTTAAACAAGAGCATGAACACAAAATGCCATTTGGCTGTATCATTCTATGGATTGCTTTTGTTGAAATAAATACCATTTTGGAAATTCCCTGGTGGTCCACTGGCTAAGTCTCCCATGCTCCCAATGCATGGGGCCCAGGTTCAATCCCTGGTTGAGGAACTAGATCCCACATATCGCAACTAAAGATCCTGCATGCTGCAACAATGATCGAAGATCCTATGTGCCCCAACTAAGACCCAGTGCCCCCAAATAAATAAATATAAATATTTTAAAAATATACCATTTTGTTAAATTTGATCCACAAAACTTCTGAAATGTATTTAAAATATTGTGTAAATGAGCATTTTTTCTGATGAGCATATCCACAGTTTTCACCATGTCTCACAGTAGTTATAAGTCCCCACACTGACAAGCTCGAGGGGCTCAAGAAAGTGGTACTAGGTCAATGCCTTAATCACATCAGAGTTGGTGGTAGCTTAAGTCATTTTCTTTTAATAAGTTCTCTAAAAGTGTTTGAGTTTTCGTGAAGAGTCTTGGCACTGAGTATTTGTTAAACTGATTGATGTAGGAATGAGTGAGTGTGTATGGATGGGAGCCAGAAGACCTAGGTGTAAATGTGATACCTATGTGTCCTTCCTCTCCACACAACTCCTCAAACCCATGCACCAAGATAAGAAGTGTTTAGCAAAATATTTGTGGTCACATAATTGCAGGGAGAAATATAAACAACCTCAGATATGTAGATGATACCACTCTAATGGCAGAAGGTGAAGAGGAACTAAAGAGCCTCTTGATGAGGGTGAAAGAGGAGAGTGAAAAAGCTGGCTTCAAACTCAACATTCAAAAAATGAAGATCATGGCATCTGGTTCCATCACTTCATGACAAATAGAAGGGGGGAAAGTGGAAGCAGTGACAGAATTTACTTTCTTGGGCTCCAAAATCATTGAGGATAGTGACTGCACCCATGAAATTAAAAGAAACTTACTCATTGGAAGGAAAGCTCTGACAAAACTAGATAGCATATTAAAAAACAAAGACATCACTTTGACAAATGTCCATATAGTCAGAGCTATGATTTTTCCAGTAGTCATGTACAGATGTCAGAGTTGGCCCATAAAGAAGGCTGAGTGCCGAAGAATTGATGCTTTTGAACTGTGGAGCTGAAGACTCTTGGGAGTCCTTTGCACAGCAAGGAGATCAAACCAGTCAATCCTAAAAGAAATCAAGCCTGAATATTCATTGGAAGGACTGATGCTGAAAGCTGATGATCCAATACTTTGTCCACCTGATGTGAGGAGCCGACTGATTGGAAAAGACCCTGAATCTGGGAATGATTGAAGGCAAAAGGAGAAGAGGGTGGTAGAGGATGAGATGGTTAGATAGCAGCACCAACTCAATGGACATGAATTTGAGCAAACTCTGGAAGATAGTGAAGGACAGGGAAGTGTAGCATGCTGCAGTCTGTGGGGTTGCACGACTTAGCGGCTGAACAACAACAGCAACAACAAAGCAATTCCCTACCAGAGTCAGTCATTTGCCTCTGCTTATTTTTTTGTACTCCCCAAAGAAAAATAGTTTATTGGTCAATGGGGATGCTAGCCATATAAAACTTTCTATGTAAACATGTATCAAAAGAATTCATTTGTTAGGGTAATGTGAGCCAAGCATCTTGTGATTACAGAAAGTTTCTAGTCTCCCGTGAGTGTCACCTGTGACTCTTATTTTCCTCCAAGAGTTCCTGGTTTGTATCAGGTCTAGGTTTCTACAGATTGCAACATCAGCAGCTTGCAATGTGAGGGATAAGCCATAGAACACACTTCTCTTTTTGATTCACTAACCAAAGAGTAGGCTTTGGTTTCTGTGGAACTGAAAATAACCTGGTAGATAGCTATCTTAAGAACTTGCATATTGACTTGTTTGTAAAAGAAAATACCTGCTAATAAGCACCTTCATTTTTTAAAAAAGGGTCATGTATTAGAATCTATCAAAGGAAAATAAAATGCTCATTTAAGATGCATTGTCAGTGTGTAGTTGGTTTAAACTGTCATTTACTGAGTTCTTACCATTTTTCACACTCTCAACTTGGTTAGCACTGGAGACTTCCTTATTGACGGTCTATAAACTACCAGAAGTTAGCAATATGCTGCTGCTGCTGCTGCTGCTAAGTCACTTCAGTCATGTCTGACTCCGTGCGACCCCATAGATGGCAGCCCACCTGGCTCCCCCGTCCCTGAGATTCTCTAGGCAAGAATACTGGAGTGGGTTGCCATTTCCTTCTCCAATGCATGAAAGTGAAAAGTGAAAGTGAAGTTGCTCAGTCGTGTCTGACTCTCAGCTACCCCATGGACTGCAGCCTACCAGGCTCTTCTGTCCATGGGATGTTCCAGGCAAGAGTACTGGAGTGGGGTGCCATTGCCTTCTCGGGTTAGCAATATGACTGCAAGTGAAAGACTGAATAGTAAAATAATCTTGTCTTTAGAAAGGAACTTTTAACTTCTCCCTTCTTGTATTCCCAGTGGAAACACTGTGCTCTTTGATAGAAAAACTTACGTTAGGTAAAGAACTGGTTAAATAAATCATGACACATCCATATGATGGACTATATGTAGCTGTTCAAAATTATGACATGGACTCATAAATATTGACATGGAAAGGTATCCAAACTGAATTGTAAGAGAAACAGAGCAAGTTGGAGAACAATATGTAAAGTATGATCCTGGTTTGAAATATATTATTTTCTTTTATATGTTCAGAAAATAAGATCTAGGAGATCATTCACTAATTTGCTTAAAGTGGTTTATTTATGTTGTGAGGAAGACAGTAGTATTGCAGTGCAAAGGGACTTGTATATTCTACTTTATATGTTTTTCTGTTGTCTGGATTTTTTATGAGAATGTAATCTGAATAAATAGTTATATAAAAGGAGCGTATGTTGGTGCAATCCTGTGAGACCTTCATAATGCTGAATATAATTGCAGCTCAGTATAATCAATTCTGTCATTCATCTTGAATAGACCAAAGCCAAAGAAAACCAATTAGTTAACTTATAAATCATATCCTTTGAAGCTGTTTACAATATTAAAAGACCTGAAGTGGAACAATAAAAATAAATGTATAAACTAAAAATGACAAACTGTTGAGAAGAAATGAGATAACCATTTGGAGGGAATGAGATAACTGTACTGGAAATATGGAATGACTTTTCTATTAAATAAAACACAGGGTTTAGCTCTGAGGTTTCTGGTTCCGAACCAAAAATGGTAACTAGGTTGGCTCTGTTGTTTATATATATACTGAAGGAAAACACTTAAAGAAATTTATTGTATGGTGTCTTATATAAGCAATATTGAGTGACATATTAGACAGTGGTTTTTATTATGCGTTTATCAAAGACAGAAACTTCTGGCTGAATGTTTTCTTCACTTTCCCTGTTAAAAAATGTAGTCAAAATGTCAAATCATAACTCCATCACAGAAAAAAATCTCTTTGTGGAAACTGAGGGAATATAGTCCAAATGCATATTTTCCTGATGATTCAAACAAATTGTTGTCAAATGAGGATGCACATCAGAATCAACTAGGGGGAGCCATTTAGATATTCCAGTTCCCTGGTCCACCGTGCATCTTTAGAGATTCTTGTTCTGAAGATCTTGCATTGGGCTCGCGAATCTGTAGTTATTGGTGTTTTGTCCATATTCTAGTGCAATCCTTGTTTGAGAACCATTGATCTGTGATACACAATAAGCATAGCACATTTTCCTTTAGTGTATGTTTTATTCAAAGATAAATAATGTTTATTCTATTAAAATGGGTGAATTATGAAGCTGAATTCAAATATTACATTAATTTTTGAAATCAATATCAGCCTTAGATATTTTATGCTTTCAAATTGTGGTTCTGGAGAAGACCCTTGAGAGTCCCTTGGACTGCAGTGAGATCAAACCAGCCCATCCTAAAGGAAATCAACCCTGAATATACATTGGAAGGACTGATGATGCTGCTGAAGCTGAAGCTCCAATAATTTGGCCACGTGTTGTGAAGAGCTGACTCATTAGAAAAGGCCCTGATGCTGGGCAAGATTGAAGGCAGGAGGAGAAGGGGACAACAGAGGATGAGATGGTTGGATGCCATCACTGAGTCAATGGACATGAGTTTGAACAAGGTCTGGGAGATGGTAAAGGACAGGGAAGCTTGGCATGCTGCAGTCCATGGGGTCACAAAGTGTAGGACACGACTGAGTGAATGAACAACAAAAGACTCATTTGGGGCTATTTCCCAGACCCTAAGGATGTAGAGTTCATGCCTCACTACTGTTAAAGTATTTTGATGAAAAGGTTTTTAAAGCATCTAGGGAATTGTGTCAGGATTTGGTGCTTATAAAATCCACGGAAGGATTAGAAGATGGGAGATCAGGAGGCAGCTCTGTAACTGGGACCCAGAGGCTGCAAAGCTGCTGCTCCAGCCCCTGTCACTATTCCTACTCCCTCTACTATTCCTCAGCCACTCAGAACTCAAGGTTGACCAGTGACACTTGGCCAACAGTGACAGTAGCAGCAGGAAGATGGTCTTTGCCTCATTCTCGCTTTCCAAATCTTGCACAAGAGCATCTCATTGGTAAAATGGAATTCACATCCAGGATCCTAGCTGCAAGAGAGCCAGGGAAATGGAGTTTATAGTTTTTCCATCCCTGTGGTATATAAGCAGGTATATGAAAGAGGTAGGAATGGGTATTGAGTGTCAAAGGATGATGTCAATTATAATCATGAACCACAAATGTTAGGCAGCTGAGTCTCACCAGCTAAGAAAAGCCCAGAGATTCACACAACATGAAGCTACATCTGCTTGTAACACTGAGGGAGGTACTCTTTCCAGACAGGCTAAAATGGAAATTATTTTTTCCCTTTTATAGAAGAGTTTCTATAGCTGGTTCTGTCTCCAAAATAGCCTTTGTTATTGGTGCTGGCATCTGAGAATTTGCAAAACATGTTTTTCTTGAGTAACAAGTTGCTTATGATAAGTCTTTTTCAGTAAGTATGTATGTGACTGATTCTGAGCTATGTGAACTGCTGTCCCACCATTTTGCTTGTTGTGCATGCATGTGTGTGTGCGTGTGCATGTGTGTACTGGTATGAGCATGCTTCCTAGAAGGCTTTCCTGAGATAGAAAATAGGCTGGCCATTCCTCTGGTTGCCCAGACATGGGTTCTTCACCACCAACTTCAGCCTGCCTGTGGTTGTGTTGGCTTGGAGCCAGAGGTGATGCTTCTCTAAAAGCATCAAGTCATAATAGCTGTTTGTTGAGGACTTGTTCTCTGCCTAATATTGTGCTAAGTGCTTTACATATATTAATTTTTTAATACTAGTGACTCTTTGTGTATGTGTAACTACCCCCATTTTACAGATGGGGAAACAGTCACCAAAATGCTAAATAACTTTCCAAGGTGACAGAGCTAGTAAGCGTTAGAGCCAAAATCCAAACTGTTTATATGATGCTAAATCTTCCACTACCTTACAGGCCATTGAAGAGAACTTCAGACAGTTATTTGTGGAACTGAAACTCTTTTCCATTTTCCTCTTATCATCCCTTTAGCCCTTTTAATTTGGCCAAATGTATGACCCGGCTCAGGAACAGCAGTACTGATGGTAATACAACGTTTAGGAGGGGAAGGGAGCATTTTTAGTATAAGGATGCAAGCAGGCCAAAAGTTTGTCTGTCTGCTTATTACTGTGATTATTCAGTAATTAGCTATTTCAGAGCTGACATAAGACAAGAATCCTCTCATCTCTCCTTCATACATGCTATTTTTAGTATTAGATTGTGGAGTGAGACTTTAGTACATTCTGTGATTTCCTATAACGCTTGGAGTCTGAATAGGGAAATATGTTGGAAAAAAATATCAATGAAGAGAACCTGCATTTGTCCACTGTCTTATCTAAACAAATCCCCAGTTAAAAAGGAAGTTTCTCTCAGAAAACCATGAGGATGGACTGAGGGAATCTGTTGAGTGTAATTGGCATGTTCAGTTCAGTTCAGTTCAGTCACTCAGTCGTGTCCAACTCTTTGTGACCCCATGAACTGCAACACGCCAGGCCTCCCTATCTATCACCAATTCCCTGAGTCCACCCAAACCCATGTCCATCGAGTTGGAGATGCCGTCCAGCCATCTCATCCTCTGTTGTCCCCTTCTCCTCCTGCCCTCAATCTTTCCCAGCATCAGGGTCTTTTCCAATGAGTCGGCTCTTCGCATCAGGTGGCCAAAGTATTGGAGTTTCAGCTTCAACATCAGTCCTTCCAATGAACACCCAGGACTGATCTCCTTTAGGATGGACTGTTTGGATCTCCTTGCAGTCCAAGGGACTCTCAAGAGTCTTCTCCAACACCACAGTTCAAAAGCATCAATTCTTCGGCACTCAGCTTTCTTTATAGTCCAACTCTCACATCCATACATGACCACTGGAAAAACCATACAGGTTGCCCACACAATTGGAGTGATTTCTACTCATTTTTAACTTGTTATCTGATAGTTCACCATGCCGGTCTTGTGTGTGAGACAGGACCACACATTGTCAAAGTGAGGAGGAAGAGAACAATTTCCATCCAGTAGATGGGAATACCAGATCACCTGACCTGCCTCCTGAGAAATCTGTATGCAGGTCAGGAAGCAACAGTTAGAACTGGACATGGAACAACAGACTGGTTCCAAACAGGAAAAGGAGTACATCAAGGATGCATATTGTCACCCTGCTTATTTAACTTATATGCAGAGTACATTATGAGAAACGCTGGGCTGGATGGAACACAAGCTGGAATCAAGATTGCCGGGAGAAATATCAATAACTTCAGATATGCAGATGACACCACCCTTATGGTGGAAAGCAAAGAACTAAAGCACCTCTTGATGAAAGTGAAAGAGGAGAGTGAGAAAGTTGGCTTAAAACTCAACATTCAGAAAACTAAGATCATGGCATTTGTTCCCATCACTTCATGGCAAGTAGATGGGGAAGAAATGGAAACAGGGACAGACTTTATTTTTTTTGGTCTCCAAAATCACTGCAGATGGTGACTGCAGCCATGAATATAAAAGATGCATGCTCCTTGGAAGAAAAGTTATGTCCAACCTAGACAGCATATTAAAGAGCAGAGACATTACTTTTCCAACAAAGGTCCATCTAGTCAAAGCTATGGTTTTTCTAGTAGTCATGTATGGATGTGAGTGAAAGAGAAAGTCGCTCAGTCATGTTGACTCTTTGTGACCCCATGGACTCTACAGTCCATGGAATTCTCCAGGCCAGAATCCTGGAGTGGGTAGCCTTTCCCTTTACAAGGGATCTCCCAACACAGGGATCGAACCCAGGTCTCCTGCATTGTAGTCATATTCTTTACCAGCTGAGCCACAAGGGAAGTCCAAGAATACTGGATTTGGTAGCCTATCCCTTCTCCAGGGGATCTTCCCAAACCAGGAATTGAACTGGGGTCTACTGCATTTCAGGCAGATTCTTTACCAACTGAGCTACTAGGGAAGCCCATGGATGTGAGAGTTGGACTATAAAGAAAGCTGAGCATTGAAGAATTGATGCTGTTGAACTGTGGTGTCGGAGAAGACTCGAGAGTCCCTTGGACTGCAAGGAGATCAAACCAATAAATCCTAAAGGAAATCAGTCTTGAATGTTCTTTGGAAGGACTGTTGGTGAGGCTGAAACTACAATACTTTGGCCACCTGATGCGAAGAACTGACTCATTGGAAAAGACCCTGATTCTGGGAATGATTGAAGGCAGGAGGAGAAGGCGACAACAGAGGATGAGATGTTTGGATGGCATCACTGACTCGGTGGAAATGAGTTTGACTAAGCTCCATTAGTTGGTGATGGACAGGGAAGCCTGGTGTGCTGCAGTCCATAGGTTCACAAAGAGTTGGACGCGACTGAGCGACTGAACTGAACTGAACTAAAAAGATAAAGGGATTCAGGACCCCAGACCCTGTGTTGACCCCTAGTTGACACTTAGATAAAAGTTGAAGAATATAGACTTTGCCTTCTCTTTAGCTCAGCTCAGAGTCACTTTCTCAAGTGCCAGACTCCCACAAGACAGGGGACATGCCTGTCGTGTCCCCAAAGCAAAATATACCCCCCCCAAAAGAGGTGCTTGTACTTTCTAAATGAATCCCTACTCTGTGATATTTCATGCTTTCCGATGGAGATGAGGATCCAAAGATCTTATGAGATGAGTAGTTTAAAATGGAGACTTGGCATTTCTCAAGCAAAAAGAGCTATATTTGTTCATTGTGGTTTCTTTACAATTATAGTGACAAATCACATGAGGGAGCTGTGGGCAAAGGGAACTAACAGAGGGTGCTGGGGAAGAATACTTCACCGTGGAAACAATAACAGACACTGGCCGACTTGCTGTTTGAGCAAGGGTGACTGCTTGCTCTTGATTGCACAGCTGATCTGAAAATAGAAGAACAGTAGGAATCTCTGCCAACTCCTTCCCAAATCCAAACTGATTCAAAACAACAGGTAGCTAGGGCCCAAATGCTAAATTTTGAGATGACATTTTCCTCCCAAATTAAATACACGGCTATGTGACTATCCGATGTTTATGGCTAGGATTTGAAAGGATGGGCTTCCCTGTGGCTCAGCTGGTAAAGAATCTGCCTGGACTTCCCTGGTGGCTCAGATGGTAAAGTGTCTGCCTACAATGCGGGAGACGCGGGTTCAATCCCTGGGTCGGGAAGATCTCCTGGAGAAGGAAATGGCAACCCACTCCAGTATTCTTGCCTGGAAAATCCCATGGATGGAGAAGCCTGGTAGGCTACAGTCCATGGGGTCACAAAGATTTGGACACGACTGGGTGACTTCACTTTTACTTTGAAAGGATGGATTACTGAATTCTGACACATTGTTATTTGATTAACAAACATAATAATGTTAAAAGACAAGAATAGAAACCCAAAGACTATCAGGAGGTAACAAAAATCACATTTGTGCCTAACTGTAAGATTATTCGCTGTTAATCAGCCCTTTATAGTTTGCAAGTATTACCCAATCATTAATTAATTAATGTAATCTAGCAAACTGGCAAGTAGTTTATTATGGTTTGCTGACCAGAGCCTAATCAGTGCAGAAGCCATTTTACTTTAGATAAAACCATACTCATGTGGAAATTTTCTGCTTTATATTTTACTGCCACATAAGTTCATCCCCCATTGCATTTCACAGATCAGATGAATTTATCAATATTAATCACAGAAGTGGAATTAAGAACAGAGATCTTAGCCAATCATCCAAAGTAATTAACCAGCAAAGAATTAAAAAGGAACTCTGTGTTTCCCTGTGCCCAGAACCCAGACACAGCAGAGGCCTTTGTCCTGGTTGCAAATCTGACCATGAGGAGAAATTTGCTAAAGCAGCTTTTGTGTGTGCAGTGGCATCAGTGGGTCTGGCCACTGCTGTGCTTCTTTGCCAACAATGGCTATTTAACTTTTGCCACCTATCCTGCTGTTGTCGAGGTTCAGGATTAGATGCGGGGAGGTCAGCAGCCCTCAGAACTTCATCTGTTGGCTCGGCAGGCAGGCAGGAGCCAAGCAGCGTGGCAGAGGCAAAACCTTTGAAATCATCAATTTGAAGACCCTGCCTCAAATGGGCAAGTCTGGAGGGGAGGGGAATAAACAGGACTTGAAGTCAAAGGGCCAACAATGGCTCCTGAGAGAGAGAGAGGGACAGGTCTTGGGGAGCAGCTTGGGTAGAGTGGGACACTCTTCTCATGGGGAGAATTGGGGAGACAGATGCAGTTTGGATCCTGTAGCACAACAGATCTCAGCTTGGGAACCAGGGGCCGCATACTTCTCTGCTGTGCATTGTAGCAGGTTAGGCAGCATCCCTGGCCCTTCCCCACTAGATGCCAGTAGCACCTTTCAGAACTTTTGCTCCACTGAAGGGGAGAACAGAACTGTCTCCAGACACTGCGAAGTGTCTCCCAGGGATCAGAATCGCCCAGGTTGAGATCTTCTGGTGTGGCACATTAAAGCCTTTTCAGCAGGCTGCGTTTTGGATTTTTGTACCAAATGTGGCCTAATTCACCTCTGTTCTGAGTTGAACTGAGTCACCCCCAAAAGATGTTGAGGTCCTAACCCTTAGTACCTCACTATGTGACTTTACTTGGAAATAAGGTTACTGCAGATGTAATTAGTTAAAATGAGGTCATAGTGGTATCAGGTGGGCCCTAATCCATGATTGATGTCCTTATAAGAAGACAGAGAGCCACAGAAGAAGACCGCGTGAGGAGGGAGGCAGAGATTGGAGTGAACACAGGGAATTCCAACAGCGTGAGAAGCTACGAGAAAGTGCCCTACTGACACCTTGGTCTGGGACTCTACACTCCAGGTGTGTGAGATGATCCGTTTCTCCTGTTTGAACTATCTGTTTTGTGGTACCTGTTTTGATGGCAGCTCTAGCAAACAAATACAACCTTCCTGCTAAGGTTGGTGTGTTAACAAAGTCACATCACAGGGAAGATGTTTCCAGGCAGGGCTTTGGAGCAGTCTCTCAGAGAACTGCTAGGTCTCTCCTGCCCCCACCTGGCATGTGGCCTCTTAATTTAACTCCTCCTCTGCCTTGGCAGGGCCAGCTGGGCACACAGACAAATCTATTGTTTCCAAGTGGAATAGAAGTAGCAGTGGGAGTAAGTATATGGAGCATAGCCTTACTTTGTTTCTCAAAAATTGAGGTGTGGGCCACATTAATAAATTGAAAGATAAAAACCATATGATTATCTTAATAGATGCAGAGAAAGCCTTTGACAAAATTCAACATCCATTTATGATAAAAACCCTCAAGAAAGCAGAAATAGAAGGAACATACCTCAACATAATAAAAGCTATATATGACAAACCCACAGCAAACATTATCCTCAATGGTGAAAAATTGAAAGCATTTCCCCTAAAGTCAGGAACAAGGCAAGGGTGCCCACTACTATTCAACATAGTTTTGGCCACAGCAATCAAAGAAAAATAAATAAAAAGAATCCATATAGGAAAAGAAGAAGTAAAACTCTCACTGTTTGCAGATGACATGATCCTCTACATAGGAAACCCTAAAGATTCTACCAGAAAATTACTAGAGCTGATCAATGAATATAGTAAAGTTGCAGGATGTAAAATTTACACACAGAAATCACTTGCATTCCTATATACTAACAATGAGAAAACAGAAAGAGAAATTAAGGAAACAATTCCATTCACCCCTGCAACTAAAAGAATAAAATACTTAGGAATATATCTACCTAAAGAAACAAAAGACCTATATATAGAAAACTATAAAACACTAGTGAAAGAAATCAAAGAGGACACAAATAGATGGAGAAATATTCCATGTTCATGGATTGGAAGAATCAATATAGTGAAAATGAGTATACTACCCAAAGCAATCTATAGATTCAATGCAATCCCTATCAAGCTACCAATGGTATTTTTCAGAGAACTAGAACAAATCATTTCACAATTTGTATGGAAATACAAAAAACCTCGAATAGCCAAAGCAATCTTGAGAAAGAAGAATGGAACTGAAGGAATTACCTGCCTGACTTCAGGCTCTACTACAAAGCCACAGTCATAAAGACAGTATGGTACTGGCACAAAGACAGAAATATAGATCAGTGGAACAAAATAGAAAGCCCAGAGAAAAATCCATGCACCTATGGACACCTTATCTTTGACAAAGGAGGCAAGAATATACAATGGAGAAAAGACAATCTGTTTAACAAGTGCTGCTGGGAAAACTGGTCAACCACTTGTAGAAGAATGAAACTAGAACACTTTCTAACACCACACACAAAAATAAACTCAAAATGGATTAAAGATCTAAGTGTAAGACTAGAAACTATAAAACTCCTAGAGAGAAACATAGGCAAAACACTCTCCGACATAAATCACAGCAGGATCCTCTATGACCCACCTCCCAGAGTAATGGAAATAAAAACAAAAATAAACAAATAGGACCTAATTAAACTTAAAAGCTTTTGCACAATGGAAGGAAACTATAAGCAAGGTGAAAAGACAGCCTTCAGAATGGGAGAAAATAATAGCAAACGAAGCAACAGACAAACAATTAATCTCAAAAATATACAAGCAACTCCTGCAGCTCAATTCCAGAAAAATAAACGACCCAATCAAAAAGTGGGCCAAAGAACTAAACAGACATTCCTCCAAAGAAGACATACAGAAGGCTAACAAACACATGAAAAGATGCTCAACATCACTCATTATCAGAGAAATGCAAATCAAAACCACAATAAACCACAAAGGTACCATCTCACACCAGTCAGAATGGCTGCTATCCAAAAGTCTACAAGCAATAAATGCTGGAGAGGGTGTGACAAGGGAAGCCCCTAGGCTCTAGAGGGTTTATAAAACTTTATGGCATGGGTCATGCCAGCTGCTCCTGTGAGGTACACCATCCCCTATGATTCTTGTCCACTGTCACCTCCATGGAGCATCCTCTGAGACTGTCCCCATGGCCTCCCACTGTATGGTGCATGCTACTTTATCCAACATTGTACTCTCCTCTGGAGAAGGCAATGGCAGCCCACTCCAGTACTCTTGCCTGGAAAATCCCATGGACAGAGAAGCCTGGTAGGCTGCAGTCCATGGGGTTGCTAAGAGTCAGACACTACTGAGCGACTTCACTTTCACTTTTCACTTTCATGCATTGGAAAAGGGAATGGCAACCCACTCCAATGTTCTTGCCTGGAGAATCTCAGGGATGGGGGAGCCTGGTGGGCTGCCATCTATGGGGTCACACAGAGTCGGACATGACTGAAGTTATGCAGCAGTAGCAGCAGCAGCAGTACCCTCCTCACAACCACATGATTCTTTTGGGCCCACCAGTTCATACTTTCTCTCAGGAATAAGGGTATGTCCTCCTCTCTCTCACACACCATTTGTGGTTGTCATAGGGTTTAATTTCACCCCTTTGTAATCTGTACTGTTCTGGCACTAATCTGTACGGTCCCTATGCTCTGGTAGTACAGGGAACTCCTGCCAGACTGTCTCCTTACAGGTATCATGTCTGCCGTGGGCTTCAAAAGCTGAAATTCAAGAGGGGACCACTCACATTTCTTTTCTCTACCTCTCTTCAGTGACAGTCCTAACTCGAAGGCAGTGTGTGGAATGCTTCAGTGGTTTGGGCTTGTGTAGTGCAGGGACATGTGAATGTGGAAAAACACTAGGGAATATTTCAGAATATTCTACCAGCAAGTCGTCTTAACTCAGTTAACAACTGGGTGGAAATGTGGTCGAGTTCAGGATGTTTTGCCATGACAGCCTATGAAAGAACACTCACTTCAGAATAATTAATTGGTCTTGCTCTATACACATAATTTAATGGCCATTATATCTTGGTGAAATCACTTAATTTCACTTAGCCTCAGTTGCTGTCTGGGGGTTATCAAGGTCAGATCCAGGTTTTATGGGGCTCAAGCTTACACTGTTTGGGTTCTCCTCTTGAAGAAAAATAATAAAAAAAAATCACAAAAACAAAATAAAGTGTAAGAGAGGGATATTTGATTCATTAGTACAGAGAATCCACCTCTAGGGAAATAACGACCTCTGAGTACCTACTTCAGGATTGGTGAGGATCCCAGAAGTAGTGAATGTGAGAATGCTTTGTAAACTGCGGAGTGTGATAGGTCTATGAGAGTGGAACAAACTTTAGAATGCTTGATTTGATGTGTTACATAGAAATTCCTAGTTGAAGTGATGACATGGAGGACATTTTAACTGATCTCTTTTCTGAGATACCATTCCATGTTATCTTGGAAATGATAGTATGAATGTAAAAGTGAAATCAGTTAAAGAGGACCTTTGAACTTAAAGATTAAAGGAGATGATTTAGCTCAACAAACTATTATGAAATAGAAAAAAAAACAAAAGAAAAATGTACAGGTTTGGGGAGGTGGCAGTACCATTTCTCTGTATAAGGAGAATTGTTTCAGAATTGGAGTGGAATGGAGTGAACCTGGAATTGTGGGCCAGAAGAGTTGGATTCAAGTCTGGTTTTGCCCTAACTTACTGTGTGATCTTGAAATAGTGTGTTATCTGATCTCAGTTTCATTTTTCTTAGATGTAAAATGAAATAATTATACTAGATAGTCCCCAAAGTCACTTCCTCATTCATCATTTAAAATTTTTAAACAATTAGAAATGTTTTGTTATAAAGGACAATTTCTAATTATAAATAACTTAAAGAATACAAAAAAGTACAAAAAGAATGCAATAAAAATCACCTTAAAATAATTGGAATTAAAAATTCAATGACTATATTAGAAGATTAGACACAGTTGGAAAACAGACTCATGAATTGGAAGATAGACCTGAAGAAGTTCTCCATAATATAGTTCAGAAAGACAGAGATGGGAAACATGAAAGCTATACCAAAGACATGGAGGACTAAACAAGAGGCTTAATGTAATTTGTGCTTTTTTTTGGAGATAATAAAGGAAAAAGCAATATTAAAGAATTAACTGCTGAAAATTTTCCAAAATTGCTGAGAGAAACCAATCCTCAGATCCAGTAAGCCAAAATGAATTCAAAGCAGAAAAACAAAATCCCCATCTAGACATATTGCAGTCAACCCACAGAACATCTACAGAACAATACATCTTCACATTTACTACTCATTAGCCAGCTTTTTGAGGCTCAGGGGAGGCCTGGGAGACTAAAGCAAGAGCCTTCTACTTCAAAAGCCAGGGACATGGGAGCTTGTATAAGGTTTCATTCCCCCCTTTTCTTTGATACTCCTCAATTTTGAGAGAAACAGGTTAGGATAAGAAAAGGAATAACACTTTGGATACAGATTGTGCTCAATCATGTCCAACTCTTTGCAACCCTCTGGACTGAGGCTCCTCTGTTCATGTAATTTTTCAGGCAAGAACACTGGAGTTTGTTGCCATTTCCTCCTCCAGGGACACTTCCCCATCCAGGGATCAAACCCACATCTCTTGTGTCTCCTGCATTGGCAGGCGGATTCTTTACCACTGAGCTACCTGCGAAGCCCCCTGGATAGAGAAGTGAGTGAATGTCTCTCATTTGTGTCTGACTCTTTGCAACCCCATGGACTATACAGTCCATGGAATTCTCCAGGCCTGAATACTGGAGTAGGTAGCTGTTCCCTTCTCCAGGGGATCTTTGCAACCCAGGGATCGAACCCAGGTCTCCTGCATTGCAGGCAGATTCTTTATCAACTGAGCCACCAGGGAAGCCCCTGAATAAAGAGGGGTTTCATAATCATAAACTCAGCAGAAGAACTTGCTTTTAGGGGCACTCAGTTTCAAGTTCAGTGTTTTTTTCCAGCACTGTATAGTCTCCTTGCTTTTACAGCGAAGTAATTTTCCATCCATACCTCTTTGGCACTCAAGTATTTGGTTAGAAGGTAGCATTTGGATCTGATGTCAGACTCCTGCCTGTGAGTTATCATGTCAGTTGGACTGAGTCTACAGCCACCTCAGTGGGGACGATCTCAGGATATCTGAGCAGATTAGGCAATTTGAGATCCCATCTTCCTGACTTTCAGCCCACTCTTAAGGGAGCCTCCAGTGAACTGGAAAATAGCTTTCTTCCTCCCAGGAGTCACTTCAAACATCAGGTCTCAAAAGTCTCTGACCCTTGACTGCCTGGGGGTCATGTAACCTTGGAGTAACCCAAGACTGTTGTTTGCCTAATTGACAAGAGAGATCCTTTTAAGTTTGTGAGTCTCTGTAGATGAAGGTCATTTGTCTGGTGTAGCATTAGAACAGTGGTAAATTTCTGTTGTAGCCTTGACACTTTTAATAAGAGATTTGATATTTGATGGAGAGGTTGGTGAGGAACTAGTTGGGGATTTTGGTGGTCAAAACAGCAATAAAATATGGTTCTAGCAATAGTTTATGCTGGCTTGAGGTAGGAATGCGGGCTGCAGAATTTAGAAAGAAACAACCTGTGAGTTAATCTTTAGAGATTTTAGGAAATGGGATTCTCCAAGACACCAGCTATATGACTGGCATCCTTTGGAGATAATTGAGTTGGCTATATCTTTGTAATAAAAGTTGCTCTTGGATGGAAGAAAAGGTCTCCAAAGAGACCTTGACATTCTAGTAATGATATTTACTCACACAACTCAACTTGACTTTATATCATGTATGAATTTTTACTTAAAACAGGTCTTGATTACCTGTTGCATATTCTTTTAAAAATATTTTCCTTGCTGATTACTTCTACTTATCTTTCTCATACTCAGCTCAGATGACACTTTTTGTAAGAAGTATTATCAAGCCTCCATGTCTGGGAGTGATGTCCCCTTTTTATGTTCTCATAGTTACCAGCACGGAATACCATGGTGTAATTTTCTGTTTACTTATATCTGTATCCCTGAGCCCTGTGCCTGCACACAGCCAACTTCAGTGAATTTTCAGTTGAATGAATGAAAAAAATGAATAAGTGAATTGAATGGATTGCAAGTAAATTTTTGTGAGGGCTTGTAGAAGAAAGAATTTGCATCTAATTGGGTAGAATATAGGATACTCCCTAAAGAATATGAGAGTCTCTTGGACTGCTAGGAGATCAAACTAGTCAGTCCTAAAAGAAATCAGTCTTGAGTATTCATTGGAAGGACTGATGCTGAAGCTGAAACTCCAATACTTTGGCCACATGATGTGAAGAACTGACTCATTGGAAAAGACCCTGATGCTGGGAAAGATTGAAGGCAGGAGGAAAAGGGGACGACAGAGGATGAGATGGTTGGATCGCATCACTGACTCAATGGGCATTTGAGCTTAAGTAAGCTCCGTTAGTTGGTGATGGACAGGGAAGCCTGGCATGCTGCAGTCCATGAGGTCGCAAAGAGTCGGCCACGGCTGAGCAACTGAACTGAACTGAAAGGATATATCATTAAAAAAAATTTTTCAAGAATATGTAGGAGTTTATAAGGGGAAAAAGGCAAGAAGAATTCCAAAGGAAACATCATGAGGGAACCACAGAGGCAGAAGTATCATTATGTAACAGCTAGTTCAGCTAGGTTAGATTAGTGCTTCACAAACTTGAGTTGCAGTAGGACCACCTGAAAGACTTCTTAAAACACAGTTTGATGGGCTCCACACCTAGAGTTTTTGACTCAGTGGTTCTGTGGTGGGCTCCAATAGTGTGCATTTTTAATACCTTCCCAGGTGCTGCTGGTCTGAAGACCACACTTTGAGAACTACTGAGCTGGAGAGCAGTATATTTGGAAGGAATCATGGTAGATAAAGCTGGAAAGGTAGATTGGGTTGCACTGTGGAAGGTGTTTAAATGGTAAGTTGATGTTTTGTTTTGTTGATTTTGTTGATGGAGAGGAAGCATTGACAATTCCTGAATGTGGAAGTGATTTGATTAGAGCTATTGCTTTAGGAAGCAATAATGGCTTCCCTGGTGGCTCAGTGGTAAAGAATTCACCTGCAATGCAGGAGCCACAGGAGACCTGGGTTCGATCCCTGGGTCGGGAAGATCGCCAGGAGGAGGAAATGGCAACCCACTCCAGTATTCTTGCCTGGAGAATTCCATCGACAGAGGAGCCTGGTGAGCTACAGTCCATGGGGTCGCAAAGAGTTGGCCATGACTGAAGTGACTTAGCACAGCACATTGCTTTAGGAAAATGAATCTTGTAGTAACCTAAAGGATGACTTGATTGAGGTGGGTAGTTGGGGGCTGGGAGGAGAGACTGGACACAGAAGACTAGGTAGAAGGTGACTTCAATAATCCATTCTATATTGCTGAAATTTACCTTTTAAAATGTTAATCATTTTGGATGGCAATCTTCCTAAAATATATTTCACACTCTCTGCTCTCTTACAGAGAGAATCCTGAATATAATGCATTCTTTCGGTGACTCCAAGTTATCGTTCTGAACATCAGTGATTGCACTGAGTTGTAACACAGTGTGCTCTCATGGGTATGGAGGTGTAAAGAGCTTTGTGCCCAATTCTAAATGCCCTAGAACTGCTGTGAATTTTTAGTTTTGTGTTTTCTATTGATAATATTTCTATCTCTCCCTTGGCAGCTCCTCTTTCCATTCTAATTGGCTGATCCTAATCTGCAATGGGCTGGAAAACCAGATATAATTGTGTGTAATGTAAGAGTAAATAGAATGTGGGTGAAGTACTCTTCTATGAATAGTCTATAAGCTTTGGGGTGTGAACTCTGCAACATTTATTTGGGCAGCTTATAGGTCTCTCAAAATTCTTCCTATTTGTGGCTCCATTCTGAGTGAGATTGCCAGGAATATGAGAAGCAATGTGTTGTCAATGGGAGTATCATATATTTTTTTATTTTTCAAATAAGATTTCTTGGAAGACTTTATAAAAGTCATGATCCTGAGTAAATTGAGTTCAATAAGGGTGGATATAGCATTTTAATAGATAAATTGATTGTTTTCAGATCACTCACTCCACCCCCCAGTTTTCCTTACAGTAGTAGTCACTGAAACTACAGTCTAGACCAGGGCTTCCCAACGTCTGGGTCACAGACCAGAACCTCCCGTCAGATCAGTGGTGGCATTAGATCAGAAATAAAGTGTGTGCACAATAAATGTAATGCACTGAGTCATTCTGAAATCATCTCCCCCTACCCCAGTCCGGGGAAAAATTGTCTTCCACGAAATTGGTCCCTGGCGCCAAAAAGGTTGGAGACTGCTTCTCTAGACCACAAGTCATTTGTGATATTCCTCTTGAGAAGCCACCATAAAAGATGAAGAAATGTTTCCAGTGTTTGAGATTATGAGAATGTTTGTTAAAGTGATAAGAGAAACCATTTCCTTGATAGATTGTTGGGAGGTAGGAAGGTAGGGGAGAATACCATTTGGTAGTATGTTGAGTCTCCAAATAGCCTGCTTCTTTTCAGAGGAAGTCAGTCCCATGGAAAGTCTTCAGACAATTGCATATGGGTCCTGTGGAGTTTATTAACTTGTTTTCCACCAAAGTGTAAATGCTGGAGAGCCAAATAACAGCAGTTGGGGGAGGGGAAGGGAAGAAAGGATGCTGGACTGGAATAGTTATCACCACAGTGACATGGTAAAGAACTTGGGCACCATTTATGTTTGATTTCATGTATATACATATATATGTATATATATGAAATTGCTTATGAAGTCATCAAATTTTTATCCTTAAAAGAAAAAGCCAGAAAACAAGACCACAAATGACAAAACATCCTAGTTAGAGCCCAGATGGCTGCATAAAATAAATAGCCATTTCCTTGATGGAAGCATAGGCAATTTGGCTGTGTGAAGCTGCAATTCCAGCAGAGATCCTTGAAACAGATGTTGATATTGCTTGTGCATCAAAACTTTCCAAAACAGCAAGATGTTCAGGTACTATGAGAACAAATAACTGGTACCTTCAAATCCTTACGTCAGTATCATGGGGAGACAGTGTTCTCCCAGAGAAAGATTGCCTTTAGATACCTGCAGAGGAACAAAAATCTAGGAAAGATGGAATTTTTCTGTATTTCTGTTACGGACTGGGAACATCTCCCAAATATCCACGTTCCTCCTGCTCATTTCCATCCTCCCATTCTACCTCCCTGTATAGTGCTGCCTATCTGAAGTCATGTCAGAGAGCAAACTACATCAGCTGTTCTTTGAGGGAGGATACAGGGACTGTAGGAAGGAGAGTGAAATTCTCTCATCTCAGGGTTAGTTGCTTATGTAAGGATGGTTAGGACTTTGCTATATGGAGATAGGTGAGGAAAAGCCTTCCAGGTAGCAGGAAGGGCAGAAGCATGGACCAGAGTTGAAAAGAGTGTGACATGTTCATAGGTTGGTGACCAGAGAAAAATCTGTAGGAGGGAACAGAAGGTTGAAAAGAAGACTGGGAAAATGGCATGAAAAACAATGATTGGCAAAAAATAAATTTAAAAATATTATTTCGAGTAATCCCATGAAACTGGCGATAAGTTGATTATCATTTCCCATCTTACTTGGGAGAATCACTGGATTTTAGTAACTTCAAAAACATTTACCTTTAGAATTGAAACAAGTATCAAAATATTTGGAGGTAAGATGTAAAAATAAATAAATTTAGAAAGAATTCAGTTATCAGAATAACAGTTTTTTTACAAATGGAAATCATATATCTTTTTATACCTGTCCTATAAAATAAATATGATTGGCTATGAAAAAGATGTCACTAAAGATGCCTCAGATAATTAAAAGAAAAATATATTATTATGAGGAATTGGATATTGATAAGTTAGAAAATTTAGATAAAATGGATGAATTCCTAGAAAACATAACATACCCAAACTTATTTGACAAGAGTTAGAAACCAAAGAATTGAATCACTAATCAGGAACCTTCCCACAAAGAGAACTCCAGGCCCAGATGGCTTCACTGGCAAATCCTACCAAACATTCAAACAAGAAAAAATGCCAGTTTTGCACAAAACCTTCCAGAGAACACAAAATGAGTGAATAGTCCCAGACTTACTTCATGAGGCCAGCTTAATTCTGATGGGCAAAAACATTAAAAGAAAGGAAAAATGGAGGGTGACCTCATTCATTGTGATAGATATAAAAACTTTAACCAAATATTAGCAAATAGAATTCAGCAATATATAAATAGGATGAATCATGACAAAGTAGGCTATATCCCAGGAATACAAGATTATCATTAGAAACTCAAACAGTGTCATTCACTACATCAGCAAATTAAAGGGGGAAAATCATATGATCATCTCAGTAGATGCAGATAAACCATGTGATAAAATTCAACATTCTTTTACGATAAAAATTCTTAGCCAACTAGGAACACAAGAGAATACTTAGGAGGCCAGGCCCATGTGGTAGGCTATGAGAAAATCCTGACTTCAAACCAAAGGAGATGAGATATCACTTTTAGTGAGAATAAAAACTGATAGGACTACTTTGGAAAATAATTTGACATTTTCTAAGAAGTAGAAAATGAAGTACAACTATGACTCAGAAAGTCTACTCCTTATGTATATTCCCTAAATCCACACATGCTCATAGTCCTGGTAACATGATTCCCAATTGTGAAAAACTAGAAACAAACCAAATGGCCATCAATAGATTGTGTAGGCAAACTGTGGAATATTAATAAAAAACAAATTAAATACGTCAAAGCATGGCATAGATGAATCTTATAACATTATGCTGAGTGAAAAAAAAAAAGCATGACCAAAAGAAACACATGGTGGTTCCATTTATAGAAAATTCAAAACCATGGAAAACTATACTGAAAGACTTGGTACTGCATATATATGTGGTTAAATCATATAGAAAAACAGGGAACTAGTTACTGTACAATTTAGGATAGTGACATATCAAGGGCAGTGATGATCTGGAGAGGATACAGGGGCTTCTGGGTAGCAGATGTAATATTGTGATTTATAAGAAATATACATTTGGTCATTTGGGTGACCAAAATATTGTTGTTGATGTTGTTCAGTCACTCGGTCATGTCCGACTCTTTGTGACCCCATGGACTGCAGCACACCAGGCTTCCCTGTCCTTCACCATCTCCAGGAGCTTGCTCAAGCTCATGTCCATTGAGTTGGTGATGCCATCCAACCATCTCATCCTGTGTCATCCCCTTCTCCTCCTGCCTTCAATCTTTCCCAGCATTGGGGGCCAAAATATATTTCTTGTATATAGTCTTTAAAAATTTTTTTTAATGGAGGGAAAATTGCTTTACAGAATTTTGTGGTTTTCTGTCATACATCAACAAGAATCAGCTATAGGTACACCCATGTCCCCTCCCTCCTGAACCTCATATATAGTCTTTGTTCATGGATCCTGGCTCTCAGATTCAAAAACCCTTGGAATGTCCTGTAATAAGGGCCATAAAAATTGATGGAGAAGATTCTTGAGAGTCCTTTGGACAGCAAGGAATTCCAACCAGTCAATCCTAAAGGAAATCAGTTCTGAATATTCATTGGAAGGACTGATGCTGAAGCTGAAACTCCAATACTTTGGCCACCTGATGCGAAGAGGTGACTCATTTGAAAAGACCCTGATGTTGGGAAAGATTGAAGGCGGGAGGAGAAGGGGACAACAGAGGATGAGATGGTTGGATGGCATCACTGACTCAATGGACATGAGTTTCAATAAACTCTGGGAGTTGGTGATGGACAGGGAGGCCTGGCGTGCTGCAGTCCATGGGGTCGCAAAGAGTCGGACACGACTGAGCAACTGAATTGAACTGAACTGAAGAGCCATAAAGGTGTCGTCTGTTATGTTAATAAGGTAGCTCTTGGAAAGTCGTTAGGTGTAGGAGGCTTCTTGCCAGGAGCCTTAAGCAAGTAATTAGAGGGTTGCAACTTTCAATCCCTTCTCCCTCACATCTGGGAAGCAGTGATGGGTCGTAGATTGAGTTCAGCTACCAGTGGCAAGTAATTTAGCCCATCGTGTGAATATAAAGAAGTCTCCATAAAAACCTGAAAGGACAGGGTTCAGAGAGCTTCTGGGTTGGAGGGGGGGGGGGGCACCTGGAGAAGTCATGGAAACCCTGCTTCCATTCCCTGGGCCTCGTCCTCAGCTTCCCTTTCGTATGGCTGTGCCTGAGTTATATCATTTTATGATCAACTCATTACGTGTAAGTAACATGGTTTCTCTGAATTCTGTTAGCTGCATTAGTAAATTAGTTGAACCTGCGTGTCGGGGGTGGTGCTGCATCATTGGAACCTCCAGTCTGTAGCTGATTGGTCAGAAGTGCAGGTGATAAATTGGGCTTGAAACTGGCATCTGAAGTGGTGGGAAGGCAGTATCGTAGGACTGAGCTCTTGACCCATGGAATCTGCTGCCTGGGGAATGCAAGGAGGGGATTTTCAGTAACAGGGAGCCTCTTTTCTGCCAGGACTGGCTCTGGAACTATGGGAGGAGCTGCAGAATTCTATCAGCACCTGGATAGTGCCCAGTAAAGAGCTCTTGACAGAGAGCTGTTCGGTTTGTGGATTGCAGTTCCATGGTGAATGGATGACATCCTGTTTGGGAGGCCTCCACTCCAATAGAAGAAGGTAAAACGAAATCAGTCATCTCAGTGGGCTGAATTGCATGCTATTTTCCCAGGAGTGATAGAAGAACTGAAAAGTGGTTAAAAAAAATCCCCTGTGTTTGGCTCTTTACTGACTGCTGGGCAGTGGCCAGTGGTCTGGCCCTGTGGTCAAGCAGGAGGGCGGTAGAAACCTGGCCTATTACATGATTGCCCATGTGAGGCACAGCCCTATGGAAATCAGAGGGCTACATCAAAGTAGGAAAGTCGAGGCCCATCAGAAGCACCCCCTTCAGGTTAGGAAGGTGATTGGAATTCACAAGCAGATATTCCCGTTTGCTCACTTAAGGTAGCTGCCTGGGTCCATGAGATAAGTGGACACTGGAGGTTGGCAGCAATGTGCAGACAGACAGACTGAATCTAGACATAGTCCTCTTGGAGCCTCTGAGGCAGAACATGCCAATAAGGACTGTTGTGTGTGCCAGAAGCAGACAGAGACTGCAGATGGCTCTATGGTCAGACTGTGGCTGGTCGCCCTGGGGTCTGCAAATGAGTCCTTCCAGGAATAGACAGAGACCCTCGATGGGGCTTACAGGTGGTAGATGCAGATGCTCCGAGTGCCCTAAAAGAACCAGAAGATAGTGCACCAGTTTGGACAGCAGAGCGTCATTTCTTCAGAGCAAGGGCATCACCTTATAGATGATAATGTCCAGTGATGGGCAGAGAGATCTCCTCAGAGAGTAATAGTTTGGTGGAGAATGGCAACAGGCAGTTGAAAATTTGGTTGTCTAAAATGGGGGAGAAATCAAGGCATGAAGGGCTGGGTTACAGGCCTTCATGAGTGTGTACTCACACTCAACATGAATAGGAGTGGGGCTAAAGGACGGTCCCCACTGGAGAGATTTCCATCTTCCTAGTGTATCTGGGGAAGACAGTCTGAGGAATGTGTGTGTACATACTTCCCTGTATCATTGAAGTTTTTTCTTTTCTCCTTACTTGGTGCTATGGTCATAGCACCAGGGCTGCAGCTGTCACACAAGGTCTGGAAACAAGTATGACCCCTTACCGCCCAACAATCATATAAGTCAAGATAGTGACACCTTCCTAGATTCTCACTCAGTCATTAATAACTCTCCAATCCGTCATCACATCTTATGAAAATGTCTCCCAGGACGAAGTCACTCAGGTCTGCACGTTTCTATTCAATCTGGTCAGGTTCCAGAAGAGAAGTGGTCTCAGCAATACACATGTGTCTGACCTTTAGACACAATTCCTAAGGGCCTGATGGGGCGGGTTGTGCCTTCATCCCATCTGCCAAATTGAGACTAACAGTAATTCAGCCTGGTGGTAAAAATAGCCCACTAGTTCCATCTGTGTAACCTATGTAATGTTACTCTATGTGAACAGGAGTGGACTGTGGGGGAGGAACTTTCTAGACTAGTATTGCTGCCTGCTATTGCTTTCTATTACTTGCTAGACTACTATTGCTGCCAGCACAGTGTCTCTTAGGTTTGGGACATTAGGTGGAAAAGTCTGGGTATAAATGGAGAGAAGAAAAAAATAGTTGCTGATGAATAAATAAAGGGGTTATGTTATGTGATGAGGGAAAGCCAATATTACAGTAACATCTATCTCAAAAGAGTATGTCAGATGCCTGAAAGAATAAAGCCATCTACTGCTAAGACTACTCCTGCTTTTGGAACCTAACCTAGATGGCAGGGTAGACAGGTCATACTCATGAGTGAGGCCTTTTAATGGAGTGATCATTGCTTTTAATGTATCCAACATTGCACTAAGAATCCCACTTCTGATTTCCAGTACATATAAAACACTTTATAAAATGCTCTTGAGGGCAGCCAGGAAGATTACTATAAAAAACATGAGCATTTTTCAGCACTGGCCCTAAGTTATTCTCAGGGGAAAGATGTCTGAATGTAAAGGCATTATCTTTAAGACCCTGGCTTGCACTAACTATCTGATTTTGCCCTTTCCAAGCATTCACAGTTGTAAAAAGTTCAATCTCAGATAATGCCTGCCCGTCCACTTTTAGTTTCTGATCTTCAGCTACTAAAGCAGTCCTGGTAACTGAAACACAAATGAAAACACATTTTTTTTTCCACCATGCGAACCTCTCACCAGGCTGCATCCACTCAGAAGTAATGTAGTTGGCTTGTGTCTTTAGAGCACAATTTCGTCACCGGTGCTTCTTTGAATATCCAGAGAAAGAATTCTCTCTGGGATAGGGTTAAACTGGTAAGGATTTCAGGCTCTCAAGTCTGATCCCTTGAAAATCTTATGTGCATCCTTAAGTTTTTCCCTTGATCGTCAAATAGGCACTGATTAGATTTGTGGTGGCAAGTAACAGGGCATGGGCAGAGGCCTGGCCATGGGCA
This sequence comes from Okapia johnstoni, assembly GCA_024291935.2. NCBI lineage: Eukaryota > Metazoa > Chordata > Mammalia > Artiodactyla > Giraffidae > Okapia > Okapia johnstoni. The sequence continues at coordinate 111,054,901 of CM044305.1, forward strand.
GATAGAAATCGGAGGACCAAGAAGGGGCCATAGCATTGGAATATTCTCTCACTTCACACAATGTAAACCACTGGTGGAATGTGAATGATCCAACTGAAAAGAGGATGGGTCCTAGGGTCACCATGCATCCTTCACATGGGCTCACATTCTCTCTCCTCTTTTCTCTTCTGGGGAAATTTGGATGAAAATGAAATGAGATGAAATACATTGATTTCTTTGCTGATATACAGTGTTAGTACTTTGCTTTTTCCTCTTCCCTTTAACAAATCCATTGCAGGATCAGTCTGGTGGATCATAGTGCCTATCCTGCTGTCTATCCCACTGTGCTCTCAGGAGATTTCTCAGGAGCCCCTGGTGGCTCAGATGGTAAAGAGTCTGCCTGCAGTGTGGGAGACCTGGATTCGATCCCTGGGTTGGGAAGATCCCCTGTAGAAGGAAATAGCAACCCACTCCAGTCTTCTTGCCTGGAGAATCCCATGGATGGAGGAGCCTGGTAAGCTACAGTCCATGGGGTCACAAAGAGTCAGACACGACTGAGCGACTTCACTTTCCCTTTCATTCTGGTGCCTATCCCATTGTGCTCTCAGGAGATTTCTCAGAGCCATAACAAGGGATACTCTGGACACTATCCCATTGTAATCAAACAACTCCACTTCCTTCATTTAGACATTGAGGAAGTATTTTCATGATGAGCATTATATACTGGTCCCCCCTCTCTCTGTATGTGTGTGTTTGTGTGTTCATATATGAGAAGTCCCAGTGGCAACAGAGAACATGAGTCTTTGAGAGCACTGAAAGGGGGGCCAGGATGCCTGAGTGAAGTGTAGGCATGGGGAAGGTAAGAGGGAGAAGTGAAAGTCTGTTTTATTATATGTGGTGGATCCCAGGTCTTTGGACTCACTAGATGTTATTTTCTTGGCACTGGTGAGACTTATCTACGTCTGTCTCAATAGTCTGGTATATCAGAATACATTTGAGAGAAAAACTAGGAGGGGGTGAGATGCCTTCAATAAAAGTGATTTATTTTATTTTAAAACTAAATTAAATCATGTTTAAAATTTTATTTTTAACTATTTCAATTTGTTGACCAAAGCTTTATGCCCACTGGTTAATACCTTCTCCATTTCTGGGCAACCACCATTCTACAGCTTGACTCTATGAATTTGACTACTTTGATACATCATATAATGAAAATGACCCCACAAGAGACTGACTCAGACTTGCCTGTGAGTGTCCAGGAGTCTTCAGCAGAGGCGTGAGCTGGCAGTGGCCTGCTGCCTGGTTGGGGGCACTGAGTGTAGCAGTGGATGCATGGGACCCTTTGAAGGAGGTGACCATTAACTTCATTACCTCCAACATAGTTTGGCCCCAGGTAAATAACAGGGAGGGAACACAGCCCCACCCACCAACAGAAAATTGGATTAAGATTAACTGAGCATGAGCCTGCCCATCAGAACAAGACCCAATTTCCCCCTCAGTCAGTCTCTCCCATCAGGAAGCTTCCATAAGCCTCTTATCCTTCTCCATCAGAGGGAAGAAAGACTGAAAACCACAGTCACAGAAAACTAACCAATCTGATCACATGGACCACAGCCTTGTCTAACTCAATGAAACTATGAGCCATGCCCTGTAGGGCCGCCCAAGAGGGATGAGTCATGGTGGAGAGTTCTGACAAAACATGGTCCACTGGAGAAGGAAATGGGAAACCACTTCAGTATTCTTGACTTGAGAACCCCATGAAAAGTATGAAAAGGCAAAAAGATAGGACACTGAAACATGAACTCCCCAGGTCGGTAGGTGACCAATATGCTACTGGAGATCAGTGGACAAATAACTCCAGAAACAATGAAGAGACGGAGCCAAAGCAAAAACAACACACAGTTGTGGGTGTAACTGGTGACTGAAGTAAAGTCTGATGCTGTAAAGAGCAATGTTGCATAGGAACCTAGAATGTTAGGCCCATGAATCAAGGCAAATTGGAACTGGTCAAACAGGAGACGGCAAGCATGAATGTCGACATTTTAGGAATTGGCGAACTAAAATGGACGAATGGGTGAATTTAACTCAGATGACCATTATATCTACTACTGTGGGCAGGAATCCCTTAGAAATGGAGTAGCCATCATAGTAAACAAAAGAGTCCAAAATGCAGTAGTTGTATGCAATCTCAAAAATGACAGAATGATCTCTGTTCGTTTCCAAGGCAAACCATTCAATATCACAGTAACCCAAGTCTATGACCTGACCAGTAATGCTGAAGAAGCTGAAGTTGAACGGTTATACGAAGACCTACAAAACCTCTTAGAACTAACAACCCAAAAAGATGTCATTTTCATTATAGGGTACTGGAATGCAAAAGTAGGAAGTCAAGAAATATCTGGAGTAACAGGCAAATTTGGTCTTGGAGTACAGAATGAGGCAGGGCAAAAGCTAATAGAGTTTTGCCAAGAGAATGAACTGGTCATAGCAAACACCCTTTTCTAACAACACAAAAGAAGACTCTACATATGGACATCACCAAATGGTCAATACTGAAATCAGAAGGACTATATTATTTGCAGCCAAAGATGGAGAAGCTCTATACATTCAGCAAAATCAAGACTGGGAGCTGACTGGCTCAGATCACGCATGAACTCCTTATTGCCAAATTCAGACTTAAATTGAAAAAAGTAGGGAAAATCACTAGTCCATTCAGGTATGACCTAAATCAAATCCCTTACGATTATACACTGGAAGGGAGAAATAGATTCAAGGGATTAGATGTGATAGACAGAGTGCCTGAAGAATTATGGAAAGAGGTTCATGACATTGTACAGGAGGCAGGGATCAAGACCATCCACAAGAAAAACAAATACAAAAAGGCAAAATGGTTGTCTGAGGAAGCCTTACAAATAGCTGTGAAAAGAAAAGACACAAAAGGCAAAGGAGAAAAGGAAAGATATACGCATTTGAATGCAGAGTTCCAAAGAATACCAAGGAGAGATAAGACAGCCTTTCTAGTGATCACTGCAAGGAAATAGAGGAAAACAATAGAAAGGGAAAGACTAGAAATCTCCACAAAATTTAGAGATACCAAGGGAACATTTCATGCAAAGATGGGCTCAATTAAGGACAGAAATGGTATGGACCTAACAGAAGCAGAACATATTAAGAGCTGGCAAGAATACACAGAAGAACTGTACAAAAAAAAATCGTCATGATCCAGATAATCACTCACTCACCTAGAGCCAGACGTCCTGGAATGTGAAGTCAAGTGGGCCTTAGGAAACATTACTATGAACAAAGCTAACAGAGGTGATGGAATTCCAGTTGAACTATTTCAAATCCTAAAAGATGATGCTGAGAAAGTACTGCACTCAATATGCCAACAAATTTAGAAAACTCAGCAGTGGCCACAGGACTGGAAAAGGTTAGTTTTCATTCCAATCCTAAAGAAAGGCAATGCCAAAGAATGCTCAAACTACTGCACAATTGTACTCATCTCACACACTAGGAAATTAATGCTCAAAATACTCCAAGTCAGGCTTCAGCAATACATGCACCGTGAACTTCCAGATGTTCAAGCTGGATTTAGAAAAGGCAGAGGAACCAGAGATCAAATTGCCAACATCCGTTGGAGCATTGAAAAAGCAAGAGAGTTCCAGAAAAACATCTACTTCTGCTTTATTGACTATACCAAAGCCTTTGACTGTGTGGATCACAATAAACTGTGGAAAATTCTGAAAGAGATGGGAATAGCAGACCACCTAAACTGCCTCCTGAGAAATCCGTATGCAGGTCAGGATGCAAGAGTTAGAACTGGACATGGAACAGCAGACTGGTTTCAAATCGGGAAAGGAGCACGTCAAGGCTGCATATTGTCACCTTGCTTATTTAACTTATATACAGAGTACACCACCAGAAATGCTGGGCTGGATGAAGCACAGCTGGAATTACGATTGCCAGGAGAAATACCAATAACCTCAGATATGCAGATGATACCACCCTTATGGCAGAAAGCAAAGAACTAAAGAGCCTCTTGATGAAAGTGAAAGAGGAGAGTGAAAAAGTTGGCTTAAAACTCACTGTTCAGAAAACTAAGATCATGGCATCCAGTCCCATCACTTCATGGGAAATAGATGGGAAAACAGTGGAAACAGTGGCAGATTTTATTTTTGGGGGCTCCAAAATGACTACATATGGTGACTGCAGCCATGAAATTAAAAGATGCTTGCTCCTTGGAATAAAAGCTATGACCAACCTAGATAGCATATTTAAAAGCAGAGACATTACTTTGCCAACAAAGGTCGGTCTAGTCAAGGCTATGGTTTTTCCAGTAGTCATGTATGGATGTGAGAGTTGGACGGTGAAGAAAGCTGAGCACCGAAGAATTGATGCTTTTGAACTGTGGTGTTGGAGAAGACTCTTGAGAGTCCCTTGGACTGCAAGGAGATCCAACCAGTCCATCCTAAAGGAGATCAGTCCTGGGTGTTCATTGGAAAGACTGATGTTGAAGCTGAAACTCCAATACTTTGGCCACCTGATGCAAAGAGTTGACTCACTGGAAAAGACCCTGATGCTGGAAAGGATTGGGGGCAGGAGGAGAAGGGGACGACAGAGGATGAGATTGTTGGATGGCATGACTGACTCGATGGACATGGGTTTGGGTAAACTCCAGGAGCTGGTGATGGACAGGGAGGCCTGGCATGCTGTGATTCATGGGGTTTCAAAGAATCTGACACAACTGAGTGACTGAACTGTACTAACTGAACTGAGTAAGCTATAAAGACGAAAATTAAAGGAGTAATAGAGGATTTTAAAAAATTAAAAAAAGATAATATTAAAAATATATCTAGGAATTTCTGTGGAGCTGTTGCAGGCATTATGGGGTCAGTTCAGTTTCAGATAGTCCTTGTTCCAGCTTATACTTCTCAAGATCTATAGGCCCCTTCCAAGTTAGTTGTTGCTAACTACAGAGTTTTAATCTGTTGCACCTGTCACTTCCAAAGCAATTCCTTCTGTTTATTTTAGTTTCTTCTGTTTGCAGGTCTCTTCAGTGTCTAATTTCCGCCCCGACACAAGGGGGCGAAGGTGGCCACTTATTTAGGCTCACTTGTTCAGTTGTGCTGCGGGAAGGGAGGAACACTGCAAACAAATATCACTGGCATGTGTGGGGAGTTCTTGCAGTGTCTTGGCCACAATGGGTTTCCCCTGCTCACAGTGTGTGTGCTTTCCCAGTCTACACTGCTCAGGCTCTAGGTTGCTCTGCAGGGGAATTGTCTAAAGTGACCCCTCAGTTGCGTGCACTTCCTGGGTCTAAGCTGCTCAGGTTCAGGTTCTTGGGTACTCCACAAAGGCGCAGACTCAGTTGGGCCTGCGTTTTCTGCCCTTCCAGGTCCAAGCAGCTCAGGCGAACAGGTGCTTGGCGAGCACACTCTCCCCAGGTGGGGGGTGCATCTTATCGCCTCCTCCGTCCTAGCTGCTCGGTTTCCTGGGTGGCAGCGGGTGCACCCATCTCAGCTGTGCTGAGTGTCTCTTCTAGGGAACTGATCTCTGGCTGCAACCCTCCAGAATGGTGTGTCAACCATCCAGAAACCCAAGAAGTCTTGGTTGGCAACTGGGAGCCTGCTTGCAGTTTCGTAGAGGATGCTGTCTCTGGGGCCGAGATTGCCCCTTTTCGGCTCTGGCTGCGCCCTGCCTGTCTCCCTGCCTCTGGTGGGGGATGGGCCAGCCCACAGCCGACTAGCTCTCCTCTGGTATTCGCTCAGTCCTTGTTCTGTGAGTGGGCCAGCATTGCCTTAGGTTAGGGCTTTTCATGGGATACTTCTCTCTCTTTTTTTCCTCTCTCTGGCTATCCCACAGTTTGGGTTGCTATCTCATGTTAGCTCCCTCAGATTGCCCTCAGGGCATTCAGGCTTGGTCCTTATCCTAGGCAACGCAGCCCACGCCTCCCTGTTCAGTCCCTGCTTGCTCGTGGTGGATGTGAGCATCTGGGCTACTTTTCGGCTGGGAGTTGCCATTAGGCGGGTAATCTGTGGGGTTTATTTATTGATTTTTCCTCCTGGTTGTGTTGCCATCTGAGATTCCAAAACTCCCCACAGATCCGCCAGTGAGAGGGTTTCCTGGTGTTTGGAAACTTCTCCTCTTTTAAGACTCCCTTCCAGGGCTGGGTCTCCATCCCTAACTCTTTTGTCTCTCTTTTTATCTTTTATATTTTGTCCTACCCCCTTTCGAAGACAATGGGCTGCCTTTCTGGGTGCCCGATGTCCTCTGCCAGCATTCAGAAGTTGTTGTGTGGAATTTGTTCAGTGTTCAAATGTTCTTTCGATGAATTTGTGGGGGAGAAAGTGGTCTCCCCATCCTATTCCTCCACCATCTTAGGACCAACCCCGGTTCCTCAAAAATTAAACACAGAACTGTCATATGATCTAGCATTCTTACTTGCAGGCATTTATCCAAAAGGATTGAAGATCTCACAGTGGTATTAGTGTTACTGTGTCCATTTTAGCACTGTTCATGGTAGCCTTGATGTGCAAATAACCTACATATCCATCAGCAGAGGAAGGGATAAAGGGCTCTTGATAATGAGATGCTGTGAAGATAGGGAGAGGACTATAAATTGTAACCTCCAGGTCTTAGATTTAATAATATGAATTTTTCGAGTTGGTTCAAATCCAGTCATGTAATTTGCTTAAAGTCTGTCTCCTAATGTAGCTTTTTGTATGCAAGGCCCATGTTTGCGTATTTTACTTATCTATTGCCTGGCTACACACTAGTATTCAGTAGATGCACAAGAAGTATACTAGCTGGATGAATGAATGAATGTTGTCCCAGAGAAATTTGTCAAATGCAAATGTGAAAATGTGAAATTTCTAGAAATTGATTCCATAGGAATCAGGTACCAAAGTGAATATGTTGCTTTGGCATAATGGATCTATTTCCTGCATAAGTGGAGTGATTGCAGGGTTTCAGGGAAGACTTCATGAAGGGAGGGATGACTAAGCTGAATTTTAAAGGTAAGAAGGAGTGAGATGTTAGAAAGGATGATCCAAGGAGTGGCAACCTTGCATGAGAAAGGTGTGTGGAGTATGAGACAGTATGGCGCAGTCAAGGAATTGCCAGGAGCTTGGGATGGTGCTCGTGAGAAAGGGGACAGAGGTGAGACTAGAGAGATGATGAAGGCCAGATTGTGAACTGCCTCAGTGCCACATCTTGAGCAACATGGAGCCACTGAAAAGTGTTTTAATCATGAGAGTGACACAATCACATTTGTGTTCAGGAAAGGTATAAGGTGGAGGGTATATTGATTTCATAGGAAAAGGGCAAGACTGGAGGCAGAGAGAATATTTATGAATCTAGGGCAATGCTAGAGGCAAGAGTTCTGTTTTGGACATACTCAATTTTATGTGCCTAAATCACAGTCACACAGAGCTGTCTAGTACTCTGTTGGATATTTTGATAGAGGCTTGTAGTCCTCACCCATATCCAGTTCGCCTGTTCTAACCAGCACATTGGAGGATTCCATTTGAAGTTAGATGGGGTATTGTGACAATTTCTAGCCAACAGGCTGTGAGTGGTAATAATGTGAGTTGCTTCTGGGCCAAAGTATTGATTTAGCAGTATAACTCTCCAGTCCCTCTTTCCCTGTTGCATTGACCAAGCGGACTGAGTCTCCCATCACGTGTAAAGTGAAGGTGAAAGTCGCTCACTTGTGTCCAGCTCTTTGAGACCCCATGAACTATATAGTCCATGGAATTCTCCAGGCCAGAATACTGGAGTGGGTAGCCGTTCCCTTCTCCAGGGGATCTTCCCAACTCAGGAATCGAACCCAGGTCTCCCACATTGCAGGCAGATTCTTTACCAGCTGAGACACAAGGGAAGCCCAAGAATACTGGAGTGGGTAGCCTGTCCCTTCTCTAGTAGATTCCTGACCCAGGAATCGAACCAGGGTCTCCTGCATTGCAGGCAGATTCTTTACCAGCTGAGCTATCAGGGAGGTCCTATCATGTGTAGGTTCAGATAACAGCACTTCCATCACTCTGAACACTTGGAGGGCAGTGCTTTGGAATGTTACCCAGATCTATGTTACATACAGTGTCCATAGGAAATCAACATTTGTGAAATCACTGAGGTTTTGAATTGTTTAAACCAAATTGTAATGTATTGCATCCTGACTAATGCAGAAATGCATGTCTAAAGTTCAGGAATGATATCTGGGCCATCCATGAAGATTGAGAATTACTGATATATAGATGTAGCTGAAGCCATAGAGATGTATGGGACCACCCTGGTCAGGGGGATAGGTAGAATGGAAGAGCCATGGGCTGAGAACAGGAACAAAGCTTCAGAATTTAAGGGCAAAGTAGAAGAAGATAAGCCAACAAAGAAGAATTAGAACAATGAGTCAGAGAGATGGGAAGAAAGAAAAGAGAACTGACATGTCATGGGAATGAAGTGAGGAGAGTTTCCAGATGAGTGGTCAGCAAAATCAGATATAGCAGGGAGGTCAAGTCTAATGAAGCCCTGGGACACATGCAGATAATTTGGTAGCTAGGAGATGTTTAGAGGGCTGGGTGGGATCATTTTCAGAGGAAGACTGACCTGAGAATCCATGTTCACTTTGAACTGGTGAATGGGGATCATGATAGTGACTAAACAACAACAGAGATGAAAGGAATAAATAGAATGTAGGTAACCATCTGTAATAGCTGAAGTGACTTAGCCTAAGAGATCTTAACTGCCAACAGTCTTTACTTAGTCATGTAATTTGCTTAATGTCTGTCTCCTAATGTAGCTTTTTGTATGCAAGGCCCATGTCTGCGTATTTTACTTATTTATTGCCTGGCTACACGCTAGTATTCAGTAGATGCTCAAGAAGTATACTAGCTGGATGAATGAATGAATGGATGAATGAATGAATGTTGTCCCCGAGAAATTTGTCAAAAGCAAATGTGAACTTTCAGAGGACAATGGAGCACAAGATTATCAATTGCTATGAGACCAAGTTTATTTGGAGCCAACATGACTAGCTTTCGTTTTTCTTGATCGTAAAATAAATATATGCTCATTGTAGACAAAACATATAAAGTCGTAAAGTGATTTAATAATTTCACCACAAAGAAATACTTATTGATGCTTTGGCTCTTTCCCTCCAGTCTTTTATACACACACACACATACACACACACCTGTACAAATATTTTCTTTTTTATGAATTGCTATACCTTGATCTCTCTTTCCGTTGGGGTCATAGTGTTTTTCTTTTCAATTTGTATTAGTTCTTTATATATTAAGGATAATCACCTTTTCCTACATTTGTTATTAATCATTTCCTTAGTTTATTATATGCATTTTAATTTTTTATGGTCTTGGACATGCAGGAGTATAAAATTTGCATGCAGTCAATATCTGGCTCTTTTTCTCAAAGAGGTGTAACTTTTTTTTTTCATTGAGAGTGTAACTTTGAGTTGGAAATTGGACTCCGCCAACTGTTAGCTCGGTGACCTCGGGCAACTACTTACCTTATATTTCTATGAGTCAGTTTCATTACCTATAAAATATGGGTGTGCTGTGCTTAGTTGCTTAGTCGTGACCAACTCTTTGCGACCCCATGGACTGTAGCCCGCCAGGCTCCTCTGTCCATGGGGATCCTCCAGGCAAGAATACTTGAGTGAGTTGCCATGCCCTCCTCCAGGCACTCTTCCCAACCCAGGGACTGAATCCAGTCTCCTGCATTGCAGGCAGATTCTTTACCATCTGAGCCACTAGGGATACCTAAATTATGGTTTGTGGGGAATATATAGTTTGTACTTGCTAGCTTTAATGTGAAAGATTAAATGAGATAATGCATACAAAAAGTTAGTGCAGTGCCTGGTACATGATGTGTTCAATGTGAGCTATTATTCCTCTTCTGAATTTACCCATGGGGATTGTTTTTCATTCTGTCAGAGAACAGTCATCTGTATTGTTTATGTTTATCATATATATATATTTTTTTTTTTAAATTGTTATCTATTTTTCCCTTTGTCTCTTCAATCTATTTGGAATTTGGTTTGGAATGATGCTGTAGCTCTCCCACCTGAATCACTGGAAAGTTTATTGTTTGGGATTTGGTTAGTTGAAAAGTCCCCTAGCTTTTTTTGGTTATTTCTGAGAATCTGTGTGTTGATGTTTGTAGGAGGTGATGAATTAGAATCTGGTGTGGGTATAGGTTTATGACAAGGCCTTCATTATGTAGGTTTTTTCTACAATGTATGTCAGTAGAAGTAATTGTAAATGGAACAACATATTTCCTATTCAGAAAATCTATTTGGTCATCATTTGGGGTTTGGCTAAGCAAGGCCCCTGCTCCCATAATGGACCTGCAGTATCAGCATAGTGTGGGAGCTTGTTAGAAATGCAGAATCTCAGGCTCTGCTCTATACCTGCTGAATCAGAATCTGCATTTTAACAAGAGCCCAGAAAAGTCTGAGGAATAGTAAGCTAGACCATACTTTAATATATATAAAGGCACACATATAAACACACACCTTTTTGGCAAAGTAAGGCATATCATTGCAGAACATTTGGAAATTTCAGTTAAGTGGAAAATAAAAATTAGATAAAATCCAACCACCTGTAGTTAGCTCCTGTGAATACTGTATTTTCCTCTAGAGTTTTAGTCATTATTTTTAAATTGGCATATCAGTGTACGTATGGCTGTGCATCCAGATTATTACTTGGCATTTCCACATGCTTTTAGTGCCCACACAATGACCCATCCTATGGATAAGGTGTCATTTCCTCAGCCATAACTCCATTGTTAAATAGTCCAGTTGTTTCTGTCTCTTTGGTATTGTGCTGTAAACATTATTGAACATGCATTTTGAATAAATACCTCATTGACTCCTACAGATAGAGTCCTACAGCATTAAAGAGTAGGAATAATGGTAGGAATCTTGATATATATATATAGCCTAATGGTTGGAACAATTTGCCCTTCATGGCAGTGAACAAACATGCCTGCTATGGTATCTCTTCCAGCCAGCATTTCTTTAAGTTCTTTATTTTGAAGTGATTATAGATTCATAGGAAGTTGGAAAAGTAGTACTAGAGTACTTTGAGCCCTTCACTTATCCTCCCAATGGTGACATCTTATATAACTGTAGTACAATATCAAAACCAAGAAATTGACATCCACTGGTACAATACAGTTGACTACAGATGTTATTCAGATCCTTGCCAGTTTTTATGTGCACTTGTGTGTGTGTGTGTGTGTGTGTATGCATAGCTCTAGGCCATTTGACCCATATATAGATTTGTGTAATCTCCACCATAGTCAGGGTATGGGACTGCTCTTTCACTCTAACAGAACTCCCTTGTGTTTCCCCTTTAAAGTCATGCTCGTCTCCTGCTTCAGTCTCTGTCCCCTGACAACCATGAATCTCTCTTCCAGCTTTATGGTTTTGTCATTTCAAGGATGTTATATAAATGCAGGCATACAGTATGTAACCTTTTGAAATTGGCTTTTTTTCCAGTCAAAATGATGCACTTGGGATCCATTCAAGTTAATGCATGTATCAATATTTCATCCCTTTTTATTGCTAAGTAGTATTCCATTATGGGTATGTAATAGACTTTCTATCAGAGACGTTTTGGTTGCTTCTACTTTTCAACTACTATGAATAAAGCTTCATGAACGTTCATGTATAGGTTTTTGAGTTGACCTGAGTTTTCATTTCTCTGAGATAAATGCCAAAGAATGCAATCATTGGGTTGAATGGTAAATGGATATATAGATTTATAAGAAACTTCCATACTCTTTCTAGAGTGGCTATGCCATTTTACATTCCCATCAGCAATGTATGAGTGTTCCAGTTTCTTCACATTCTCACCACTTTTGGTGTCACTGTTTTTGATTTTAGCCATTCTGATAGGTAGGTATGATACCTTAATGTCCACTTCCCTCCTGGCCAATCTTGCACATTTTCCCGTGTGTTTATTTGCCACCCATAGCTTCTTTTTGGTGAGTTATCTGTTCATTTCTTTCATAAAATTTCTCATTGGATTTTCTTTTTATTGTTGAATGTTAATAGTGTTTATCTACTCTGTTTAAGGTCTCTAGTCTAGTTAACAGTGTTGTACTGATGTCAGTTTCCTGATTTTGTTGCTGTAGTAGAATTACAGAAGACGTCACTATTGGTGGAGACTGGGTTAAGAGTACTGGGGACTCCAGTACTGAAGTGGTTAACTTTTTCAGATATGGTGTTTGCAAATATTCCCCCCAGTCTGTAGTTTTGCTTTTTGTTTTTTAATCGTCCTAACAGTCTTCACTCTTTAAAAACAGAGCAACCATTTTACCCAGTTTACTGAGAAGAACGGGCTTCCCTGGTGGCTCAGACGGTAAAGAATCTGCCTGCAATCAGGAGACGCTGGTTCGATCCCTGGCTCAGGAAGATCCCCTGGAGAAGGAAATGGCAACCCACTCCAGTGTTCTTGCCTGGAGAATCCCATGGACAGAAGAGCCTGGTGGGCTACAGTCCATGGGGTTGCAAAGAGTTGGATATGACTGAGCGATTAACACTTTCACTTTCACACTGAGAACAGACAGGAACCTGCACGTGGAATGTGGAGAAGTGCAAAGGAGCACTACTGTTGACTAGCTGAACCGATAGCCCTCTTGTAGCCTCCTTAGCAGATGTACAAATGTCCCTCATCACCTCAGCGGTGTTACACTGATGTGGTCTTATCTGCCTCCTTGCAAGGCCCACGCTGCTTTGAGATTCCTCCCTTGGGCAGAGAGTATATAAAGTTCCCAGGCCTTCAACTTCTTGTCCAGTTCTAATCTTCTTTTACTTTTTTTGTTCATTTTCTATTTTTATTTTTAATTTTTTGGCCGCACTGTGCAACCAGGGATTGAACCCGAGCCCCTCACAGTGGAAGCCTGGAGTCCCAAGCATTGGATCACCAGGGAAGTGCCCCCCCACTGCCCACCCCGCCCCAGTTCCATTCTTTCTGCTGGATGTTTCTCAATCTCTTGGTGTATAAATCTCTCTGCTTGGCATAATGCCTCCACAAGCCTGTGTTCCCACCTTTCTCTGGTGGCTGGCACTGGCCCAGTGCCAGTCTTCTTCCTTTGCTTACTCTTCTGGTCTTGGCTTCTTACACACCTAATCTGTGGTATCTGCTGAGCTGAACTAGAATCACCCATAGCTACACAGACTAGTACAATGATTTTAACACTAGACAGCTCAGGCTGGGAAAAACTGAAAGGTTCAGTTCCAGTCTACACGATGGTCAAAGCTGAGGATGGCATGTGTGCTTCGCCCACCAGTGGCCAGGGATAAAAACATAGAGGGTGCATGGACATGACACTGCACCTTGTAGGTTCCCTGCCATTCTCTACTTGAAAGAAGAGAAAATATATGAGAGAGACAAGCGCATAGATGGTGGGGGGGGGCAACAATCACATCTGCAGCACTCAGGCTTCCCAGGGGACTCAGTGGTAAAGAATGCATCTGCCAATGCAGGAGACTCAGGAGATGCGAGTTCTATCCCTGGGTCAGGAAGATCCCCTGGAGGAAGGCATGGCAACCTACGCTAGTATTCCTGCCTGGAAAATCCCATGTATAGAGGAGCCAGGTGGGCTATAGTCCATGGAGTCACAAAGAGTAGGACATGACTGAGCACTCAACACCTGTTCGATCATATTTATTCTATGTTCAGTTATCAAGAAGCATATACAGAGCCAGGATCTGCTTTTGTTTGATGAACATGATGAATCCCAGAAATGAACAGTCATGAATTAGAGGAAAATACATTCCTCCTGCCTATCTTCCAATTCCAGACTTAAAGCTGTTCTGTGAATGTAGGAAATGGCTCAAGAATGCCAATGGTGTGCTGGAGCCAGCTTGTACCTTCCAGCAAGAACTAGCTGTGCGCATCTCTTCCCAGTTCTGCCTTTAGGGACATGATATGGTAACATAAATCAGCCATGGTGGAAATATTTACACTGTGAAATCAGCAAACACCACATATCGGGGTTTTTATTTTCTCTTGTAGAGTTAATTGATCAACATACAGCAGTTCATTCCTGAGTGCCTATCAGTGGGTGTTGTATACACTCTGGGACATGAGACACAATCTCACTCTTGGGGACCTCAGCGTCTAGGAGTCACAGTCTTCTTTTGGATACCCAACCTCTTCTGTCAGCTCTTCTCTGCAGTAGTCCCACCTTGGCCCACCTCCCTTTCCCTCTTCTCAGTCCTTCCTCTTTGCATTTGAGAACTCCCTTTTCATTGTGAAGCAGCTTCCTTATAATCTCAGACTTTCTCTAACCACCTCTAGCATCTCCTCGCCTTGACTGAAGGTTGGATTTTTGAGGGAACCTTTTTTTTTTTTGCCATTATAACGACATTATAACACTGTCAAGTGGGGCCCAGGCTCCCACACCCCCAGCAGCTTCCATTCTGTTGGCCTCCAGTGGCTGTTTCCAGACCATTATGACATCACTTTTATTCAACAGTCCCTCTTCGAGTACTATCCAGTGAGACTTGTTTAGTTGTGTCCGACTCTTTGCGACCCGATGGACTGTAGCCCACCAGGCTCCTCTGTCCATGGAATTTCCCAGGCAAGAATGCTGGAGTGGGTTGTCATGCCCTCCTCCAAGGGATCTTTCTGACCAAGGAATTGAATCCACATCTCCTGCAATGACAGGCAGATTGTTTATCGCTGAGCCACCAGGGAAGCCCTCCACTTAGACTGTCTTCCTTTTATCAACCCAGAGAGGGAGCACAGTGGGAGGAGCAAGAGATTTTGACATGGAAGCTACTGGTGGCATGAGGTACTAGTGGGAGGTTCTGCTAGGACATCCAGGTGGAAGATGTGTAGCTACCAGGGGTCTTTGTAAGCAAGCAACTTGGTGAGATTCTCCTGGGATCAGTCTGGGGGATCCAGTTACTCTTCCTACGTTTCTACTCATGGCAGTCAATAAAGAAAAGACAATGGTCTACCAGAAATAAGGCAACAGTTTGTTTTATTCTACAGATAATTAAGTTACAATGAATTTATATTCAGGGTCATTTCAGTGATGTTTATTTTATTTTCCCTCTTCAGAAATGGAGAATCCGTTGGTATATGGCATTCAGTGGTAGTTCACAAATCATAGTGCCTTTCTGAATCATCTGGGATGGGTATAAAAAATTCACATCCTTGGCAGTAGAATATATTGATACTTATCATTCCCAAGTGTTCACTTCACTGGAAAAATATTTTCTGACTCTTCTGGTTAATTAAAGTACACTTCAGTGCATAGGTCCAGGACAGCAAAATTAAAGATTGCACTTTGATAACCACAATTTGTTTCACCACAAATAACACAGGAAAGAAGAGAGGGCATCACAGTGTCCACTGGGACCTGTCCCCCTTTCGGCTCACAAGTTCATCCTGAGAGTGCACAGCTCTGTTTGATACAGGCGCTTTAGCAGCTCCCCTCTTTTTTTCCCAGGAGCACACTGAACGACATTATAACATCGAGAACTTTTTGACATATTTCTTAGGTAAAAAATCCTCATCTCAAGGCATTATTTTCCCCGTCCTACCAATTACTGTCTAAAGGCTTTCAAATTTTGAAAGAGCTAGGTGAGAACATGATACAGTTATCAGTCCAAGTCCTTTCGATACATTCTTCTGTCACCAAAGTGGCTTTTGTTGCTCTTTTATCGGCAATCCAGATTTTATAAAGTGTGTGCTCTATTAATAATAGACCAGGTTGATGAGTTCCCTTGCTATCAATCCATTTGCTGAGCAATCATCATTACAAACCACTTAATCTCCATTGTGACAGCTTGTGATAACGCCAGAAGAACTTCCATGATTAATTTACAATCAGTTTGCAGTCCATATACATCAAACAGATAGTGCGTAGTAACATTTGCCACAGTTAATGCAAGAAATGAAGGCAGTAAAACAGCTTCATTATGATGTGGAAATGCACCATTCTAGGGAGAAACAAGGATCTGAAGTAGAGTCGTGTATCTAGCTCGTATGGAATTTTCCCTGTATCTTTTGGGTTGTACATGCCATTCAACCTTATACATCCTTATCTCATGAATATTTAGCATCCTAAAAGATATTGACCCCATTTTACACAAATTGAAATCAAAGCACAGAAAAAAGTTTTTCAACATCCTATAGATAAGTAGCATATAATTCTACATTCTTGATTCTAACATAGCTTCTGAGTGAGTGGTATTTTTAAAATATGTATGTATTTATTCATCTGCATTAGGCCTTAGTTGCATTGGATCATGTGGGATCTTTCATTGCGATGCACAGACTCTCTAGTTGCAGCCCGTGGGCTTAGTTGCTCTGTGGTATGTGTGATCCTAGTTCCCCTACCAGGGACCAAATCCACGTTCCCTGCATTGAAATGTGGATTCTTAACCACTGGACCACCAGGGAAGTTCCTGAGCGATATTTTTTAAATTAATTAATTTATCTGGCGTCACCAGGTCTTACTTGTGGCACACAGGATCTTTCATTTGCGGCAGGTGGGATCTAGCTCCCTGATTAGGGATCGAACCCCAGGCCCCCTGCATTGAGAGTGTGGAGTCTGAGCCATTGGACCACCTGGGAAGTCCCTTCTAAGCGGTATTGATGAGATAGAAATGTAAGCCCCAGCAATAATAGTACTTGCTTGGAGGAAACGTGGAGGCATTTTATTTTTCATTTCCTTTGCAAAACTATTAGGATGAGATGAAGTATAAAATAGTGGTTAATAGAATGGCCTTGAGCAGGACACCTTCTAGGTTCAAATTTCGGTTCCAATATTGCTTAGAGTGATATTTGAGAAGTACCTTAATTTCTATGTGTCTTAGTTCTTCATCTTCATAGCGATGATGGTGATAATGGTGATGTCTGCATCATTGGATTGCTAAAAAATTTAAACAGTCAGTATTTAAGGTGCTTAGAACAGTGTCTGGCAAATGTTAAGGGCTGGATAAGTTATTAGCTTATATTGAGTTGGCCAAAAAACTTTGTTTGGGTTTTTGGAAGGATGGTGTGTGTATATATGTATATAAATATATGTACATATATATTGTATATATATATAGCAGATCGCTTAACTCGTTGGTGTCTTCTGATTGACTTTTGTAGCGTGTCAAAACCAATTATTTTTCTTTATTTGTCTTGTTCTAACCAGAATAGTCATTCTTTTTGCTATATGTCATGCTCCTTCATTTACTTCTTGAAGATCATTAAGTTCCCTCTTAGAGTTTCTTGCTTCAGGTTTAAATAACTACAGACCTTTTCATTTCTCACTATAGCATGTATCTTCTTATGCCTTCACAATCTATTTCTTGTGCCTCTAACTCATTCTTAGAAGCTAGTTTTCCCTTTGAGTATGACTCTGGAGGGCTTTTATAATGGAATAATGGCCTTTCAGAACTCATGAAAGGCTCATGAAAGATGGTCTAAGGCCATGTTCCTCCAAATGTGGTGTGTGTCAGAGTCATAGTGCTTCTCAACACCAGTGAGGCTGCTTTGGAGCCACTCTGAGAATTCTGGTTCAGGAGATCTGTTGGGGGGCTCAGACAGCAGTGTTTTTCCAAACCTTACAGGTGAGTCTGAAGTAGAAGTGTTGAGAGCCACTGCACTAGGATATATGCTTCTCTATAGATAGAATCAGCCAGAACTACTGGGTTCAAAACTCAAAAGAGACTCTTCCATGGGAAGCTGGCGCTCTATAGAGTCAGCCATTACTATTTTGTGTTCTCAAGGGGTTCTGTAATTATTATCATCATTAATGTTGTTGTTGCTGCTCAGTCAGTCAGTTGTGTCTGACTCTTTGTGACCTCATGGACTGCAACATGCCAGGCTTCCTTGTCCTTCACTATCTCCTGGGGTTTACTCAAACTCATGTCCATTGAGTTGGTGATACCATCCAACCATCTCATCCTCTGTTGTCCCCTTCTCCTCCTGCCTTAAATCTTTCCCAGCTCTTCGGATTAGGTGGCCAAAGTATTGAAACTTCAGCTTCAGCATCAGTCGTTCCAATGAATATTCAGGGTTGATTTCCTTTAGGATTGACTGGTTGGAATTTTCTTGCTGTCCAAGGGACTCTCAAGAGTCTTCTCCAGCACCACAGTTCAAAAGCATAAATTCTTTGGTGTTCAGCCTTCTCTATGGTCCAACTCTCACATCGGTGCATGACAACTGGAAAAACCATAGATTTGACTAATCATCACTACTAACAGTATAAAATGGAATAATAAATGTTTAACATTTATATAGTACTTAGTGTGCACCATACAATGTTCAAAGTACATGATGTTGACATACATAAATCAAGACATTTTATCTCCATAACTGTATGGACGTAGGAGCTCCCTATCTTATTCAGCAGAACTACCTACCATCCTTGTTTTCAGGTACAGAACCAGAGATCCAGAGAAGATACTTGCTGACCTTATTGACCACTGACGCACTGCCAGGTGCTGGGCTCAGTGCTCTACACATGCATTTAACTCTTACAGCAATTAATGAGGGCAGTGAGGCCTCAGTGGGGTAAGTTCTTTTTCATAGTTTGTGCTGCTGGTAGGTGACAGCACCATGACAGGAGCCCAGGTTTGCACTGATCTGAAAGTCTGTGGGCTCTGCTTGTCAAAATAGGTTATTGGTTTTTTCTTTCAATAATATGGAGAGTAATGGGAGTATAACTGTCACTGACTTGTAGATTCTTTCATGAAAAGATAAAGGAATTGGGGGGAATGGCATTCTTTGAAAATCCTTTTGAAGCCCTGTCTTGATGAAAGTGGGAGGAGTTTCATTCAATATGTTCTGGAGCCAGGTCCCCCCGAGTGTGATTCCAACAACTTAAGACAGGAACCTCTGTCATGCCTCCTTCAAAGGGGTCTTTACAGAAACCCTGGCTTTTTAAGAGAAGGAAACTATAGAGGATGCTTCCTGGCTGAGAATTTTCACTTCCTCCTAAGTCCTGAAATTTTTCTGAAACAAACCTCAGAACACATGACAAGTCTTTGTGATGTATCTAGGTATAAGAGGCAATACCGTTGAGTGACAAAATGCTGAAATCTAGGGAGAATGTTTTGCTGGCTCAAGGAGACAGAAAACGCTTGAAGTTGGAACTGGACTGGGAAATCGGTTCACTGTGTCCTAGTTGGGAGGCTTAGTCAGGATGAGGAAGATTTTTAATTCTTCCTCTAAAAATTGTGTGCTCTAGAGACACTACAGGCAGGTTCTTTGTGTAGTTCTTGGAGTGCCTTGAACACTAGCAATATCGTTCTCCTGGGCAGAGTTTTGGATTGTTGTTAGTTGCATTTTGGGACTGGACATGATTCCAGAGACTCAAGGAGAAAAAACAATTTCTTTGGGATAAAGGCATTTGTGGTCCTCCAATAAAGATAAGATCATAAAAAAAGCACAGACAACATGAAGGAGAAGCAATGATAGATAAACAGTAGAATAGCATACAATAAATAAAGAATCTGTCAATGCATAGCAGAAAGAAAGAAAAGAAGCCAACAAGGTAAAAGAACAAATAAGGTGGCAAAGGTCACATCCATCTGTGGTGATGAACCTGCGCTCCTTTGCAGGAGAGAGTGGTCTTTGGGGGATAGTGTAGACGGCTTCCTACTTGAAATAAGATCTGTAGACCGGCCATATTAGCCTTACATGGGAGCTTACAATGCAGAAACTCAGGCCCTATCCTAGACCTACCAAATCAGTGATCTGCATTGTAACAGGCTTGGCAGATTGTTTGCTTTCACATTGAAGTTTGATATGTACTGGACTAGAAGACTTATTTAAGGTCTCTCTTATGTTTGTGGTTCCATTTTTGTATTTCCTCTAGGAAGAAATTCTTTTTTCTAAAACAAAAAACATTAAATTAATTAATTTATTTGGTCTTAGTTGTGGCTTGTGGAATCTTTAGTTGTGGCATGCAGGATTTTTTTCAGTTGCAGCATGTAAACTCTTGGTTGTGACATATGGGTTCTAGTTCCCTGACCAGGGCTCAAACCCAGGCCCTCTCCATGAAAGCACAGAGTCTTACTCACTGGACCACAAGGGAAGTCCAACAGATCCCTTTTTGTGGGGCGGAATGAACCTCTTGAGGAGTTAATATGGAGACCAATCTTGGAAAAAGCATGAAGACTTATTATTGTTTCCTTCTCTTGTCCTGACAGTGAAAGAAAAATCAGGCAATGACAAGGCCTTTCTATTTACATTACTCTACATGTTGTAAATAGGAATACAAAGAGCATCATTACCCTCATTCTCCACAAACATCTATGGGCAAGGCTTTGTGTATGTGACAGTTACTTGGCTGAGACAGTTCATAGTGGAAAAGTACTGAGAAGCATCGCTAAATTGGCTCCAATCTTGGGGAGGAACTGCTCGGGGGAGTTAAGTGAAGTTGGTAAAGAATCATTCTGACAGGATAGGTGTTAAGACTAAACAATTGTGGGATGCCGTGGGAGCCTGGAGCACTGATGTAATTGAAAACCTGAAGTTCCCTTTTGTAACACAAGTTGACAGCAATGGCTTCATAGTTGAAAGTATTCTAAAGTTGTTTTCAGCATATATAGGGATTCTGTCTTATAGTAAAAGGCAGTGCTATGAAACCTTTTGTTTTTATTTAGTAGACTATTGACAAATGGGATCTGTGTGGCTTTCTTGTCACAGAACTGAAAGAAAATACCAGCTACACGGTTTGGGTTCTGACTGTGGTTAAGTATATATTTTAGTAAAGTGGTATGGGCAGTCAAAAATTCAAGGAATTTGGAATTCTTTCTAGCACTGGGAATGGAGTTGTGCTTACAAATATGATGCTATTTTGAAGCAAAGAATACCATGAAACAAGGCTTATAAGTCCATTGTCATATTGAGGCAGTTTCTAAAGAGCATCTACAGATGATAGATAGCTGGACTTCAGATATTCAATAAAGTGATAAAGTTTGTTGATAGTGTTGCTAAGTCTGTGACTGCCAGGGATTCAGCCACAGCTGAAGTTTCTTGAGAATACTTTGGGGGATGTGATCAGGATTAGAATTCAGATCCAACTTATTCAAGACCTCACAACTGTTTTCTATAAGAGTCATGGGCAATGACCTTACTTGGTTAGACTTCCTGAAAAGAACTTAAGAAGTATCTACTTTCACCTAGGGAAACCTACCAAAGAGCCAATTTACCAACTATCCAGTCAATTTACCTGAATACCAACCACCCACCCAACCGACCAAATCAATTCAATAACACAAAACAAATTCTTAAGCTCTTATACAAGATACTGTGCTAGGTGAGGATAGTATAAAATTCACTAAGATAAGATCGCTGCTCTTGAGGAAAAGATAGACATTAAATGAAAATATTATATGCTAAATGATAAAATAGAGGAAATGAGACTTTCTGCCTGGAAATAGTGATGAGGAAGGAAGGGACACAGCTATCTGTAAGGCCTCCTCAGACAGCCATTTTGCTTTTTTGCATTTCTTTTCCATGGGGATGGGCTTGATCCCTGTCTCCTGTACAATGTCATGAACCTCCGTCCATAGTTCATCAGGCACTCTGTCCATCAGATCTAGTCCCTTAAATCTATTTCTCACTTCCACTGTATAATCATAAGGGATTTGATTTAGGTCATACGTGAATGGTCTAGTGGTTTTCCCTACTTTCTTCAATTTAAGTCTGAATTTGGTGATAAGGAGTTCATGATCTGAGCCACAGTCAGCTCCTGGTCTTGTTTTTGCTGACTGTATAGAGCTTCTCCATCTTTGGCTGCAAAGAATATAATCAATCTGATTTCGGTGTTGACCATCTGGTGATGTCCATGTATAGAGTCTTCTCTTGTGCTGTTGGAAGAGGGTGTTTGCTATGACCAGTGCATTCTCTATTAGCCTTTGCCCTGCTTCATTCTGTACTCCAAGGACAAATTTGCCAGTTACTCCAGGTGTTTCTTGACTTCCTACTTTTGCATTCCAGTCCCCTATAACGAAAAGGACATGTTTTTTGGGTATTAGTTCTAGAAGGTCTTGTAGGTTTTCAAAGAACTGTTCCACTTCAGCTTCTTCAGTGTTTTTGGTTGGGGCATATGCTTGGATTACTGTGATATTGAATGGTTTGTCTTGGAAACGAACAGAGATCATTCTGTCGTTTTTGAGATTGCATCCAAGTACTGCATTTCAGACTCTTTTGTTAACCATGATGGCTACTCCATTTCTTCTAAGGGATGCCTGCCCACAGTAGTAGATATAATGGTCATCTGAGTTAAATTCACCCATTCCAGGCCATTTTAGTTCTCTGATTCCTACAATGTTGACGTTCACTCTTGCCATCTCCTGTTTGACCACTTCCAATTTGCCTTGATTCATGGACCTAACATTCCAGATTCCCATGCAATATTGCTCTTTACAGCATTGAACCTTGCTTCTATCACCAGTCACATCCACAACTGGGTATTGTTTTTGCTTTGGCTCCATCCCCTCATTCTTTCTGGAGTTATTTCTCCACTGATGTCCAGTAACGGAGAAAAGGAAAGATAGTCCCATTTGAATGCAGAGTTCCAAAGAATAGCAGGGAGAAATAAGAAGCCTTCCTCAGTGATCAATGCAAAGAAATAGAAGAAAACAACAGAATGGGAAAGACTCGAGATCTCTTCAAGAAAATTAGAGATACCAAGGGAACATTTCATGCAAAGATGGGCTCAATAAAGGACAGAAATGATATGGCCTTAACAGAAGCAGAAGATATCAAGAAGAGGTGGCAAGAATACACAGAAGAACTATACAAAAAAGATCTTCACTAGCCAGATAATCATGATGGTGTGATTACTCACCTAGAGCCAGACATCCTGGAATGTGAAGTCAAGTGGGCCTTAGAAAGCATCACTACGAACAAAACTAGTGGAGGTGATGGAATTCCAGT
Source organism: Okapia johnstoni (assembly GCA_024291935.2). Taxonomy (NCBI): domain Eukaryota; kingdom Metazoa; phylum Chordata; class Mammalia; order Artiodactyla; family Giraffidae; genus Okapia; species Okapia johnstoni. The sequence continues at coordinate 111,077,802 of CM044305.1, forward strand.
TGAGCTATTTCAAATCCTCAAAGGTGATGCTATGAAAGTGCTGCACTCAATATGCCAGCAAATTTGGAAAACTCAGCAGTGGCCACAGGACTTGAAAAGGTCAGTTTTCATTCCAATCACAAAGAAAGGCAATGCCAAAGAATGCTCAAACTACCACACAATTGCACTCATCTCACACACTAGTAAAGTAATGCTCAAAATTCTCCAAGCCAGGCTTCAGCAATATGTGAACCATGTTGCTTCAGCATATGTTCAAGCTGGTTTTAGAAAAGGCAGAAGAACCAGAGATCAAATTTCCAACATCTGCTGGATCATGGAAAAAGCAAGAGAGTTCCAGAAAAACATCTATTTCTGCTTTATTGACTATGCCAAAGCCTTTGACTGTGTGGATCACAATAAACTGTGAAAAATTCTGAAAGAGATGGGAATACCAGACCACCTGACCTGCCTCTTGAGAAACGTGTATGCAGGTCAGGAAGCAACAGTTAGGACTGGACAGGAAACAACAGACTGGTTCCAAATAGGAAAAGGAGTACGTCAAGGCTGTATATTGTCACCCTGCTTATTTAACTTATATGCAGATTACATCATGAGAAATGCTGGGCTGGAGGAAGCATAAGCTGGAATGAAGATTGCCAGGAGAAATATCAATAACCTCAGATATGCAGATGACACCACCCTTATGGCAGAAAGTGAAGAGGAACTAAAAAGCCTCTTGATGAAAGTGAGAGAGGAGAGTGAAAAGGTTTGCTTAAAGCTCAACATTCAGAAAACTAAGACCGTGGCATCTGGTCCCATCACTTCATGGGCAATAGATGGGGAAACAGTGGAAACAGTGTCAGACTTTATTCTGGGGGGCTCCAAAATCACTGCAGATGGTGATTGCAACCCTGAAATTAAAAGACACTTACTCCTTGGAAAGAAAGTTATGACCAACCTATATAGCATATTAAAAAGCAGAGACATTACTTTGCCAACAAAGGTCTGTCTAGTCAAGGCTACGGTTTTTCCAGTGGTCATGTATGGATGTGAGAGTTGGACTGTGAAGAAAGCTGAGCGCTGAAGAATTGATGCTTTTGAACTGTGGTGTTGGAGAAGACTCTTGAGAGTCCCTTGGACTGCAAAGAGATCTAACCAGTCCATCCTAAAGAAGATCAGTCCTGGGTGTTCTTTGTAAGGACTGATGTTGAAGCTGAAACTCCAATACTTTGGCCACCTCATGTGAAGAGTTGACTCATTGGAAAAGACCCTAATGCTGGGTAGGATTGGGGACAGGAGGAGAAGGGGACAACAGAGGATGAGATGGTTGGATGGCATCACCGACTCAATGGACATGCGTTTGGGTAGACTCCGGGAGTTGGTGATGGACAGGGAGGCCTGGCGTGCTGTGATTCATGGGGTCGCAAAGAGTTGGACACGACTGAGTGACTTAACTGAACTGAACTGAACTAATAAATAAATGGGTATTGTTTGAAGTCACCAAGTCATGGTAATTTTTACATAGTAATAGAATGTTAATGTTTTTTGTTCATGTATCAGGGACAGGATTGATTGACTGCCAACTTCTAGTCAGCTCTACAGTCCTCTCTGTATGTCATGAAACCATAAGGCCAGGTTTTCCTTTAATTCAATCATCTCAGCTCTCTTATTTAAAAGATAGGTAAACTTTACTGTCTAGGATTAGATATAGAGATTTAGCTGTGCATGCATGCTCAGTTGCTCAATCATGTCCGACTCCTTGTGAACCCATGGACTATAGCCCGCCAGGATCCGCTGTCCATGGGATTTCTCAGGCAAATGCCATGAGTACTGTAGTGGGTTGCCACATCCTCTTCCAGGAGATCTTCCTAACTACAGGGATTGAACCCATGTCTCCTGTGTCCCCTGCATTGGCAGGTGGATTATTTATCACTGTGCTACCTGGGAAGCCTATAGAGATTTAGATATAAATATATCTAGATAAATGTAGATTAATGTATTTATTTTTATCTCTGTATCTACCTGTCTATCTAGCTATCAAGAGATTTATTTTAAAGAATTGGCTCATGTAGTTATAGAGGCTTGGCAAGTCCAAAATCTGCAGGGTAGATCATCAGGCTATAGATACATGGAAGAGTTGCAATTCAAACTTAAAAACCACTACAATATTGTAAAGTAATTAGCCTCCAATTAAATAAATAAATTAAACAAATTTAAAGGCAGTCTGCTGGCAGAATTTCATATTCTTTGGGGAGGCTGTTCTTTTTCTCTTCAATTAAGTTCAGTCACTCAGTCATGTCTGACTCTTTGAGACTCCATGGACTGCAGCATGCCAGGCTTCCCTGTCCATTACCAACTCCCAGAGCTTGCTCAAATTCATGTCCATCGAGTTGGTGATGCCATTCAACCATCTCATCCTCTGTTGTCCCCTTCTCCTCCCACCTTCAATCTTTCCCAGCATCAGGGTCTTTTCCAATGCATCAGTTCTTCGCATGAGGTGGCCAAAGTATTGGAGTTTCATCTTCAGCATTAGTCCTTGCAATGAATATTCACGACTGATTTCCTTTAGGAATGACTGGTTTGATCTTCTTGCAGTCCAAGGGACTCTCAAGAGTCTTCTCCAACACCACAGTTCAAAAGCACCAATTCTCAGGTGCTCAGCTTTCTTTATAGTCTAACTCTCACATCCATACATGATTACTGGAAAAACCATAGCTTTGACTAAGCAGACCTTTGTTGGCAAAGTAATGTCTCTGCTCTTTAATATGCTGTCTAGGTTGGTCATAACTTTTCTTCCAAGGAGCAAGCATCTTTTAATTTCATGGCTGCAGTCACCATCTGCAGTGATTTGGGAGCCCCCCAAAATAAAGTCTGTCACTGTTTACAATGTTTCCCCATGTATTTGCCATGAAGTGATGGGACTGGATGCCATGATCTTAGTTTTCTGAATGTTTAGTTTTAGGCCAACTTTTTCACTCTCCTCTTTCACTTTCATCAAGGCCTTTTTCTCTTAAGGCCTTCACCTGGGTGGTATTCTGCTTTACTCAAAATCTACTGATTTAAATAGTCTCATCTTGTTATTGTGTTTTAAAAAAAATTTAAAAAAAATTTGGTCACACCATGCATCATGTGGGATCTTAGTTCCCTGACCAGGGATCAAACCTGCACCCCTTGCATTGGAAGTTCAGGGCCTTAACCACTGGATTACCAGGGAAGTCCCAATCTCATTTTAAAAAATACATGCACAGAAATACCTAGAATAATGTTTGGCCATATATCTGGGTACCATTACCTGGCCAAACTAACACATATTATTTACTGTCACACCATCTACCATGGGGGAAACAGCTGAAGAACAAGTTTCTGCCTTCTCCTAACAGTCAAGAGGGAAAGCCATACTTAGTCTGCCTGCCTGAGAGAGAGAGAGAATCTTCTCATATGCACAATGACTTCTGCCCCATACTAGCATTGTGATGCTTTTCCTCTTTTCTTGGGATCAAGGGAAGGGCTGGAGAAAAAGATGGCAAGTTTCTCATAGCCTCCTGAGGGAAAAGAAATGTTCTGACTGAGACAGGAACTTGTGGGAAAGGAAGAGAAGATTTCTTCCTAAACTCCAGTGCTTCTCTTCAAAGAGTTTACAACCTAATTGGAATAATACAGAGGTAACTGGGTGACCCTTGCCCTCTTGTTCTTTGGAAGAGAAATCAAAGAATTTGTATAATCAACATTATAAATCGTGTAGGGGAGAAATAATTCCAAGTATACAAACTCAGTGGTTCTCAGCTGTTAGTTAGGATCCAGGAAAAGAACTCACTGCTATTGTGTTCAGGACCAACAGGATTGGGTATAAGAGCCTATGTGCAAACAAACTTGAGTTCAAGTAGTGACTAGAGCATTCTGCTCTGTGCATGCATGTCTAATCACAAAACAAGGGTGTGCATATCTACCTCACAAGGCTTTTGGGAGAATGGTTTGAGACATCATATGGAAAGCAGTTCAGACAGTGCTTAGAACATAGTAGGAGATCAAACTGAAGTTTCTATTAAGTGAATTGTAGCAGTTCTAGGAGGCGAGATATCAGAAATGGAGGGCGTGTGAAATGAGTTTATTCTTTAACACCTACTGATGAGTGTTGGCTTATTTATAGATCCACTCACCTTTGCCAGTTGATAATGCATGGCAAGCAATGGATCTTTTCTCAATTCTTCCTTCTTTTCTCATAAGTAACATGAATAGGACATGTACACAAGAAATAAATATGAAAAATCAAAAGTACATATATAATTTACCTAGCACATATTTGCTATCTCATATTGTACCATGACTTTTGTATCAGGCTCTGTGACCTTGAATGACAACAGCAAGTTACTTTGGATTTAATTGTTTTAATTTATTGCTTTTTCTGCCTTCAGCTGCTGACCGTAAATTTTTGTAGAGAAACACAAAATCACTTCCTGTTCTTGACACATAAAGGGCTTTTTCCCCCTAGTTATGCTCATAATTTTATGTTGGGTGACCTTTGCATCTGTGGCTTGGTTTTATGATTTAAAAACTGTGCTTTGGCTGACAGACAATTCTGGAAATGATTTTCTTTTACCTAATGCAAATTACCTGAGCCCAAGACATAATGCAAGTTCCTCTCTTTATATTTCCTGTTAGTATTACCAGCACCGTGTGGACTATAAATCAATTAATCTGCCTTGGATGAGAAGCTCAAGTTCTGTGAAAATGTGGCTTGAGAAAATACCTTTGTCTCTACCAGCTTTCATTTCCAACATGGAATTCTTATAAAATCACACTAAAAGCAGTTGGAGATTAGAAACAATCAATGCATTTCTTGTTTAAATAAAAGGCTCAGTTCTAATCTATAAGAAGGTCTGTGAGAGTGGGGTAAAAGAATTTCCTATTGACATTACTTGCTTGTGCCTGAAACCTGACCCTCTCTTTCCTCCCTTGTTGTGTGAAGACAAGGAAGTACCATAGGTAAAGGGTATGTGTAACCCCTGCTGGCTTTTGAAGGTGAAACACAGTCCAAGGCCTGAGCATCTTTTGACTCAGTTGAACATATGGAAAGCTTGGAGATTCACCCTCATCAACAGCTTAAAATTTGACAACTTGAGTTTATGAAATTTAATATGCATATGAATAAATAATAAGGAAGAAAACATATTTATCCCCTAAAAACTTAAATATTTTTTTCCTTTCCCAAAAAAGCAATAAAAGCAAAATTAAAAGAAGTATTTTATTTTCTCATAAGCACTAATGAACAAGGGCAAAGCGCTCCTGGACTAGGAACTGTAGCTCATAAGTCCTGTTTAAGGCTCTATCACCCATAACCCCTTAGCAGGCCAATTTCCTGTTGAAATCCATGGGGAATTCACCAACTTCTGGAAGATAAGATCAAGTCCTGGAGAAAATTTTGCTTGTAAATTCGTTCACTCCCTTCTCTGCTTTTTATGGTCCATATATTATGATGATCACTTGTTATTACTGCTAGAACCATTTAAGAGAAAAGAGGCTGGCAGATGATAAAGGAGGGCCATGTCCAATGGTGAAGTTAGCTGAGTATCTCAAAGGCCTTGCAAAAGCCCAGTGCTAACATTAATATAGCTGTGAAAAGAAGAGAAATGAAAAGCAAAGGAGAAAAGGAAAGATATACCCATTTGCATGCAGAGTTCCAAAGAATAGCAAGGAGAGATAAGAAAGCCTTCCTCAGGATCAATGCAAAGAAATAGAGGAAAACAGTAGAATAGGAAAGACTAGAGATCTTTTCAAGAAAATCAGAGATACCAAGGGAATATTTCATGCAAAGATGGGCTCAATAAAGGACAGAAATGGTATAGACCTAACAGAAGCAGAAGATATTAAGAAGAGGTGGCAAGAATACACAGAAGAACTGTACAAAAAAGATCTTCACAACCCAGATAATCACGATGGTGTGATCACTCACCTAGAGCCAGACATCCTGGAATGTGAAGTCAAGTGGGCCTTAGGAAGTATCACTATGAACAAAGCTAGTGGAGGTGATGGAATTCCAGTTGAGCTATTTCAAATCCTCAAAGATGATGCTGTGAAAGTGCTGCACTCACTATGTCAGCAAATTTGGAAAACTCAGCAGTGGCCACAGGACTTGAAAAGGTCAGTTTTCATTCCAATCCCAAAGAAAGGCAATGCCAAAGAATGCTCAAGCTACCGCACAATTGCACTCATCTCACACGCTAGTAAAAGTAATGCTCAAAATTCTCCAAGCCAGGCTTCAGCAATATGTAAACCATGAAATTCCAGATGCTCATGCTGGTTTTAGAAAAGGCAGAGGAACCAGAGATCAAATTTCCAACATCTGCTGGATCATGGAAAAAGCAAGAGAGTTCCAGAAAAACATCTATTTCTGCTTTATTGACTATGCCAAAGCCTTTGACTGTGTGGGTCACAATAAACTGTGGAAAATTCTGAAAGAGATGGGAATACCAGACCACCTGACCTGCCTCTTGAGAAACGTGTATGCAGGTCAGGAAGCAACAGTTAGAACTGGACATGAAACAACAGACTGGTCCCAAATAGGAAAAGGAGTACATCAAGGCTCTATATTGTCACCCTGCTTATTTAACTTATACGCAGAGAACATCATGAGAAATGCTGGGCTGGAGGAAGCACGAGCTGGAATGAAGATTGCCGGGAGAAATATCAATAACCTCAGATATGCAAATGACACCACCCTTATGGCAGAAAGTGAAGAAGAACTAAGGAGCCTCTTGATGAAAGTGAAAGAGGAGAGTGAAAAAGTTGGCTTAAAGCTCAACATTCAGAAAACTAAGATCATGGCATCCGGTCCCATCAATTCATTGCAAATAGATGGAGAGACATGGAGAAGGCACCAGCACTCCACTCCAGTGTTCTTGCCTGTTGAATCCCAGGGATGGGCAAGCCTGGTAGGCTTCCATCTATGGGGTCACACAGAGTCGGACACGACTGAAGCAACTCAGCAGCAGCAGCAACAGATGGGGAAACAGTGGAAACAGTGTCAGGCTTTATTTTGGGGGCTCCAAAATCACTGTAGATGGTGATTGCAACCATGAAATTAAAAGGTGCTTACTCCTTGGAAGGAAAGTTTTGATCAACCTAGACAGCATATTAAAAAGCAGAGACATTGCTTTGTCAACAAAGGTCTGCCTTGTCAAGGCTATGGTTTTTCCAGTAGTCATGTATGGATGTGAGAGCTGGACTATAAAGAAAGCTGAGCACCAAAGAATTGATGCTTTTGAACTGTGGTGTTGGAGAAGACTCTTGAGAGTCCCTTGGACTGCAAGAAGATCCAACCAGTCCTTCCTAAAGGAGATCAGCCCTGGGTGTTCATTGGAAGGACGGATTTTGAAGCTGAAACTCCAATACTTTGGCCACCTGATGCGAAGAGCTGACTCATTTGAAAACACCCTGATGTTGGGAAAGATTGAAGGCAGGCAGAGAAGGGGATGACAGAGGATGAGATGGTTGGATGGCATCACCGACTCAATGGACATGAGTTTGAGTAAACTCCTGGAGTTGGTGATGGACAGGGAGGCCTGGTGTGCTGCAGTTCATGGGGTCACAAAGAGTCGGTAACAACTGAGCGACTGAACTGAACTGAACTTGCATACAGACTCATGGGTTTTTGTATTCATTTAAAGATATATACTTACATGGGGAACAAAATATGAAAATAAGGGGGCAGAGCAGACATTAAGGGATTGAAAGCAGTTTCAGAGCAATATCTTGTCAGCTGTCCAGCACCCTCTGACTTAGCAAGATCCAGACACTCACAGCTGGTGCATATTTTGATGCCAGATGACTGGTATGGCTGGAATTGGAAGTCAGCATATCTCCCTGTATCAGTTTCCTCATGGCCCCATGTAAACTTCTGAACATAAGTTTGGATTCTAAAGAGAAAAAAAAATTTGAGGCTTTTGAGCTTAAGTCTCGGCCAAGTGAATGTATAACTGAGAAGTAAAGTGAAATGAAAATCCTGCTAAGTGCCTGCTTTAAAGTTGTCAACCAGGGATGTGCTAGAGCTATTGGCAGAATTTCAGGCTTTTCCAAACAAGGGCAGCCTACCAATCTATGAGCCAAGGACAGCAAGAGAATTACATGCTTGCTCTCTCTCCACATGTCCCATTTAAGTTTGGGTCACCAATTTTTAGTATGAATCATTCTTTCAGTTCATTTCAGTTCAATCAGTCAGTCATGTCTGACTCTTTGAGACCTCATGGACTGCAGCACGGGGTCATTCTTTAATAGGAATCAATATCCACCTAAAAAGAGCATGGCGAAATTTGAGATTCTTAAGGGCCACCGGGAGAACAAGGGAGCAACTACAATGATACAAACCGAGTGGTTGAGTTAGATGGGAGTGTGGAGAGTGGAGGTGTGTTTATCTGAGAAAAGGTGTTCTATGTGTCTGTGATTCATGGAATCAGTTTTAATAGTGAGAATGAAAACATAAAATGATTTTGGAGGTTTCCAAATCACATGTGCACAAATGTATGTGTGCACATATGCACACTCTTGATGTCTATGTTTACAAAAGTGTGTATCTCATGATGTCCTGTTGACATCATCTTTTGGAGAGAAATACCTTTTTTTGAACTATCTATGGGGTATGATCTATGGGCTATCTATAGGTATCTCTGGTGGCTCAGCTGGTAAAGAATCTGCCTTCATTGCAGGAGACCTAGGTTCGATCCCTGGGTCAGGAAGATCCCCTGGAGAAGGGAATGGTAACACACTCTAGTATTCTTGCCTGGAGAATTTCCATGGACAGAGGAGCCTGGCAGGCAACAGTCCATGGGGTCACAAAAAGTTAGAGATGATTGAGAGACTTTCACTTTCATGGGGGTACTGAAGGCTAAGTCCAGTCTAGTTTCTGAGCCCTCCTAAATGTGAGCAGGGCCAAAAGATCCTTGTGGTTGCTGGATTTTAGAATTAGCCTCATTTTCGTTAACCCTGAACATCTAGTATGCTTGGTGGTGTTCTGTGTTCCTTCATGCTCACCAAATAACAGCCTTCCCATTTCCACCATGTTAGTCTAGTCTCTCTGCCTGAGTTCATGTTTTGGTTCCAAGTTCCCCACGGGTACTAGGTTCGTTTTGAATACTTGCCCACTTGGCTGGGTTCTTATACCTAGATACTGACTCTTCCTTTACCACGCCATGCATTTAAGAGCTCCTATAAACTTAAGACATTGCCTTAACAAATACCCTGCAGTTGGATCAGCTCCTCCTTTCCCTGGTTGAAAATACTAGTCTCTTTTGCCTCCTACTTGAACAGATTTAAGAAGTCTTAGCATACCTTTTAACTGAGACTTTCTGTTTGATGACAGTCAACATCTGAGAGTTCATACTTTGACAAAAAAGGGAATTTGGGGGTTATAATACTTTGAAATGTCAAAATGATAAAAGTATTAAATAACCAGTAATCTTAGTGTGTTTTAGTAATATATAATCTGTAAAAAAAAAAAAAGTGTAAGTGAAGTCTCTCAGTCGTGTCTGACTCTTTGTGACCCCATGGACTGTAACCTGCCAGGGTCCTCCATCCATGGGATTTTCCAGGTAAGTATACTGGAGTGGGTTGCCATTTCCTTCTCCAGTGTATCTCCCCAACCCAGGGATCAAACCTGGGTCTCTCCACAGACTCTTTACCGTATGAGCCACCAGGGAATATATAACCTGGTCATATATAATTCTATTTTTTAAACAACTAATAACTAATTTAATGCCTACTATCCCTAGTTCTGGCTCTGATTAGTGATTAAGACTATCACTTCATATAAATTCTTCCATGTACGTATGTGATGAACTTTATTGCAATTTTCATCAGCAGCGGTTGTCAAAAGTTTGCAAAAATGAGGCACACATTCTAATTAAATCTGTCACTATTTATAATTAATCAAATAGAACAAGTAGGAAACATATTGGTTTTATATAAACCAAAATTTAGAATTTAAAGAATTTCTAAGTTGGCATTCTTCAGGAATGCACGGGCTAGGGGGCAAGGGATTAAAAAGATGAAGGAGGAAGAGCTTAACTATTATGAATGATTTTAATAACAGATAATACATTTCCCCATCATTGCTCTATTTTGGGGGGTTTTTATGTCTATAAATATAACAAATGTGGGTAATTTTATGGGCATTCAGATTACAAATTAAACCTCCTAATGTTGCTAAACGAACAGAGTATTGGGTTGGCCAAAAAGTTCATTCAGATTTTTCCATAACCCTTATGAACTTATTGGCTAACCCAATACTTTAAAAATCTGTAATCAATATGAAAATACTGCTTGTATTTCCATTTTCCCCAGATTGATCACTTGTTTCCAATTATTGCTAAAATCTTATAGTGGGACATAGATTTTCTAAATACCCAGACGAAGGGGGAGTGGATGTTCGAAAGCTGTCAGACTGGCTTCTTCCAGGTCTCCTTAGGCATGGGAGGAGCCAGCCAAGCAGGAAAAGTAGCGAGGCAACTCTGGAGCCCAGCAGCACACTTACTTGTGCTTGCTGCAGAACAAATTTTTTGGTATAATTTATTTTAACTAAAATTTTTAATCAATTTTATAGGTCACTTTCTATTTAGTTATTACAAAATGTTAGCTCAATTCCCTATGTTGTACACTACATCCTTATGGCCTGTCTTACACCCGATAGTTTCTACCTCCCACTCTCCAACCCCTATAGTACCCTTCTCTCTCCCTCCATGGATAACCATTAGTTTGTTCTTTACACTTGTGAGTCTGCTTCTTTTTTGTTATATTCACTAGTTTGTTGTATTTTTTATTTTTAGGGGGAGGAGAAAATAATGGCTTAGACTACGTTTTCCGTTTGAATCCTTCCTGACTTTTGTCTTTTAAGACATAGCTCTTGGTGATGTAGTTCCTGCAATAAGGACCCCACACTTCCAAAGCACACATTTTGATATTTATCACTCCCCTATGGTGTTTCTGTAAGACAAAATTCCAGATGGATTGATGAAGAAAGTTTGGTGTGTATCTATACATGTGGTGGTGGTTTAGTAGCTAAGTTGTGTCTTGCGACCCTATGGACTGTAGCCCACCCGGCTCCTCTGTTCATGGGATTTCCCAGGCAAGGATACTGGAGTGGCCTGCCATTTTCTTCTCCATGTTGTATTTCTTAGATTCTACATATAATGATATACAGTATTTGTCTTTTTCTTTTTGACTTATTTCACTTAGTGTAATACTCTTCTTCACTGAAGATGGTGACTGCAGCCATGAAATTAAAAAAATGCTTACTCCTTGGAAAGAAAGTTATGACCAAATTAGACAGCATATTAAAAAGCAGAGACATTACTTTGTCAACAAAGTTCCGTCTAGACAAGGCTATGGTTTTTCCAGTAGTCATGTATGGATGTGAGAGTTGGACGGTGAAGAAAGCTGAGCACCGAAGAATTGATGCTTTTGAACTGTGGTGTTGGAGAAGACTCTTGAGAGTCCCTTGGACTGCAAGGAGATCCAACCAGTCCATCCTAAAGGAGATCAGCCCTGGGTGTTCATTGGAAGGACTGATGCTGAAGCTGAAACTCCAATATTTTGGCCACCTCATGCGAAGAGTTGACTCATTGGAAAAGACCCTGATGCTGGGAAAGATTGAGGGCAGGCGGAGAAGGGGACGACAGAGGATGAGATGGTTGGATGGCATCACCGACTCAATGGACATGAGTTTGGGTAAACTCCAGGAGTTGGTGATGGACAGGGAGGCCTGTGTGCTGCGGTCCATGGGGTCACAAAGAGTCGGACACGACTGAGCGACTAAACTGAACTGAATGCTCTTCAGGTCCATCCATGTTGTTGCAAATGTCAAAATTTCATTTTTTTTTGGTTGAGTATTCCACTGTGTGTGTGTGTGTGTGTGTGTACGCGCGCACGCATGTGTAAACACACCTTTATCCATTTATCTGTTGATGGACAGATAGGTTGCTTCCATATCTTAGCTATTGTAAATAATGTTGCTATGAACACTGGAGTGCATGTACCTTTTTGAATTAGTGTTTTTGTCTTTTTTTTCAGATATATATCCAGAAGGGGAATTATATGGTAGTTTTACTTTTAGTTTTTTGAGAAACCTCCATACTGTTGTCCACAATGACTGCACCAATCTGCAGTCCCACGGACAGTGTACAAAGGTCCCCTTTTCTCCACATCCTCACCAGCCCCTGTTATTTGTGGTCTTTTTGATGATAGCTGTTCTGACAGGTGTGAGGTGATAACTCACTGTGGTTTAGATGCTGATTTCCCTGATGGTTAGTGGTGTTGAGTGTCTTTTTATGTGCCTTTTGGCCAAGTCTGCAGAACAATTTTTGTGCAGACTCTGGCTCTGTGTGTGTTTATGTTTACTTGTTTAAACTATTTGTATATGTTGTTGACTAAGAAGAGCTAAAATTGAGACTAAGTGGGGCTAAAATGTCAAGTTGAGACAGGTCCCTGAGCATAGAATTGTACATGTGAGGCCACTACTCTAGTACATATGTGTTGGGCTCAGTTAAATGTCAGGAGAGGCTCAGGTACATGCTCTCCTCCAGGTACGAGGGGAGGGACATTGTATAATCAGAAAAAGAGGGTGTGGAGTACATCCCATGATGATAACACTTTACCATTTGGTGCTGAGGCCTGTTTGGTATACTCTTGTCTGAATTTTAATAAGTAGGAGGAACCCAGTTAGGTAATATGTGCTTATACTCTTACAAGCCTTACAGCTGTAATTTTAATAATGAAATGAAGACCTAAAGTTGAAGTTGTTATGGAAAACAAAAATAAATTTGGTTGTTTTGAAATTTCCAGGGACTACCTGATAGATAAGCCCTGAGATATCACATATATTTTTATAAGGTTGCTGTCTGAACAAGGTATATTAGGAAGCCAAATTTGCCAAATAGTGAAGATTTAAGCTGGTTCTTGGGGTTTCCAGGTGGTGCAATGGTAAAGAATCTGCCTGCTAATACAAGAGACGTAAGAGACGTAGGTTCAATCCCTAGTTCGGGAAGATCCTCTGGATCTGGAGGATCCTCTGGATCCTCTGGAGAAGGAAATGGTTACCCACTCCAGTATTCTTGCCTGAAAAATCCCATGGACAGAGGAGCCTTGTGGGCTACAGGCCATGGGGCCACAAAGAGTCAGATATGACTGAGCACGCACACAAGCTGGTTCTGAATTCCATTCATTGTTTAAATTCATATTTAGCATTTTCCAATTCAGATTTTTAGCAGTTGTTAAATCATGTTGCTGATTCAATTTCTAAAGAAGCAGTTCCTCTGTAGAAGGCAATGGTTAAGAGCACAGATTCTGGCAGCAGACTAGCCTTGTCACCTTGAGTATATTTCTTACTCTCCTTTGTCTTAGTTTCCTTATCTTTTAAAAATGGTGACTTTAGACACAACTACCTCACGGGTTATTAGTAGAATTCATTGAGTTAATATACATGGAATCCTTAGAAAAACACCTAGTACATAAGGAATATTTTGAGCAGTGGCTATTGTTATCACCCACTGTTCAAGCTTCTGGATCACTTTGTTGAAGTATAATGCTGATATTTTGAGGCAACTTTAAAAAAAAGCTCTGGCGGCTCAGACAGTAAAGAATCCAACTGCAATGCAGGAGACCCGGGTTTAATCCCTGGGTCAGGAAGATCCTCTGGATGAGGAAATGGCAACCCACTCTGGTATTCTCTCCTGGAGAATTCCATGGACAGATGATCCTGGTGGACTATAGTCCATGGACTCGCAAAGAGTCAGACACGATTGAGCGGCTAACGCTTTCATTTCCATGTCATTTACAGATACTTATATATATGAATTATACTTTTCTGATGCTAGGCAACCAAAGGAAGTCCAGAAACAAATTAGATGTTGAGGCAAATGTCAGTTCAGTTGACAACCACGACCCAAGATTTCAAAACTTCACGTATATTCAGACAGTTTTATTCTTGTTATTAACTGACTTAATAATAAAGAAATAGTTAGGAACTTCCCTCGTGGTCCAGTGGTTAAGACTTCATCTTCCAATGCAGGAGGCATGGATTTGATCCCTGGTCGGGAACTAAGATCCCACATGCCTCATGGTAAGGCCAGAAAAAAGAGGAAGAAATGAATATGAAATTGGAAAACAAATGTACTTCAATAAAATGAATTAAAAAAAATAGCTACACTTTTGAACTTGCACAGTACGTGTCTACTAATAAAATCAGTTTGATAAAGTTCCACATAAGATTATGTTTAAAAAAAAAATTCCACTGGTGAAAAACCAAAAAGGTTTAAGGCTCACTGATCTACAGAAAATAATGTCTTTTACTGTAACAATAATGGTGATAATAATCATATTATTTTTACAAAGTACAACCTTAGCTACCATCTCATGTGTTACAACAACTTGATAAAATAGGTAAGCTGGGAATTATCATTTCTATTTTAATGATGAGAAAATTAAAGCTCACAAAATTAAAGTGACTGAGTCACATGGTTATTGTGGCCCAAAGCCAGGATTCTAGTCCAATTCTTCATTCTTTCATTCAGTGTTTTTTACCCTTCTTGTCTCACCTGCCTAAGTATTCCCATTCTCAAGTGGAAGACGTTTTTTTCCTGGGTGTTTTTGATACTATGGTTCACAGTGAGGTGTTCTTTCTTTTCCAACATGAGGGAGATTCCTGGTGCACTTTGGTTCAGATGGCCCAGAGAAGTGAATTGGGTGGTGCCACTCTGGACTTAAATGGTAATGTGAGCATAAGATGAAAAGTTAATTAGGCCTTTTGATATCTAATGAGGTTTCACATAATTTATCACCAGTAGAGAGCACTATAAGATTACAATTAATGTCAGCCCTTGGATGAAGAAAGGATTGTTTGTATCATGAATGTATTACAGAGGTGGACTTCAAGTGATTGATTTTAAGCAAGCATGATCTGCCCTTGTGATAGTAGATCATCTCCCATCAGTTGAATCTTTGGAGAACAGTCATTCCAAACTTGCATTTCCATGTAATCACAGTATGAAAAGAAATAGGCACTGTTTGCTTGCTGAAGTTAAATTGAAATGGTTCAATTTTGAATCAGAACCCAGGCTCGCCTGCTTTCTCCTGAAGATCTTGCTTTCAAAGCACTGTTGGAGTGTTACTAGCATAGAGCGCCTCCTCTCCTCCAGTTCCTGAGTTGCATATGGGACTTCACACGTGCTGAATAACCTCTAATGTTGGTTGGTTGAAAATATTACAGGACTTCATTCTGACTGCCTTTATTTCTCTTGCTTGGAATTGTGGCTGTTGAGTTTTCTTCGAACCTTGTTCTGGTTGTAAATACAAAATCGAGATTCATTTCATAAGTAACCTTCAGTGTATTCATATAGTTTATCGACATGCAGTACATACAAATCAGTGCCCAAAGTCGATGGACTGAAATATTGGCATTTATTTGTGACCCTATTACAGTATTTTGCTCGTCTAAACACTCAGATGCATCACACAATGACTTTTGTGCCGCAGAAAGCTTTGAAATGGATCTGCCTTAAAGATAGATGCATTTCCACTTTATATGTTTTCCATCATTTTTTTTACCCTTTTTCCAGTTTCCCCAACTAGCTGTATTTAAACAAATTCTTCCCACACAGCCATTTTGTTCTCTGATTTCACCCTCCCGTGAAGTCTCAATGTGAAATTGGCGATAGCATGATTGATCATTTAGCTGACAGCATGATCATGAGCATGGGCAGAAACTTAGCTCCACATCCAGTAAGAGGAGAAGCCGGAATGCAGAGGTATTAAAATACAAACATCTCAAATGAAAACAGAGGTAACAGGAGAGCTTTAATGTTTGCATAAATCTTTCCCCCCTGATAAATGTGCTTTCCTCTTCAGTTTGGTTTCAGTACTTAGGCTTTCTTATAAATAGTATATTTAGTGAGCAATGCTCTCTTCCTTGCCCCCTTCTCTATCACAGCAGTAAATGAATACCCCCTCCAGTCCCCCCTTGCAAAGGAGCATGAGAATTCTCTCTCCTCTGAGCCCATAGTGACTTGTTTGCCTGAATGAGAAAGGGGCATGTCTGAAGCAATATTGCATGTTAGATGAGCCCCACTCAGAAAACAGTCACAGCCAGGGTTCTGTTTATGCAGGTGCCATTAGGTGGACTTACTATCACAGCCAGAAGTTAGCTAGCTAGCCAGGTGCACTGCACATGCGAGTGAGGATTTTTGCATTTTTAAAAAGTGTAAAGAAGCTAACTGCTGACATGAAAATTGTGTCCCCCAAACATAGGTTCTATTGTGTCATTTTCCCAAAGGGACTCTATATTCACTTACTACAGTATACTGAGCCACTCTACCCATTGTTGCTATTGAGTACCAAGTCCATTAACAAAGATTTTTATGGCCTGGAGTCGTTGTTTTTAATTTTGCCTTTCCTGTAAGGATTGGCATTTTAAGTCTACTGTGAAAGTTAATTTAATGACAGTAATAGATAGCATCTATGAAATATGGAATACATTTACCTAGATATGTTAGTGTGGACATCCACATATCAGAAGACTGTATGACAAAAAGTTTCAAATTATCTGTGTTAAATATCTGGTGAGACAATGGCTGTGAATTCCCTTTATATCCTCTAGAGTGCCACTACAGCAAGATAGCATTTCTAACAATTATTTTTTGAACCTTACATATTTTGAATATATTATTGGGGCTGACAATTTTATGTATGTATGACAAATTTATGTAATGTGTGGCTCTGAAGTGAAGGTGTGATCAGAGGTTAAGTGATAAGCTGACATGGCAAATGCTAGGTACTTACATTCAGTCTGCATGAAGAAAGAGGGTATGGAAATCTAGAAGGTATTGTGAGGTTTTCTGCAAGGTACAGAACCCTTTCTCTTTCTAGCCCTTTCAAATTCACTTTTCCTCTTATTCAAGTTGTTCAACAATTGCTTACTGTTTTTCTTTTCTATTTGACTTATTGTCTTGTTTTCACCGTGAGCTTGTAAATGATGAATAAAAAGCATGAGCAGATAAACTTACCAGAAGCTTCCATCACTGAGCAGATTTGGGGTGTGGTTCACTTGCTTTTATGTAATTTTTGCTCTCTTTGGAGGCCAGCCTGGTTCCCCTGAGAACTTGCGGCTACTGTTATTCTAAGTAATTTCTTAGTTCAGGTTCCAGCAATACACATGTGTGGGGCTTTAAAAAAAATCCTTCTTGTGCCTGAACCTCTACCATTACACCTCAAAGTTCTGGGCATCAAGAGCAGTAGACAGGACTTGAGACAGCTCAATATTTTTCTTATCTGGAAGATCTCACATTACACGCTAATAGGAAAGTAGAAGATTTAGAGTCAGAACATGACATATGGGTCTTCAAACATCTGTAGAGGTCACAGAATAGAAGTTGGCAGAATGCACTTGGACCAGGTCCAATCATGTTCGGTTACTGGTGGTGCTAGAAACAATTTGGTGAATCATGAACTTGCCACTACCAAGCAGTTCCGTGGCTCTGACCCTAAGGAAGGTGTAACAGTGGAACTTTAGTGGGTTATATAGAGGGAAAGATAGAAAAAATATGTATGGGAATGTAGGAAATGACCTTGTCAATGTCCTTGTCATTGCCCACCCCAAGCCCCTCCGCAGTGTTTAAACACTTTCTTTTGTTTAGCTGTTCACATTTGTAGACTAGAATTTATGTGTGTTTCAGTGACTCTATGACTCTTAAGGTTTTCTCAAAATTGACTTCATGAAAAATCTGTTACCTCTTTCTGCCATCACAGGCAGGGTTACTTAGTAGGTACTCAAAACATTTTCATTCTAGTAATTAATGAAAGCATCTGTCAAGATGAAAACAAATATTTCTGAATTATATTCATTTTGTTGGCCTTTCACCTTTGGTATGTCTAAATTTCTTTTCTCCCTTGAAAGATCGTTCTTAAGCAATATTATTGCTATTTCTAATTTTAAATTAGCCACCTCCTATATTAACAGAGAAAATGTTAACGGATTGCCTGACACAAATCTTGACACGAGGTAGGCAGGCACTGTTAGAATGAAAGTTTGTTGACACTCATGTGACTTCTACTGATAGGTTCAATTTCATTAAATAAAGCAAACAAAAAAACGCTCCTGATTATGGCATCTAGAAGCTGTAATGCAAAGGAACTGTAGAGATACTGATTATATTTATACGACATTGAAAAAAAGATGAAAAGGAAGAAAAATCAAGAAAAGGAAGGTAGGAAAGAAAAATTGTTTCAGCCTCCTATTGGTTAAAATTCCACCTCATTTTGGACAAAATATTGTCCTTCATTATTCTTTTTGTTTAAATTTATTCTTTAATTGGAGGAAAATTGCTTTGTAATGTTTTGTTGGCTTCTGCCATATAAAATGCAAATCGGCCATAATTATACATATATATGCCCTCCCTCTTGAACCTCCCTCCCCTCCCTCTATCCCACCCCTCCAGGTCATCACAGAGCATTATTCTTTTCCGACATTTAAAAAATGTGATAAAATACACATAACATAGAATTTACCATTTTACCCTTTTTAAAGTGTAGAATATAGTACATTCACAATGTTGTACAATAGTCATCACTCTCTAGTTCCAGGACATTTTTATCATCCGAAAAGGAAACCCGTACCTATGAAGCTCACTTTCCATTTTCTTTTCTCAGTCCCTAGTAATCATGCATCTGCTTTCTATTTCTATGGATTTATCTACTGTGTATATGTGATGTAACTGGAATCATATTGTATGGGAAATTAAATAATTTATATATAACATGTATAGTATATATAATATATATATAATTTATATATAATGTTGCTGTTTCTAAGTTGCTTCAGTTGTGTCCTATAATTTCCCATATTATCTGATTCCAGCCACAAATTTTCCCATATTATATGATATATATTTTTATGGGAAATTTTATATATATATATGTAATTTCCCATGTTGTCTGTGTGTGCATAGGAGTGGAATTTCTGGGGTCATATGGCAACTCTATTAAAAGCTTATTGTGGAACCACCACAGTGTTTTCCAAGGCAGCTGGATCATTTTACATTCCAGCAATGTTTGAGGGTTCCAAATCCTCTGCATCCACATCCACACTTATTCTTTTCCATTTTTAAAAAATTGTAGCCATCCTAGTGCATGTAATTCTTCCTTACACTAAATGTTCTCCTATATACTCACATAAGAAGTGTGTATTATTGTAAAGGCACACATGAGATAGTTTGGTTGGCCCTTTGTATCTGCAGGTTCCAAATTCTTGGATTCAACAAAGTGTGGATTTGCAATATGTTTTTAAAAAAATCCAGAAAGTTCCCAAAAGCAAAATTTGAATTTGCTGTGCTCTGGCAACTACTTACATAGAATTTACATTGTATTTACAAGTATTTACATAGCATTTGCATTGTATTAGGTATTATAAGGAATCTAGAGATTATTGAAAGTAGACTAGAGGATGTGCGTAGGTTATATGCAAATACAACACCGTTTTCTATAAGGGACTTGAGCATCTTGGATTTTGTTATCCTTGGGGTTCCTGGAACCAGTTAGCCCTGCTGATATCAAGGAATGACCATATGTACCATCAGTGCTGGCTGAGGGCCAAATGGTGAAGGTGGCACTGTTTGGCCTTCATGCCTCTACATCCCCGTTGTGAATAAAATTTTTTTTTAAGAGCCAGGGAGTACACAGTGGCTTGCCATGAGGGACTATCATACACAGTGGTCATGAGCTCATGTTTGTTGACTGGATAAATGAGTGATGCCCAGTATGAATAAGGCTCACACCACAAAGCATGGAAAGGAATCTTCATCAACTGTCAGGAGAGCAGTCAGTCAGTCATTGAATAAAAATTGGCCAAATGCTTACTTTGTGTCAGGTACTGGGCAAGGAACTGCTGGTTGAATTGGGGCTGGATCTTCCCCTCAAGGAGCTTGTGTTAGCGTGTTTCTACAAGCAGTCATGCTTGCGTTATGGGGGTCCATGTTATTCTCTGATAGGGCTGCCTTGTGACTTGTGGTGAACACATGTTCAGTGGCTGGCCAGGTATACAAATATAGTCTGTGCCCCTGGAAAAAACAAAATTAACTCAGCGATACTGTGAACCTGTGACTCATACACCAACACTTTGACTGCCATTTCTCACACCCAAGACCTGTACTATCCAATGCAGTACCTGTATGTGGCATTTGAGCCCTGAAATGTGGATAGAGCAAATGAAGAACTGAACTTTGAATTATAATTAATTAAAACATTTTCAATTATAAAACACAGTGTTATCAACCATAGTCACCATGTTTTACATTAGATCCTCAGACCTTATTTATGTTATAGCTGAAAGTTTGTACCCTTTTACCTCTCCCTATTTCCCCATCCCCAGCCCCTGACAACCATTCTTCTGCTCTGTTTTTATGAGTTTGACTTTTTATTTAGATTCCACATATAAGTGATAGCATGCAGCATTTGTCTTTCTGGCTTATTAGCATCATGCCCTCAGGGTCCATCTACGTTGTCACAAATGGCAGGATTTCCCTTTTTCTCAGGGCAGAACAATATTCCATTATTATATAAACCACATTGTCTTCATCCATTCCTCTATACACAGACACTTAGGTTGTTTCCCTCCCTTGGCTATTGTGAATAAGGCTGCCATGAACATAGGAGTGAGATATCTCTTCAATATCCTGTTCTCATTTTCATGCAAGTAATTCTGATTCATTTAAATTTTAAAACTGGTATTTGATTCAGTTAGTGGAAAACTTTTAAATATATTTAGAACAATTTGGGAACATGACTCTCTTTTGTCAACTGTAAATGTTATGAAATGTAAATATAGGTCAAATATTTCCAATGAACAGTTAGTATCTGAATTGGGGTATGTAGGTTTCCCAGGTGGTGCTAGTGGTAAAGAATCTGCCTGCCAATGCAGGAGACACCAGAGATGCAGGTTTGATCCCTTGGTTGGGAAGATCCCCTGGAGAAGGAAATGACAACCCACTCCAGTATTCTTACCTAGAGAATCCCATGGACATAGTAGCCTTGGTGAGCTGCATTCCATGGGGCTGCAAAGCATCGGACACAACTGGCCGACTGAGCACACGATAAAAAAACACATCAGGTTTCAGAGACTTAGTGTGAAAAAAGAATGGAAATGGTCTCCTTAATAATTGTTATACATATTACACTTGAAATGATAATATCACCGATTCAATGGATATGAACTTGGGCAAACTCCAAGAGATGGTAAGGGACAAGGAGGACTGGCATGTTGCAGTCCATGGGGTCACAAAGAGTTGGATACTACTTGGCAACTGAACAACAACAACACCATTAAGTTAAAGAAAAAACAAATTTATTTTTTTCTATTTCCTTTTCATTTTAAAAATCTGGCTACTAGAATATTTAAGATTACTTCTGTGACTCACACTGAGTTTCTAGTGGACAGTACTGCTTTAGAAGAACACTAGGGTCATCTAATCCTATTTAATGCAAGTGTATCTGGAGTAAAGCTCCCCTGTGGAATTCTACCTTCTTCCATTGTAACTCCAAGGATACCATCACTTTACCAAGCTTCTCAAAATGACAAAGTAGTGAAGCTATGTCTGGGGCTGTTTCAGAGCCAGCTCTCTAAAGGCATCCTCACCTTCACCCTTTCAGCCCATGCCCAGGCTTATTTGTAGGTCCAATGTGCTCAAATCAAGCCCCCACCCACCCCCACCAACCAGGTTCTACTTTGGTGATGAAGGCATCCAGTAGAGTAATTCACTGAAATCAAGGTCCTCCCACCCCAGGTTCTACTTTGGTGATGAAGCCATTCAGTAGAGCAATTCACTCAAATCAAGCTCCCCCCCACCCCAACTTCCCAGGTTCTACTTTGGTGACAAAGCCATCGGTAGAGTAATTCACACTAAAATGATCTTAGTTGAATGTGTTGTTTCTCACATACTTGCATTTAAAAAATGTTGCCATACTGTGACCTCTAAATTTGAGAGCTACTCTGTCAAGGGGACCTTTTTGACTAATTTCCTAGTTATAATCAAAACAAACAAAATCCCAGGTCTTCCTCAAGATTCTTTCCCTGTCTCTACCTCCTGCCCCATGAGATACTAGCCATTGGTAGATAAATGATCCTTTGCTTTAGATAAATTTATCTTTTTCATATTGATAAGTGGGATATTTATGGCTACTCAGAGGCAAGATGTAGAACAAATTAATGTGCCTTTAATTTCTTTCTCTGTTTTAGAAATGATACTGATGAGCAGTTTCCCTTTCATGAGACTGCCAGCTCCTCTAGGGTTGGCTGCCTAGAACTGAAAATACCAAATAAGTATTCAGTCAATGCATTTGACTTTATTTTTTATGAGCTCATTTATATAAAAAAATGCATCTAATCTCAGTGGAGCAAAACCCGTTAGCATGAAGAATTCAGGGGAAGGTGATGGTCCATTCTTAACTCTTTCCAAGGTGATTTATGGCTGAAAAACTGGATGACTGTTTAAAGTATAACCTACAGCATGAACTTTGTCTCCAGGTTTTATTAGGGAATATGTGATCGTAGGTATGATGGAATGGACAGCGTCCTTCCCAATGTAGGATAAATGTGTATTATGTATGTGAATTTCTCTCAGTTCCTTAAAATTCTTTCTTTTGATGGAAGACTGATTTTTTGTATTTTTCTTTGAGAGTTGACAGAGAGTGACAGAATTTATGTTTCTCTTCTTGGAGCTGACCTGGAGAAGCAAATGGCAACCCACTCCAGTATTCTTGCCTGGAGAATCCCATGGACAGAGGAGCCTAGTGGGCTACAGTGCATGGGTTCAAAAAGAGTCGGACATGACCGAGCGACTTCACTTTCACTTTTTTTCACTTCTTGGAGCTGAAGTGGGGGGACCCCTTTGAATTGCAAAAGCAGGAAGAGCCTTAGGACTTTGTGGTTATATTGTACCTGTCAAGAATACACGGGTGTGATTTGGGAGCACCCCTGGGAATATGTATTTTAGTACCCCACTGCCAGTGGAGAACTTGAGACAGAATAGGGTTAAGCGTTTCCCAGTGTTCCACAGTAAATTGGCAGTTGAATTGGGATTAGAATCTAGGTCTCCAAGCCTTGGGGACTTCTCCATTAGCTCAGATCATGTACGGCTCAGCAGTTTCTTTCACAAGATCCTCCTGACATGACACATGCCATCAGTCTTATTTTATAACAGATGTTTTGAGGGTGGAGCAGATGGTCTCTTCCCTTCACCCTCCCAGCCCTTGACTCCAGAGAGTCGGATCATGTCAGAGATGGTGCTCACAGCCCTCTTTCCCCAGAGATCCACCTCCCCTTCTGCTCATCATTTTCCATGTGTTCATCTTTCCCATGCTCAGGAAAACACTGTTCTCACTGTTCCTTTTTCTTTTGAGGCTGTGTAGTTCTCCTTGAAGCTTTTTCTGTCATGCGTGTTCTTGTCCTGACTCTTCTTGAATTTTTCATAGTCTAGGCAGTGGGGAGATCACTGCCCTCTCAGACCCGGGACTCCACATCCTATCATGTCTCTTGATGTCATGGGTGACGTGTGACACGCTGCTTTCTTCCTTCATGGACTAACTTTGGGCCTGTGGAAGACCCCTGTGAATACCACTTGGGAAACCTCTCTCCTAAAGTGCTTTGAAGTTCAGAGAAAAACACCAAGGCTTCACTGACAAGTTCCTGATGGTCCATTGAATGTTTCTGCCATTGTTTACATGGGGGGGGCTTACTCTCTACGGTACCACTTTTGTTCGTGAATGTCATTCTTCCTACATTCTTCATCTTGAACATCTTAAAATGACCTAATGACATAATTTCTTTTCTTTTTTTTGCTAACCAGTGAAGCTTACTTTGTCTTGAGGGAAACTGGATGTATATGTGTGTGTTTGTGTGTGTGTGCCTGCATGTTTGTGTGTTCATGCCTGTCCACTCATTTCAGGGGATTGTGTTTACTTATAGAGACCATGACTCTGGAGATGCTTTTAGTGCCTATCTTGATGCTTACAAGACATGTGACTTTGGGAAGGTCCTTTTACTTCTTTCCTATGTAGACAGTCAGGACTTTGTGTTGTGGGGGAGCAATAGAAGAAACAAGCTGTATTAGGAAACCCATGCATGACAAAAAGAGGAAAAAAGATTCCTCACTGGTGAGCCATGGTCTTCAGTAAGGAACTACTACTCACTCCCCGTCCCCCTGCCTCAAAGCGGGCAGTCCTGAGTGGATGGAGAAGCTAGGTTACATGTGAACTTGTTTCATTCTGAAAACTCTTAGAGAAACTAGTCAGGCTTTCTTTCAATACTATAGACATAATATCTCATTTACATTTTAATGCAAGCAGTGGTTGGAAATGATGCTGTTTGCCTCTGACCATAACCAGACTCATTCAGTTTTTAAAATTTTTTGCTGTGTTATTACGAACAGAACAACCTTATAATTAATCCCAATGTACTTTCCTGTGTTGGGCTGAGTGGATATAATCAGAGTCGAGATGTTGAATTATAAACCAAAAGATCCTCATTTTCCTGGTGAATCTATCAGGAAGCCCTCGTGTGCCCCTTTGTCTTTTATCTGCAGTCAGTAATGGGCGTTGTTTCCACTCCCTTCTGTCCTAACTGGGGATTCAGTTGCCTTTTACTCTCTGCTTATCTTTGTTTGAGGAAGTACAGAATGCAGATGGAAAGGGCTGATTCTCCTTGGACATAACCTTGAAGTTGGACCCTAGAGGGTCCTAGGAATTTTCTAATTATTTATTCCAGCGTTAGTATGTTTTATGATCTCCCTGGGCTTTTCTCTGCTCATACTATCTCTGGTTAGGAGATTGGATCAAGTGACCTCTCATTAAGTGAATACTATTGCCCTTGGTTTCTTAATTTGGCCACTGGCCAGTATCTGTTCCTTTCTACCTTTAGGTCTAAAGTGTGTCACCTTTGGGTCTGAAGCTGTTGCTGGGATTATTTCAAGTCAGAAAGGTTTGTTTAAAACAATTGAAAGAATCCATCGTTTTTAAAGACTTCATATTATTTGGTCATTCCTTCATACTCGTTTCAAAGTCTTTTTATAAAAAATCCTATATAATGGCTGGGAAACCTTGTGGGAATGCTGGCTCTCCTGAATGTACAGCCACCTTGAAATATATTGATTTTTTAAAAATTTTATTTATTTATTTTAATTGGAGGGTAATCACTTTACCATATTGTGATGGTTTTTGCCATATGTCAACATGAAGTGGCCATAGGCATTCATTTGTCCCCTCCAGGTTGTCACAGAGCACCAGCTTTGGTTGTTTTGTGGAAATATACTGATTTTTTATTTTTGTATGATCTTAAGAACTAGAGGATATTTTGTGATATCATTGAAGCCAGATTCTGCTTTTGAGACCTCTTCTTAAATTCTCCATGATAGATAGTTGCTCTCCGAGGGTAGACAATTCTCTAAGAACATTTGAGAGCATATTCCAGTGTCTGGGTAGTTGAGAAGTGGAGACTCCTCAGATCTTGTTGTGGTGCACTAGAAAATAAACCAGATTCTCACTATTTCTTTGAGTTAACAAAACAACAGCCAGTCATCTACTCACAGAGCCTCAGCTGTGAGGATTGTGACATCGCTCACTAGAGTTGATTCAGCTGCTCTAGCAGACTCAGAAGCTGTGCTCTTCCTCCCTTGGTGCTCTGGGCTCCGCTGAAGAGATCAGCCTTCCTAGTTATTTACAACGTCGTGGTAACAGGTCGTAACACCTAGCATCAGCTTGTGAGCTCAAGTTCATGAGAGTCTTATTATCCTACATAAGGACATACCAGGAATTTGAGTCCTTACAAGCACCAGAAGGGCCACATAATGTTGCTGTCCTGCCAAAATCGACTCCTGTGGAATGTATCTGGTGTGCAATTTTCCAATGGTGCTCCAGGGACTCTCTACTCCATTACTTCCTTTGGCACCTTCTCATATCATTACTGACTTGGGCCATGCCTCAGTGCTCCCAGAAAGAAGGCTTAGAATTGGTTTCCATGTACTAGGCTGCTTCGGGGGCAATTTTAATACTTTAGAAGATTTTCCTTTTGGTCCTTTGTTAAGTCCCACAACTTTCAATTTTCTGCGTGTTACCCTGAAAAGACAACTTGCGTGAGCATTGCCATTGCTGATGTTGTGGTGGGAATAAAGATGTGGCTGTCCTCAACTTGGCCATGGATCCCAAACTTGGGGCTGACCTACCTCTCAAGCCACACCTCTCCTCACTTTTTTTTTAACTTTTTTATTTTTATTTTTTATAAATTTATTTATTTTAGTTGGGGGCTAATTACTTTACAATATTGTAGTGGTTTTTGCCATACATTGACATGAATCAGCCATGGGTTTACATGTGTTCCCCATCCTGAACCCCCCTTCCACCTCTCTCCCCATCCCATCCCTCTGGGTCATCCCATTGCCCCAGCCCTGAGCATTTGTCTCATGCATAAAACCTGGAATGGTGTTCTGTTTCACATATGATAATATACATGTTTCAATGCTATTCTCTCAGAATGTCCCACCCTCACCTTCTCCCTCAGAGTCCATAAGACTGTTCTATGCATCTGTGTCTCTTATTCTGTCTCGCATATAGGGTTATCATTACCATCTTTCCAATTCCATATATATGCATTAGTATACTGTATTGGTGTTTTTCTTTCTGGCTTACTTCACTCTGTATAATGGGCTCCAGTTTCATCCATCTCAATAGAACTGATTCAAATGTATTCTTTTTAATGGCTGAGTAATATTCCACTGTGTCTATGTACCACAGCTTCCTTATCCATTTGTCTGCTGATGGACATCTAGGTTGCTTCCATGTCCTAGCTATTGTAAACAGTGCTGCGATGAACATTGGGGTACACGTGTCTTTTTCAATTCTGGTTTCCTCAGTGTGTATGCCCAGCAATGGGATTGCTGGGTCATATGGCAGTTCTATTTCCAGTTTTTTAAGGAATCTCCACACTGTTCTCCATAGTGGCTGTACTAGTTTGCATTCCCACCAACAGTGTAAGAGGGTTCCCTTTTCTCCACACCCTCTCCAGCATTTATTGCTTGTAGACTTTTGGATAGCAGCCATTCTGACTGGTGTGAAATGGTACCACATTGTGGTTTTGATTTGCATTTATCTAATAATGAGTGATGTTGAGCATCTTTTCATGTGTGTGTTAGCCATCTGTATGTCTTCTTTGGAGAAATGTCTGTTTAGTTCTTTGGCCCATTTTTTGATTGGGTCTTTTATTTTTCTGGAATTGAGCTGCAGGAGTTGCTTGTATATTTTTGAGATTAATTGTTTGTCTGTTGCTTCATTTGCTATTATTTTCTCCCATTCTGAAGGCTGTCTTTTCACCTTGCTTAACACTTTCTTCATTAGGGATATTCTCATCATAGGCCTTCATACCTGTTGGTTTCCTATTTCCTAGTTTTTGAACTGCTTTCCTTTTTATTACTTGACAGTCTCATTTGCCTGGTTAGCTCCACTGTCCCCGCTTATGTGCCACCTCCTCAAGGCTGCATTTCTCAACACCAGAGATTATGTCAGGACTTCCTGGACCATGTATGTCCTTGGGAGGCCTTGTCTGAGAGGGCAGTTATAGCTTTACTTGCATTATCACTTCATATGTTGAGGAATGGAGAGCAACGAAGCTTCCCCCAAAGTTGGATGCTGGGCTGGGCAAAGGGATGTGATTTTGTGTAGCTCATGCTAATACACGTGTACTTCTGAAAGATTCTTGGGTCACTAAAGACACTTGCTCCTTGGAAGAAAAGATATGACAAACCTAGACAGCATATTAAAAAGCAGAGACATCATATTGCCAACAAAGGTCCGTGTAGTCAAAGCTATGGTTTTTCCAGTAGTCATGTATGAATATGAGATTTGAACCATAAAGGAGGTTGAGTGCTGAAGAACTGATGCCTTCGAACTGTGGTGCTGGAGAAGACTCCTGAGAGTCACCTGGATTGCGAGGAGATCAAACCAGCCAATCCTAAAGGAAATCAACCCTGAATATTCATTGGAAGGACTGATGCTGAAGCTGAACTCCCAATACTTTGTCCACCTGATGTGAAGAGCCATTTCAGTGGAAAAGACTCTGATGCTGGGAAAGATTGAGAGTAGGAGGAGAAGGGGATGACAGAGGATGAGACGGTTGGATGGCATCACCAACTCAATAGACATGAGTTTGAGAAAACACCAGGAGATAGTGAAGGACAGGGAAACCTGGCGTGCTGTAGTCCATGGGATCACAGAGTTAGACATGCCTTTGCGATTGAACAATAAAACCAACATTAAGTCTAGGAATGCCAACAGACTGTGAGGGTCTGTTGTATGATTTTAATCTGGATGGCATGTCGAGGAACATTTGATACGTTTTGTTTCAAGTTAAATCGGTGATTATCAAACACCCATGTGCAGTTCTGTGCTAGGTATGTTGAAATAGAAACAAATATATAAGACATGGGTCCTGCCTTGTGCACTGCTTGTGTTAGTTTTGTGATTTGGTTGAGATGAGACAGACAACACACTCAAAAAATTAATGACTAGTGTAGGCTGTTTACTTTCATAGCACTTTGAGTTTTTCCTTCATAACACTCTTTCAGTTTGCTACTATGGAGAGCAGAATTCTACGGTGGTCCCCATGCTCCCCACCTCCTGGTGATAAGACTTTCAAATATTATTCTCTCCTTGAATATGGGCATGGTTTATGACTTGCTTCTTACCAATAGAATATAGAAAAGGAGATGGTTTGTCTCTGATTACATGTCTATGATTGCATAGTCCAGCATGTCTTGCTAGAGTCTCTCTTTGTGTTGTTGGCTTCGAGGAACCAAGCTACCATGAATCCTATGGCCAGGTGCAAAGAAATTAATTTTGTCAGCAACCTGAGGGACCTTGAAAGTAGATCCTTCCTCCCTGGAGCTTTTAGATGAGATCCCAGCCCTGGTCAGCACCTTGCTTGTGACCTTGTGAGAGACTCTCAGCAGAGGGCCCGGGGAGCTGTGCCCAGACTCTTGATCCATAGAAATTGCGAGATAAGTGTGTGTTGTTTTAAGCCTCTAAGTTTGTGGTAATTTGTTACATAGCATAGAAAAGTAATACAGCTATTGAATACTTATTTGCACAATTACACTCCAATGTTTATCTCATATTTTACGAGTCCTTTGTGGAAAGGAACATGTCTCTCTCTTTTACTGCTTTATCCTCTGTGCATACTATAATCCCAGATAGAGTTACCATTAAGTAAATACTGGTTGAATGAATGCACTTATGAATATGTGAACGAATGAGCTGAAGCATCAGGCTTACTTCTGTGCATGGAGAGACACATTTAGCCAATTTTTGGATCTTCATTTGAAGGTTGGAAGATGCTGGATGTAAGGAAGAGTGTGTGTGTGGTGGTGGTGGTGATGGGGTTAATGATTATAGCTGCCCTTTTAGGATTATTCTCTGAGGTGGTAGTAAATTCCATGTCACTTGAGGTACTTAGTAAGAGAAGGGAAACCACGTTTTAAGGCTGTTCTAAAGGGGATAACTTTACTTAAGTGACTTACTGTCCAGTTGGGGAAGAAGACATATATGGAAAGAAGATAAATATCAGTAAGATGTTATACTGAATGTCAAATGATATGCAGACAGCAACTCAAATCTGAAATACTTTAGAGGGTGACATGGCCTGTAAGACTGAGCAATTTGTGGAATAGTTTGTGGAAGAGACTGTGTTTGAAAGAAGAATAGGCCTCAGATATGTGAATCCAATGGGTGGTGGGGGGAATTTCATCCAAGAGTAAGAATGTGTGTAAAAGGTCAAAGGTGAGCACACTCTAACATCGTATAACTAGGTCCACCTGGCCATGTCCTGTTTAAAACCATTATAGGCTGTATTTTCTGATTGCGAACCCTTTCTCCAGAATGCTTGGCGGGTGCCCCCCTTCTTTCCACTCAGATATCCCAGCTTCTCTGGGCCTAAAAGTGCATAGACTACCAGAACCTATTGGTAGCTATGTGGGTTTCTTTTTCAATTATGAATGAGATTATACTTCAGCTGAAAACACAGTCATTAGTCATGTGCTTTTCCAGCCACAACAGTGAATGAATGTGAGATTTGAACACATTTCTTAGCTCCCCGATTTTTTAATTTCTGCTACAAAATGGTGATGCGTCTTGGTTTCTCACTGAAACCTTAGGGTGCCGAGTATTAACTAAGGAGAAATAGCAGTAACTGCATGCTCTCGGTTGACTCTATTACCAAAGATGTCATCAACAGGCATGATTCCCATGCCTTCATTCTTATCCACCATGGTGGGTGTTTTAGAGAGCTGGGATGCCAGGGAAAGAATTGCTGGAGGCTGGTGAGGAAGTATTCTTTTCAGATGGAAAAAAGAGTTCCCTATTTCAGAGTGATTTCTTGTCTTTTAATATTGGGTTAGTTACTGGTTTATGGAGGAGCTTCTGACAACACCGAGGCCTAGAATTCTCTTTACAGAATGGTTACCAGCAGCCTGAACTTGTTCTCTACCCTACCCCTAGGAAATTTGATCCCCAAAGGACCATCCTCATACTTCTCCAAAGCGAAACACATATGTCATTCTATGTTGCCAGAGCATTTTAAAGTAAAACAATGTGATTTAAGATCACCTGTCTGGGAAAATATCTATTTGGTTAACAGCCAAATTCTTCTTAATTCATGGTCTTTCCCATTGATTAGAAATTTGGAACTGTCTTCTTGTGCGGTGGCAAGGGGCTGTGTCTGGGAGCACAGATGAGTGGTCTTTGTCCAGAAACTTTCTCCATTAACTTCCTTTGGCTTTTACCTAGATCTTGTTGACCCCATAATATAGTTTATATTGGTTTTCATATTTCTATCCTTGAAGTCAAGCATTCCTTGTACTATTTTAACTTAGATGTGATAGACTGTCTTAATGTATCATGAGCTTATTTTTTTATGCAGTAGGTTTCAATCTAGAAAGAAAAAAAAATAATTGAGGATCAGTAAGTAAATAGGGATATTACCACTAAGGGCAAATAGGGAGGTCTGTGTGAGCAATACAGAACAAAGAGATGTGTATAGGTGGCAAGAAGGCAAGAGTGCAGTCTATTGTTTGGGTTAAGCTAAACAAGCTTGATCTAGCAACACTTAGACTGGAAAATATATGCCCCCTACTAGGTCAAGCATGATTCTTCAATGATGAAACACCATTCTTTAGAATGGAAATGTTATTCTATCTCTGGCATCTATCACTGTGCCTGGAACACAATAGAGGTTAAGAAAATATTCAAAGAAATAATGAATGAGTTAGTCTTTCAATTTATTTGTAGCTCTGGCTGTGACTTTAACTTCAGTCTTGAAAGTACTTTAGATCAAAAGGATTCTTTTTACAGGAAGTGGTGACTAGAATATTCTGGCCTTTGAATCTATGAGTAATTGGTACATACTAAGTTCTTGATAAATATTTTCCAAATGTAGCTTTTAGTGAAGATTCTTACTGTTATTCAACTTCCAAGATAACCCCCCTCCCAATTTTGTTTGGTTATTCCCATGAACTTTTGTGCAAAGATCAAGTTATTTTACCCCAAAGAGAGAAAATCTCTCTGTGTATGTGGTATAGAGTATACCATGGATTGGGCTGGCACTCCCACTCCAATGATAAAATGAATGCACATACAAATTATGCAGAATTAAAACTGGGGTGGGTCAGGATGCTGGTGAGTTAAAAATAGTGGTCGTGGCCAAAAGAAAAGAGATGAGTGGAGAAATATTCTCTTTGTTGGAAAATATGGGTAGTATAAATACCATCTCATGAATAAAAATCATATCCTTCAAGATGCTCTTTATATACATACCTGTCTTTACCAGTTATATGAGTGGGCAGTGATGAATGTCAGTCATGGGTGATTTGAACTTGGACTTGCATCATGCCAGTGGCTTGTAACAAGAAAGTAATGCAAAAAGTCAACATCCATTGTTAGACAAATTTAGGAAATAAGTTCTTAGTGCAATTATAATGTAGTTAAGAAGGATAGTCTTGGATTTTCTTGTAGTATCTGTGCTGGAAAGGCAATGGCCACCTTCATGCCACTCATACTCATTGAAAAACACCAACCATTGTTGACCTAGAGCAGATTTTCTCAAAATGTGATTCTGCATTGGAACCACTGGCAAACATGTTAAAAATGCAGATCCCTTTAGAGAGAGAATTAGAGAAAACAATGTACACTTAAAAAATCAATGAAGATGGTCAATTTTATGCTGTTTCTTAAACCACAATTTTTATTGAAAAAAAGAAAACCCAAGAACCCTATTGCCATCCTGCCTACCCAAGCCTCTGGGGCAGTGGCACTGGGAATGTA
Organism: Okapia johnstoni; assembly: GCA_024291935.2. Lineage (NCBI taxonomy): Eukaryota > Metazoa > Chordata > Mammalia > Artiodactyla > Giraffidae > Okapia > Okapia johnstoni. The sequence goes on from CM044305.1 coordinate 111,110,166, forward strand.
CATTTAAACAAGCTCTCTGGTGGGATTTCCCTCAAGGTCCAGTGGTTAAGACGCTGTACTGCCAACAAGCATAGGTTCGATCCCTGGTTGGGGAACTAAGATCCCACATGCTGTGCTGCGCAGCCAAATGATTAAAAAAAAAAAGCTCCCTGGTTATTTCCAGGGACACACCAACTTCTGAGAAAAACTAAGCTTGGCCTTTTCAATTCACAGGGTTCTTTCCACTTGCATTTTCTCATTTGATACACCAGCTCTGTAGATGCCTGTTATTGTAATCACTATTTTGCTAATACGGAGGGTCAGAGAAGCTAAGTGAGTTGCCTCAGGTCCCCGAGTGGTGGAGCTGGGGTTCACCTGGCATCACACTCATCTTCCCTCAGTGTATATTTCAGCTTGCGATGCCTGCATGCCTAAGTTTCATTTTGGACATAGAAGTTAGACTTGATCTGATCGACTTCACGTGTCTGACAAGATATTGAATATCTCATAGTGGTTTTTGTTTTGATCTCTTGTGGTTACTCACATTAGCATTTTTAGAAGATGCTCATTCTTATTTATTACTGTCGCTCGCTCTGATGCACAGGTGTTTTTGGATTGTACCTGAGTTTTTCTTCTATTTGAATTGATGATCTCCATGTTTAATCACTCCGTGTACATAACTAGTGTGGTTCCCTATGTAGATTCATCTGAGGTTTCCTGTATTCTTTTCCCTCTAACTTTTAGATATAACTTTCAGTTCTGTTGATATCTCTCACAAGTAGTTACTGAATTAATTTATGTCAATCTTCTACTCACAAATCTTTAGTGACTCTTGAGTAAAATTCTACCAAATAGACTACTTAATAGAGTAGTGTCCAAATTCCTAACCTGATATGAGAGACCTCTATAATCTGCCTTCCAGATAGTTTTGTAGTTTTTTCTTTTCCACGTGCCCAACATTATGTCTAATTGCATCTGGAATATTTCTCATCTCATGAATATGCACTAGATTTTCCTACCTACCTACATTTGCTCCTAGAATCCTCAGTATTTAGAATATTCATCTCTTACAACCATATTCACTCATCTTTAGAAATCTGGTCCAATTCTGTTTCTCTGTGACTTTCTTTGCATATTACCCCCTCCTAAAGTGATTCCATATCTCGTGTATTTTACTGCATTTAATGTGTTCTAGGCATAAGATACTTTTAATCAACTGTCTCAAATTATTGCAGTTTGCATGTGTACCCAATTTTCTCTATTCAAATATAAGAACTTCAGGACATAGACCTTGAACTTACAGTCCTTAGTTGAACAGCGTTACTTTTGAACCTAATATATGTCACCCACTCTGCCATGAGGGCCACTGAGATGAAAGGCAGTTTCTGCCTTCATGGGGTTCATAGCCTAAAAGAAGAGGCAGAGAAGTAAAAAACTGTATATTTTACACAAGTATACCCCCTTGGATTCACCCTTAGAAATACCACTCTGTACATATCCTTAAACTTTAATAGAGTGGTCAGTAATTTAATTTCTTTGATAATTGATTAAATGTTTCCATAAGATCAAAAACTGCTAGTCAGAAACAACTTAGAACTTCTGAGCTGACACCAAATTTAAGTGGAAATTCACTTAAGTGGCCTCAGGTAATTGAATTCACATTTCTAAACTTGGATGTTACCTGCCAATCCCTCTTCAATAGTGAATAAACTTTTTGCACTGAAGAATAAACATAGGAGAATGACTATTTCTTATGTACCAACAGATAGCTGTGGATATGATATTGACTTATTTAGTCGGATTTTCTTCATAAACTATGATTGTGCTCACCTGTAAGCATGAAAAACAATATTATATTGGACTGGTTTTGGATGGGAGGAGGGTGGATTGGGGAAACAAGAAAAGATCAGACGTGAATACAGTTGACTTCATGAGGAAGAATTACAAACAGATAAATACAGGCTGAGACAGTCCTAGAGTGAAATTGATATCCCTCCTGTACTCATGTGTTGTTTGTTTGTTTGTTTTTTAGCACTTGTAGTGAAGCTTAACAAAACCTTTCTTAGGCCTAAGAAAACTGTCCCTGTAGACCATACACTTAAGATATGTCCGTTGATTTAGTAGTATCTGTATTCTAAGTGATGGAAAGTTTATTGTAAACTAAAAATAATGAGAAGCATGGAGTGTTTGGAGGCTTTGGTTACTGGAAATGACAATAGGTAGTGTCCTTGGGTGTTGCCCTACTATTTCTTGAAAAAGAGTGAGACTGTCATTGGGGCCCCAGGCCCTCTGGGGGAGATGGTTACCTCTATTACTGTGTATTTGTTTAGCACTCCATGCTGTCAACGCCCTTTCTTTGTTTACTTGCTGGATATGTCAGATGTATTAGTGAAATGTTTTAAGTCACAATTCATTGGTTTCTTTCCATTTTTGGCTCATGATGAATGTTAAAGGTGGAATTACTGACTGGGTCTAAGATCACACAGTATCTTTAATTACTGGAGCGCCTTGGCAAACAGAAACACTTCTGACACAAAGAAAACTGTATTTAATGATACTCCTCAGCTTGCTAAAACTCTTTTAGAGATTTTCCCAGGGAAACTGATTCTATTTTTAGGCTTCATGTTCATCCATTTAAGTTCCAGGTAAATGATGAATATATACACATGTTTATATATGTATATGTGCACACACATATGCCTCTCTTTTGTTTTGCCTGGCCCTTCAAACTCAGCTAACCCATCTGCATGCTCCATCTGGAAATTGTGGGAAAGCTTTGAAGAGTAGATATTCAGTAATCACATAGACTGGCAGTCCCCAACCATTTTGGCACCAGGGACTGGTTTTGTGGAAGACAATTTTTCCACGGACTAGGGTGGGATGGGGATGATGTCGGGAGGATTCAACTGCAGTAGGGTTTGTGCTCCTATGAGAATCTAATGCTGCCACTGATCTGGCAGGAGGCAGAACTCAGGTGGTAACGTGAGCCATGATGGGGAGCAGCTGCAAATACAGTTCAGTTCAGTTGCTCAGTTGTATCCGACTCTTTGCGACCCCATGGACGGCAGCCCACCAGGCCTCCCTGTCCATCACCAGCTCCTGGAGTTTACTCAAACTCATGTCCATTGAGTCAGTGATGCCATCCAACCATCTCATCCTCTGTTGTCCCCTTCTTCTCCCGCCTTCAATCTTTCCCAGCATCAGGGTCTTTTCAAATGAGTCAGTTCTTCCAATTAGGTGGCCAAAGTATTGGAGTTTCAGCTTCAGCATCAGTCCTTTCAATGAATATTCAGTACTGATTTCCTTTAGGATGGACTGGTTTGATCTCCTTGCAGTCCAAGTGACTCTCAAGAGTCTTCTCCAACACCACAGTTCAAAAGCATCATTTCTTTGGTGCTCAGCTTTCTTTATAGTCCAACTCTCACATCCATACATGACTACTGGAAAAACCATAGCTTTGACTAGACGGACCTTTGTTGGCACAGTACTATCTCTGATTTTTAATATTCTGTCTAGGTTGGTCATAACTTTTCTTTCAAGGAGCAAGTGTCTTTTAATTTCATGGTTGCAGTCACCATTTGCTGTGATTTTGGAGCCCCCCAAAATAAAGTCTGTCACTGTTTCCTCTGTTTCCCCATCTATTTGCCATAAAGTGATGGGACCAGATGCCATGATCTTATTTTTCTGAATGTTGGGTTTTAAGCCAACTTTTTCACTCTCCTCTTTCACTTTCATCAAGAGGCTCTTTAGTTCTTCACTTCCTGCCATAAGGGTGGTGTCATCTGTATATCTGAGGTTATTGATATTTCTCCCGGCAATCTTGATTCCAGCTTGTGCTTCATCCAGCCCAGGGTTTCTCATGATGTACTCTGCAGAGGAAGCTTCAATCACTCAATGGCTGCTCACCTCCTGCTGTGAGGTCCCGTTTGTAACAGGACATGACTGGTTCTGGTCTGTGGCTTGGGGGTTGGGGAACCCTGACCTAGGCTGTCTTCCTACCCATTCCCCATTTGATTTTGACCTTGACTCCTTTCTCCTTCATTCTATAGCTTGCCTCCTTTCCTTTCTCTGATCACCTTGGGCTTTGACATCCTTCCTTCTGGATGCTCATCTCACCTTAATATATTGTGGTTTTCACATGGTGTTTTAGCTCTTGTGAGTTCACTTAACCATAGTCTTTTTGTTACCTTATAAAAGAAACCTCCTACTCTAGCCTTGCTGGTTGAGTCACATGTTGGACGTACACATACACTGGATTACTGGTGTAAGAACATAAGAGGGGTAGGGGGTGAAAACACGGAAACAATATGGCATTTCACTTTGTGTGGGGCCTCAATCTATATTTAATCACTGATAAAATAGTTTATTGAACTGAATGACCATCTGCAATACTTCTGTCTTCCCTCCTTTAATCCTATAGTCCAAGTACCACACAGCAGTAGAATGATTCTATAACCATAGAAATCAGATACTGCCACTCACTGGAGCTGAAACCCTCCACTGGAAAATGAGATAAGAGCAATTTCTTAACTATGGCCTATGAAGCTCTATATGATGTGGTCCCTGCCTATGTCTCTACCTCATCCCTGCCCTCTCTCCACTCTGCTCACTCTGCTTCAGCCTCCATGGCCTTCTTGCTGTTCCACAAAAACACCAAACTCTCTCCTAATTGAAAGCTTTGCATCTGCTCTTTAGTCTTTCTGAAATACCCTGCCCTCTGATCTTCATACAATGGATTCCTTCTTGTCATTTAGATTTCAGGTCAGATGTCACCTCTTTGGAGAGTTTTTCAGCCACTCAACTGGTGTGTCTCCTAGTCACTGTCTACCACATCATCCTATTTTCATCATATGTTCTTCTTCATTCATATATTAAGCTGTTTACTGTCACTAGTGTTTGAATTCTATAAGAATAGGCACCTTGTCTGGCTTGTTCCTTCTGTTATGAAAGCCCAGCAACTAGAACAATGCCTGGCGTTGAGCGGGATTCAACAAATATTCCTTTTATTAATTGCTTCTCACAATGGGCCTGTAAGATAAATGACATAATCTCCATTACATAGATTAGGAAACTAAAGGTCCAAAGTGTGAAGTTATATACATGCATAGGAGGAGGTGGTGCTAGTGTTGGACTCTAGGTGTATATGATGCTATATTAGTTTTCCGTTGGTGCATTACAAATTTCTACAAACATAGCAACTTGACATGACACTCATTTATTAATTCCCAATTTCTGTAGGTCAGACATTCAGGTGTAGCTTTGTTAGATTCTCTGCTCAAGGTTTCACAAGGCTATAATCAAGGTATCATCTGGGCTGCATTCTCATCTGGAAGTTCACTTAGGGAAGGACCCACTCTCAGGCTCTGATTGTTGGCAGAATTAATTTCTTATGTCTGTAGAATACATGCCAGCTTGCTTCTGCTAATCCAGCAATGAATAGAGACAGTGTTTCTGGTCCTTCAAGTCTCTGACTTCCAGGAGGGTTGAGATCTTGCTTTAAAGGGCTCACCCGGCTAGATCAGGTCCACCTAGGATTATCTCCCTTCCAACTAACTAAAGTCAACTAATTAGGGGCCTTAGTTACATATGCAAAATTCTATCATCTCTGCCATATTCTATTGATTAAAAATAGGTTACAGGTTCTGCCCATACTCAAGAGTAGGAGATTATGCAGGGATGTGGATCAGTGGGGGTCATCTGAAAATTTTGCCTACCACATGATGCCAAAGACCATGCTCTTTCTATTATATTGTAATCTGGCTGAAAGATTGGGATCAAGATCCTTTAGAATTCTAAGATATTATAATTACATCAATAAAAATGAGAAAGAATAAATCCCAAGTGAGTGAATGGTTTGAGAAGAGCTTCCCCAAACTGTTGTGCTTGAACATATAATGCAAATCATAGGAACTGGATGGAGTATTGCTGAAGATCCAGTCTAAGAGAATGACCCTCACTTCACGGTTTGGATCACAGTTTGCTTTGCAGTAGTCCAGTCTTCCTGGCCATCTCATTTTGTCATTCGAAATGGAGCCAGTCCACTTAGAGGTAAACTCGTGTTGTCAGATGTGTGCCTTACTGAAGCAAAAAGATGGCCTCTATGAGAAGTGAGCAGATTTAACCAGGCAGCTGCAATAAAGACAGACATTTGAAATGCCTTTTTGAATTTTCTGCTTTGAAGACTAGAAAAAAGGGATGAACCGTGTCTAGAGAGTGCACCTGGATTCATTCAGTGAACTTGTACAGGGTACCTACCAGGCACCAGACCCACAGAGCCTAGGCACAGAGGCCCAGAGATGTAAGAAGAGGGTGCCTAGCTTGAGGAGCTTTCTATTGAATGGGAGAAATAGACCTGTCAGCTGAGTGGCATAAAGATGGGTGTGAGAAGAGGTTTGACACTGGGGGAGTGGCCCTGGATTGTGCTATGAGTGGCATCATTCAGGAGTAGGCCCCCAGATCACACTCAGTGATGACAGCACATGGCCTGCCTATATGCTCCTGCTAAGAATTATTTGCTAATGTAAGTAACATGGTGCCAGTGATGCCCAAGGACCCCCTGTGGAGGGTGTGGTGATGTTGGGGACTTCCTTCTATAAAGCTAATCAGTGAAAACCTGTGAAACTCCTAACGCTGCTTTTGCTTTTAATACCATTTCAATAGAAATCATGTATTCGCTCCATCCTAAATAACCAACACTGACAGTTTTATAAAATTGGGAAATTTTATAAAATTTTGGAAATAAAAGGTATACTTTATTTCTATTCATTTCTTACCCAATGAAGACCAAAAAAAGTTATCCATTTGAATTTATAATATTAAATGTCTTTCAGCATGAATGTGCCTGCTTTTATATTACTATGAAATACATGAAATTGATGGAAGGAACTGAAAGAGCACGCAAGATTCTGGTATGCCTCTTAATGCTCCCTGGGCGATTCTCATGGCAGTGCTGTGAGTGAGTGACGCTGGGCTGGGTGTTTGCGGTAGGGGTTTCAAATGACTCTAAACCTGAAACCCAAGAGGCCGATAGCTTGGGTATATGTGTCTGCATTTACAGAGGTGTGAGTGGATGGCAGCAAAGTTGAAAATGAGCTCAAGACACATAGTTCCATCACTTAAAGTAGTGTTCCACAAAGATCCCTTTTTTCTTTTTCTTAACGAGTAATTCATAATTGACAGATAACATGAAAAACTTGTAAGAAGGTCAGGATTGGGAATGTGCCAGATTCTCCCACTCCCTAGCTATTTTTTCTTGTGGATTTGGGGAAGCCACTCACTCACCTTCGGCAAATTCCTGCTTCCTCAATTCTAAAATGTGAATGATATTTGTTTTGAAGTTTCACTAAATGATTTATGTGACAGCATCAAATCCTTCTACCTTCTCCTGGCTGCCTTACAGAATGAAGGAAAAATGCACCAGACGTCCTGCAAACAGTATATGACACAAAGTGAATGGTGCCCTTAATATATCTGCATGTAGACTGATAGCAAAAAAAAAAAGAGGGATTGCTTTATAAGGGTGTGTTTGTCATCAAGATTATTTATACTGATTCTAGTTTTGTAGTTCTTGTGTTGGGGAGGCTCAGCTGTAGTTGGTTTCTGCTTTTTGTTTAGTTATTGGGATCTAGGACATCAACATGAGTCTGGTTTGTGATTAGCTAAATTATTGAGTTGGCCAAAACGTTCATGCAGGTATTTCTGGAACACGTAATGGAAAAACCCGAATGAACTTTTTGGCCAACCCAAGATATTTTCTGCTGCCTATTTTACTTTCACCTTCAGCTGTAGAATGGCATCGTGAAAACACACAGATTCTGAAACAAGTGACAGTGTGGACTCAAATCCCTGTCTCTCATTTATCCCCTGTGTGGATGACTTGAGCCATGTTGCATAACATCTCTGAGCCTCAGTTTCCACATAAGTGAAACCCAAGTAACAGTATTGTGCAGTTGTAGTAACGGATAGATGAATTAATCCATGTAATGTGCTTAGACTATTACCTGATACCTAATATTCATTTAATAAATATTAGCCATTAAGAGCTTCCTGTCCATGGGGTCGCGAAGAGTCGGACATGACTGAGCGACTTTCACTTTCACTTTGGGCTTCCCTCATAGGTCAGTTGGTAAAGAATCTGCCTGCAGTGCAGGAGACCTGGGTTCAATTCCTGGGTCGGTAAGATCCCCTGGAGAAAGAAATGGTAACCCATTCCAGTATTCTTGCCTGGAGAATCTCATGGAGAGGGGAGCCTGGAGGGCTACAGTCCATGGGGTTGCAAGAGTCAGACACGACTTAGCAACTAAACCACCACCACCACCATTGTTATTGCACCCATATTTATGTACAAGACTATCACTTGGCAATTGCTACCATTTTAGATTTGATGCTAATATTGAGAAGCATGGGCTTCGCTGGTGGCTCAGTGGTAAAGAATCCGCCTGCAATGCAGGAAACGCAGGTGATGCAGGTTCGATCCTTGGGTCAGGAAGATCCCCTGAAGAACGGAATGGCAACCCACTCCAGTATTCTTGCCTGTGAAATCCCATGGACAGAGGAGCCTGGCAGGCTACAGTCCTTGGGGTTGCAGAGTCAGACGCAACTTAGCAACTAAACAACAATTGAGAAGATGAGACTTTGAAAATTTTTTGCTATAGTGATGTTTTCATATCACCTTAGCCTTGGACAACACTCTCACTTTCTAATCTTTTCACATGTTAGTAAATATGGATTGAGTGCCTGTTCTGTGCCAGGCACCGTTCTATACCTGTGGAAAGAGGTGGGATCAGTGTAATTATCTCCATCTGAAAAAGGAGAAAGCACGTGTACCAAGAAGGTAGTGGATTTGCTTCAGGTCACACTGTTTTTAGTGGTCCAGCTGGGACTTGAGCTCAGATCTCTGGACTTTCTATCCAAAGCCCTTCAAGCCTTATCCTGCTTTTGAGGCTAGCACAATGGGTCTGGCCAGAGGCAAGCAAAGTGAGTATCAGGGATGCTCCAGTTCAGTTCAGTTCAGTTGCTCAGTCGTGTCCGACTCTTTGTGACCCCATGAATCACAGCATGCCAGGTCTCCCTGTCCATCACCAACTTCCAGAGTTTACCCAAACTCATGTCCATCGAGTCGGTGATGCCATCCAGCCATCTCATCCTCTGTCATACCCTTCTCCTCCTGCTCCTAATCCTTCCCAGCATCAGGGTCTTTTCCAATGAGTCAACTCTTCGCATGAGGTGGCCAAAGTATTGAAGTTTCACCTTCAAAATCAGTCCTTCCAATGAACACCTAGGACTGATCTCCTTTAGGATGGACTGGTTGGATCTCCTTGCAGTCCAAGGGACTCTCAAGAGTCTTCTCCAACACCATAGTTCAAAAGCATCAATTCTTCGGCACTCAGCTTTCTTCACAGTCCAACTCTCACATCCATACATGACTACTGGAAAAAACGTAGCCTTGACTAGACGGAAACTTGTTGGCACAGTACTCTCTCTGCTTTTTAACTTGCTATCTAGGTTGGTCATAACTTTCCTTCCCAAGGAGGAGTAAGTGTCTTTTAATTTCATGGCTGCAATCACCATCTGCAGTGATTTTGGAGCCCCCAAAATATAAAGTCTGACACTGTTTCTACTGTTTCCCCCATCTATTTCCCGTGAAGTGATGGGACCAGATGCCATGATCTTAGTTTTCTGAATGGTGAGCTTTAAGCCAAACTTTTTCACTCTCCTCTCTCACTTTCATCAAGAGGCTTTTTAGTTCCTCTTCCATTTCTGCCATAAGGGTGGTGTCATCTGCATATCTGAGGTTATTGATATTTCTCCCAGCAATCTTGATTCCAGCTTGTGTTTCTTCCAGCCCAGTGTTTCTCATGATGTACTCTGCATATAATTTAAATAAGCAGGTTGACAATATACAGCCTTGACGTACTGCTTTTCCTATTTGGAACCAGTCTGTTGTTCCATGTCCAGTTCTAACTGTTGCTTCCTGACCTGCATACAGGTTTCTCAAGAGGCACGTCAGGTGGTCTGGTATTCCCATCTCTTTCAGAATTTTCGACAGTTTATTGTGATCCACACAGTCAAAGGCTTTGGCATAGTCAATAAAGCAGAAATAGATGTTTTTCTGGAACTCTCATGCTTTTTCAATAATCCAGCGGATGTTGGCAATTTGATCTCTGGTTCCTCTGCCTTTTCTAAAACCAGCTTGAACATATGGAAGTTCATGGTTCGCGTACTGCTGAAGCCTGGCTTGGAGAATTTTGAGCATTACTTTACTAGCGTGTGAGATGAGTGCAATTGTGCGGTAGTTTGAGCATTCTTTGGCATTGCCTTTCTTTGGGATTGGAATGAAAACTGACCTTTTCCAGTCCTATGGCCATCTGTTGATGTTTTCCAAATTTGCTGGCCTATTGAGTGCACAGCACTTTCAAAGCATCATATTTAAGGATTTGAAATAGCTCAACTGGAATTCCATCACCCATCCACTAGCTTTTGTTCGTTAGTGAATGCCTTTCCCTAAGGCCCACTTGACTTCACATTCCCAGGATGTCTGGCTCTAGTGGTGAGTGATCACACCATCGTGATTATCTGGGTCATGAAGACCTTTTTTGTACAGTTCTTCTGTGATATTCTTGCCACCTCTTCTTAATATCTTCTGCTTCTCTTAGGTCCATACCATTTCTGTCCTTTATCAAGCCCATCTTTGAATAGAGTTTTGCCAAGAGCATGCACTGGTCATAGCAAACACCCTCTTCCACCAACACAAGGGATGGTCTTAGGGGACTGCTAATAAAGAAGGCTAGGAGCCACAAAGAGCTAGAGGAGAGTCACAAATGTAAAGTCCGGGGAGAGAGTAGAGTTCAGAGGAGCCAGGAGCAGTCAGGTGCCTGGCGCCCAATAGGGGGATGGTTGCAAGGTGAAGCGGAGGACTTTTATGGATGGCCTGGCTGACGTGTGTGGGCTTTCTGTCTCAGTGGCAGCTTTTGTCCTGAGGCACCTTGAGTGCAGAGCAGGACTTCTGGCCCTGCACAGGTACTTGCTTTTCTTTCAAATGTGCCTCCATGTGGAGGCAAACCTTTCTCTTGACAGGGTTTCTATTGTCTTGATTACAATCAAACAGACTAGCATCATTAAAAATCCACAGAGTTTTATCATTACAAGTTAATTACAGGTGAACCCAGGAACCGCAGACAACTCTGGCAGTCATGATGCCAGTGAATGAAGTTCAACATGGGAGAGGAAAATCCAGCAAAATTAAATGAGCTGTCCTGCATGTCTCGAGATGGCTCTCCTGATTTCCCATCGTCCCTCACAGCCATGAGGATGGGCTGTACGGATCTGGCCACATTTTCCCCTTAGCTCCCGTGGTGACCAACAGCACCATTTGCCAGATGGTTCAGTGGGGTGAGGGGACAGCGTGCGGCTGTGATATGTGATGGAGTGAAGTTCACTGACCCATATGGGAATTGGACTGATAGCTTTCATATAAGGCTTTCAGAATCTCATTTCACAAAAACTATAGAATTAAACCAAAGGTTATGTAAACGGATCCAAACCAATTGACTTTGGAGTGGAAAAAAAAACACAACAGCATTCATTTTGACTTCTAATTCTCGTCATTTTTTTAGAGAGATGTCTGGGGTTAGGGGTCCAGATGAAGACTTAGTTTGAAAATGACTGGGCCCTCGTATGGACGCCAGGAGGCCTTAGGTACCTATCAATTGCTAGCTAGTGAGAACATACTATTGGCCCTGAGCAGGCAAGTTTAAATGTCAAGAAGTTCAGGAATAAAGGGCTGAATATCCCCTAAGTCAGAGTCTTCAAATCTCAAGATTCTTAACCCAACTGGTCTTGATCCACCTCTGTGGAAGAGAACACTGGCTTTAAAGAGCTCCTTGAATTTCTTGAAGTATGAAATTCCTCTCCACGTTGAAAGTTCTTCTTCCATTTCTGTTGCTGTGCACATCTACAGACGCATGGGAAGCAAAGCCAAACACGCAGTCACACAGAAAGTTCAAAGTTCCACATTTTTGTGGTAGGTAAGGAGTCTGCTCTGCAGTTATCTCTGGTGTCTCCCCAGCCCCTGTCCTACTCTTGGGGCTCACAAAACACAAAGCCAGCAGCAGCATTTTCAGGGGCTCTGTGGTGTCATCCTTACCCTTGGCCTCCTCCTCTTTGCCCTCCTCCTCTGCCACCCCTCACCCCGACTTGCAGGGGTAGAGACTGGATTGAAATTCACTTGTCCTTCCATGTCCGTAAAAACATTTCCTCCTTTCCTTCTCTACAGTGTCTCTAAATCTAGCCCAGTTTTTATAGTAAGGCTCCCCCACCTGCTTTCAGTTGCAGAATGACCTTGAAATCTTTCTCTGGGGGACCTCTTTTGCCTTGTGGCTAGTCATTAGTGTCACATGATGTAAACTGCACAGGTTACAGATAGAGCTAGGAAAGGTGAGACATGCTTTTGGCTTGGAAATGTTCACATCATGTGATAATTGGGAAACTTGAGTGGTGAGCCCATGCTACTATATGTATAATACAAACGTATATAAGATGTGTACATGTAAATATACATACCTCTCTACATACACATCTAATTTGGATAGGATATGGCTAAGGCACAACTTGCCCTCATTCTTCCATTTGGAGCCGAGTTTCTTCACACTGCAGTATTCGTTTGGATAACCGTGCAGAGACAGATGGCATTTTGTCCTCCTTCCAGAACAGAGGAATAGTTTGCCGAGCTATAGCTGGTATAATGAGGAACCGTGTAAGTTGAAGCTGAGGTGAAAGCAGAGCATCTGTCAGTCCTTGCGTGCCAGATTGGAGATGCTGCAGACAAACTAATATTTCAACAAAAAGTTGAAGCGAGTATAGATTTGTGACCAAAATGATTGCATTTGATAACAATGCCATAGCAGATGTCCTAGAGTTCATGCTTGGTTTTTATTACTGCTCTGTGAGTGTTTTTGGAAGCGAGACCTACCGGCACAGCTTGTATGGAGCGTGTTCATTATAAAATTTTATTTTACAGAAAACAATGAGATGGAAAATTTGTAGCTAATTTGGTACTTTCCTACTCTGTCATGTTTCTTCACTTATTATTTAGGGAAAGAGTCTATTCTTGTTTGATTTACATTGGCGCTTCCTTGCCTAATGAAAGAACATCATGTTAATTTGAAATAGAGAATGAGAAACCCACGCTGATGTTCATTATCTAATATTATGTTTTTGGTATGGACCCTGGGAAGACGTACCTTAACCTCTTCAGCGCCCTCCTTTTCAGCCTTTCAGACTTTTGTGTTTTGTTACTGAGGGTAATTTTCTAAATGCCTTTTTAAAGGATTCCCTGATTAGAAGAGAAAGTGGGGAAATATGATTTGCTGACTATATTTCATCGATAGTGTGATTAATAGTTGATATTGTCTCAGGAAAGCAGTCGTTTTTGATCCAGATGATTTAAGGTCTTGGCATATGGTGAGAATGTGTTGTAAGTGTACGTCATCCTTTTGGGCCTGAGTGCTACACAAGGCAGTGTTAACATGACTGTGTAGGAAAGTCCCTTACTCAGAACCCAGCTCCCCCAACATGTGCATTATAGGAAGGGCCTTTATTCAGGGTTGTGGTGGAATGGGAAATAATTATATAACCTGATTGCTTTCGAACAAATTCCTTATTGAGAGAAGGCAATTATTTTCAAAGGTTGTTGAATGTTAATAAAAGGTTACACATGATAGTCAAAATGTTACAGAATGGAGTTTACAGATAGGGGGATAGTCCAGTTCCATAGAGAACTGTTTCCTATTTCAGGGCTGTTAGGACCATGCCTGTGCCATCTCTTGTAAATGAACTGTATTCACAGATTTGTGTTCCTGTCTTTGTACATCTCAATGGCTTTGGGGAAACATATGTTTTAATTTCTGGCAGTCTTCTGTTTCCCTTTGAGTTCTTGTATTATTCTATGTCCTAGCATTTTGGGGTGTGGAGTCTTTGGGTTATTGTAAAAGCAATAGGTCATGGTTTGTCTGAATGGGTTGATATGCAGTTGTTTTGTGGAGTGCTAAACAATACTCCCAGCAATTCTCAGTTTGAATTGGAAATGTTATGATATGGTAACACACTAGTGTGTTAAAATAGATATGTGTGTAATTAAATAAACATGCCTAAGCTGAAAGAAAAAAAAAGCAACCCATTCAATTTTACTCTCATCTACTTAAAGACAGTCTCTCACTTGTCTGTTGTCCTTACATTGCCTGCTTTCTCAAAGCTCTTTTCTTAAATGATTTTTTGTTTTTTTTTAAAGGACTGAATCTTGTGTCTTTTTAGACAATGAATCTAACATAAGTAATTGTCAAATACATCTAATGTTATGAACGGCATATTTAAGGCATGAGGCTTCTGCAGCTTTTAAATAATTTAAATTTGTTTTTCTGAAAATGTTTACATTGCATTGCAGAGAAGTTTGGTGTAGTTTTAACTGTCATACTATAGAGAAATTCCTTCTCCTCCCCCTGGATCTGATCAGATCACTTACTTGCTTATAAAAATTCAAAGGCCAGAGGAGAAACCCGGCCTAGAGGAGAAGCTCCTTTGTACAGCATTCAAAATCTTTCATACCTGTCCCCTACCTTCCTAATCGGCCCTGACTGTCCCCGCCCTCCCCTATCCATCTCCCACACATCACACCCTGCCCTCCAGTCCTCAAAACCCAAGTCACACCAAGGCTTCCTCATGCTCCAACCCTCCCACCTAGGAACATACCATAGCCTCTAAGTAAATTGCCCTTTCTTTTCCCTACCCTCTGTTCTCTCCTTTAATTGCCCCATGAGACATGATGGGCTTCCCAGGGGGCGCTAGTGGTAAACTACCTACCTGCTAATGCATGAGACATAAGAGACACAGGTTCGATCCCTGGGTCGGAAAGATCCCCTGGAGGAGGGCATGGCAACCCACTCCAGTATTCTTGCCTGGAGAATCCCATGGACAGAGGAGCCTGGCAGGCTACAGTCCATAGGTTTGCAAAGAGTCAGACACGACTGAAGTGACTTAGCATGCATGCACACATAGATGAAAAAATTGGGGCTCAAGGAAGTTAAGTAGCCATGTTTAAAGTTAAAAAGTAAGCTAAGTCCTATATTTGGGGCCAGAACCTGACTGTGCCTCTCCTTTAGATTTCTGCTTTTGGATTTTAAAAATATTTATTTATTTGGCTGTGCCAGGTCTTAGTTTGTGGCATGTGGGATCTAGTTCCCTGACCAGGGATGGAACCCGTGCCCCCTTCATTGAGACTGTGGAGACTCAGCCACTGGACCACCAGGGGAGTCCTTGATTTTGCATTTTGGATTGTTTTTTGTTCATGCCCTCCAGTCCCTGCTCTGCCCTTCCCTCAAACTTCGGGCCATACTATGTGCTCTCTTTGCTCTCAGCTGCCTGGGACGTGCACTCCATCTGGCTGACCCCTCAAGATCAGACTCTGACCACTGGGCTCACAGCAGAGGCATGGAGGGAAGAGTTAGGCCACTTTTGGACCCATTTTGATTAAAAAAGATATAAACAACTGGAAGACCACTTTCTCCTAAATGATTTTTCATGTTATGATCAAATAGACATCATTTTTTCTTTTCCTCCTTTTACTCTAATTAATTATTTAAACCCAAGATAGAAAGTAAATTGTTTTTCTGCTATATCTGCCCAGATGTGAGTATGCAACTAGGAACCAGGTTGATGATTCTATGTCCGTGTGGACAGTTGCTGTGCTCAGGAACTTACCTTTAGAATGACTTTTGCCATTTGGCCACTTATTAAGCAAAACATGCTAATTAAAAATAAGAAGTCAAAGACAGTTTGTGAAAGGAACTGCCTGCAGGGTAGGAAGAGGGCAGATTGTACTCTCTCAAGGCCAGCCCTCAGGTATGGTTTCTTATTAGATAAATAAATGGCATAGGCACAAGGATGACCCAGGAAAATAGGAATAGCCTCATTTTGTCTTCTGATCACTTAATCCTGTGCATAATGTTAACCTCAGGCCCTGCAGTATTGCTTTTGCAAGTCCAGGGCTGGCTTGAAAAACAAAGAAACAGTAAATTAAATTTAAAATTGAAAGAAATTATTTGAATCTCCCCTTTTTTGGGGTCAAAATAGGCATATTCACACCCCCAAAATAAACTCAGTGATACTAACAAAGTTTACAAATAAGTGACTTGGCAGAATCTAGCCATTCTTTCCTCAAAGTAACATAATTTTAGAGAGGGTAAGATTCTCTTAGGAGTGCTGTAAGTGAAGTTTCACATAAAAATTGGTAGAAATATTAAGGAGATATCTGTACCCCCATGTTCATTGCAGTATTATTGATAATAGCCAAGATATGGAAACAACTTAAGTGTACACCAATGGATAAAGAAATGTAGTATATGTATACAATGGAATGTTTTTCAGCCACGAGAAAGAAGGAAATCCTGCTATTTGCAATAACATGGATGGACGTGGGGGACATTATGCTATGTGAAATGAGTCATACAAAGAAAGACAAATACTTTATGGTATCATTTATATGTGGAGTGTTAAAAAAAAAAAGGTCAAAATCATAGAAACACAGAAGAAAAGTGGTTGTCACGGGGAAATTGGGAGAACTTGGTAAAAGGGTACAAAACTTTTAGCTATATGATGCATAAGGTCTGAGCATCTAATGTGAAACATTACTATAGTTGATGACACTGTTTTGCATAATTTGCTAAGAGTATGGAGTCTTTTCACAACATATCTAATCATCACTACACACACTTTA
Organism: Okapia johnstoni; assembly: GCA_024291935.2. Lineage (NCBI taxonomy): Eukaryota > Metazoa > Chordata > Mammalia > Artiodactyla > Giraffidae > Okapia > Okapia johnstoni. Next base: position 111,126,913 of record CM044305.1, read on the forward strand.
AATATCTTACAGTTTTGTCAATTATACCCCAACAAAGCTGAAATAAAAGCAAAAACAAAAAACTGGGTAGCATAGCCCAGAGTTATCTACTGTATTAAGTTTTTTTTCTTTTTCTTTTTTTCCTTTCTTTCTTTCTTTCTTTCTTTTTTTTTAATTTGTTTTGCCATACATTGACATGAATCCACCATGGATGTACATGTTTTCCCCTTCCAGATCCCACCTTCCACCTCCCTCCCCATCCCATCCCTCCGGGTCATCCCGGTGCACCAGCCCCGAGCGCACTGTATCATACGTTGAACCCGGACTGGCCTACTGTATTAAGTTTGGTGAGTCTCATTTCTGGGGATCTGCTGAGGCAATTCTGGAGTGTTTACAATGAAGACCTCACAGCCAGCCTTGGTCCATGTCACCATTCCTTTACAATCCCTGTGCCTTAGTAGTGACACATGGCCAGTATTAGAAGAGTTTCATTATTTAGATCGCCATTTTAGACTAATATTCAGATGACTTCTTTGCATGTTTCTGACTTTGGGTAGATCACATCTTTTCTTTGCACCAAGTATGGAATTTCTACATTTTACTTGGTTAACTCCTAATTTCACTATTATTTTTTATTAGTGTCCATTGAAAGAAATTGACCTGTTGGGTTTGGAACAAAGATTTAAGTGTTTCCACAAATAATAAAATACATATTATGCAAATCTGTAGTTTTGTGCTTCAGAATGCCAAGTCACATGAATCTGTAAAATAGGTGCAAATCAATGGAGAACCAGAGAGTGTGCACATGTTTTAGATAAATGGTAGCACACTTTATATTTATTTCTGTATCCTACTTTTATCATTGAAAGAACTCAGAAAGTGGGGGGATGTTTGCAGACATACTTCCATGTCCAAAAAAACAAAATCATCTTTTGTTGGCTACATGCGAGTCCAGTGTGTAATTTATTTAACCTGTCCACATTTGGATTTCTTTTAGTTTTTTCCTATTCATAACATTGTTATGAATATGGGTTTTTGTTTTTTGTGCTTGCCTCCTTGGGGCTGACAGAATTCACCTTTGCTTACTGGAGAAATAAGTGAGCAACAATATTTAATTGTAGTTTTTAATTTGTGTTTAGATGATTATTGAAGTTGAATATACTTTCATATGATTTCCACTTGCTTTGCTATTCTTACCTTTTGGCATTTTATTTTCAGTTTTAATATTTTTCTTCTTACATTTTCAGTTTATAAAAGCTTATTGTATATAGTCCCAATATACAATGAGCTTCTTTTTTTTAAATACAATTAGTTCTTTTATTTTTATCATGTGGTTGAAAATATTTTCTTCAGTTTGTCATTTTCCTTTAAATTTTGAGATGTTATTTAACTCTATGTAAATTTTTAATTTTTAATCTCTGTATATTCAAATTCTCCAGACTTTTAAATTATGGTTTCTGGTTTCTGTGACATGTTAGGCATTTCTTACCTCAAGCTTTTGATAAAAATTTAACCAAATGATCGTTTATAACCTTGATGATATTGCTTTTTGTTGTTATATTTTAGATCCATCTGAACTGAATTTGACATGAAGAGTCAGGGAGAGTTTTAACTAGTATGTAGCTTCTGATTTCATCTCATACACAAAATTTAGAAGTTTAGTTGGGGCTGACTTTTTTTATATCTTGACTTTTCTCCAATTTGATATCCAGTTAAACAAATACGATTTATTAAATAATAATTATTTTCATAATGATTTATCATATATGTGCATGTGATAAAATTACCATATATGGTAGGTTCTATTTCTAGACTGTATTTAATGTAATTTTTGTATTTACTTTAAAGACTGTATAACCTATTAGACAAAGCATAAGTTTGAGGCTGGTCATATCAGGTATGTTTATATCATTTTGAAGGGAACTTTTTGTGAGTGCCTCCTACCTTATATATGGTCTATAATCTCTAAACTGTTTGACCTTTAGCTAGGCACTTAAGTTCCCTGATCTTCACCTGTGACATTTGGCTCATATACCTACACCCAAGGCTTTTTGTGAGTCTCACATGAAATAATATAAGGAAGTCCTTGCTTTGCACAGTAGTGCAGAACCATAAAAGTGACAAGTGGTAAGGTGAAACCATGCCACACGGTCCCACTGATTAATGGGAAAATTGTGACTGTTCCATGACGTTTAAAAATTTTGTAAAAACATTACAGACTCTTTTATTGTCAGTTGTAAATATATAGGGGAATGAAATAAAACTGTAAATGAATATGCATTTAGTATTCTATGATTTAAAACAGTAGAAACATTGAAAGTTAAAGCCTTTATTAAATATTTCTTTATTAAAAAGATATCGAGAGTAGTCTGAACAGTGTTTGCCTTTTTCTTGTGTAACTCAGATAATCACGATGATGTGATCACTCACCTAGAGCCAGACATCCTGGAATGTGAAGTCAAGTGGGCCTTAGAAAGCATCACTATGAACAAAGCTAGTGGAGGTGATGGAATTCCAGTTGAGCTATTTCAAATCCTCAAAGATGATGCTGTGAAAGTGCTGCACTCACTATTTCAGCAAATTTGAAAAACTCAGCAGTGGCCACAGGACTGGGAAAGGTCAGTTTTCATTCCAATCCCAAAGAAAGGCAATGCCAAAGAAGGCTCAAACTACCGCACAATTGCGCTCATCTCACACGCTAGCAAAGTAATGCTCAAAATTTTCCAAGCCAGGCTTCAGCAATTTGTGAACCATGAACTTCCAGATGTTCAAGCTGGTTTTAGAAAAGGCAGAGGAACCAGAGATCAAATTGCCAACATCCACTGGATCATCGAAAAAGTAAGAGAGTTCCAGAAAAACATCTATTTCTGCTTGGAATACCAGACCACCTGACCTGCCTCTTGAGAAACCTGTATGCAGGTCAGGAAGCAACAGTTAGAACTGGACATGGAACAACAGACTGGTTCCAAATAGGAAAAGCAGTACGTCAAGCATGTATATTGTCACCCTGCTTATTTAACATATGCAGAGTACATCATGAGAAATGCTGGGCTGCAAGAAGCAGAAGCTGGAATCAAGATTACCGGGAGAAATATCAATAACCTCAGATATGCAGATGACACCACCCTTATGGCAGAAAGTGAAGAAGAACTAAAAAGCCTCTTGATGAAAGTGAGAGAGGAGAGTGAAAAAGTTGGCTTAAAGCTCACCATTTAGAAAACTAAGATCATGGCATCTGGTCCCATCACTTTATGGGAAATAGATGGGGAAACAGTGTCAGACTTTATTTTTTGGGCTCCAAAATCACTGAAAATGGTGATTGCAGCCATGAAATTAAAAAACACTTATTCCTTGGAAGGAAAGTTATGACCAACCTAGACAGCATATTAAAAAGCAGAGGCATTACTTTGCCAACAAGTGTCCGTCTAGTCAAGGCTATGTTTTTTCCAGTAGTCATGTATGGATGTGAGAATTGGACTGTGAAGAAACCTGAGTGCCGAAGAATTGATGCTTTTGAACTGTGTTGTTGGAGAAGACTCTTGAGAGTCCCTTGGACTGCAAAGAGATCCAACCAGTCCATCTAGGAGGACTAAAGGAGATCAGCCCTGGGTGTTCATTGGAAGGATTGATGTTGAAGCTGAAACTCCAATACTTTGGCCACCTCATGCGAAGAGTTGACTCATTGGAAAAGACCCTGATGCTGGGAAGGATTGGGGGCAGGAGGAGAAGGGGACAACAGAGGATGAGATGGTTAGATGGCATCACCAACTTGATGAACATGAGTTTGGGTAACCTCTGGGAGTTGGTGATGCACAGGGAGGCCTGGTGTGCTGTAATTCATGGGGTCACAAAGTGTCGGACACGACTGAGCGACTGAACGGGACTGAACTGAACTGTGTAACTTACAATAGGGAGCAACCATCTTTTCTATGTCTTGGTGAGTTGTCATACTCTTTTTCAAGTTTGGATCACTTTTCAGTATTTTAAACTTTGTACCTTCAATATGGTGGAATATCTCTAAGAGTCTCTTTGATGTGAAAATTTTGCCACTGTCACTTGCTCCAGAACAACTACTTTTTTCATGGTTTATCCATAGCCCAGATGGAGGCAACACAACAATGACACACTTTGCTATATGTCCTTGAACTAAATAGCAAACTCAGTGACCAACCACAGACTTTGAAAGAAGTGACGTAATTCATCACTCGTCATGAGGCACAGCTGTTATTTCTGTGGTGATTTATGGGCTGAAGAGCTAGCAGTGAAGTTTGTACTTCATGTAATTACTCACAACTTGTAAACTGTAATAACTGAAATTTGAACTGTGTTGTTGGGGACTATTGTCCCTTAACTGAACTGAGGTGACTGAAATTTTTGCATATCAGAATTGTGTGAAATGAGGACTACCTTCAAAATATATACCACAATGCTTGACATGCAGTGTTAGTCACTCAGTCACATCTGATTCTTTGCAACCCCAGGGACTGTAGCCCACCAGGCTCCTCTGTCCATGGGATTTTCCAGGCAAGAATGCTGGAGTGGGTTTCCATTCCCTTCTCAAGGGGATCTTCGCCACCCAGGGATCGAGGGGCTCATAAAATATAAGCTCTCTTTTCTTTTCCCTTCAGATGACTCTAAATAGCCCTACCCAGAACTTTGATGTTGATTGGGGTTAGTAATTGAGTTATTAATTGAGTAAAAGAGATAAGTTTGGAAGGAAATCTGTGAATATATGACCTACACCATATGTTTCTATTTCCATATTATGCATAATTTTTGCACCCTAAGCATAACTTTTTCCTTCAGCTACTACTAATGTCCCCACACTCCCTTCTATCTTGGGGGTTTCCTTCTCCAGTTTGGCACATTCATTTGTAATATTTTCAGGTTGATAACCTGCTATCCACCCTGACAATTTTTGACAAAATTAAAGCATGTATCGGGCTTCACATCTAACATTTCTAACCATCATTTAGAAATACGTGAGTTTTAGAATTAAATCTTCTCCCTCAAAAACCCAAATGTTACCCAAATCCCATATGCATTGTTAAGAGAACAAGTGTGTTTTATCAATAGGAGCAGAACGAGGTAGGTGACCAAGCAGAAAGTTAATTCTAGTGACAATGTTTGAAAGTATTACTTTTAATGATATTGGATTTGAATTATTTATGGGCTGTAGGAGACTAGAGTGTTGAATTTATTGTGGAACTTTGAAATGTCTTGCTGTTCTTTTTGCTAGCACCTTGGGACAGGTACACTGTTGTCTCAGTGCCACTTCTTCCCCTGTCAGTCTTCATTTAGTATAAGAAATGACTCCGAAATACAAATTGGAGACACATCATGGTTTCTCTTCCACAGAAAGGTAGACCACCATTTTGCCATTCTTCCCTGAGATTCCAATTGCTGTTAAGTTAAACTTGCTAGAAACAATAGTAGTTCTCTGGCATGATGACTCTCATGGCCATCTGTTCGGGTGGCACTGTGCCCACCCATAGGGTGGTATGCCAGTTTCAACAGGGCACAGGTGCCAGCCAAACATAGGTTTAGAAGGATAGCCTGCAAGAACTCAGCAAGTAGATCCTCCAAGTGGTTAGTGATGCCAAGTTAGACCCACATGCTTCATTACAATGGAGCACATCTGTTGATGCTTGTGGGCATTATATTGTCAATTAAAGCTTTCTTGTTCTGTTTCTTTATTCATTCCAACTCTGAACAGGGAATGCAGAAAATCAGGGGCAAAATTCGTCCTTGGCCAGCAAAACAACCAGTATTTCCCATGTCTTCCCCTGATGTCTGTCTTCTGCAAACCCAAACTTTATTCTGAATTATGTGACTACTAGGAGACAGATGACGTTAGCTTACGAGGCTCTCTGTTATTGAAGATAGCATTTAGGGAAACAACCAACCAAGTCAGTCTCAGATTATCAGCAACATTTTCAGAATTTATCTGCTGGAACTAGAGACCGTGATTCCAGTTAAGCATGTGTCTTATGTATAATCTGTTATTTCGTTATTGAAGGATTATTTTCAACCAAGAATGAGACAGACCATAATGAGTCATTCATTATCCTGTATTCTTGTTCAGGTCTGGGCTGCAGTGCATGGCTTGACTCCAGAAGTGTTATTACACCTTTGTGTGTTTCAAACGACATTACAGGTTAGGTACATGAGGCATGAGGGAAATACAGCTATCTGTGCCATAGAGAAAGACAGAAAGCTTGAAACAAATATTTTGGAGATTTAGTACAGGCAGGGCGATGGTAGGAGGGCTTATTACTGCAGTAGTAAGAACTCATCCTTTAATTATGAAGTGAAATTTAAAAGGTTACGTCAGCCACTTTCCTCCAACTGTTTGTGCACACAGATTACAGATAAATTCATGAAAAGTCAATAATATCATAATTTCATGGAAAAGACCCAACAGGATTTGGGGATTTATTCCTAACCTTTGTGGCTGCTAGTTTGCTGTGACAAGTTTTTTTTTTTCCTCTCTTCCAATTTTCCCTGGTATCACCACTATAAGCAGAAATCAGAATTAGCATGGAAACAGCCTTAAGGGATGTGGATAGTGGGATGGAAGAGAAGGAGGATACAATGGTAAGCACATCAGGCATTGGCATCGCAGAGACCTGGGTTTGAATCCCAACTTTATTAATTATGAATGCTCCTATTAAGGCTACTACCAGCCTGGGGAAACCATTGAAACTCTCTGGTCCTCAGTTATCTCATCTGTAAAATAAAGATAATAATACATATATAACATATCTGGCACATAGTTGGCACTCAACAAATGGCAGTTATTAGTATTGTTTGTTTGTTTGTTGTTTGGTCGCTTCAGTTGGGTCTGACTCTTTGCAACCCCCTGGACTGTAGCCCACCAGGCTCCTTTGTCCATGGGATTCCCCAGGCAAGAATACTGGAGTGGGTTGCCACGTCCTTCTCCAGGGGAATCTTCCTGATTCAGGGGTTGAACCCACATCTCCTGCACTGGTGGGCAGATTCTTTACCACAGGGTCACTGGTTATGAGTATTAGGGTTATGATTATTAGTGTGTAGAGTCAGGAAAGGAAGGGGTGGCGAAAGAATGATTTTCTTTTGTCAGCATAGAACCCAAGAGAGCCCTCTGGGCCCTTCCCCAGAAGTGTTTTGGAAAGCTGGTGATTTCCTGTGCCGTTCCCCACACCCACAGTGGTTGTCCTACGTGCTCCTCCTTCTCCCTCAGCTTCTGATCTGAGCAAGATGCCTCTCACCATGCACAGCTGACCACTGTCCTTTTCTGTGTAATCACCCTCCCTCTTTTTTGTTATATTGGATTGGCCAAAAAGTTCGTTTGGGTTTTTCAAGATGGTACAGAAAACCTAAATGAACATGTTGGCTAACTCATCATTTGATACACAAGTGAATATATAGACAGATATAGTAATGTTTATATTGAGTATAAAGAAAGTTGACGGGCTTCCCAGGTGACACTAGTGGTAAAGAACCCGCCTGCCAATGCAGGAGATGTAAGAGATGTGGGATTGATCCCTGGGTTGGGAAGATCCCCTGGAGGAGGGCGTGGCAACCCACTCCAGTATTCCTGCCTGGAGAATCCCATGGACAGAGGAGCCTGGAAGACTACAGTCCATGGGGTTGCAACGAGTTGGACATGACTGAAACCAGTTAGCACACATGCACTCACATAAAGAAAATTGTGATGAACACCCATGTACCTCTCCTGAAGCTTAAGAAACAAACATTACAAACATCACCAAAGCTTCCTGTGTGCCACCTCAACCTCATTTTGCCTGCTTTGTCCCCACAGTGGTCAGCACTGCTCTGAATATTTGTTTTAATCATTTCTATTACTTTCTGTCATAATGTTATCACATACATGTGAATACTTGTCTATGCTTTTGAACATTATATGCATGGTGTCATACTGCCTGTTTTTTCTTCTGAAAGTTGCTTTTCTCACTCAACATTATGTTTGTGCAATTCATCCATGTAGTTCTAGTTCATCTATTCCCACTGACATAATATTTCATAAAAATAAGTGTAACATGATTAATTATCCGTTCTTCCTTTGATGGCCATTTGGATTGTTTCATACTTTTTTGCTGCTAGTGAACACTCAAAGATATCTCTTTGTATTCATGTGCAAGAGTTTAGGTGTACACCTAGGAGAGAAACCAATGAGTTTTAGAGTACATTTGTCAGCAATTTTTCAAGAAAATTCCAAACTGTTTTAAAAAACAACATCAGTTAATACATCTACCAGCATAACACAAACTTCTCTCAGCTCCACAGCCTTACCAGAACTTTGTCTTGTTGGACTTTAAAAGTTTTATGAATCTGTTGTTGTAAAATTATACTTCATTGTGGTTCTAATTTGTGTTTCCCTTATTAATAAAGAGGGTGGGATTTTCCCACATTTATTGGCCATTCGTGTTTATTATTTGGTGAAATGCCTGTTAATTTATTTTGCCTACTTTTCTGCTGGCTTGCTTGAAGTGATTCTCTTTAGTAATATTTTTGCCTAATCGTTGATTGAATCTGATGTTAATGAATGATTCCAGCTTTCTTTGATGTAGCAGCAGCACAGTGCAGCTTTTCCCTCTCTGTCATTTTAAACATAAAAATGTTTATTTTTATTTATTTGTGCCCAGTGCTAGTTATAGCACACAGGATCTTTGATCTTCATTGCAGCATGTAGGAGCCAGTTCCCCAACTAGGGATTGAACCCAGGCCCCCTGCATTAGGAGCCCAGAGCCTTAGCCACTGGACCACCAGGGAAGTCCCCTCATGGTATGTTTTAGATATGTCTCTTGTAACTAGCAGATAGTTTTTAAAAAATTCAGACAATCTTTATCTTTTAACTGAAGCATTTAGTTCATTTATATTTAATGCAATTAATGACATATTTGAGTTTTAAAAAAACCTATTGTTTTTATACTTTAGTCTTGCCTTTGCTGTTTAATTTTCCTTGCACTAATGGCTACCTTTCAGAGTGCATGCTTGTATTTTCATTCTGTCCTCCCACATCTACTTGTTGAGAACTTATATGCCCTATATTTGCTATGCTAATTATATATTTTACTTCTATTAATTTAGATTATCATAGGAATATCAAACTTAATAAAGCCTAATGGCAATGAATAATTTTACCTTTCCCCTGGGGAGTGCAAAGAACTTCAGACATTTTTACTCCTTTCATCCTCCTCCCAGCTTATACTATGATCAAATATTTTATTTCTGTCTTGTTTTTAAGCCCACTGGATGTCATGACTAGTGACAGTCAGTGCTCATTACATTTGCCCACACATTCACTATTTCTTTTTTTAATACTTCTTGCAGCTCAGACCTTCCATCTGTGATCACTACCCTTCTGCTCAAAGTATATGTTGTAGAATTTCCTTTAGTGAGTCTCTCTCTGCTGGTGGTAAATTCAGTTTTGGTTTATTTTTAAATGTCTTTATTTCCCCTTCATTCTTGTAATATATTTTTCTGGGTAAGGCACTTTTTAGCATGTTGAAATTTTTATTACTCTCTCCTCTGGCTTCCATTGTTGGTATTTCTCTGGTTTCTTTAAAGGATTTCTCTTTGTCCTGTGATGTGTCTGGGCATAGAGTTCTCTTTGTTTTTTCTTTTTTTCCCTACTTTGGGGTTGTTGTGCTTCTAGAATTTGCAGATGAGAGTTTTTAGTTATAGAGAATTCTCAACCATTATTTTTCAGACATTGCCTCTCCTCCATTCTTTCTAGTTTCCCCTCGGAGTAGACTTAGGCTAAACCTTTTTATTTATTTATGCTTACACTGTATTCCAGAACTCTTATCTTCTCTTTCATATTTTCTCTGTGCTATAGTGTAGATAATCGTTCCAATCATTGTTTTTAGCTTATCATTTCTATCTTTAGCTATATTTAATCTGTTCCTTAAACCACCCGTTAAAACTTTATATGAATGGTTGTGTTTGTTTTTGGTTCTGTTTTTAATTCTCATATCTTCATGTTCATTGTTGATACTCTTATTTTCTCTCATTTTTTTGCTTCTGTTTTGTTTTTTGAAGATTCATATTATTGTATATTTTCCCTTATCAGTAATATTTATACTCCTTAAAGGTTTAACTTTGTTCTTTCTTGTTTCTTCTGAGCCTTGTTCATTGTAACTTGTTCCTTGTGTGTTGGTGATTATTATTGTGTGTTTCTATTTAGCTGTACTTATTCATCTGTGAGACTCCTGTAGATCTGGGTTGAGGAAGCTTCATTCATAGATGATTTATGTGCTTTTGCTGGTTAACCAAGGTGCTACTATACTGAAATAACTTCTAGGCTTGGTGTTTCTCAATCATGGTGGTTGAATAAATTAAAATCTCAATTCCTTCTAAAGCAGATCTCTAGAAACAAATTCTTGGGGTGTGGTAGAGACTCCTTCTGCTATTACTATTATTGATTTCTGTTCATCTGTTACTGTGGTGGAGAAGGGTTTCTTTGTGGGCTTGCTCTGCAGGCTACCAGGTTTTGTTTCTGGACTGCCTTTCACTGATGAGGATGCGCCTTCAGGAGGGCCAGATTTAAGTAAGGATCTCAGTGCAATTTCTCCATTTGCCTAAGCCCAAGGATTCAGACTCATTTCCAGCTCCCAAAATTCTAGGTTGCTGGTTTCTTGTCACACTGAGCCCTATTTGCTTGCTACTCTGCTCTGGTTTCAGATTTCTCCTCCTCCTACTTCCAACTCCTCCTGCCTTCCCCTGCCTCTCTTCATCCCCTATCATCTCCCCTCTTCCCCTTCCCATTGTCCTTCCCCTACTCCACTGGCTTGGGTTTCCCTTATTTTCCTGTGAACTCAGCAATGCATTTAAAAATATATTGTTATAATTCATCCAGCATTTAAGAGTTTTGAAGTAGAAGGGCTATTTAGAGTATCTTATTCACAGGGTTGCAAAAGCAGAAGTCTACCTCTCTCTTAATTTTCAGCTCTCAAATTATAGTGCCTTTTTCTTGCAAGTTAACACCTCTTCTTGTGTTCTTGATCTTGTCTCTGCTACCTCCTCTGGGACCTCGTTTTATTATGTCTCTCACAAGTCTCTTTCACTTTCAGCCTTTCTTCCCTTCTCTATTCAAACACACTTGGGTCTCTTCCCTCCCAAGATAAGTTTCCTACAACCCTGGTACCTGTTAAACTACTGTTATCTCTCATTTAATTAATCAATATTATTATTATAAATTTGTTATGTACTAGGTACTACACTGGGTTTTAGATGTTGTCAGATAAGACAGTTAAGGTCCCTTCCAGAAGTGGAACTCAGGTTTTTCTTACTTTGAGGTCTAGAATCTTTCTGCTACAGCTTGCTTCACAGTTTAAGAATGTTCAGATGTATATTAACTTAAGCAAATATTTAATGCATACCTACTGTGTATCAGGTAATCTAGGGGTTATAATACAACAGCAAGAAAAGATGAAACATGGCCCTCACTCTAATGGAGCTTGTGGTGAGCAGTTAAACAGAGGAGATGTACAAAGTGCCAGCAAAATATGTAATAGAGTGATGTGAAATATTCTTGGGGTCAGAAAAGGCATCTCCAAAAAGTAACGAGCATATATCAAGAGTGGTTGACCCTCTTTACTCATACTTCCTCACCACTGGTTCAGCAGGTCTCTAAAATGCTGTCTTGAGGATTATTAATGAAGCTCAAATGTCTGAATCTCATAACTTTTTTTCTACTTTGCTTTTTGAATGTCTCTGTGGCACATAGTGTTATTTAACACCAAACCTAACCTGCCTGCCAAAGCAGGAGATGCAGGTTTGATCCCCAGGAAGATCCTCTGGAGGAGGAAATGGCAATCCGTTCCAGTATTCTCACCCATAGAATCCTGTGGACAGAGGAGTCTGGTGGGCTACAGTCCATGGGGTCACAAAGAGTCAGACACAACTGAAGTGACTTAGCACACACGCATGCTCTCTCTTCTTTGAATCCTTGAAATCAGTCTTTGAATTTCTCTCTTATTTATATGCAGGTTGCCCAATCTTATATGAAAGGACTTCCTCTGCAACGTATTTCATAGTCAATATTTTCTTTTTTAAAAAAAAAATGTACTTATTTTTGCCTGCACCGGGTCTTCATTGCTGTCAGGGCTTTTCTACAGTTGGGGTGAGCAGGGGCTACTCTCTAGTTGTGGTGCTCAGGTTTCTCATTGTGGTGGCTTCTCTTGTTGCAGAGCACAGGCTCTAGAGCACAGGCTCAGTAGTTGTGGTGCATGGGCTTAGTTGTCCCATGGTATGTGGAATCTTCCAGGACCAGGGATCAAGCCTGTATCCCCTACATTGGCAGGCGTATTCTTTACCACTGGACCGCCAGGGAAGTCACCCTAGCCAATGTTTTCTGTCCCAGAAAATGGCTCTAGTTAGGGAACTTATCATCCCTGGACTAACTTTTTGTTACATTTTGTGATTCTAGCATGCAGCTCTGAGTGTGATCTGTTGCTCTAATCTCATGATTTTCACACTTTGAAGCACATCAGAATCTCCTGGAAGGCTTATTCAGACAGAGGGCTGGCTCGACCCCCAGCTTTTCTAAGTCAGTGAGCCTGCAGCAGGCCTTCAGTTCTCATAAGCTCTAGAATGAGGAGGATGAGGCTGGGCCAGGGACCACAGCTCTAATTCTGTAGCCATTGCCAAATTTTCCTAAACAAGAGGTCTCATAGTGTCACTCTTCTGCCATAAAACCTTCAAGGGCTGCCTGTGAGCTATCAAAATAAGTACAGACCATTCATCATGGTCTTCAAAACATTTTACCACCTGGTCCTTGATTCCTATCTTGCTATATTTCTACTTCTCTGCACCAACCATACAGGAATATCAGCCCTTATTTAAACACACCTGACACTGTCTTGCCTTCATGTATCTGCTCATGTTGTGATCTTGGCTGATACTTATTCCCATGTGTTCACCTGTTGGAATTCCAACCATCCTTCAAGGTTATGTTGTATACCTCTCACAATGATACTTGCTTACCTCACTCCCCAGCTCCCAATACACACACACACACCTATTCGCATCCTCTCTCAGTCAGTCACTCAGTCATCTCACTCAGTATCACAATTTTTCCATTCCTCAACTGGATCTCCCAGAATCTTTGTGCGAGAGCTGCCCAACATGATCTTCCTCATATTATATGTCTTCATGCTTAAGCTTCCCCCATCCAAGCCAACTAAATTATACATGCCTTGAAGGTAAGGAAAGTATCCATGCTCAGTTGCTAAGTTGTGTCCAACTCTTTGCGACCCCGTGGACTGTAGTCCACCAGGCTCCTCTGTCCAGGGGATTTCCCAGACAAGAATACTGGTGTGAGTTGCCATTTCCTTCTCCAGGGGTTCTTCCCAACCCAGGGATCGAACACGTGTCTCCTACATTGGCAGGCGGGCTCTTTACCACTGAGACACCAGAGAAGCCCAAGGTAAGGAATGCTTTGTATTTATTGTGTTGGCCAAAAAGTTCACTCGGGTTTTTCCCATACAATCTTATGGAGAAGACCAAACAAAGTTTTCAGCCAACTCAATATCTTTTTTTTTGGGGGGGGGTGGCTTCCCTGGTGGCCAGATGGTAAATAATCTGCCTACAATGCGGGAGATCCGGGTTTGATCTCTGGGTTGGGAAGATCCCCTGGAGAAGGAAATGGCAACCCACTCCAGTATTCTTGCCTGGGAAATCCCATGGGCAGAGGAGCCTGGTGGGCTAGAGTCCATGGGGTCCTAAAGAGTCAGACACATTTGAGCAGCTAACACTTTCACTTTCACTTTCACTCAAAGTGTGGTCCAAGGCCCAGGAGCACTGACTCTCCCCCAAATACTCACTAGGGATGTGAAATCCCAGATCTCACCGCAGAAGTACTGAAACAGAATCTGCTTTTAGAGAATCTCTGGGTGAATCTCATTAAAGATTGAGAAGAGGCACTATAGTGCCTAGAACAGCTTGGCACATAGTGAGTCGGTGGTAAACATTCACTGACTTGAATTACCCAGAATAGAAAGTACAGCAGAATAAATCAGTTCTTTTTCCACCTCCCTCAGGGAGGCAGCTCTTCAAACTGCTTCCTGCATCTTTTTGGCAATAAAAAGTAAGACTCATGGAGTCAAGACTGTGTCAGAACCCAGGATTAGGTGCACTGGGGACATAACTGAAAGCACAAACACTTCTCTGGAAGAATGTGTAATCTAACTCAGCAGGTTTGCTGGAAGGCGCATGTCACTTTGGGGTGACTAGATCATAGCTTGGTTATAGAACATTTCTGCCCAAACACGCCAAGTCCCCACCACCTGTGGGCATGAAGCACAACGAGGAGTGTTTCTCTCCTTCTGGAGTTTTGGGCACCTCTCTTCTTGAACTCTTTGACTTTTTATTCAGAATCCTAGGAGAGAGAAATTGATCAGCAGGAGTATTGCCTGGTACCGATTAGTCCCCTCAGAGTAAGGGACTGCCCTGAATTTGTGCATATCAAGTCAACAAATAGGATTATCTGCCACACATTTTCTTGTTCCATACTTGATGGTATAATCTGTGTACACAGTCCCCATTGCTGACTTTCATGGACAGAGATAAAATGTTCACTTAGCCAGTAATTACTTTTAAAACATTTATTTAAACTCTTTCATTGAAAACATTTCAATGAACATTTCTGCAAAGGGTTTGAGACAGTTTACAACTTTACCATCTATGTGAATCATAAGTGAGGAAAAGAGACATGAAACATTTTAAAACTGAAGTCTGTGGAAAGAATAATGCTCAGACATAGTCATATTCTGAATCTATTCATACACGAGGCTTTCAATAAATATCTGCTAAATAAGTGAAAGCAAATTTTGTATGGAAGCTTAGGTCAAAATAGGATACTTCAAAATAGTTCATGCTTGTTGCTGGTGTCATCACAGGAAAATACAGTTAGACCCTTCTGCAGCTAGGGCACTTTAGTGGGAAAATTTAAGACATACTGAAATAGTTGTAACTTGACTCAACAAAGCAACCACTTCTACTCATGTGGAAGGCATAGTTCTTCCTTCATTCATTTACCTATTCCTCTATCTACCCAACCATGAGGTCAAAAAAGATATATTAAGTATCCAATTACTTGGGCCCCAAATGAGAAGAAATAAGTTTTGATGATCAGATATGTGCTTTTTGTTATAAATATGACCAGCAAGAATGGTGAAAAATAAATGAACTAGCTATTTGATGTGCAAACAACTAAAGTTCGACATATATGAATTGACTGCTTTTTTTCTCCTATTGAGATGATTGGCCTCTTACAGTCACCAAAATAACCTTCATTGGTTTGCTGTTTTTATTTTTTACTTTTTAAGATGGCTCCCTGTTTTCTCAGTGTCATGGCTGTATCTCAATATTAGCAGAGATATTTCCATCTTTCATTGGCTGATATCCCCAACTGTCTCCAATTAACTTGCATAACCTAGTGACTTTTTTTACCCTCTTCATGCTACAGAATGAATTTTCAATGGCTGTGCTTCTTAAATAAGCACATAGCATTTTTTGAGAGAGGAGATAAGTGGTAGATCAAATAAAATAACAACAAGATAAGGTGCTGTACTCTAAAAGATTGGAAATTACTCATGTTATCTTTTTAGAGTCAGCTTCCATCCACGATCCTCTCTCTCTCCTTTTGTCTCTTTCAGAAAAATCACAGCCTGACCCTGTCTGTAAACAATGAATATGTTACTCTAAATTCAATAATATTTCAGCTTAAAAAATAATACATGATCACTTCTTTGTTGTTAATCACTTGCCCTACTTAAGTCATTCATTATACTCTGAAGCTCTGCGATTAAGCCCCCAGGCTGGAGAGCTTCATATGAATCCTTTCTGTTTTATCTGTTCCAAGTTAGATTAAGTCTGGGTCCTGTTTAATGAGGTGCCACTTGCTGGGTTTTCATGCAGAAAGAATTCCTCATCCTCAATGATATGTATATAGCAAATAAATTATCATTTTTAAAAGATTTCCGTCTACTGCTTCCTGTAGGAATGACTATCATTATGAGCTCCCTGGGATCTGGGCAGCTGGATTGCTTTGATTTGGATTTTTTTCCTTTCATGAAAACCCTATCCTGTTTTTCATTACATTTAGGGGGTGTGAGATTCTGAAGTGATTTCTAGGCAGCATTAAGCTCCATGCCATGGTGAACATGGGGAAGAGGGTATGGATACTAGAGACGAGTCAAGTTATGGGACTCCCTATGCTCCAGGATGTTTGTACTCTTTTTGGTAAAACTTCCTTTAAAATGAGCACAACTGCTTCATGCTTCAGCCCCAAATCCTATCGTGTGTGTGTGTGTGTGTGTGTGTGTGTGTGTGTGTGTGCGGGCATGCATGCGCACATGTGGATGTTGAGGGGAGGAGGTATTTTTTCATTCATGATTGTACAGACAGAGTCAATAAATGGATTTCCCCTTAAATGCTACCCTTTGCTGAACATCCTGGCTCCAGACTCAGAAGGCCCACGTGGGAGTGTTTGCAGAGTGCACCACATCCTGTCAAAGACTAGACTCATAAGGTTCTATTACCACAACCATGAATCATTGTCCTGGCTCTGCAGACGTGTTCATGCCAGCTGCCAACACAATGGTGGTACTTCCCCATAGGCCTGCTTGGCTAGATTGGGACTCAGTAGCACCACTGTAAGGCTGGAGGTAGTCAGGGAGACAGAAAACAGAACAAAATCATTGAAGGTTGAGGTCAAAGAGAAGAGGTTCCTATGACAGGCAACAAGATCCAGTAGTGCCCTCCCATGACCCCTAGTGGTACCATTCCCAGCCCATCCTAGATAGCCTGGATCTTCAGCTCACATTACTGTGTTTGGTAAGAACCCAGTAGTGCTGCTTCCCTGGTGACTTTCCTGGTGGCTCAGACAGTAAAGAATCTGCCTGAAATGTGGGAGATCCAGGTTCAATCCCTAGGTTAGGAAGATCTCCTGGTGAAGGGATTGGCTACACACTCCAGTATTCTTGTCTGGAGTATCCCATTTACAGAAGAGCCTGGTGGGCTACAGTGCATAGGGTTGCAAAGAGTTGGACACGATTGAGCGACTAACATTTTCACTTTCACTAGTGATGAGGCCAGCATCATGGGTGATGTTATCATATGGTCTACTTAGTTTTATATAAAGGAAAAATCATTTCCACACACTGTTACTGCCACTAATCACCAACTAAGAAGACCAAGAGAAAGTGCAAATAATGGAGTGAACCTACCACTCACAATTGGAAATCAAACCTAGAAGCACGATATATATGATTAAAGTATGTTCTCACAAAACAAATTGTAAAAGAACAAATGGATATTGCCACGCTTGATATTTAGCTGTTTTAGGATTCTGTCCTAGCATGGCATTCTAGAGCAGTACTTCCTCAACTTTTTCACGCCATGGAACAACTAGACTGTAATAATGTCTTTTCAGCTTCCTTGGGTAACCAGAAGAGGCTGCACATGGTCGGAAAAGACAGGCCTGGGGTCCGACTGGCTCAGGTCTCAACCCAGGGCCATGAAGACTGGAGGGATCAAAATAGGGGCAGTGTAACCACTAATTGGATGAGCTCTGTTCTAGAGCATTTCAACACAATGGGGTTCTAGCACTTCATTTTGAAATCAGTTTTGAAAGGATTACTCTACCAACCACATTTATCTATTAATATTTAACCCTTTGGATTGTGTGTGCATGCATGTGTGTGTGTATATATATATATGTATTTCTGTGAGTACATTTTTATTTTTCCCTTAAATCATTCTTATTTCAAAATTTCTACTTCCAAGACTGAGTCAGTCATGAGATATTGCCTCAAGGAGGGAGAGGGCCAAACCTGCCCAAAGCAAAGAGGTTGTTGATCAGCTTTAAGTCTCAAAATTGACTATTTTGAAACCACAAAAAAAGCATTGTTTTGAAAGCCCTGCTCTGTTGAGAGAGAAAATGATTTCCTAAATCCCTTTAGCTCTCATTTAACATATGACAAACTGGTCACAGCTGACTGGATCATGGATGTTTACTATATTCTCAAAATAGAACTCAGGATATGAGAAAAGAAGTAGAAAACCTTTTCCTTCTGGTCCTGGTGGGTAAAGGAGGAGAGGAGGGTGGAGGAAGGAGTTCCGATGTGGAGATCTTTGTTTTCCCACTCTCTGGGAATGCAGGTTAGAGTAAGGCGGGTATCTAGAAGTCTCTGAGTTGGTATGGAGGAGTCTGGAAACCTCAGGAGGTAGAGGGTCAAAGTTTTCTTGTCGTAGTTTCAGGAGGCCTCAGATGGGTGGAAGGCCTACCCAGGGCCACAGCCAACATGCTGCGGGAGGAACAGTGCTGTGGGAGAAACAGTGCAGCACTAGCAGTCAGACCAGAATTCCCACGGACTGACTGCGGAAGCTGGAAGATTGCTGTACCTGAGCTAGGGAGTGAGGTCAGGCCAAGGATGCCTGGACTTAGAACAGAACTGACTCTCTCAATGAGGAACCCAGTCTGGAGGAGAATGACTATGGATGTGAGCTGGTTGCCCCAAAACATCAGATGGAGCTCACTCTACCTGAGCAGATGTCATTAGGCCAAGGAGCAGAGCACAGTGCTCTGCTAGAGATACTCGCTAGGATCTGGGGGACACTGTATGGACCCCAGACTCTTTCTTTGCTACTGCTGTCATGAGTATGGCAAAGAGGCTCTAAGATGGTCCCCTTATGTCCCAGCTGCTGGTTCACAACCTTGTGTAATACTCTCCGCCAGAGTGTGGTAGGGGTGGGGGGCTTGTGATTTGCTTCTAACCAACAGAATGGTGATGGGATGCCACTCCCATCATAATGTCAACAATGAAGTGATGTCATGGCTGTGATAATGCTACATTATGTAAGACTTCATCTTGCAACCTGTCTCTAGTCTCTTAGCCCTGTTGCTGACTTCAAAGAAGCAAGCTGTCATCAATTGCTCTGCCAGAGAGAAGTAAATTCTGGCGATAGCCCATGTGATCTTGGAAGCCGATCCTTCCCCAGTCGAGCCTAGAGATGAGAAACCTCAGTTGCAGCTTAAGGAACAGCTTGACTGTAGACTTGTGAGACCCTGAGCAGAGGACCTAGTTAGGCAGTACCCAGACCTCTAACTCACAGAGACAGTCAGATAATGAATGTGTGTTATTTTAAGCCACTGAAGTTGTGGTATTTTGTTACACAGTATAGGAAACAAATATGCATAGTATCATATAACCCTCAGCCCTCTTACACACCATCTTTAAGAGAAGGTGAGTAGGAGAGAATCTGGAAGATCTAAGAGAGACTGAGTTAAAAAGAGACAATTAACATCAGACTCCCCTGCCAGTCCAGTGGTTAAGACTCCATGCTTTCAATGCAGGTGTCGAGAGTTTGATCCCTGGTTAAGGAACTAAGATCCCACGTACTGTGTGGCATGGTCAAAAACAAAACAGAGCATCTGAAGAGACTGGATCAGACTGAGTTTATGCAACTGCAGAGAAATTTGTTGGAATATCCAGGAATGTGGGATGGTTAGAATAATGGGATAGTTTTGATAAACTATAGAGAATTATGACAACCTAAGTACATCTGAGTCTACTGGGAGTCAATGATACACACACACAAACACTTCAGCCATAGTATTACAGTTATCTTGGAATTTATGTCTTGAGTCATTTAGGGGGCTGCCATCCTTCTTGGATCCATTGTTATGTCTAAGATACCTCTTTACTACAACCTGATATTACATAGAGATCAACCTGTGGACATAGAGGAGAATGGAATAGATTAAAGAGCCCCATAAACATCCTGTTTCTTTGAACACAGTTCAATAAAATGAATAAAGCCCAATATTGATGGCTTTTCTTTGTGAGCTTTGGACACCTCAGTATAATGAGCCCTCATTTGGGAAATTGTGTCTTCATTTGTAAGAAATCTTAAGATATGGAGAGAACATGAAGCTGGCCCAGTTGATTAATTTACACTTGGATGGAGTTCAGATTTGTTCATGGCAGTGCATCTGGGAAATAGGACCCAGTGACAGAGTTCAGGCATCCTTCAGCAGCCATGTGGCTCGTGTTGACAGGGTGAAATGAAGGGTTTGCCCTCTTACAGGGACACCGGGATAGATCACAAGCAGAGTTCAGATTGTTCACTTGGCCGTCCCTTGGTAGATGTGGATCTCTCCAAAAATATAGCAGCTGATGGAGTGATGTTGTTCAGTCGCTCAGTCGTGTCTGATTCTTTGCGACCCCATGGACTGCAGCATGCCAGGCTTCCCTGTCCTTTGCTATCTCCTGGAGTTTGCCCAAGTTCATGTCCATTGAAACAGTAAAACGAAGGTTGGCACAGTGATTGGTTTTCCCATCCTGCTCTGCCAGAGCCAATTGTTCCTGAATAGGGACCTCCCTGTCACGTTTCAGAGGGTCGAACTGTTGTTGAGTGCTGGGTTCTGTGCCTCCCTGACACCTCACTTCATGTGGGCAAGATCAGTGAGTCCCCACCCGCCCGATACCTAGGAAAAGATTCATTTCCAGACTCCTCCAGTGATGATCCAGGATCCCGGGAGACCTGGGCTAAGAACATGTCTCTGGGCAAGCATGGACTGGAAGGAGACAAGAGGATGTACCATTGTCCTTCCAGAAGTGGACATGAAAATGAGGTAGAATAATTTCATGGTGGAGGGTGCACCTGGCAGTGGCCACACCAGCAGCTGGCAACTCCACTAGGTGGCAAGCCATGGGTGCAGCTCGGGGCCTTCAGTGCAGCAGAGCAAGGGGAGGATAGATCAGGCACAGGGCTCTGTTGTGAGGTTCTTGCACCTTCCAGTTCATGTTCATCAAAGTTAAATAGGCAACTGTTAAACTCGATTTTTCTCACATTTATGCACATCACTAAGAAAGAAAGACTGCTGCGCAATAGATGTGCCCTGAGTTCTGTTCATTTCCTCAAAAATAGCATCTTGAATGAGAAAATGGTCCTGTTGAGACAATGTGATGGTAAGAGAGAGGATGCTTTAAGACATTTGAAAGTACAATGGGGGCTTCCCTGGTAGTCCAGTGGGTAAGACTCTGTGCTCCCAATGCAGGAAGCCCAGGTCTGATCCCTGGTCAGGGAACTAGATCCCACATACCACAACTAAGTTCCTGCCTGGCACAACTAAAGATCCCACACACTGCAAGGAAGATAGAAGATCTGTGTGTCACAACTAAGACCTGGCACGGTGTAGCCGAATAAATAAAATATTTTTAAAAGGTACGATGGATTGATTTACTTTTCCATGAAAAAAGTTTAAGTTATGGATGGTGGGCATAAAGGTATGGAAAGGAGAAATAATGACTTATCTCCATGTGTCTGTGTCCATGGCTGTGTCACATGTACGTGTGTGTGTATGTATTTTCTAAAAACAGCTACACTGCTTCGGGCATTGCCCCATTCATATATTACCCTTTCAAGAGCCGAAACAGTCTGTTTGTTCAGGAGGAATAGCAAAGCCTTCACCTCATTCAGTATCTGGGTACTGTATTGGCAGCGCTGTGCGGGAGGCCTGCTTCCCACTGACTTCTTTAGAGAAAAGAACAGTAACATTTCAGCTCCATAGTGGGCTGTTATCAAATATTTTGAACTATAATCTTGTAATTACTATTAATGTTGCATTAAAAGATTATTTAATGCAGGAGATCATGCCAGGAATAAGTATTATAATGGCTCCAAGCAGCCTGCCTCCCACATACCTGGAAGAATTCCCTACTGTTGTGGAAAGTGAAGATGAGCCAGTTCTAAACAATAGACTTCATACTAAATGTGTTAAGACCTGTTGCTTTTGGCAAACACACACACACAGGCACACAGACACACACCTTGAAGACATGACTAAAAAAATTGATACCGGTGGCTCAAGACAAGTTGTCACAAGGTCTAGTGTCTAAAATCGCAGTGTTTATTCTGAGATTGTTGTTGTTTAGCTGCTAAGTTGTGTCCAACTCTTTGTGACTCCGTGGGCTATAGAGCCCACCAGGCTCCTCTGTCCATGGGATTATCCCATGCAAGATTACTGGAGTGGGTTATCCCTTTCTTCTCCAGGAGATCTTCCTGACTCCGGGATTGAACTTGTGTTTCCTGCATTGCTGTCAGATTCTATACCACTGAGCCACCTGGGAAGCCCCTTAATCTGAGATCATTAGGCCAAAACTTCACATGGAGAAACTTGGTGGAATTGTCTTCAGCTGCATTTTATCTCAAGAAGGATTTCCCCAAGGACTTCCCTGGTGGCTCATTGGTAAAGAATCTGCCCGCCAATGCAGGAGACATGAGTTCAATCCCTGATCCGGGAAGATCCCATGTGCCACAGAGCAACTAAGTCTGTGAAAGTGTCAGTTTCTCAGTCATGTTCAACTCTTTGCGACCCCATGGACTGTAGCCCACCAGACTCCTCTATCCATGGGATTTCTCAGACAAGAATATTGGAGTGGGTTGCCATTACCTTCTCCAGGGGATCTTCCCAACCCAGAGATCAAACCCAGTTCTCCTGCATTGCAGGCAGATTCTTTACTGTCTGAGCCACAATAGGTGACCTGCCATAAATAAATAAATAAAATTGAGGGGAAAAAGTGGATTTCCCCAGCTGATTTCCCACCAGTCTCTGGGTCCTGTTGTCTTTCAGAGTCAAGTTTTCAGAGCCTGGTGCCTAATTTTGGAGTAAAAGTCATGGCTATATGACTTACAGAGGAATTGGGTGACAAAGCAGGGAAACTGCCCAACTGCAAACTAGTAGATGTGTTTATTTCTGCAGAAATTAGTTTCTGTTTCGGGCAAAATGGCTTTTTAGGACATATGTTTGATCGGTGTAGTTTACAATCCTTGCTTGGGGAACTCAGTTGAACATTCATCTGTGCAGGTGGAGAAATGAAATTTCTGCAGGCCAAGGTGGGAGTTTGGTTTCTGTAAGCAAGTCCTCTGGACACCAAGAGCTTGTCTGTAGGTGCCAAGGGAAAGGGAAAGGGACCGTCCTTTACTGAACACTGACATGTTCAGTAGCTGTGCTGTGCCCTGTTGACATGTGGGGCTAGATGACCCTTTGTTGTGAGAAACTGTCAAGTGCCTTGTATGATATTGAGAACATCAATGATCTGCACCCACTAGATGCCCATAGCAGTCCCTTCCCAGTCTTGACAACCAAAAACATCTCCAGACTTTGTCCTCTAGTAGGGGGAGCCAAGGTGCCCCCAGTGCGGAGGCACTGTTATAGTGTGATCCTCCAGCTTTTTGGAGCATGTACTATGATTCTCTCCATTTTCTGGATAGGGAAGATGAAGCTCTAAGAGGTGGTGATTCACCAAGGTCACACAGCTCCTGTGGGGCAGAATCCCCAGCTCCTTCTGCTCTGCTGGTGTCTCCAGGCTATCGGATTGTGAGGACAGCAAAGTGGGCCTGAGTGTCAGCTTTTGGCCACTTGGAAAGAAGGTCACTTCACATGTTGAGGCCTGAGTTTCTGTCCAGTGGAGGTGAGGTGACTGTGGCTTTAAAGGGAGAGCCCTAGAATCACAACTAGGCGCTTGGAATCCTGCCCAGAATCGTGTGCTTCAGATTCAGCAGTGGCCGTCATCATTGTGATCATCATCACTGGGATGAATTCCTCTCTAGAGCTAGGTCCTGCTGTCTTTCTGGATGTCTCAGATCCACTTCAATCCAAATAGAAAGAAGAGGGGTGAAGCCTTAGAAGGAGTGGGTTCTGATCCTGTGGGACTCTGTACAAGGCCTTGCCCCTCTCTGGACCTCACTTGGACATGCATATAAGGATAGGGTGAGATTGATCTTAAAAGGCCATTTCAGGTTTATCCGTCTTACAAGAAGGCTTAGCCAGTATTAATCGTACATGTCTTAGGTGCCCCTGGGGTCCCACATTACTGGCTTACTGGCTATGGATTGGGTGAGTAGCTTGGGGAAGACTTTTTTTTCTGGCCATGCTTCATGTGGGATCTTTGTTCCCTGACCAGGGACTGAACCCATGTCCCCTGCACTGGTAGCTTGGATTCTTAACCACTGGACTGCCAGGGAAGTCCCCAGACTTATTAGAGTGGTTAATGATTCCTCCCTTCAGCAGGACCTAGGCACAGTCCAGTTCTAGGACAAATGCACAGAGAGAATTCTGTGTCACTGCTTGCTTTTTCTATGTTTTTAAAACTCTTGCCATCAACCTGGAGAAACGCCACTGACTTGGCATCATAAAAAGAGTGTGAAGACTTTTTCTCATAGAGCGTGGTTTTTATTAGGGTGCTAGGGAAAGAACAACAGAGCACTTCTTATTATATATCTTCAGGTCAGAATTTTATTGCTTTTGGCCAAAGGCCATTGCAAGACGTATAAAGTCAAGGGTACATACGATAGGATTCTTAAAAAGAAATTAGAAAGATCAAAGCAGAATTAAGTTACAGTCAATCTCTGAGTGTAAGAGCTGGGAACATTTTGATTGTTTTCAGAAAAGGAATCATCCTCTCTAGGTTTTAAATAGGGTCTATAATAGCTCAGGCTTCAGTAGTTGAAGAATTAAATACACATAGATACTTGAAATATATGCCTGCAAAACATAATGAGTGATAAAAATTAGCCCCCAAACTTTTCAGTTATTTCCAGAAATGGATCGTTTTGTGTTCTCTGAGGGCCACACTTTCCGTATGCTTGAGCCCCAGCTCATGATCATCCTTCTCAAAACCTCTTCCTCTTTTGGGGCTCTCCACGTCCAAGGATCGGCGGCTGCGCGGGCACAGGAAGGCCAAGAGGAGCTACTCCACGTTCAAGGTCAGGAAGGGCGACTGTGAGATGATACCCCTCGTCCAAGGTAAGGAGAAATGGCTGTGCTTTGCTGGAAGAGCCGTGAAGAGATACCCCACGTCCAAGGTAAGAGAAACCCAAGTAAGACGGTGGGTGTTGCGAGAGGGCATCAGAGGGCAGACACACTGAAACCATAATCATAGAAAACTAGCCAATCTGATAACATGGACCACAGCCTTGTCTATCTCAATGAAACTAAGCCATGCCATGTGGGGCCACCCAATACAGATGGGTCATGGTGGAGAGGTCTGACAGAATGTGGTCCACTGGAGAAGGGAATGGCAAACCACTTCAATATTCTTGCCTCGAGAACCCCATGAACAGTATGAAAAGGCAAAACGATAGGATACTGAAAGAGAAACTCCCCAGGTCAGTAGGTGCCCAATATGCTACTGGAGATCAGTGGAGAAATAACTCCAGAAAGAATGAAGGGGTGGAGCCAAAGCAAAAACAATACCCAGCTGTGGATGTGACTCGTGATAGAAACAAGGTCCAATGCTGTAAAGAGCAATATTGCATAGGAACCTGGAATGTTAGGTCCCTGAATCAAGGCAAATTGGAAGTGGTCAAACAGGAGATGGCAAGAGTGAACGTTGACATTCTAGGAATCAGAGAACTAAAATGGACTGGAATGGGTGAATTTAATTCAGATGACCATTATATCTACTACTGTGGATAGGGATCCCTTAGAAGAAATGGAGTAGCCATCATAGTCAACAAAAGAGTCCAAAATGCAGTACTAGGATGCAATCTCTGAAAGGACAGAATGATCTCTGTTCATTTCCAAGGAAAACCATATTTTCCAAGGAAAATCACAGTAATCCAAATCTATGCCCCAACCAGTAACGCTAAAGAACCTGAAGTTGAACAGTTCTATAAAGACCTACAAGACCTTCTAGAACTAACACCCCCCAAAAAGACATCCTTTTCATTATAGGGGACTGGAATGCAAAAGTAGGAAGTCAAGAAACACCTGGAGTAACTGGCAAATTTGTCCTTGGAGTACAGAATGAAGCAGGGCAAAGGCAAATAGAGTTCTGCCAAGAGAACTCACTGGTCATAGCAAACACCCTCTTCCAACAACAAAAGATAAGTCTCTACACATGGACATCACCAGATGGTCAACACCGAAATCAGACTGATTATATTCTTTGCAGCCAAAGATGGAGAAGCTCTATACAGTCAGCAAAAACAAGACCGGGAGCTGACTGTGGCTCAGACCATGAACTCCTTATTGCCAAATTCAGACTTAAATTGAAGAAAGTAGGGAAAACCACTAGACCATTCAGGTATGACTTAAATCAAATCCCTTATGATTATACAGTGGAAGTGAGAAATAGATTTAAGGGACTAGATCTGATAGACAGAGTGCCTGATGAACTATGGACAGAGGTTTGTGACATTGTACAGGAGACAGGGATCAAGACCATCCCCATGGAAAACAAATCCAAAAAAGCAAAATGGCTGTCTGAGGAGGCCTTACAAATAGCTGTGAAAAGAAGAGAAGCAAAAAGCAAAGGAGAAAAAGAAAGATATTACCATTTGAATGCAGATTTCCAAAGAAAAACAAGAAGAGATAAGAAAGTGTTCCTCAGCGATCAATGCAAAGAAATAGAAGAAAACAACAGAATGGGAAAGACTAGAGATCTCTTCAAGAAAATCAGAGATACCAAGGGAATATTTCATGCAAAGATGGGCTTGATAAAGGACAGAAATGGTATGGACCTAACAGAAGCAGAAGATATTTAAAAAGAGGTGGCAAGAATACACAGAAGAACTGTGCAAAAAAAGATCTTCACGACCCAGATAATCACGATGGTGTGATCACTCACCTAGAGCCAGACATCCTGGAATGTGAGGTTAAGTGGGCCTTAGAAAGCATCACTACGAACAAAGCTAGTGGAGATGATGGAATTCCAGTTGAGCTATTTCAAATCCTGAAAGATGATGCTTTGAAAGTGCTGCACTCAATATGCCAGCAAATTTGGAAAACTCAGCAGTGGCCACAGGACTGGAAAAGGTCAGTTTTCATCCCAATCCCAAAGAAAGGCAATGCCAAAGAATGTTCAAACTACCACACAGTTGCAGTCATCTCACACACTAGTAAAGAAATGCTGAAAATTCTCCAAGCCAGGCTTCAGCAGTACATAAACTGTGAACTTCCAGATGTTCAAGCTGGTTTTAAAAAAGGCAGAGGAACTAGAGATCAAATTGCCAACATCTGCTGAATTATTTAAAAAGCAAGAGACTTCCAGAAAAACATCTATTTCTGCTTTATTGACTATGCCAAAGCCTTTGACTGTGTGGATCACAATGAACTGTGGAAAATTCCGAAAGAGATGGAAATAGCAGACCACCTGAACTTCCTCTTGAGAAACCTGTATGCAGGTCAGGAAGCAACAGTTAGAACTCCATATAGGAAAAGGAGTACGTCAAGGCTGTATATTGTCACCCTGCTTCTTTAACTTTTATGCAGAGTACATCATGAGAAACGCTGGACTGGAAGAAGCACAAGCTGGAATCAAGATTGCCAGGAGAAATATCAATAACCTCAGATATGCAGATGACACCACCCTTATGGCAGAAAGTGAAGAAGAACTGAAAAGCCTCTTGATGAAAGTGAAAGAGGAGAGTGAAAAAGTTGGCTTAAAGCTCATCATTCAGAAAACTAAGATCATAGCATCTGGTCCCATCACTTCATGGGAAATAGATGGGGAAATAGTGGAAACAGTGTCAGACTTTATTTTTTGGGGCTCCAAAATCACTGCAGATGGTGATTGCAGCCATGAAATTAAAAGACACTTACTCCTTGGAAAGAAAGTTATGACCAGCCTAGATAGCATATTAAAAAGCAGAGACATTACTTTGCCAACAAAGATCCGTCTAGTCAAGGCTATGGTTTTTCCAGTAGTCACGTATGGATGTGAGAGTTGGACGGTGAAGAAATCTGAGTGCCACAGAATTGATGCTTTTGAACTGTGGTGTTGGAGAAGACTCTTGAGAGTCCCTTGGACTGCAAGGAGATCCAACCAGTCCATCCTAAAGGAGATCAGTCCTGGGTGTTCATTGGAAAGACTGATGTTGAAGGTGAAACTCCAATACTTTGGCCACCTCATGCAAAGAGTTGACTCATTGGAAAAGACCCTGATACTGGGAAAGATTGGGGGCAGGTGGAGAAGGGGACAACAGAGGATGAGATGGTTGGATGGCATCACCTACTCGATGGACATGAGTTTGGGTGAACTCCAGGAGTTGGTAATAGATCAGGAGGCCTGGTGTGCTGCAGTCCATGGAGTCGCAGAGAGTCGGACACGACTGAGTGACTGAACTGAATTGGCTGATGGGCAATGAGAGACACCATCAGCCAACCATCGTCTGACTCTTCTCTTGAATCTCTCTCAACTCTCATATCCATTCAACCAAGCCTTTTGAATTCTACATCAGCAATATCTCTTTCATTGGTCCCCTCTTTCCTTTTTTTTCATCTCCATTACCGTTGTTTCAATACAGGCACATCTCTTCATTGATTGTTGGAGTCCCTGGAGATCACATTTCTGGTTGTTCATTGGAACCATCTGGGCGAACTTTGAAACCATCCCGTTGTCTGAGATCACCTCCAGATACTAGTTGCAAATGCTCTGACATGAGTTGGCACATAGGCATGTTTTCAAAAACATCCTACTTTCTAATATGTGACCAGGGTCTTGAAAACTTCTTTTAACAGCCTCCCTGCCTCCAAACATGTATTATTCTGTTACCATCTGACATGATCTTAGGCAATTCCCATTTAAGTCCTTCAGTGGCTCCTCTTGACCTCTACAGTAAAGTCCCCACTCCTTTGCATGGCACTAATCATCATTGGAGATCTGGACCCAGACAACTTTTTGTCCTCTCCCTCACCTTTCAC
Source organism: Okapia johnstoni (assembly GCA_024291935.2). Classification (NCBI taxonomy): domain Eukaryota; kingdom Metazoa; phylum Chordata; class Mammalia; order Artiodactyla; family Giraffidae; genus Okapia; species Okapia johnstoni. The sequence goes on from CM044305.1 coordinate 111,155,615, forward strand.
ATTCTGCTCCGTTGGCTCATATACCTATCAGTTTGTTCCCACTGCTCCCTCTCCTCTGAGTGCCTTTTCATCCTTCTCTGCCCAGCACTGATTTATCAAGATCCTCACTGGGGTCCCCAAAGCACATTGCTCATCCTTTCTTTTAGTAATGATTATACTGAAGACTAATTAAAATATTATGTGTTTATTTCTCCACCTCTCTCCACTTCAACTGATTGTGATCTCTTTGAGGATGGGGACTGTGTTGTATTCACTTTGTATCTCCATTGCCTGGGTCACAGCATTGTGCATTGTAGAGATTCAATAAATTGATTTAACTAATAGGCTAGTGCCTACACTGACCCTGTAAATCAAAGATAATAGAATAGAACTGACACAACACACAAATTATTCATAAAATTTGTTCTTCCTATTGTGAAGGTGAAACCAACATAAATTTAAGACCTAGTTCTCAAGGGAAAATGGCTAGATTTTGTTATGGTCCCATGAATACAGAGTCTGATGTAAATCCAAAAAGACTGAATTAGTGTTTCTGAGGTACTGAGAGGTGGTGTTGTTGGTAAACACAAGTGTTTTTAGGAACCGTTTTGCAATGTTGCCAGGTTTGCACTCTGTTGATTGTCCCAGTCCCATTCCTTTGTTCAGATAGAATTTGGGTCACTAAATATTCCCATGGAAGTGTTTTAGAGAAAGGTCGATTAAATGGCCCCCTCTTCGATGCAAGACAGTTTCTGTCTGTCTCCTCCAGCTTTAGTGACTGTGGCCTTTAATGTCTTAGTATGTCATTTCCCAGAAAGTGCTTAGTTAAAATGAATACCTAGCTGCTATTTAAATACCCAGTGCCAATCAATTGACTGATAATATAGAGCCCATCAAACTGCTGTTTTGCCCCCTCCCAATCATCAATTTTCTTTTTGGATAATTAATATTTAATGATGATTCTTTAAGTAAATCATACCATCTGGATATATATATATATATATATATATATATATATATATATATATATATATATATACCTAAGTGAATATGTTTAGATATATTTACACTACTCCTCATTTTACAAAGGGCAAAAATTACATAAAAATTAGGGGAAAAATTGAGGATTGTAAAGGCTATAAGCTGTTATAAAATATGAGCAAACACGAGGGTAGAGATTCTAGATAGAGTTGAGTGAGGAAAAATACTGAGCATAGTATCATAGCTTTGACAATTTCTCATTAGATGATAACCCTGGATCTTATAGAATAAACTATGCTGGCTGTTTTATAAAATATTTGTTAAGATGGGAAAAATTTCACAGCTGCTTAGTCTGTATTGTTTTGATTTACACATTAAAGTTTCAAAAAAGGATGATTAGCAGTATCCATTCAGGGATTTTTTAGGATCCCGTGTCCAAGCAACAAGTTGGAATGCTCTTCACTGCTACCTTGGCAAGCCAGCCCAAGACTGGGGGCTATTCATTTTTTTAAAGAGACAGAAAATATAAATAGGAGAGAAAAGTCATGAGGAACGGCTACTGCAGTTAATAAACTGAATAATAAAAGCAGACCTAAAACTTAAACTTTATATCTTACACACAACAGCAATTTAGAAATTGTATGGAGGTAATGAAATACCCTGTAATCTGATTTCAAGATTAAGTATGTCATTAAGGTGAAGGTTGAATAGAAGCTGGACTATGATATGCCCTTACTTCAACCCTTGGTCAAAGAACTGGAAATTCCTGCCATTATTTTATCAGGGGTGCCAGCGAGAGCCTGCTAAAGGAGAACTAAGAGATGCCCACCAATGATGCGGCAAGACCATCCAGCTGGAGCTGATTTCTGGTGACAAAGCCAAAGACTGCCGTGAAATCTACAAATGCAGCAGAATTGTGTTTAATAGGGCTTCGTGTACTTTGTTGCACAAAAAGGCAAAGAATTGTTTTATTATCTATAAAATTCTATGGGCACTGAGAGCAAGTCATGCTAAACTAAACTTAATGCCTTTAAAAAGAGTTTACAAGGCTATTACTGGACTCTTAGGTCAGCAGAAAGCTATAGATGTAATATTTAATACATCAAGTTTTCTGCACAGTGTTTGATATTTATTCATTCAGCAAATATTTCTTAAATCACTACTATCTGCTAGTCTGTGCCACACACTCTTCTAGGTACTCGTTGTACAGCAGTTGGCAAAACAGTCCAAAATCCATGTTTCTTGGAGCTGACATTCTAGAGGGGAAGAGAGAAAGCTAAAGAACCAAATTGTATGTCTGTGGCTAGAGGGACCACAGGGGTCTGGGGATGGAGCAGGGGATATTATTTTTTATAGGGTGACCAGGGCAGGCCCCTCTAATGAGGTGACTGTGAGCAGAGACCTGAAGGAAGGATGAGAGCAAGCCATGTGTGTGTCTGGTAGAGCATCCAGACCAGAGGGACAAGTAAGTGCAAAGATCCTGAATTGTAAAGGTGGGCATTTCAGAACTGTCAAGGAGGCCAGCATGCCTGGAGCTGACTGAGCCAGGAGGAGAGTGAAGGGAGAGGAGGAGGGGGATGTCATGCAATGGGAAGTAGGGGGCACGTCAATTTGTTCAGTCATGGTGGGAGCCTTGGACTTTACTGTGAAGAGAACAGGATGGTGGGGTCTCTTATGGCATCTTGAAGATGGAGAAATGAATACTGGCTGGAAGTACATTAAAGTGAGTTTCTGGCTGGTGGAGCCACTACATCCCACGTCGATTGCTGGGTCAATGTAAAAGTAGAGAGTGATCTTTAAGTGGCGTTCCCTGAAGCTCTGCATTTGGCTATACCATCATACATGAAGCTGTTCTTTGACTTGGGTTAAACAATTGTGCTTATACTAATAATATGAATACTTAAATAGAACCTAGTACTAGCCAAGCACAGTTCCAATTGCTTTACATGTATCCACGCATTAAATTCTTACAGCAGCTGTATGATCTCTGAAACACAAGTTCTATATGACAGTACTTTTACTATGTGAGATGTATTCTCATTCCTTCTTCTCTAATTTTATTTTGTTTAAAGAGGACATGACAGCCAAATGAATTACATCTCAGTAATGGGTCCCAGCCCACAATTTGAAAAAGAAGTATCAATGACTAGGCAGTTGCAGTTGGTGGACATTACCTTAGGATTTTGGCAGTAGACCTGCCAACAGCCTAGAGTTTCATCCTTTATTGAGTGTCTTTATAGAACTTTTAAGAGAGAAAGAGCTGACTATCTCTATTGTGATGTGGTAGATGATTTTTCAGAGAAGGCAATGGCACCCCACTCCAGTACTCTTGCTTGGAAAATCCCATGGACGGAGGTAGCCTGGTGGGCTGCAGTCTATGGGGTCGCACAGAGTCAGACATGACTGAAGCGACTTAGCAGCAGCAGCAGCTGATGATTTTTGCTAAAATTCAATATTTGTTATTGAATTCAGTAGTAGTATAATTTGGTAGCTTTAGATTCCAATTCCTTTCCTCCCTCCCTCCCTTCCTTTGTGGCATAGCAAACCATCATCTGGGTCTCAATCATTGAATTTAACAGAGAGCTAGATTTGGAGTGTCTCATTGTGGCCCAGACGGTAAAGAATTTGCCTGCAATGCAGGAGACCTAGGTTCGATTCCTGGGTGGGGAAGATCCCCTGGAGGAGGGCATGGTAACCTACTCCAGTACTCTTGCCTGGAGAATCCCATGGACAGAGGAGCTTGTTGGGCTGCAGTTCATAGGGTCACAAAGAGTTGGACATGACTGAAGGACTAAGCAGCAGCAGCAGATTTTGGGTAATCATGTATTCATTTGAAGAAACAGTAAATTTAATATCCCTAAATACAACATATTAACAGAAAAATATCATTTAATGAGAACTTCATCTTTACATATTTAAAAATACCATTAATTTAACAACTTGGCAGGGACATCTCTTTGCAGTGTGAGTGTGCAGTGCCTGCTTTGCTGCAGCTTCTTGGGTACTTGCTACATCTATAGGACCAAGGCCACGTGGCATCTCCATCCTTGTTGCCCTTGGTCCTCTTTGTATTACCCTCTTTTCTCCTGGTCTTCCATCATGGCATTTGACCTTCACTTGGTACCAAAGTTCTTATATTAAAACTCAAGTGTGAGTTCTGAGAGTCTATTCTAGTACTTAGCTATGAAGTGTCTACCAGATGAAAGTGATTCCTTTAGATTATAATAACTAATGAAAATGCACAACTAAAAATTCTTATAAAGATTCAGGATCCTGGAGATTTTGTCATCTGATCTCAGTTTCAGATACATCTAGTTACACAAATTATGTTTCTAATGAAAGGCACTACTATTTCTTCAAGGGAAACAAAGTATTTCATGGTGAGGAATTTTAAGTTTCTCCATGGTTGGTACAGCAAAAACAAGGCTGAGTGTCATATAGTTCTTTCTCATGACATTATGAGCTCATTGAAAGTGACTTTGACGGGGCAAAGGCATAGTGGTTGAAGCAGGCACCATGCTGGTGGCCAGGCTGATCTCAGGGGAGAACACAGAGAAGGAAGAAAGGTGTCTGGTAGGTTACTCAGCATGGTTTCAGGGTGACACTGTGCTTTGAAAGCAAAGGCTGCCAAAAAAAAAAAAAAACAATCCCATAGGTTGTAGAGTCACAGATCTGGGTTTTAAATCCTGGCTGGTCTATATCCTAGGCTGGTCTCTGTTATTTTCTCATTTGCCTGAGACACTTAAAATATTTCTAACTGGAACCAGTGTGACTGTAAAGAGAAGAGCCAACATGGGAGCTGAAATTAGAAGGCAGTGCCCAGCTAGAGGTGGTCATCCAGATAGTTGGTAAAATGCTTATAGGTGATATAATTTTTTAAATCTTTTGATTGAAATTAAAACTCCCACTTTAAGACATTCTTATGGAATTACAGAACCCTAAGAACATGAAAGTGGACTTTACGTAACAATACATTAGATAAGGCTTGTTAGACCCATCAGAGCTGGGTGACTAGGGTCCAGCTCTAGGGCTAAAAAGAGAATTTAGTCAACCCTGAAATGGATAAGGAGTGGGCCAGGGGAAGTCCTAAAATTTTGTAGCAAACCTTGAGTCAAAAGGGACCTTGCCTTATTTGAGGATAATTAAGCCAAAGATCCGGAGAAGGCAATGGCAATCCACTCCAGTATTCTTGCCTGGAAAATCCCATGGACAGAGGAGCCTGGTAAGCTACAGCCCATGGGGTCACAGAGAGTCGGACACAACTGAGTGACTTCATTCCACTCACTTCACTCACTTCATACTTTATCACTGGAGAAAGAACTGGCAACCCACTCCAGTATTCTTGCCTGGAGAATTCCATGGACTGAGGAACCTGGCAGGCCATGGTCCATGGGGTCACAGAGAGTCGGACACGACTGAAGTGACTGAGCAAAAAAGCCTACGATCTAAGAAAACAATATATTTAAACAAGACCAAGAGAGAGTATACCTTACAGCTTGGTTTCTCTCACTGTAATGTGCACAGGAGTCTCGGTGCCTCTTGTCAGATGCAGATTCTTATTCTGGAAAACTGGAGCCAAACATGAGATCCTGCATTCCCGAGTCCCCAGGTCATGTTGGTGCTCCCAGTCTGTAGACCATTCTTGAGTAGCGATGGTTTAGAGCTCTGGTTCTCATATTTGACTACCCATTTCAATCACCCAGAAAGATTCAAAATACCCTGGGGTGACACCTGAGGCTCATCTCCAGTGATGCTGACCCAACTGGTATGGAGTTTGACCCCGGGCGTCATGATTTGTAAAAGAGTTCTGAGTAATTTTTTATTATGCAGCCAAGTATGAGAAACACTTCATTATAGACAGCTTCCAAAAATAGGTGGATGGAGGGGTGACAAAGGTCTAGCAATCATGCCACATACATCACACAAGTTGATGGCTTCTGACCCATTGGGCTGTCCCACAGAGGAACAAGCTAACCCAGAGGTGGTAAGCTCCTTATCACTAGAAGTGTGGTCCCCTAGCTGGGTTTCAGAGAACAAGGGTTTGGACTTGTTTGACCTCTAAGGGGCTCGTGGAATCCCCCGAGTGGACTCTCGCATCTGCCCTAAACATGCGTGTCAGCTTTTCACTCTTGCGCTTATTTTATTCTTCACAAGTTTTAGTGACTTGGAATATAGATATAGCCAAAGAGACCTCATTATCTGACTAGGGCTTTAATTATACGATGACTTTCTTTCCTTTTAAATTTGAATGGTACATCATTTTTATGCAGTTGATTAAATAATAAACCTACCTTCTCACCCTTATTTGTGATTGCATTCATAAGCCATGAATAATTAGAAATAATATTTGAAACAAAGGCCTTCTGGGCTTATCTCTTGAAAAAAATAATTAAACCATAATGAAACTTCATAAGAATAATCAGCTTCCATACCCCCACCCCTAAAGACCACACACACGTGCACATACACCCCACTATGTTTAATATTTCTCAGAACCAGGAGAATCGGTGTAGGTAATTTGTTCTTCCTTGTGAGGTGTGTGTTCTGAGCACTGTAGGTGATTCAATTGAGCCCTGTTAGATTCACCTTCATTTTGTGTTGACCAAGTGGGCCAATGTCAGCCCTCTCCACAGAAGTAGCGCAGAGGAAATAGACTGGGGTTGGGGGTCAGAGGGCACTGGGGTGAACCCTGGGGCTGCCATCTCTTAGTTGCCCCATTGTCTCGGGCACTGCTTAATGCTTCTAAGTCATGGCAGCAATACTGCCTTTATAAGGCTGTGGCCATGATCACCGACATACCACCTGGTAATTATCTAGTGCAGTGCTAGGCATGTTTTGGGGCTCAACTAAGGGCAGTTTTTGTTACACTGACACTAGTGTTTAAACCCCTGATTCCCAAACACCTCAGACATATAAATGAGTGCTGCGTAATAGTAAATTGTAGCTGCCCCTCTTGCCTCAATGTGGTCACTGTTCTTCTGTTGCTGATTGAGAACACCTGAAAAGTGATGAACCTAAAGACATGCCTTAACTGTGCAGATATGGAAAATTAACAAATCCCATCTAGGTCCCTTCCAGTTCCTACTGTCATGGAGGGCAGAAGTGATGCTAAGGATGAAGTCAGCAGCAGTAACCACGGACTAAGCATTTCTTCCTTTCCTTTTCTTTTCTATGTTTTTTCAGTTTTATTGAGATATAACTGACATACAGCACTGTATGAGTTTCAGGCATACAGTATAAAGATTTGACTTACTACATACATTGTGAAATGATGACCAAAGTTTAGTTAACATCCATCATCTCATACAGATTGGATAACAAGAAGTGGAGATTTTGTTTGTTCTCCTTATAAGAGAACTCTTAGGATCTACTGTCTTAACTTTCATATAAAGCGTACAGCAGTGTTAACTGTCATCAGCATGTTATGCATTACATCCTTAGTATTTCTTTGTCTTTTAACTGGAATTTTGTACATTTTCACCACCTTCATCCAGTTCCCCCACTCCCTTCCTCCTCTCTCTGGGAACCACAAGTGGGATCTTCTTCTATGAGTATTGTTTACTTAAGATCCCACATACACATGGAACACATAGTATCTGTCTTTGTCTATCTGGCTTATTTTGCTTAGCCCAGACACTGTGAGCACTCCCCACACGTCACTGTTATTTGTTTGCAGTGTTCCTCCCTCCCCAGAGCACAACTGAACAAGTGAGCCTAAATAAGTGACCACCTTAACCCTCTTGTGTCAGGGCAGAAATTAGACAGTGAAGAGACTTGCAAACAGAGGAAGCCAAAATAAAAAAAGAAGAGGGAACCCCTTTGGACCAAGTGCAACAGATTAAAACCCTGTAGTTAGCACTGACTACATTGGAAGGGGCCTATAGACCTTGAGAAGAAGTATAAGCTGGAACAAGGAACTATCTGAAACTAAATTGACCCCACACTGCTCTCAACAGCTCCAGAGAAATTCCTAGATACATTTTATTATTATCATTTTTTAATTAAAAAAATTTTGATTATTTTTAAGTTCTTTGTTACTCCTTTAATTTTCATTTTTATAACCTGATATTACCTTGCAAAAAATGACCCTATTTTTACAGCAAATTTCATGTGTGTATATATATATACATATATATATATATGTATATATATATATTTATATACATATATAATTTTTGTGATTTTGTTTTGATTTTTTAATATTGTATTTTTGAGAGTCTACCCTCTACTCTAGATTTTTACTCTTTGCTTTTTGGTATTTGTTATCAATTTTGTACCTTTAAGAATCCAATCTTCAGTACCCATTTTTACTTAGGAGTGTGATTACTAGCTTGTTTGCTCTCTCCCCCTTTTGACTCTCCTTTTTCTCCCCGAGGTCACCTCTATCTCCTCCCTCCCCCTACTCTTCTCTACCCAACTCTGTGAATCTCATTGGGTATTCTGGGCCATGGAGAACACTTAGGGAACTGATTATTGACTAGATCTGTCTCTCTCCTTTTGACTCCCCCTCTTCTCCTCCTGGTCACCACTATCTCCTTCCTCTCCCTTCTCTTCTTTATGTAACTCCATGAACCTCTCTGAGTGTTCCAGACTGTGGAGAGTACATAGGGAATTGATCACTGGCTAGATTGCTCTCTCCACTTTTGATTCCCCTTGTTCTCCTCATGGTCATCCCTATCTCCCTCCTCCCCCTTGTCTTCTCCATGTAACTGTGAACCACTCTGATGTCCCTCACTGTGGAGAATCTTCTCAAAATTAACCCAGATGTTTTTATCATCAGTGCTGTATGGATGGAGAAGTCTTGAGGCTACTGTAAGAATAAGACTGAAAGCCAGAGGCAGGAGGCTTAAATCCAAAACTTGAGAACACCAGAAAATTCCTGACTCCAGGGAACATTAATCAACAAGAGCTCATCCAAAAGCCTCCATACCTACACTGAAACCAAACTCCACCCAAGAGCCAACTAGTTTCAGAGCAAGACATACCAAGCTAATTCTCCAACAATGCAGGTACATAACCCTAAGAATTATAATACAGGCAGCCAAAAGTCACAGTAAATCCATATTCACCTCAAAACTAACTACTGGACACTTCATTGCACTCCAGAGAGAAGAGATCCAGCTCCACCCACCAGAACACTGACGCAAACTTCCCTAACCAGAAAACCTTGACAAGGCACTCGTCCAACCCCACCCACAGGGAGGAACCTCCGCAATAAAGAAGAACCACAAACTTCCAGCATACAGAAAGGCCACCCCAAACACAACAATCTAAACAAAATGAAAAGGCAGGGAAATATTCAGCAGGTAAAGGAACATGATAAATGCCCACCAAACCAAACAAAAGAGGAGGAGATAGGCAGTCAACCTGAAAAAGAATTCAGAATAATGATAGTAAAAATGATCCAAAATCTTGAAAACAAAATGGAGTTACAGATAAATAGTCTGGAGACAAGGATTGAGAAGATGAAAGAATTGTTTAACAAGGACCTAGAAGAAATAAAAAAGAGTCAATCAATAATGAATAATGCAATAAATGAGATAGAAAACACTCTGGAGGGAACCAACAGTAGAATAACGGAGGCAGAAGATAGGATAAGTGAGGTGGGAGATAGAATGGTGGAGATAAATGAAGCAGAGAGGAAAAAAGAAAAAATAATTAAAAGAAATGAGGACAATGTCAGAGACCTCCAGGACAATGTCAAATGCCCTATCATTTGAATCATAGGAGTCCCAGAAGAAGAAGACAAATAGAAAGGCCATGAGAAAATATTTGAGGAGATAATAGTTGAAAACTTCCCTAAAACTGAGAAGGAAATAGCCACCCAAATCCAAGAAACCCAGAGAGTCTCAAACAGGATAAACCCAAGGCAAAACACCCCAAGACACATATTAATCAAATTAACGAGGATCAAACACAAAGAACAAATATTAAAAGCAGCAAGGGAAAAACCAAATAACACACAAGGGGATCCCCATAAGGATAACAGCTGATCTTTCAATAGAAACTCTTCAGGCCAGAAGGGAATGGCAGGACACACTTAAAATGATGAAAGGAAAAACCTACAACCCAGATTACTGTACCCAGCAATAATCTCATTCAAATATGAAGGAGAAATCAAAAGCTTTACAGACAAGCAAAAGCTGAGAGATTCAGCACCACCAAACCAACTCTTCAACAAATGCTAAAGGATCTTCTCTAGACAAAAAACACAGAAAGGGGATATAAACTCAAACCCAAAATAACAAAGTAAATGGCAAAGGTATCATACTTATCAATAATTACCTTAAATGTAAATGGGTTGAATGCCCCAACCCAAAGACAAAGACTGGCTGAATGGATACAAAAACAAGACCCCTATATATGTTGTCTACAAGAGACCCACCTCACAACAAGGGACACATACAGTCTTGATTAGTGGATTCTGCTCCCAACCCAAATGGGGACATTATATCATATACAGTATATACAATGAGCTCCATTGCTGAAATCCAGATAGTTCTGATTTCTGAAACATTAGGCAGAAAGCGTTTTAGGTAAGGAATTGTGACCCTGCTATTGGAAATATCCTTATTTAGGCCACCTGTGGGTCAGTTAACCATTTTTGAGCTGGACTGGTGAGCTTACCACATAAGGGACTGACTGACCAGTGGAATTTGGGGACAGAATCCTTCTCTAAATTAGCCTCTCTACCTACAAAATCCAAAGAGAAGAGATTATCCGAGCCCTGTCCTCTGTAATGTGCTGGTGTTGAAGAAAGCTTCTACTAGGATACAAGGTCAAGGACAAGGAAATCTAACTTGCAAACAACTGCAAGGGACACAGTCTTATTTCCATAAAGTTAAATGAGAGATTTGGAGAACAAATATCCTATGATATTGCTTATATGTGGAATCAGAAAAGAATTGCACAAACAGAATAGTTACAAATTTAGAAAACAATCTTACAATTACAAGGGGGAAAAGGGTTGGGAGGGATAAACTGGGAGATAAGGATTGACATATACACACTACTGTGTATAAAATAGATAACTAATAAGGACCTACCCATATAGCACAGGGAGCTCTACTCGATACTCTACTCTATACCACATAGGTAAGGACCTATGTGGGAAAAGAATCTTAAAAAGACTGCATATAACTGAAAGTTGCTCAGTCATGTCTGACTCTTTGGGACCGCATGCACTATACAGTCCATGGAATTCTCCAGGCCAGAATATCTGAGTGGATAGTCTTTCCCTTCTCCAGGGGATCTTCCCAACCCAGGCATCGAGCCAGGGTCTCTTTACCAACTGAGCTATCAGGGAAGCCCTAATATATATATATATATATATATATATATATATATATATATATATATATATGTGTGTGTGTGTGTGTGTGTGTGTGTGTGTGTGTGTGTGTGTGTGTGTGTGTGTGTGTAGCTGATTCACTTTACTGTAACGTGTGTTCAGAGCTGATCTTGTGCCAGACATGCTTCTTGGTACTTCATTCATTTATGCCATAAAACAACCTCAGGTGGTGAGGCAGTATTTTTTCTTTACACAGATTCATAAAGGTATAATTCACATACAATCTGATTCATCCATTAAAGTATACCATTCACTGTTTTTTAGTGTATTTACAGATAAGTGCAACAATCAACACAAGCAATTCGATAACTGTTCATCACCCCGCAAATAAACCCTGTATTCAATAGTAGTCACTCCTAGTACCCCTCCCCTCACCCCTAGAAAACATGAGTCTATTTTCTTTCTCCGTACATTTCCTTACTTGGAACATTTCATATAACTTGAGTCATGTAATATGTGACTATTTGTGCCTGGCTTCTATCATGGAAGATAATGTGTTTGAGGTTCATCCATGTAGTAGCATGTACCATACTTCATTCCTTTGTATGGCTGAATAATATTCCATTAGCACATCTGGGTTGTTTCCAGTGTTTGGCTATTGTCAATAATGCTGCCATACACATTCCTATCCAAGTTTTTGTGTGAAGGTGAAGTTGCTCAGTCGTGTCCAACTCTTTGTGACCCCATGGACTGTAGCCTGCCAGGCTCCTTCATCCATGAGATCTTCTAGGCAAGCATACTGGAGTGGGTTGCCATTTCCTTCTACAAGTTTTTGCGTAAATAAATGTTTTTATTTCTCTTGGGTATAGACTGAGGAGTAGAAGACAATATTTTCATTTTCCTTATTTTACAGGTGAGAGAAGTGGATAGTTGAGAGCAAAAGGCATGGAACCCAGAAAGGGTGGTGTGGGAACTCACACTGGCTATAATTCACTAGGTTGCAAATCTCTTTTTCATTGGAAAGGCAGTGCATTGAGTTGCACAGCTCTAGTTGAGCATTCTGGCTTTAGAGTTACACTGATGTGAGTTTAAATGCTGACTGTCTCACTTAATTACCATGTGATGTTGGACAAGTCAGTTTATCTCCATGAGCCTTGGTTACCTGTTCTGTAGAATTGCACTGAAAACAATATTGCTGCATCATGGACCAGTGTTTCTGTGAGGATTACAGGAGATATTACATGTGAAATGCTGAGCATAAGACTTGCCTGGTGCACAGTGCTCAGTAGGTGTTAGCTATGATTATTGTCTGCTTCTCCCACAGCACTTAAGATGGTACCAGTAAAGCCTGGTTGGAAGTAACATTATCAATGTTGAGCTGTCACTGAGTGGCAATGGTCTCTATGGTCTAAAGTAAAATGGTCTTTATGAATTGCAGGGACTCCAGTAAGCACCCTCTGAGCTTGAAGACTGATCCAGAGGCAGAGGAGCCCACGACTGAGCCATCAGGAACACCACTCTGGATGGACTTGGTGATCAGACAGGAGGCCAGCTCAGTAGCGTCATAAAGGCTTTCCTTCCAGCCAATCAGTGTTTTCAGGAAGTCCTGGCACCTCGGTAAGATTTCTCGTACATGCTTGATGTGCATGGTTGACACAAGCAATATTGTATGATGGGATGCATAAAGGCAGGGACTCTGGCATCACACCATCTGTATCCAATGCTGCTTTATCACTTACTTGCTGTGGGAAGTTGAGTGAGTCACTTAACCTTTCTGTGCCTCAGTTCCCTCACTGGTGAAGTGAGAATAATTACACTGCCTACTTCACAGGCCTGTTGTGTGGATTAAATGAATTCATAGATAAAATTCAGTAAGAACACTGCCCATTACAGGTTAAGTCCTATATATGGGCCCATTTTTGCCACAGTTCCAGATCTCTATCCTATTGAATTGTAGCCGAGAGTCTTTCTAAAGGTTTGTAGGCCCTGTGAGATGATAATTACATGGATTGCTTCTTCTGTTACTATTGTGCTGCATGCTAAATCACTCAACTGTGTCTGACTCTGTGTGATCCTATGGACTGTAGCCCACAAGTCTCCTCTGTCCATGGAATTCTTCCAGCAAGAATACTGGAGTGGGTTGCCATGCCCTCCTTCAGGGGATCTTCCCAACCCAGGAAGACCTGCGTCTCTTGCATCTTCTGCATTGGCAGGTGGGTTCTTTACCACTAGTGCCATCTGGGAAGCTGTAGGCCCTGTTACTATTATTGCAGAATAAATGACCCCAAAACTCAGTGGGTTAAAATTAACAACCATTTTATTAAGCTGCCAGATCCTGTGGGCCAAGAATTAAGGTGATTCTTTTCCTCCTCGTGGCATCAACTAATGTTCTGCAGTGGCATTCAGGTAGTGTATAGATTGGTCTGGAGTACTTCTGATGCCATTGCTTCCGTCTCCAGTGGCTGGGCGGGGATGGCTCAGATTAGAACCGCCCCCAGAGTACGTTCACCTTGCCTCCCCTTGTGGCCTGGGTTTCCTCACAGTGCAGCAGACTCTTACAGGGCAGCTCATAGCTCTGTATGTGAATGCTCACTTGCACAGATAAAAGGTGCATGACCTTTGTGACTGAGCCTGGGCAGTCACACAGCATCACCTTGCCATGGAGCTTATAGCTTGTAATGCCAGGATTTGAACACACATCTGTTTGGCAGCAGAGGTTGTATTTGTAATGAGCCTTTCTCCTTGCTCTGGGGAGAAAATAGGATGTGTAAAAAGATCTCTCATTGATATGGTATAATGACAACCACACATGGCAGTTTTCACAGAAATTATTCTCTTGATTTCCTCCCATGGTCACTTTATTACAGATAAATTCAGCTGACAGTTCCATTGCATGTGATATGATTTTGAGAGAGGGGGAGGGAAACAAAAGGAATTCCTTTTTCTCAAAGGCAGTCAGATTTATTCTTGCTCCCAGAGAGCTCTTAGTTTTCACTTAACGAGAGAGAGAGAGAGAGAGAGAGAGAGAGAGAGAGAGAGAGAGAGAGAGAGAGAGAGAGAGAGAGAGAGAGAGAGAGAGAAACCCATGAGCCAGTTTGAGGAAGCAGCAGTTGGGAGCCGCTAAGATATATTTCTCTGAATTACCAAGTGTTATGTGTAGGGGGAAAATGGATTTATTGAAATGCAAAAATATACAGTACATGTTATGCTAAAAAGTGCCTATGGTGTAATTTAAATTTGGTATGCTACCTCCCCACCACTCAAAATGTATTGTGGAGTAGGCTCGCTTTTTCTGCCTTGAGATTGTCTGTCTTTAGATTGTGTGTCCCTAATACAATAACTATCATGATTACAGAATCATTGTTTAGATGGATCAATGATTTTTAATATGACTGATGTCATATGTAGTGAGGCGTTTTGAAAACATTATGCTTGTGAATGACACGAGCGCTGTTGAAATGTAACTATGTTCAGGTTTCTTTGTTTCATGAAGATGACTTTGTCTGGTAACATGAAAAAGCAATTTATATCATCTGTTTGGAAATTTTAGTACATAGGGTCTTGACTGTGAGCTTCACCAAGCCCTCAGGAAGAGGGTTGAGGATTTAAGGTTATCTGATTTTATTAGGTGATGGTTCAAGAGACATTCTCTGTGGATTGAGATTCTGGTGATATTTCTTGAGTCCCTTCTCTGTTCCTGGCACTGTGCTAGGTCTTTTCACCTGTGCTAGCTCAATGATGGAGAAGGCAATGGCACCCACTCCAGTCCTCTTGCCTGGAAAATCCCATGGACGAGGGAGCCTGGTAGGCTGCAGTCATGGGGTCGCTGAGAGTCGGACACACCTGAGCGACTTCACTTCCAGTTTTCACTTTCATGCATTGGAGGAGGAAATGGCAACCCACTCCAGTGTTCTTGCCTGGAGAATCCCAGGGACGGGGGAGCCTGGTGGGCTGCCGTCTGTGGGGTCGCACAGAGTCGGACACGACTGGAGCAACTTAGCAGCAGCTAAATGACCCTTCCTCACAACCGTTGGTGATCACCATGATCAGCTCTGGCTTTGTAGGTGAGGCAACTGAGACTCAGAGGACACTTTTGGTGGGCAGTACCACCTTTGTGATCCTGAGCAGCCTCATTGTCCTCAATCTCGTTTCACCTCTGCTCCTTCTTCAGCTGCCCCAGAGTTCTCCACTCTGTTTTTTAAATTTTTATCAGAGTATAGTTTGTTTACACTGTTGTGTTAGTTTTTGCTGTACAGCAAAGTGAATCGGTTTTACATATACATGTATCCGGGCTTCCTTAGAAGAAAAGCTGTGACCAACCTACACAGCATACTAAAAAGCAGAGACATTACTTTGCCAACAAAGGTCCGTCTAGTCAAAGCTATGTTTTTTCCAGTAGCCATGTATGGATGTGAGAGTTGGACTATAAAGAAAGCTGAATGCCAAAGAACTGATGCTTTTGAACTGTGGTGTTGGAGAAGACTCTTGAGAGTCCCTTGGACTGCAAGGAGATCCAACCAGTCAATCCTAAAGGAGATCAGTCCTGAATATTCATTGGAAGGACTGATGCTGAAGCTGAAACTCCAATACTTTGACCACCTGTTGAGAAGAACAGACTCATTGGATAAGTCTCTGATGCTGGGAAAGATTGAAGGTGGGAGGAGAAGGGGATGACAGAGGATGAGATGGTTGGATGGCATCACCGACTTGATGGACAGGAGTTTGAGCAAGCTCTGGGAGTTGCTGATAGGCAGGGAAGCCTGGTGTGCTGCAGTCCATGGGGCTGCAAAGAGTTGCACTCGACTGAGCGACTGAACTGACTGACTGACACATATATCCACTCTTTTTCAGAATTCTCCCCTCTTGAACCTACTTTGTTCTTTTTCAAGTCTCAGTTTCAGACCTTTGGTTTCCTCTGCCTGGAAGACTTTTCCCAACTTGCAGTGATCCTTCAAGTCTGGAGATCTCCATTCTCCAGGGGATCTTCCCAATCCAGGGATCAAACCCAGGTCTCCCATACTGCAGGCAGATTCTTTACCAGCTGAGCCAACAGGGAAGCCCAAGAATACTGGAGCGGGTAGCCTATCCCTTCTCCAGTGGATCTCCCTGACCCAGGAATGGAACCAGAGTCTCCTGCATTACAGGCAGATTCTTTACCAACTGATCTATCAGGGAAGTTATACATATACGTATATTCACTCTTTTTCAGAATTCTCCACTCTTGAACCTACTCTGTCCTTTTTCAATTCTCAGTTTCAGACCTTTGGTTTCTTCTGCCTGAAAGGCTTTTCCCATCTTGCAGAGATCCTTCAAGTCTCGGTTTGAATCATCCTCTCCAAAGACCTCTTCCCCAGCTCCTCAGATGGAGCTAGGCCTTCCTTCCATTTGCCTCCAGAAAGTCCGTACTGCATGTTCATTCACAGTTCTTTGCATAATTATTAAAGTACCTGGGTGATTCCTTGGTTACTTTGCTTCTCTCACTAGCATTTATTGTCTAGCCTGTCAGGGGCTTTTGCCTGCCTTGTGCTTCACTGAGTCTTCAGTACCTAGCCCATTGTCTAGCACATGAGAGTGTTAGTCGTTCCTGCCAGGCTCCTCTGCCCATGGAATTCTCCAGGCAAGAATAGTGGAGTGGGTAGCCATTCACTTCTCCAGGGGATCTTCCTGACCCAGGGATTGAATCCAGTGTCTCCTGCACTGCAGACAGATTCTTTATCGTCTGAGCCACCAGGGGAGCTCTGCTCAATAGATATGAATTGGCACACTGATCCACTGAGAATGATTGACCCATCCAGGACTACATAGTTGGCATCTACAACAAAGAACAATTAGCAAATTCATGATTCTTGTTTCTGTACTCCACGATTTGTTGCTGTACTCCAGCAATAAACTGATAGTTTAAGGATTAGATTCTGCCTGGTCAGAAGTATAAGTTGCAGTGGATGAGTCAAGTTTCAAGCTAAGAAGTGTTGAGGTGTGAAAAATAGAAATCAAGTTTTCTTTTTAAAAAATCTTTTATTTTATATTGCAGCAGTATAGTTGATTTATAATGTTGTGTTAGTTTCAGGGGTTCAACAGAGTGACTTAGTTTTACATATACATGTATCTATTCTTTTTCAGATTTTTTTCCTGTGTGGATTCTTACAGAATATTGAGTACAGTTCCCTGTGCTATATAGTAGATCCTTGTTGGTGACCCATTTTATACATTGTAGTGTGTGTATGCTAATCTCAAATTCCTAATTTACTTCCCCCACATCCAACCTTTCCCCTTTGGTAACCATCAGATTGCTTTCTAAGTCTGTGAGTCTGTTTTGTAAATAAGTTCATTTGTGTCATTTCTTAGATTCCAAGTTAGTTTTGATAGTGGTTAGAGAAGATTCTTGCAGTGGCTTAGAACATGGCCTTTGGAGCCAGACTGGGTTTGAGTTCAGTGCTAGTATTTACTCCGTGTGTGACCCCAGGCAAGTTACTTAGCCTCACTGTGCCCCAGTTTCCTCATCTATAAAATGGGTATAATCATAGTAGAATATACCTCATAGGAAAGTTGTGAGGATAAAATGATTTAATACAAATAAAATACTTAGAAACATATTTGGCATAAAGTGCTTTACAAGTGGTATTTGTAGTTCATTGAATAGTGTCCTTCAAAAAGTTGTGTCCAGCCTGAACCTCAGAATGTAACCTTAGTTAGAAATGGTGTTTTGGCCAATGTAATTAGGCAAGGATCTTGAGATGAAATCCTCCTGGATTTTGTGTGGGCCCTGCCTCCAAGGACTGATGTTCTTATAAGGAAGGGAGATGATGCAGAGACACAGAAAATGAAGTCACATGGAGATGGAGGCAGAGATTGGGGTTACACATCTATAAACCAAGGAATGTCACAGATTGCTGGCAAGCACCAGAAGCTGGGAGAGATGCCCAGGACAGACTTCCCCAGTGAGAAGGAGGGGCAGCCAAGTGTAAGATTATCATCTCAGGTGAGCTGTTACCCCTGTGGCCTTTCCAGCTCCATCAGTGCCCACCTTGCAAGGCCTCCCCAGCGCACTCCTCTTTGCATTCTTTTCACCACATTCCCACTGTGTTTCCTTCTCTTCACTTCTCCTCCCTTGACAACCTGACCTTCCCGCCAGTGGTTTTCGCTGGGTCCATTGTAGGCTTTGTCCTGGGCTTAGCTGCTTTCCTTATAGAAACAACCTCTTCATGGAATGGTCTCCTCACTTGAAACCTGCCTCCAGTGGGAGCTACCCATTGTCCAGGGGGTTGGTGGACCAGTATTCATAAATTCTAGGGATTAGCCTGCAGATAGATGTTTGGGAATCACTGTAGGCCTTTCACACAACTTCTGATCCTCCTTTGTGGTGGACACCATCACTCTGGTGCTGAACCACCTCCCTGCAGTCACCTGTGGTGCTATGGTCCTGCCCTCACTGTTCCTCCTCAGGGGCTTGTTCTCTACTCTAAGGCCAACTATGTCCTGGGTGGCTTCAGTCTTCATGCCAATAGCCCACCCACCAGGCTTGTCTCTCTGGCCCCTTACATCCTCATGAGCATGTATACTCTATGAGACTGACTTACTACCTACTGTACCAACGAAGCACCTATGAGCATCTATATTCTAGGTGCTTCTCACATTCATCATCAATGTCCCCTTGAAAATGAAAACAGCAGCATTTCGTTCTCTGGCCACTCTACTCATCTGTCCTCTTTCACACACCCTTGCCTCTCTACTCCTGCTTAAAAAAATAAAATGTTAATAACATTTAGCCAAGTATGAGGCCCCGATGGCTCACAGATAAAGAATCTGCCTCCAATGCAGGAGACATAGGACAAACAGGTTTGATCCTTGGGTTGGGAAGTTCCCCTAGGGAGGAGGAAGATGGCAAAACACTCCAGTATTCTTGCCTGGAGAGTCCCATGGACAGAGGAACCTGGTGGGCTATAGTCCGTGGGGTCGCAAAGAGTTGAACAAGCCTTACTGAGTAAGCACACACACACACACCCAGAGTATTATCATTTCCACGTGGAATCCATTTACAAAAGTATTAATGAGAGATTTTGCTTTCTTTACTTTATGCAAAATGCTCAAAATTCAGAGTATATTGTACTTATGGCATGTCTTAATTTGATGCTAAGTTTTCACTGGAAATACTTGATCTGATTTTCAATGTGGCTGGCTAATGCACCTGAGGAGCTAAAATTTTATTTTAATTTAAAAAATTAGATTAGATTTAATTTAAAAATTAGATTAGATTTAATTTTAAAAATTATAATTTGTTCCATTATTGGAACACTTGTAACTCTCTGTTTGGGACAACTAGATATGTGAACCTTTTGCTGTTTGTTTGATCACCATTTGACCTCTGGTCCAGTTACCCCCCATCTTGGCTTCACTACCATGTATGGTCCAGCTCTCCAATGACCCTTTTTGCCTTTTGGCACATGTCTCTCTTCTTTTTTTTTTGTGATATCTACCCTGTAAAATTCAGGATCAGCTCAATCATCCAAACTCTTGGCTCCCATACTCACTTAGGCCAGTGAAGATGGCCAGAGGAAATGCACAGCCCTGTGGAGGAGGAGCCATAGTGACATTAGAGGCCCCAGCATCACCTGGGGCCTGGTAGTCCTTCCCTGATTTCTAGTTAGCGTCCTTGTCCATGGCCCAGAGGAGTGAGTTCAGATACTTTTTTCCTGCTAAAGCCATATGCCCTTGGGCTATGATGACCTTACTTGGCATCTGGATTATCTGGGAGAGGTTTTATAAATCAGAACTCTCAACTCCAACTCTAATAGACTCTGTACTCTCTCGACTTAGACATTCCTAGTGGCTTTTAATCATTCCTGATGTGTTTTATATAAGGAGGTCAATGCATTTGTGTGTGTGTGTGTGTGTGTGTGTGTGTGTGTGTGTGTGTGTGTGTGTGTGCTCAGTCCACTCAGTCATGTCTGACTCTTTGCAACTCTATGGACTGTAGCCCACTGGGCTCCTCTGTCCATGAGATTCTCCAGCAAGAATACTGGAATGGGTTGCCATTTCCTTCTCCAGGGGATCTTCCCAACCTAGGGATACAACCTGCATCTCCTCCATCTCCTGCATTGGCAGGCAGATTCTTTACCACTGAACCACCTGGGAAGCCCATCAATGAATTTACATTTTGCTAGTTATCCTCTTACTATCCTATAGAGGAAAGTAGCAATTGAGCACTGTTAAAATACAAAATAACAAAGCTGAACTGTGATATTTGAATCCCAACCCAACTTGGGTAAAGATGCAAATACCTAGACTCTCAATGTTTAGCCTGGCCTCCAACAGGATGAGAAAAATACACATAAATAGGAAATGGTTGTTCTATATGAACGTAACTTTAACTTTATCAATTGGTTCTTCTTCATTCTGTGTAGTAGTATTCCAAAGAAAGGTAATGTTTGAACTCCTCTGACAGTCGGCCCAATGATTAAGACTCCTTGATCCCACTGCAGGGGGCATGGGTTCTAACAATGGGCGAACTAAGATCCTGCATGCTGTGTGGCCAAAACATAGAAAGACGATGTTTCTTTATTTTGCAGCCTCATTTCACTGACGTAGGGAGAGGTGGGAATGTTGAAGTCCAAATAGTTTCTGTAGCAATGGAGCTCTGCAACACCATCCTCTGTCCCTTTGAGCCACCCCTACTGCTAGAATTGGTACCTCTGAAGCAGCACATGGAAGTTTCCTTATACAGTTTTATCTCATCCATTGCATTCCCTGTTCTTGATTTAGACCTGGGGACATTCCAACAAATGAAATAAAAATAACCCAAAGAATTCCTGCAGCGATAAAACCAGGCCTCCAAGACCGAATTGCACTCTGTTCTGGTGCTGAATTTACTGTGAGCCTCTACCCAGCAATGCAGGCCCTTCCCTCCATTCTTGGTCTTTATGGATAGCTCATTTTAGATCTTCCCTCAGGGATATGGATTCAGCTATCCATATTGGGGCTAGGTTCTATATACACTGCTTTCAGTACTCTAACATTTTATTCAGAACCTGCCTTGTCCAAGGTACTGAGCTGGGTACACAGATATGACTAAAGATATGGCATCTTCCTGCAAGGAGCCTGTATAGTTCTGTGGGGAATAGTAGCAGAGATGTGCTGGATCTAATTTGAGCCAGCTCAAAAGAGCTCATCATTAAATTTTTAGGAATTTTGAGAACAGGTTGTTAAACACATCCATTATTGAAAATTAGATTATGTAAGCCTATAATAAATACGTTTTACAAAAAACAGAGGGAATTCATTCATTTCTCATTGTTTTCCTCTATTTTATTATTGTCTATACTCTTGAGACTATTAACCTCTATTGTATCTGTATGGTGGAAATACTATATAATTGTTTACTACCAAACATCTTTTTCTTCATAACTCTGTGTTCAGTGAGTGACATCAGATTGACTTGAGATTGACCACAGTAGAAATATTTCCACCATGGAAATTGGCAAACACTGTGAATAGGGGCTTTTTTCCCCCAGAGTCTAGTGATAAATATGTACAAGTGCACTGGTGGGTTGGGTGGGGAAGGAGTGAGAGAAATGTCTCAGTAAGAAGTGCCATTATAGAAGTTCAGAAGAACTTCTCTGTTACAATTAGGGAAAATGCTTCAGGGAGGTGAAGATATTTGAGAAAGACCTTGAAGGACGGATCAGATTTTAGCAAGCAGAGATTGATAGGTCTGGTATTCTTGACAGAGGGAATACTGAATAAGGTCATGGAGGTAAGAAAGCACTGGGCACAACTTGAGGAAGAGCTAGGAATGTATCTGGCTGACATATGAGGCTAGTGTAAGGTGGTGCTAAAGATAAGGGTGGGAAAGCCTGTCAAAGCCTAACTGAGGAGGGCTTAACAGTCACAGTGAGGAACTTGTACAAAAGTCAGCGGGAAATGGAGAATCATAGGAGATTTCTGAGCAGAAGCATAGCCTCTTGAAAGCTGTGCTTTTGGGAGATTGCTGTGCCTGGTATAATCAATGGGGCTGGAAGTGGGTGATCCTTGTGCTGTGCAGTTAATAAGGACATGACTAGAGGTACTGGTTCAAGAAGGAGAAAGGAGATCTAGATTCAAGAGACATTTTCAATATAGATTACACAAGTCTTAGCTTGTGATCATCTACCTTGTGATCATCTACCTTGTGATGCCAGCAGTTGTATAAGCTTGCACTATTATCTGGTCTCTTGGCCATTTGATAAAAATATATATCATCAGATAATATGCATGCTTTTAATGGGAGCTATCAAGGAGTGTTTCACTCATCACTTTTTGATTCAACTTCCCAAAAGGAGATGTGCCTGATATCTTTAAGATGCATTCAGGAGAATGAATAACAAGATTTAAAATCTTTTGTATGGCTAAACTAATTCTAGGAGTCAGTGTAATAGGCAGCTCCTATGGCCATGGTTCCACAGTTTAACCTTTAGAAAATTAGTATGGTAAAATGTTAATGTGGAGCCTGGAAAAACCTATTTCTCTCTCTCTCCCCCTCTTTCTCCCTGCCCCTCTCCCCATCTCCTTTATTTTTCTCTGAAAATTACATCCATGTTCTTTTTTCTTCAGCAATATCCATGTGGAGCCATTGGATTCCAGGAGAGGTGTTTGGGTGTTCCTAAGAGGGGAAAAATTAAATTAAGTATAAAAAATTTCATTCCAAGAAGTATTGTGTGTATAATCTTTCTTTTTCCCCTCCTTTCTTCCCCTTTATTAAAAACTCAGGAATCTCATTGGTGTCAAATGTGGTGGTGGCTTGACAAATTCATTGTCAGACATCAGCAGACGTGCATTTGGCACATTCAGTCCCTCAAGAACACCAAGCTTCATGTCTTATTTCTGAAATTTCTTAGCAAAGGCAGCTCCCCATATTCCTCTATCTTAAAACAAAGACTGCTGCTGGCACCAAGGATGATTGTGCCTACATTTACTGAAGGGACTGCTGGGGAAAGCATATGAGGGAGACCTGCTGGCCTGGTGGTCTGTTTGACATTTGAGTCCTGGGACCTGGCACCCTGGAAGTAGAGTTGTTTTCAGAAGGTCGCTCTGGGAAGTAGATTGCAGGAGGGATGCGACAGACTGAATGTTTGTGTCTCCCACCCCAAATTCACATGTTGAAATCCTAATCCTGAAGAGGATGGCATTTGGAGGTGAGGGCAGTTGGGAGATGATAGAATCATGAGGTGGTGCTGTCATGAATTAGGACTCTTAGAAGAGGAGGCCAGAGCCCTCTGTTGTATTTTTCCATTTTGTGAAGATGCACTGTAAAGCTGGTAGTCTGCAACACAAAGAAGGTCCTGACCAGAACGCAGCCACGCTGGCATCCTGACCTTGAACTTCGCCTCCAGAACTCTGAGAAATACACTTGTTATTTAGAAGCTACTCCATCGGTGGTACTTGGTGACAGCAGCCTGAATGTGCTAAGACAGAGGGTGATGGGGGCACAGGGGGAACAGGTAGGTGACTACTGGAGATAGGCCTGCTGACAGTGGCTGGGAGCCTGACTAGTGAAGCATCTCAAAGCTGGACAGTAATCATTGTGGTAACAGGTTCTGAGGGCTGTGATAAGAAGGAAAGCTGCAGAAAGAAATTTTAGAAGAGGAACATCGGATACATCTATTTGATGCCGGATAGGGTCAGCGGCACATACAAAGCTGGGACCCTCAGTGCCAGAGTGTGGCAACTCCAGGTAATGACAGTCATGGTCTGTGACTGGTGGCTCAGGGGCCATGCACCATCTTTGAACCTTGTTTTCCTGAACTCACCTGGACCAGACGTGCTTCCAAATGGCAGTTGCGTCTGGAGTGGGTACCAACCTTTTCCTCTTTGTGTTTCATTTTTTTCAAAGCCGACCTCAGATTCTGTCTCCACATGGTTTCTTAACTTCCTGGCCTGATGTCCTTGGGGTCGCCCCTGGAGAGGCCTAGAAAACCTCAGCTTTGACAGAGTCGGGTGGGATTAGTGGAAAGCCCAGCACAACACACTTCTTCCTTATGTGTCAAGCTGGCTTTGGGCTCTATCTGCTAGCCTCCAAGAATAATTTGAGAAAACTCCTTTGTCCTTGGCTTACAAAGGTAACACAGTGACAGGGTAAACCAGTTCTCTTCCCCTGAAAACGAGATTTGTGCCTGACATCACTGTCTGTATGTAATTCAAGGTGCAGCTTTCATACTCCAGTTCCCAGAATAAAACTGCCATTCCAGCAGGAATCTCTGTGACAGAGTCCCCAAGCCTGGTTGGTGGTGTACTTATTCCAAGTAGCTGTCAGAGTGATGCCATCATGACATTCCAGGGCTGTAGAAGCGCCTGGACCGTGTCTTGGACTTGTTATAACTAAATTCAGTGTAGAGTCAGCTAACGCCAAGCCAGCTTGGATCCTCCACTGAATTGGAGTATGATTCTCACCTGGGGTGAGGAAGCTTCTCATTGCCTATCCCTGAATTTATCACAATGGTAGAAAAGTACACCTTTTCCAATATTTTGTTGGGCAGTGGATATAGTTACCTGGTAACCTTTATTTTATTCTGAAGCCAGGCCTTGGTTTGGCGTCTGTTATTCCGAGAGCTGGTGGCATTAGTGGTAAAGAACCTGCCTGCCAATGTAGGAGTCATGAGATGGGAGTTTGATCCCTGGGTTGGGAAGATTCCATGGAGGAGGGCATGACAACCCACTCCAGTATTCTTGCCAGGAGAATCTCATGGACAGAGGAGCCTGGCAAGCGACAGCCCATGGGGTCACAAAGAGTTGGACATGACTGAAGCGACTTAACATACAGTACATAGCACATTACAAGAGCCATAACCAGAGGAGCAGTGAGAAGATGGAAGGGAAAGTTTGGCAGCAAGAGATATTAGTGGAGGGGAGAACTTCTCTGGTGATCCAGTGGTTAAGACTCCACGCTTCCATTTCAGGGGGCCCAGAGTTTGATCCCTGTTTAGGGGACAAGATCCCACCGGCCATGGGGTGCAGCCAAAAAAAAAAAAGAGAGAGAGAGAGATGCTATTGGAGATTTCAGAGGGAGAAATCATTTGTGAACTATATCTTTTATGATAATTTCCTTTGTTCTCATTATAAACCTTGCATTGTCGATTCTTAACCTCTCCTATCCACAGGAGACAGGGAGTGTTTTGCTACTGTTCTTTGCCTTATGCCTTGGCCACCCGAGTGCTGCTTATTTGTTTGATAACTTTTCAGTGGTGGCCTCTTCGTGGCCACAGCTCACCAGCATTTATTTTGGTTTAATGGCTCGTCACCTCATTTTATATTTCCTAACACAGTAAAACCTGAATTATTAGGTGAAAGAACTCGAATTTGCTTCAGGTAATAGTTTGTTTCTCCATTCACAGTGATCTCCTCTCCTTTGCTGGAGGGGCTGGTTTAGGTACAAAAGTGAAAGAAGTGAAAGTGTTAGTCACTCAGTCCTCTCGGACTGTTTGCGACCACCATGGACTGTAGCCCGCCAGGCTCCACTGTCCATGGAACTCTCCGGGCAGGAATTCTGGAGCAGGTTGCCATTTCCTACTCCAGGGCATTTTCCCGACCCAGGGATTGAACTCAGGTCTCCAGCTTGGCTGGCATATTCTTTACCACTGTGGGAAGTATAAATGGGTTTCCCTGATGAATGAATGAAAGTCGCTCAGTCGTGTCTGACTCTTTGCGACCCCATGGACTATACAGCCCATGGAATTCTCCAGGCCAGAATACTCAAGTGGGTAGCCATTCCCTTTTCCAGGCAATCTTCCCAACCCAGGGATCAAACCCAGGTCTCCTACATTGCAGACAGATTCTTTACCAGCTGAGCCAACCAGGGAAGCCTAAGAATACTGGAGTGGGTAACCTATCCCTTATCCAGCAGATTTTCCCAACCCAGGAATTGAACCGGGGTCTCCTTCATTGCAGGCAGATTCTTTACTAACTGGGCTATCAGGGAAGCCCAGATAGCCCATAGTGGGTAGTTTCATATAAACCTTGATTATTTTCCATTGCTGAGCTTGTGGAATCATAATCTTTTCATATAACATATACCATCCCCTTAGACTTATTAACCCCCTATTTTTAGCCCAGTTTTCTTCCTTGGTATAGCAAGGTTGTGGCATTTCCTCTATCAAGCCTAGGACTTTTAAAACTGCCTGTGTTTTACCTGTTGGTATCTAAACTGCTTTCTTTGCTCCTTGGTCAGCTCGTTGATTTCCCTTTCCAATTTCAGACCTGGGAATCTGAGACTGATGTCCCCTACAGTGAACAACAGCTATTTCTTAAGGATATTGTATAGTAACCACTGGCTAGACCTCTTCGGCCAGACTTGGAACCTCAATATTCCACATTCCAGGGCCTATTAAGTCTTCTACCTCAACTTCAGATTCAATCTGTCCCTTTCTTTTTTCTGTTAAAATCATTTGGCGATGAGGGTGGTTCCTTTGCCCTTCCACAAACAGAGTGGCCCCTAACTTAGTTAATAAATCTCTTCTCATTAAAAGGATGGGACAATCAGGCACAAACAGAAATGAATGTAAAAACAACTGACAATTAGCACTGCACAAAGCAGGCTCCAGAAAATTGTCCCTTCCAAGGCAGATAAAGGGAACAGTTGATTCTTTCTATCTGGGGTGACTTCCAGAGAGGAACTTAAAGACAAAATGCTTTCATCTTCAAGTAAACCTTACAAATCCTAGGCCCCTTCTCCCAAGGATATTCCTTATACCTCCTGAGTTTGCTTTTCCCCAAATCATTGAGTTGGGCACTTGTCATTCATTGCCTGAGTCACATAGCATTGGCCGCTCCAGTAGTAAACTGTGCCTTGTCTTTTTTGTCCAAAACAATCTCTCACCCCATACATAGAAGTTCCAGTGGAGGTGATGGCCACGTCTGTCCTGAGAGATGCTGAGGGAGGCTGGGCCACCTCCCAGGACAGGCTCCACATACATCTGTTGTGGCCACAGTAACACTGCTGTGTCACTGAAGGCTCGTGCACTTCCCAAAGGCTTTCCCATAAACTGTGCATTTCCTTGAGGACTGTTTGAAGAAGCTGACTCCCAAATGGGATATGTAGGCTGCTTACTCTCTGCAGTAAGGAAAACTAATTTTGAATCTCCTAAAGCCACTAAACCTTGACTATGAGAAGTTAGGAACCCTGATTTCTAGCACTCAGCTGTTTGCTGCCCGGCAAACAAGATTATTCTTCTCATTGGTCTTGAATTCCCTTTTAGGTTTCTATAAATATATTTGTACTATTTGTTGGAATATAAATGTGTCTCCCAAGAATATGATTTTCTTTTGCCTTATTCCTTTAGTGGTGGTTATCGTTACTGTGGTGAACCTTACAGAAAGACAGGGTATCAATGGGAGGGTTGTGTTCATTTTCAAAGGAATGAAAGCACAGAACACCATCAAGCTCAGGCAGCCTATGATGTGAGCTTACAGCTGCAAATTTCTTATAACCTTAATTATGATTCTTTATGTTCTTCGTGTTTTATCACCTTTCAGATGCCATTGTCAAAGCAATTAAGACTCCTAGGAACTTAACCATTTGAAGATCTCATTCTTGATCCGAGGAAAATGATAAGTGACCTCATTTATTGAGAGCAGTTTGAATTTTTGCTTCCTAGTCAACATATTTGCCAGCATCCTTGGACTTCTGACTATTAATTTTAGGGATTACCATAGTTAGTATTCTGCCATTCTTCACTCAAGAAATTAATGTCCTTCATGAACAAGAAAGTGTGCACCAAACTGGAAAGTACTGAATAGCTATGAGGATTAAGAGGGTCAGGGAAACAAAAACCCAAATCCTTGCTAAAGCAAGCTGTTCTGATCTCTTTCCTGCAAAATCTCTCCTGTTTCCTCTTAGCCCTGATCTTGTATATCCCAAAGCCAAATGCCTTATTACTGTGAGTAAGAAATCGTCTTTTAGAACGTGCATGTGCCCTGGCAGGGAGGGGAGAGCCTGGCCTGGCTGCAGCTGTGGGGGTTCTTCAAGGCTGAAGTTTGTGGGGGAAGCGTGTCTTGCCCTGAACATCTGGGGCCAGGAAAATCAACGAGGGGGGCATCCTGAGGGAGATGGGCATGGCTGAGGTCAGGACACCAGAGCAGGTCATTGGAAAAAGGGAAAGGTTGAGAAGCTACTGTGGCGACAGAGAAGGGAGCTGGGTGGGGGGGCGGTCAGAGGACATGGGTTCAGAGATGAGCGAGTGGGTGGGCCTCGGGAAATTCTTACGTGGTAGGGGCAGGGAGTTGTGACATACATCTGGCTTTTTATTTGCTTTCCTTGCCATGTGCATGGGAGAGCCAATCACATTTCCAAGCATGGTCACTGACCCCAATCAACTCTGTCCTGGACAGGGCGATCAAATGCGTTCCTCCAAGGGTGAGCAAACCTTTGTTCATGGGAAATCATTTTAGAAAATAAAAATATCTCTTGACCTCATGTTTCCCCATTCAAAATGAAAATTGCTGTATGGAGTTCATGGTAAAAAAATGCAAACGCTTAAAACTTAGCGTTTTAGTGAAGTGAAGTGAAGTGAAAGTCGCTCAGTCGTGCCCAACTCTTAGCGACCCCATGGACTCTCCAGGCCAGAATACTGGAGTGGGTAGCCATTCCATTCTCCAGGGGATCTTCCCAAGCTAGGGATCGAATCCAGGTCTCCCACATTGCAGGCACACTCTTTACCAAGCTGAGCCACCAGGAAAGCCTAAGAGTACTGGAGTGGGTAGCCTATCCCTTCTCCAGCAGATCTTCCTGACCCAGGAATCCAACCAGAATCTCCTGCATTGCAGGCGGATTCTTTAAAACTTAGCTTCCCAACTTTATTGAAGAACATGTATGAGAAAATCAGCACTGCTTTTTATTCACTGAAGTGAGTATCTGGACACATTTGAGAAATTGCTCACTGGATGGCTGCCTTCTAATATTTCCTCCTGAGATGGGAGAACAGGCCCTCCATTTGCCTACAGGTCCTGAGTTGCTCCTGGGGCTTCCCAGGTGGTGCTTGTGGTAAAGAACCCTCCTGCCAATGCAGAAGACATAAGAGATGCAGGTTAGATCCGTGTGTTAGGAATATCCCTTGGAGGAGGAAATGGCAATGAATTCCAGTATTCTTGCCTGGGAAATCCTATGGGCAGAGGAGCCTGGCAGGCTACAGTCCACAGGGTTGCAAAGAGTCAGACATGACTGAAGCAACTTAGCACACACACCTGAGTTGCTCATCACTCTCGGTTGCACCAGAATGAGTGCTGGATATACTCTGAAATGGTACCTGATTGGCTGCTAGGGCAATAATGGTCTCCAGAGTTCTGGAAAGTAGACCTCAGTGAGAAGGTAATATTCGAGGAACATTTATAGGAAGTGAGGACCTGACCCAAGAGGATATCTGTGGAAGAGTATTCCAGGCAGAGAGAATAGTAAGTGCAAAGGCCCTGAGACAGAATCTTTCCTGGCCTCTTTGATGAACAGTAAGGAGGCCAATGTTATGTGGTTCCTGGGCACTCTTCACAGAGATGGGAGTGCTGCCAAGTGGGGAAATCCTTTGGCCAAAGGCAGTTTTCATTCTTGTCATTGGCACCATCTGAGGCCCTGAGTGGGTGAGAGATGGAGAACTCTGGAATTCACTGGTGACAGACAGTTAAAATGAAGAGACACAGAAAACTGGTGAAAAGCAGAGGCTTTGTAAAATTTTTTTTCCAAGTTTCTCTGTAAAAGACACTTAAGAGAATGAAAAGATAAGACAAGACTAAGAGAAAATATTTGCAAGTTGCACATCTGAAAAAAGGACTTATGCCAAGGCCATATAAAGAAACCCAACAGCAAGAAAAGAAACCAAGCAATTTCTAAAAGGGCAAAATAGATACACAGATAGCCAATAAGCACATGCAAATTAAAACAACAAAGAAAAAAAACAAAAACAAACAAACAAACAAAACAAAAAATTAAAACAACAAGGAGATACTAGTACACACCTATTCAGTTCAGTTCAGTCGCTCAGTCGTGTCCGACTCTTTGCGACCCCATGAATTGCAGCACGCCAGGCCTCTCTGTCCATCACCAACTCCTGGAGTCTACCCAAACCCATGTCCATCGAGTCGGTGATGCCATCCAACCATCTCATCCTCTGTTGTCCCCTTCTCCTCCTGCCCCCAATCCTACCCAGCATCATGGTCTTTTCAAATGAGTCAGCTCTTTGCATGAGGTGGCCAAAGTATTGGAGTTTCAGCTTCAACATCAGTCCTTCCAATGAACACCCAGGATTGATCTCCTTTAGGATGGACTGGTTGGATCTCCTTGCAGTCCAAGGGACTTTCAAGAGTCTTCTCCAACACCATAGTTCAAAAGCATCAATTCTTCAGTGCTCAGCTTTCTTCACCGTCCAACTCTCACATCCATACATGACCACTGGAAAAACCATAGCCTTGACTAGACGGACTTTTGTTAGCAAAGTAATGTCTCTGCTTTTAAATATGCTGTCTATGTTGGCCATACCTTCCTTCCAAGGAGTAAGCGTCTTTTAATTTCATGGCTGCAATCACCATCAGCAGTGATTCTGGAGCCCAAAAAATAAAGTCTGACACTGTTTCCACTGTTTCCCCACCTGTTTCCCATGAAGTGATGGGACCAGATGCCATGATCTTAGTTTTCTGAACGTTGAGCTTTAAGCCAACTTTTTCACTCTCCTCTTTTTTACCTTCATCAAGAGGCTCTTTAGTTCTTCTTCACTTTCTGCCATAAGGGTGGTGTCATCCACATATCTGAGGTTACTGATATTTCTCCCGGCAATCTTGATTCCAGCTTGTGCTTCTTCCAGCCCAGCGTTTCTCATGATGTACTCTGCATACAAGTTAAATAAGCAGGGTGACAATATACAGCCTTGGCTACGACGGCTCGGCGCAGAAGCGAGAAGCGAGGCGGCTGCGACGGCTCGGCGCAGAAGCGAGAAGCGAGGCGGCGGGCTGCGACGGCTCGGCGCAGAAGCGAGAAGCGAGGCGGCTGCGACGGCTCGGCGCAGAAGCGAGAAGCGAGGCGGCTGCGACGGCTCGGCGCAGAAGCGTGGTGGTGGAGAGGAGCTACGCCGGGCCGGGGGCCGGGGGCGGCGGCCGACAGGGGTAGGCCGGGCCGGGGGCCGGGGGCGGCGGCCGACAGGGACTAGGCTGGGCCGGGGGCCGGGGGCGGCGGCCGACAGGGGCTAGGCCGGGCCGGGGGCCGGGGGCCGGGGGCCGGGGGCGGCGGCCGACAGGGGCTAGGCTGGGCCGGGGGCCGGGGGCGGCGGCCGACAGGGGCTAGGCCGGGCCGGAGGCCGGGGGCGGCGGCCGACAGGGGCTAGGCTGGGCTGGGGGCCGGGGGCCGGGGGCCGGGGGCCGGGGGCGGCGGCTGACAGCGGCTAGGCGGGGCCGGGGGCCGGGGGCCGGGGGCGGCGGCCGACAGGGGCTAGGCCGGGCTGGGGGCTGGGGCCAGCGGCGGCGGCAAGAGGAATTACCCAAAGCCCAAGGTAAGAGAAACCCAAGTAAGATGGTAAGTGTTGCGAGAGGGCATCAGAGGGCAGACACACTGAAACTAAAATTACACGCCTATTAGAGTGGCTGAAATCCCAAACACTGACAGCACCAAATGCTGTGAAGATGTAGAGGAACAGGAACTCGCGTTCATTGCTGGTGGAGATGCAAACTGGTACAGCCATTTTGGAAGACAATTTGGTGGTCTATTATAAGGTTGAACATATGACCTAGCAATCACACTCCTAGATATTTATTCAAGGGAATTGAAAACTTATGTCCACAGCTCTTGGATGTTTATAGCAGTTTCATTCATAATCACCAAAAATGGAAGCAACTAAGATGTTCTTTTCAGTAGGTGAATGGATAAACAAATTGTGGCACATCCAGACAATGATATACTCAGTGATTTAGAAAAAGAATGAGCTATTGGGACTTCCCCAGCAGTCCAGTGGTTAAGACTGCAGGCATCCAATGCAGCGGATTCAGGTTTGATCCCTGGTCAGGGAACTAAGATCCTATGTGCCACGAGGCAAAAAATAAATAAAATATCATATACATCACTCATATTAAAAAAGAATAAGAATTTTATAGGACTTTCCTGGTCGTCCAGTGGTTAAGAATCTGCCTTGCAATGCAAGGGACACTGGTTCAATCCCTGGTCCAGGAAGATCCCACATACCATGGAGCAACGAAGACCGTGCACCGTAACTACTGAGCCCAAGTGCCCTAGAGCCTGTGCTCCTCAAGAGCTGCTGCTGCTGCTAAGTCGGTTCAGTCGTGTCTGACTCTGTGTGACCCCATAGACGGTAGCCCACCAGGCTCTGCCATCCCTGGGGTTCTCCAGGCAAGAACACTGGAGTGGGTTGTAATTTCCTTCTCCAATGCATGAAAGTGAAAAGTGAAAGTGAAGTCGCTCAGTCGTGTCCGACTCTTCGCGACCCCATGGACTGCAGCCTACCAGGCTCCACCATCCATGGGATTTTCCAGGCAAGAGTACTGGAGTGGGGTGCCACTACCTTCTCCCCTCAACAAGAGAAGCCACGTCAATAAGAAGATTGTGTACAGCAACAAAGACCCAGAGCAGCCAAAAATAAAATAAATAAAATTTTTTAAAAGTTAAAAGAATATTCTTATAAACTCAAAAACTTCAATAAATCTTAAGTGAATATTGCTAAATGAAAGAAACCGGCTGAAAAGTGATATTTTGGGAAAAGCACAACTATGGCAACAGGAAACATATTAGGGGTTTCCAGGGATTTGGGGAAAGGGGAGGGTTAATAGATGAAGTGCAGAGAATATTCTTGAGATTGTGAAACTATTGTGTGCAATATTATACTGGTGTATTTGACTACCTATTTATCAAGACCTACAGAAATTTACAACACAAACAATAAACTTTCATGTACACAAATTAAAAAAAAATCATTTTGAAAGTGGGAGAATCCCAGGGTAGAACACAGACCATCATAGAAGACTCTAACTGCACTGATAAGTATATGAAGTCACTTCATTGAAGGGGATGGGGAGGAAGGTACTGACCTGGGTAACTTTGGAAATTTATGGAGTTTTTAAGAATATGGACATAAGCACTAAATTCTAGCTAAGAAGTTGTTTACTACAGAGATGGTGGTTGTTTAGTCGCTAAGTCGTGTCTGACTCTTTGTGACTCCATGGACTACAGAATGCCAGGCTCCTCTGTCCTTCACTATCTCCTGGAGCTGGCTCAAATTCATGTCTTGTGTCAGTGATGCTGTCTAACCATCTCATCTTCTGCTTCCCCCTTCTCCTTTTGCCTTCAGTCTTTCCCAGCATCAGGATCTTTTCCAGTGAGCAGGCCCTTTGCATTAGGTGGCCAAAATATTGGAGCTTCAGCTTCAGCATCAGTTCTTCCAATGAATATTCAGGGTTGATTTCCTTTAGGGTTGACTAGTTTGATCTCCTTGCAGCCCAGGAGACTCTCGAGAGTCTTCTCCAGCACCACAGTTCAAAAGCATCAGTTCTTCGGCACTCAGCCTTCTTTATGGTCCAACTCTCACACCCGTACATGGCTACTGGAAAAACCATAGCTTTGATTATATGGACCTTTGTCTGCTAAGTGATGTCTCTGCTTTTTAATATACTGTCTAGATTTGTCATAGCTTTCCTTCCAAAGAACAAGTATCTTTTAATTTCATGACTGCAGTCAGTGTCTGCCATGATTTTGGAGCCCAAGAAAATAAAATCTGCCACTGCTTCCACTTTTTCATGGATTAGCAATTCTGATACTACTAAACATATATCCTGGAATAGCCCTGTGAAGTAAATGGATGGCAGATAATGGGCACCAGGATATCCCTGTTGGAATGAGAGGAATTCAGATGAGCAAAGGGAGGAACCTAAAATGATCCACAGGATAATGAATTGAAGTTGGAGACATCAATAAGAGCTCATGTCTAGCTTTATATATATATATATATATATATATATATATATATATATATATATATATATATATATATAAAGATGGTTACACACAGAGCTGTTTTCAGATATGTGTGTGTATCCATGGATAAGATATCCCATCTCACTGGGCCTTTGTTTTATTCACAAAATAGAAATAGAAGAAATTTGACCTGATAGAGTTGTGAGAAAGGTCATGAGGCCAATGGGACAGCATTTGTAATCCACATGGCCATGTTAGAAAACACTCAGTGAGTGGCAGGTATGGGTTCAAGTCATGGGTGCTTCTGCTCCCCAGTGGGGAGGCAGGGGATCCTGGGGTACCTGAGGGTCATCCTAAAATGGAGTCAAAGCAGGGAAAAGGGCCTGCCAGCAGCATCACCCTGAAGCAGAGTATGGAGCCAGGAAATGGGGATGGAGCTGAGAATCTGAGACTGTGTAGTCAGTCCAGCCCAGTTGAGTTTCTCTCCAAAGTCTTGCTTACTGGAAGGCCACCTGTGTTTACACACTCCCTGGTGGGTGAGCCAGTGAGCAAACTGCTTAAAGCGGCACTGTCATTGTCTCAATCAATCTTTCTCTCATCTACTCCCTCTTTTATTATTTAATCTTTTGGTCTCATTCGATCTGATGCCAGTCTTTCCAGTGGGATGAAAATAAAGCCATGGCTCAGAGATCTGAAGATCTGTTGCTTATTTATATTATTTGAAAGGAAGTGTCGCAGGCAATATATTATCCAGTTCCGGCTTG